>CM021734.1:46506035-46901867 GCA_011075105.1 Heteronetta atricapilla | reverse complement strand
AATATATATAATATATAAATATAATATATATATATATAAGAAATATATATATATATATAATATATATTTCAGAAAGCTGAAAGCTTTTACTTTTTCTCTTATTTCAAGGTTTGGGTTTTTATGGGTAGATTTCTGTGGCTTTTATCTCTGATTTAAAAGCCGAGCATTTTTTGTAGATAAAAAAGCTTTTCTCACTCTCTGTAACTAATGGCTTGCTCAGATTTCTGGGCAGTTGAATCTTCCTCTCAGATGTCAGCAGGTTATATATAAAACCTTATTAATTCATCCTACCACTTAACTCCTCCTAGATGTGTGACTGAGAACCACATGAGAAATCCAGCCAGTACTTTGTCCAGCAAAACTGCAGTTTTCTATATATCTAGGCTCCTGCTAGTGTCCATTCAAGGTCTGGTTCAGTATTGTTTCTGCCGAGATTCTGTTCTCTCACAAAGGATGCAAACATTTAATCACTTTTCCCTAAGCAGTCACTTCATGAAGTTGGTCAACATTTACTGTCTTTTTTTCCTTCAGACACAAACTTCAGTGAAAAAGTATTAAGGTGTGTAAACGTTCTTACTTAGAAGTTTCCTGTTTCATATTTTGTATAATCCAGAAGGAAGAAAATTCCTAGCTTGAGGAAACCAAAGCGTATCTTTCTCCCTGAAACCTCTGATCCTCCCTGACATGAATAGAAAAAGTCCCCGTGCTCAATATATCCCAAGAAAAATGTGCAGCATTTTCTGAACAGTCCCTGCTTTACTGCAGGTTACTCAAATTATGTTCTTGTGTCTTTCCAGTCCTTTCTCTCCCTGTAAAGATGAGTCAATTATATTTTATTTTTGCTTCCTGACATTCAGTGTCCCTGGTATTCACATTTAATACTCTCTGTAGAATGTTATTAGCAGGATGCTTATTCTACTTTAAAGTTGCTCCAAATGTTTGAATAGGTGCATTGGCAAGTTTGTTCCTTGAAAGCAAGCTTCTCACAGACAGAAGGCTAAAACAGCAGACGGTAAAAACTCTTACATAACAGATGAATCCAAAGGATTGAAGTGCAATTACAGTTAACATACAGCTAATGTATACCTCTAGAAATGATACTACTGAAAGAAGAGCCTTTTTGCATCTCCATTGCTAAAACAGCACACCAGCAATACTGACAGCATCTCCCTCAGTGCTTCAGAGAGTGCTGCAGAGAGCTTGGGCTTTGGCAACTAGGTAGATGCCGTGTTAGCATGTAGCTTGTCTGAAAAGTGCACTTTCCAAATTCTAAGCTGTTGGGCAAGATCTACTGTGGTATTTTATGTTTCAAAAGCAGATTGGTTTTATCAGGGATGCATCTCCTGCAACTTTGGTGAGTTAATCGTCTTGATTTTAATAGGCTTCATCTGCCTAAGTAGTGTAGATGGTTTTGGAAGTACTTATGGCCACATTCTGCACATAGAGGGGCAGAACAAGGGCCCTTGCAGCTCTGGTTCATGCTGCTCATCTTTGCCTCCATCTTCTCAGAAATGCTATGGTTTAGCCAATCGAAGCGTTGGCTTAAAAAGCTAGCGGACTTGTAAGGTCAGGAGCCTCTAATTTAAGATCATCTGTCTGAAGTATGTGCTTTGTCTAAACCTCTCTGTCCTCTGGAGGGTGGAGAGTGGGGTGGGAGGGAGCTCTTCTAGTCCTTTCTTTCAGTCTAGGACTGGATGACATATCTGTGCTCTCAGTTGAAAGAGCTTAGGAAAACTAACTTTTATAGGAACTAAATTCATCACGGTTATTTTGTCCTGTTACAGTTTCTGAACTGATCCCAAGGAATTCCGTGTGCACAGTCCTGTACTTGTGGCACTTGGAATGGTTTCAGCGAAGTGTCATAATGAAAATAGACATCCTAAAAAATATGCTGTGTTTTTTTTTTTTTTTTTTTTTTTCTGGATCCCTTATGTAAAATAGTGATGCTTTGGTTCCTCTTGGAAAGTTGAACAGACACCCAGCTTAAAGGTCTCTCTCTTCATGGTTGTGCTTTAGGCTATCTAGGAAGAGAGAAGATTGAACAGTCCCTCTAGATTATAGTTTTATGTCCCAGTAGAACTAAATCCCAGGACAATTCTTTACAACGCCATTTGCTATGGCAGGGGGAGATTTTCAAATGGATAGAGATCCATCCATTGCAGTAATCTGTCAATAAACAGGGTGGAAACTAACTTTATCAGTAGCCTGAAGTATAATTTTACAGTTGCGCTCTGCCAGCGTGGAAGAAAATAAAATGCTAGTGTAACAGTCCCTGGAAGTAGTTGGGATCACAACGCAGCCATCTTTTCTATAAACTGGATTAGCCAGAGGCAAAATGCTTTCATCAATCGATGATTGCCACAACTTTTTGTTGTTGTTGTTGTTTTATTCAGAAAGCTTTAGAAAGTAGAAGCTCAGATAAAGAGAAATGTTCTGCTTCAAAGTGTTCAAATATCAGTCGCTGCAGGCGCTCTCTGGGGATTATAGTATTGTTTAGCAACTCCCTGATTGGGGGATTTGGAAACCTGCAGCCACAGAACTGCAGTCGTGCTAGGAAATAGTCGTTGTGGCAAAGGAGCAGCTGTAGTTTCTGGGCCAAGTTTCTTTGACTTCACAAGAAGGCCAAAACACCTTTAGAGAAGCAGCATTTTGGGTTTGAGTTGTAGGCAGTATCAGTCCTGTGAAGTTCTTAGGCACCAGCTCCTTTGTTGGAGAAAAGTGCTAATTCTTTTCCTTGGTCTTTTTTTTTTTTTTTTTTACTATATGCCTTTATGCCAGCGAAAACTTTCCCGTACTTGGCTGTGCCAAGGCAGGAGTTGTTCCCCCAGCTGTGGTGTACAGAGTTCTGTGGGGAGGTGAAGTCACCAAGATGTTCCTCAACTTTAGTTCAGTAGTTATCTCCAAAGCTGTTATTCTCTATCAATGTACGTCATCAAGTAAGAGCCTAGAGAATTTGTTCTTTTGGGGCACACACCCAAACCAAGGCAAAACGCGGTGGAAGCAGCTGAGCATTGCTTTGTTAGTAAGGCCATGACACGACACAGTCTCATTGGAGTTTTTTCAATGTGTAGGACTGGGGATACTCAAGCTTTGCAAACCTTAATTGGCTTCCCACAGTACTGGCCTCTGATAAGCCCCCTGTGCTATATGGGGAGAGTGACAGCTCTTTCTATGAGAGTTGGATTAAAATTAAACATGTTCTCCTTTCATCAGCATACATTTGGTATCTTCCACAGCATCTGTTGGATCTGGTGTTCTAGGAAGGATAATTTTTAGAAGGTAAGCATACAGGCTCTATTTTGGCTCTCAAAGGGAGGGACTTTCTTCTTCCATTGCCAGCCCTTCTGTTGGCTCAGCCAATATGCTCATCTTTGAGTGAGAAACTATTTGAAAGTGTGATAGGAGCATAAACTGTTCCTCAGCTAGCCGATCCCCCTGGTAAACCTTCAGCACTACTGTAGCTTGGAGATCTCAAGAAGGTGGATGGAGACTGTATATTGATTTATTGCTAGTGATGGGAAGCATTTTCAGAAAGTTTGTCTAGTTGATGTAAAAACTACACCTTTGAAAATAATCTGCGTGTTGTGTCATGAGAAGCAGAAAAGCAGGCATTGCCCTTCTGGTAATGTGTCACACATTTTGATGATTTCTGTCACCCGTTTGTAAACTTGACAATTGAAGTATAGGACAGCACATACAGTATATGTACTGTGTTTCCTGAGAGCACCCACTGCTAACTATCTCCTTAAAAATGTGGGCACTTTTGACTACTTCATGAATGACAGCTGCATATATGTAGTAAACAGTGAGCATCCTCAGTGATGATGTAAATTGAGCTGGTGCCACTGAACAGTTTTAGTCCCGCTGCAGATAATGTGCAAGCAGGATGGACATTTTGAGCAGGCAGCATTCATCCAAACCAGTGACAGCTCACAGCTTGAATTCCCTTATAATTGCAGTGCAGACCCAAGGAGCTTCTGCCAGTTCTAAAAACTCAATGTTTTGGGTCATTCAAATCATTGTTTGTTTGAGTGTTGGTGTTGTGTTTTTTTTTTTTCTTTGAAGTTGAAACCACTGAAAATAATACAGATAGTGAAAATAGCTTAGCAGAAAAGCATCTTCTCTCTTCATCAAAACTCTCAACAGATATTAAGTAAAGAGCATACTTTGTGAGATCCTCTGTTGGGTTAAGTAAGGCGATGACACAGCTCTGATCCAGAAAAACGAACAACAACAACAAAACAACCCACACAACAACAGCAACAACCAGGCCCCACGCCACGAACACAAAATAGGCTGTCAGGATTTTTCAAATCTGTTACGTGACAGGTTTGCGATTTCAGCAGTGAGAGTTCTTGGCTTTTGGGAAGCCATGATCTTGTAGTGGCAGCCTTCCCAGCATGAAGTATTCCTGTCTCATCAAAGAAGCTTTGAAAGGAGCAAACGCTGTTTCATCACTGTTGTGGAAAACTCTTGTGTTCGTGGCATTTTGTGTACTCTTTAAATAACAAAGAGAAATTATGTTTTATGATAGCCCAGTGATCAAAGGGCACAGTCAGCTGTCATCTGCAGCATCACCCCGCTTGTGTCTGTGGAGCTGCCAGGATTTTTACACGATGCTCTAGCACAGAATTTCCCCACAGGCAAGATCCTGTCTGTCTTTTATTCCACACCATAGAAAGGACAGAGGGAGTTTGTTCCAAGTTGTGCTGTCCCTTTTTTAGGCATCTTCCAAAAGTGAGGCCAGAGGAGATGAGCCTCCTGCAGATGGTGCCTGCATTTACTCTCAAGGATTGGCAGCCAATTTGCTGCCATTCATGATCTGTGCTTATGGTGACGTAGATTTTTGCCACGTGCTTATTCCTCTGGTGTTTCACTGTGAAAAAATACAATAAAGGATTTTCAGTGACTGTTGTTAAACCATCTTTCTTCCTCTCCCCCGTATTAATATTCAACCCTTTTCAAGTGGTGGTGTGCTTTCTATACAGCGCCACACAATTGGAGAGGTAACAACAAACGCAAATGTCGAGATGGTTGGTCCTTCATCAGCAGAGAATCGTAGCCTTAGGGGAGCATTTAAATAGCCTTTTTTGAAGGACTCCTTGTTTGAAAGCTAACTGTGAAGTTTTTCTCTTTTCTGAGGCGTGCGCAGGGTATGAGGCTCAAAAGAAGGCAGTGTGCTACTAATGGACTGGGGGATGAAACCCTGTAGGGCTTGTAGGATCATCCCTGCAAGTGTATGTTGCCAGGGCCACTGGGGACCAGGTCTAGAAAAGTGCCACAGGGTGACTCCAGAAGCCCTGGGATATTACATTCCCAGGCAGAGCTACCTGTGGGTACATGGGGGCTTTGCTAAACTAGCAGCGAAGGGTTTGGCTTCAGTTGGTGTCAGTCTGAGGTCACTAATCTGTCACTTGCATACAACAATCTGAGTGTCAGTGAGGGTCAGACTGCAGCTGGATGACCTGGAGAGGTGCGGATGGAGCTTCAGAGATGCTCAAACTGCTTGCGACCTTATTGCAGTTTTATCTCGAGTGATGAAAGGTTTCCCATTCCTCAGGGTAGCCCCTTCTTTCAAATCTCCACATCCTTCAGGCTTCTCTGCACCCCCTAGTGTTGGTTTGCAGACACTAAGGAGCTTGTACCTGTATGTAGGTGATTCATTCCTTCCCTATCACTTCTCTCTTGACATTTGAAATTGGATTTTGCAGAGGTACCACTTGCCTCTAACTGATAAGAAAGGTTCTTTCCTAGAAAAATGGATTTTCTGTCTTGCTCCTCTCCTCGCTCCCTTTATCTGCCCCCTTTTGCATTGTTCATTCTGTTCTTTGCATTCATTTTTGTCTCGTTTCTTTCCTCAAGCGCCCCTGCCCCCCTTTTCCTTGTCTCCGTTTCTCTACTTTCTCCTCCATTCTTCACACACCCCCTGGGTCTCCTTTTGCAGACATTGCTGCTGCTCAGCCCAAGCGTTTTTTCTGGTGACTCCCGAGCCTGGAGCTCCTGCAGTGGCTGCGCAGGCTTGCGGAGAAGGACGACCAGCTCCTTCCTCGTTCCTTCTGGTCTCTGATCTGGTCAGCTGTGGATCTGTGTTCCACAAACATTGGTTTCACTGGCTTGTTTGTTAGGGTTTCTGTTTGTTTGTTGAGCCACAAATGGGGGTGGTTGGTTAGCACTAGCACCTGTGGTTTAAGAGATCCTGCTTGAATTTGTTGCCTTCCCAGTTCACAGAGAGAACTTAGGCCGTGGTCATCATTTCTTGTTGGAGTTTCATTTTGTGCAAATAATTAAATATTGATTGAGGCCAAACAGACTCTAGGGCAAACAAATTGTAGGTTAGGCATTCACCTGGAAGAGGGAAACCCCAGGCATTGGCGAGTTAGCCACTGGGCTAGCTGCCACTCTAGTCTTCTGCTGTTGTATTTTCCAAATGAAATCTGTTTTCTGTTCTGCCCCTTCTTCACAGGGTGAAGGGTTTAGGACCGCAGCCCAGATCCTGAGATTGGGCTAGGGCAGTGAGGAATGAAGAGACATGGAGCTGAAAATAAGCAATGGGGAAAAGAGAAGGGCAGGAGGGTGGCTGGATGTGCTGAGATAGCGACTGTAGCCGGCTGAGGAGGTCCAGCGATGGGGCAGGCAAGGCTCGAAGAGTCAGGGAAGATTGGCTGAAGTGTCTGGGGTCTGGATCAGAGCACTGGACGTGGAAATATATTGTTGTGGCATGAGGGGCTGCCAAGACAGCTTCCCACTGCGGCAAAGAGGGCTGAGGAAAGGCTGGAGCTGAAAGCTGCCTGCAGAGGCTCTTGGCAGCACTTCATGCTCTTCCTCTGTGTAACTTGGGGTGATTTTCTGCCTGGTGCTCCTCAGGGCTTACAGAATGGGCTAGGGGAGAGGGAGAGAGGCAACCTGCTGAGATCTTGCAGCCTTTTTCGCCTCTGGCGGCATTGCTGCCCAGCATTGGCAGCAGCTCACCTTTGGTAGTGGAGCTCGTCGGGCTCCCACTGGCACCTTGCCGAGTTGAAAGCGATTTGAGCTGCGTGGCTCTTCTGTTTAGCAGGAATCACGGAGACAAAACCAAGAGCAGCAATCCTGAAAAGCAACCCCACGTCACCTTCTACTTTAATATCATATTTTCTTAGGCGCCTGTGCTTGACTGTGACTCTCAAAGGATAATTCATTAAAAAACTCTCATAGAAAATGTAGCCACGTGAAGTGACTTGCCATCTCACTACTTTCGCTGTTCTGTTCATTCAGAAGGGGAGACTTTTATCAAGTCTTTAATTTATCTCAGAGCTTTATTCCATCATTGCTCTATTTCCAATTCAATTTTAATAATAACAAGGCTTTCTTTTATTTACATTGATGAAGCCTTGAATTCATAAACTGTTGGAGTGATTTTAATGTAAAATAAGGTTTTATCACTGCATATAAATATATTTAGCCCGAAATTCATTCTGAGTAACCTTTGTGGACTCAGAATAAATGTAACACTTTTTATGTGTACATACCACTAGATTTAAAACTAGATCTATTGCCATTGTTAGAGAGTGGGGGAAAATATGGGGAGTACTTTCCCAGTATTGAAGGCTGCACCACTTTGAAATAATAAACCATTCTTTCTGACTTCAAAGTAATTTTATAGACATATTTAAAGAACACTGAGAGTTTGTCTGCTTTTGTAAGTTTTATAATAAGCCAGAAAAAAAGACACTTTGAAAAATGGTTTTTATTCATCATTGTTTGTATTAAAAATACAGCCTGTGGACCATGAGCAGCATCAGAGCCTCACTGCATGCTCTGTGCTGAGCACTGGTAAGAAAGGGATAGTTCGTGGCAAAGATATGGTTGGATATTCCAGGCAGAAGATGTTTTCTCATTATTCCGCCCTGTTTTGCAAGCAAGATACTGTCATGCACAGCCATACAACCTCCTGTTGTAGTGCCTCATTACCAACTGAGAAGAAGGTTTTCAGAGGGAGCTTAGCCAAGGTCACGAAGGTGAGTACACTCCAGAGACAGGAGCTGGACATGGATTCTCACCAGGTGCGACGTGCCTACTCTAGTACCATGGTTACCTTCCTGACATGCACATTGACTTGGCTAAAAGTTCCTTGAGCATCTTGCCTGCGGCTGGATTTTTCCTTCAGCTTGTTTGATTTTATTGGCAAACTTGTTTGATCCCCTCCTCAAGCAGATATTGCTGATGCTACCCTTTCTCTTGGAAAAGTTTGGAGAAGTTATGTCTGGTGCTATTAGCTCTGCAGGAAACATTCCAATTGATTTATCAATCGTGCTGTAAAATGAACTATGCAACTGCTGTATTTTTATTAGAGAAGTGACACAGACAAATTTTGTCACAGGATTCGCTCAATAGCTGTTTCACCAGGAGCTTGGAGTGCCTTTTGAGCGGCAGTTCCTCTCAGTTATGGATATCCTGTCTTCTTTTTAGTTTTCTTGTCACAAAAAATATATGGTAACTACTGTCTTAGGTGAAATTGTTAGTGACTGAGCCTTTGACCTGTGTGCAAGAAGTACGGAAAGAGCTGAGGGAACAGAGGATGGGGCAGCAAGCCAGTGCTCCCAAGTTGCTTTGGTACTGTTGAAGAGAAAGGTGAGTTCTGGTGGAAAGCAGCACTTCTGGTGTGACTTTGTGGGTACAGGGGTGGAAACAGCTGGTCACACCCATTATCCGCATATTAAACCTTGTCAGTGTTCGAGCTGTGGTCTCCATCTCTGTGGGAATCTGTACTCAGTGTACAAAGCTCTGAAGAAGGAGAAGGAGAAAAAAAGAAAGAAGCAAGCATTATGTGTGTACACTTAACATGAACACACAGGGAATTGCAGCTTCTCTAGAAAAATGTCTGATGGTGCACAGATGGAGGAGTATTGATTGGAAAACTGCACATATATGTAAGTGTCATTTTTGTACGTGGAATACAAAGGTGTGAGTTGAACCTTCTGCATGTGTAACGTGCCTGAGTGGATGTTTTATATTGCATACATGTTCATGTGTCTGTCCTCTGTATGCACTGCGTGGAGCAGCCCAGGCGGGTGGTTTCCACATGTGCCCGGTGTACTTGAAGATGTATCACCTGTAGACAGCGCCTGATCTTCTCCACTGTGGAGTCGGGATTCCTGGGGAGGCCATTACTGAGCTTTCTGGGTGAGAGCCTGTCATGACAGACATCAGTGGTATTCCCCAGAAGCCAATATACTGACAGTGATGTCAGGTTCGACCTCTTTTTGCTTCTATTTTCTTTTGTGGAAATGTTTCTGTCACTAGTGTAGTGCACCAACTGCCTGCCAGATATATTGGACTAGGTTACCAGTGAGCTTATTTCATGGCTACTTTTAGAAAATGCATTTCTCAGACCATTTTTGATTACCTTTGTTCTTGCTTTTCTGGCGGGTTTTGCTTTTGATGTGTTTGTAATCATGTATTATTCCTTAAAGGAAGCGTTTGGAATCTCTCGGCTCTGGGGCTGTTAACAACTTGGCACTCTTGCTTTGCATAGCTTTAATTTAAAGGGCAATTACTTTGATTTTCTTTGTGTTTTTGTTGTTGTTGCTGCTGTTTTTCCCTTTTTTGGGTGTCCTTCCTTCCCAGTACCAGGAGCTTTGTTCTCTGATTAGTGTCCTGATTGGCAGATAATGGAATTGAACCGCAGTCCCTTAAGTGCAAGAGCTTGCTCATTACCCATTGCATCTGGCTGTATTTTGTAGAATTATAAAGAGATTTTATTTTGCCTGGGTAAAAACAGCCAGTAATTGAATTCATGCTAAAATATTTATTTTCCTATCCATCCTATCCAACACTAGCAGATGGCTGATAGGCACATGGTGCTTAAAACTTTGAATGAGATTTGTAATGTTATTAAAAAAAATAATCTGGATGGCTTTTGATTCAGCCTTGATACAAAGCGGAAGATTTCTGGGTATTATCTAGTTTGAGTTCAAAATTAACTGGGACGAGCCCCAGTGAGAACAAAGAACTTTTTTTTTTTTTCTCTTCATTTTTTCCCCCCTGGATGCTAAAGCCAGTTGGGAGTGTTATGATAATCTTGTCAGATCACTTGAATATCACAATTTCATCCAGAGATTCCTCTGTCAAAGCATCTTTCATGTCTGATTTGGTATAGCTGTGAGTTTTGCTGCAGGCCACCTGGACATTTTCTTGACACGTGGGTACATACAGGCACTGCATTTCAGTGGAGTCTTGACATCAATAGCTAAAACCGTCAGCATAAAGATGCTTTGCAAATGAGTAGAGGTAGTTATGTCCCTGGAGCAGAACCGGAAATATTTTTATAATGGAAAACACTTAAGGCACATGTAGGGAGTTTAGCTATTTTTCTATTGTCTATTTTCTATTTTCTATTTCTATTGTCTATTTTCTATTGTCTATTGCCCTAGCACCAGCAGTCTACTCGAAGCACATGTAGAGCGCAATGAAGCACCGAGGTTGAAGAAGCAGCAAGAACAGGGACACTGGACAACCTCTGCATGCTGTCTTACTTGGTGACTAAAACTCTTTTTCCTCCAGTTCCTTTTGTGGAATATTACGTGTAGTATTGTCCCTCCATTACTAAACAGCATAAGGAAAGTCCTACTCTGGGGCCATGCATAAGAAGAGCCAGCTCTGGAGCAGATAATTTTTCAGTCAGCTGAGGATGTAAAATAAGAACACAGAGGAGCTGTGTTGGACTGGTCCAAAAGTCTGGCTTGTCCAGTACTGCCTACCAGTAAGGGCCCCTTGCAGCTGCTCGAGGAGGGAGTTTAACAAACAAGCCATGTTTTGAACGACCTGCCCCACCTTCTGGCAGTGTCTGGCTAAGGGGCTACCTAGATGAGGGGTTGCAACTGGGCTGCTGCACTTAAGAACCTGAGAGACCTGGACTCCAGGAATTCAGCTAATCCAGCTTTTAATCTGCTTATTTTTTGGCTTCTGTAATGTCCCTTTGAGTTCCACAAACCAGTTACGCACTGAGTTGACGAGTGCCTCTTGTTTCTTTTAAACTTGCTGCACCATCATTTCCATGGATGCCTCAATCTCACCGACAGGAAAAGCACCAAACAATAGCTCCATAGTCATCTCCCCACTCACGATCCTACAGACCTCCGTCAAAACAATCCCTCTACCACCTCCTTTTCAAGCTCAGCTGTCTGTATCTATAGTCTCCTCCTAAAGCAATGCCTTGATTATTTTTGACAACCCTCTTTTCTCATCTGTATCCTTCTTGAGGTGGAATGGTAAGAACTGTGCTTGAAGCCTTGGTGTCAGTGCACCAGGAACATAGATGGAGATGTAAGAAGAGTGCTACAAGTGAGGTCATCCCAAAATATTTTTCCAGAGAATAAACACGTTAGAAACTGCAATCCCTGTTTTAAAAATAAGTCCTCCCCCTGGCTACTTGCAAAGTTGACAGGTCATCTTGAGAGATTTAAAATAGTACCGTTTTCTTATACTGTAGATAAAGAAATATCAGATGTACAAAATAAATGACGTTCTGAACTGCCTTTAAACTCCCCATACCCAGCCAGAATAAGAAACCCCAAAACTCTGAAACACTTGTGTCACTTACGAGGGACAGCATTTTTCTCTGCCATATCTTAATTTAAATTGAATGCGTCATACGACATCAAGCGAAATGTGAGTTGTATCTTGAAAGACAGCATAACTCATAAATAGTGTAGACATAATCCAGTTGATGGCTTACTTATAACCAGATGAATCTAATATCCTTCTTAGCTGTAGGGCATGTGATTTTTGTATATGCTCCACGCTCCTGTAATTGTTTGTTGCAGAGCATGGTGGATTTGCCAGTTGCCATGAGCTCATTTCTTGCCTTAATGCCTTAATATAGATGAATATATTTTTAAGGGTTCTTTGAAATCTCAATCATATTTTAGCAGTTTTCTGAATATAATTTTCCCATGGCAGAGAGAATCTGTGGAGAAAATGACTACAGGCCAAAATATTTATTAAATTACAGACTATTTATCACTGAGTTTGTTTGAAAAGATCCATATGAGGCTTCAGATTTTTTGGCCAGTCTCAAAGATACACAACTAGATATGAAATTTCTTGTAAAGTAAACTACATCATAACAAATGGCTTTATTGAAATTTGCCCAGAAAGATGTAAAGGAGAATGTCAAGAAAAATTATATTCTAACCCTAGTCTGACTTCTCGATCAGGAGAAGAGACAAAAAGTGCATTTCAGGAGTAGTGGAAAGGATCAATTTGAAAAATAATGTTATATGTATATACATGTATATGTATTTGATCTGAAATGATCATTCATTCAAAAAAAAAAAAAAAAAAAACACAAAACCCTGTAACTTCCAGTTATTTGACACACATCTAAACAAAGTGTTGGATATTGTAGGGATAATTCTGTGAAATAAAAATAATAGTAGTACTGTATTTTTTGATACTTCAACAAATCTGCAAATATTCTTATCGGTTCATGGGCCTTTCATAAGTCACAGCATTAGCTGGCATTAGGAGCTGTTTTGTGGTTTATTACCAGGGCAGGTTTTATAAATGCCATTAGGAATAAATCACCAAATCATTTATTTGTCTTGAAAGCAGCAGAAAGGAATAATTGACAACAAAATAGGAAGGTGTACTTCAGACAACTTAATGATGTTTCAGCCATTAAAAAGCCATGGGAATCTCAAAGTTTGAATATAAACTACTGTCAGTGTGTTTTTTTGTTGTTGGTGGTGGTGTTTTTTAAAAATTCTTTTTTAAAAAAGAGCACTTGCAGTTAAATGCAGTGTAAAGTCACATGCCTGTGCAGATACAAATAGGAAGCATTGCAAGTATGGAAGAGAATTTTGGATATACCGGGGTCTCTTCTGTCAGCAGGACTATGTAAAAGCATCCTCCGGGTGAGAGTAAATTCCTGGATGCCTACACTACCCTTGTTTGGATGTAATACCTATCAGTCGATGATATATATCAGAGGTGGAAAAAGTGGTACTGTATAGTTCGTTTCTGTGCTAGAGAGAGAGAACCTGGAAAGCTTGAGGCTGGGAATTAGAAGAGGTACCCACGGTGGGTTTGTCCTTTCACTCACCCTTCTTACAACAAAGCAGCTCCAAATAAAACAAGAGTCTGCTCTACCTGAGAATGGCCATTCCTCATGTAGAACATCCTTGCTCCTTGATTAATGACACATTTTCCTTTGATTTATAGCCATGCATCGATTCAGGTGGCATCAGAATAGTAAGGGAAAAAAAATGAGCTTTATTAATAAGGAAACTTGCCTGCCAAGAGCTACGCTGTGTGATTCTAGTGAGTCTGAGCCCTGCCCGTGCTAGGTCCCTCTGGCACAGTCTGGGTTTTGTTTCTCTCCCAGTGGGGAGAGGAAAAGGGCTGATGGCCACGTGGAGTGCAAACCCATTCCCTCTCGCAGCTCTGAGCTGCAGCCTCGGTCTGCATAGAGCCCTACAGCCAGCCTAGGGACAGGACCTCCTGCTGTTTGGCACAGAATACGTTTTTAAGTAGAAACAAATGGCAGCATGGCAAAGGAGGAGAAGACAACAGTAGGAAAGCAGTAGGTTTCACTTCAGAAAAAAAGGAACTGCTTCAAACAGTATTTTGACCCTGCTTTTACCCAGGCTCGTGGGATGGGGACACAAGCTCTCTGGTCCCTCTCAAACTGCCTGCTGATGGGTTCTCCGTTGAGAAGGCCCATGCTTTTTTTAACATTTGATAAGTCTTTCATGTATTTATTTATCATGTTGGTGTAATTAGTTACCTAGAACCCTTTTAAAATCTGATATAATGACACAAGCAGCTGGCTTTATGCAGTTGAACTGTCTGCCTTCCTGAAGTTACTGCAGCACGTGTGGCAGAGGACACGAGAAGCAGACAAACCTGGCAGTGCCGACTGCACCTGGAAACGTTGCTTGTGCCGCTCTGCAGCTGCTCTCCAGTGGAGACAGGTATCAGCAATTACGTATGGGCATGAGTGTCATTTGTAATGATGGGTTTAACCTCCTGCTTTGCTTGCAGTTAGCTGTGCCCTGGAACCCTGGATCAACGGTTAAGGTTGTCTGTAGGATAACCGTCAAAGGGGGGGAGTACATTTGACATTTCCCTGCTATGGGAAGCAGGTTCTGCACTTGGCACTGGTGTCCTCATTATCTGTAGGAAGAAGGCTTGGAAATGGGTCAGGGCATGCCTTGTGGAGCCCCTGTGCTTTGTCATCTGCAGGCAGACCCAATGTCTTAGAGTGGCTTTAATGGAACAGGAGGTTCAGTACATCACCCAGAAAGCCCATCTTCAAGGTGCTTATGATCCCATAAGCTGTTTGCACTGGTGCTGGGGTCCCCAGCTTCCCAGAGATTGTAGCTGTTCCAGAGCAGGTGTAGCATTAGATGCCTATGTGGGAATTACAGACTTGGAAAATCCAGAACTGGTATTTTTGGGAACAGATCTGGTTATGATATATTTTAGCCAGAGTGAATTTAGCTGCTTATAATTTTCTTGGCTGAACTTAGAGGAAGTAAGGCCAGAATAAGAGAGGAGAACAGGATTAGTTATTTGCTGTTGTCAGTGTTGTTACTGCTGGTCTCAATTATCTTGGGTAGTGTTTTGATGCTCCAAAGGCAAATGCAATGCAGTAACCACTCTGACTTGTGTTTCTTCTTGTTTGGAGATTACTCAGACCCTCAAAATAACTTTAACATAAAATTACTCTTTTTTCATCTGTGAATTCATTGTATGAAATGTGTTTATATACAACTTTGTGCCTTATTTATGATCTTTACATTTCAGTTGAGTGTGTTTATTTTCATTATTTTTCTTAAGATACATGAAATCTGCAAAGGAACAAAGAAGGACACATGCCAAAAGCTTGCCTTCAACACTCTTTTAGCTGGCGCTCATTTTTTAGCCATTATTCAAGCAGCTGGCCAGGTCAGCAGAGTTCAGACAGACTTCTTTTGTGCCACTTGCACAGAGTCTGCCACGAAGGAAGAGAGGTCTGCAAATTGTTAAGCATTTGGCAGTGCCTTCCAGTTGGGTTAGATTATAACTGCATCAGTTGTATGATAAGAGGAAGTGACAGGTAAGCAAAACCAGAACAAAAGGCTCATGCTGTTACAAGCAAATGTCACCATGTCGTACATAAGTGTTACGTGTACACCGATACTTTCTCTAAACACACATAAAACAAGAAGTAACAGGAGAGGGAACATCTCTGTATGTGTTATTATGTATGTGTGTGTTGTATACATTGACATTTACCTCATGTATACAGGCCTCTTTCTGTGTGTGTAAGCAAATGTACCCCTGGAATTATGGCACAGGGAGTAAAAGTATGCTGGAGACGGAGCCTTCGTATGTCCCATTGGTCTGTTTACTGGCTTGCAATTTTCTATATAGGCATTTTTATTTTTATTTTTATTTTTATTTTTTTATTTTTTCAATGAAATGGATTTTGGAAAGGTATTTATCAAATTTCTGAAGGTTTTATTTCTCTTACAACCTTTTGTGGATCCAAGCAAAATGAGGAAGTACTCCATACTTGTAGTACGACTATTAAGTATTAGCTCTACTATGAGTAGAAATGACTGCATTTATTTTGTATCATTTCATAACACTGTTTTTTAAAGTTGAAAGTTCTGCAACTAAAAGAGCTTTCACGAATGTCCAGTGAGCATGACAAGTAGTTGTATAGATCACAGAATCACAGGAAGATGAGGTTGGCAGGGATCTGTGAAGATCATCTGGTCCAACCCCCCTGCTGAGCAGGATCACCTAGAGCACATTGTGCAGGATGGCATCCAGGCAGGTTTTGAATATCTCCAGAGAAGGAGACTGCACAGCCTCTCTGGGCAGCCTGTCCCAGTGCTCTGTCATGTCACAGTGAAGAAGTGCCCCTCATATGCAGCTGGAACATCCTGTGCTTCAGTTTGTGCCTGTTGCCTCTTGTCCTGTCGCTGGGCACAACTGAAAAAGAGACCGGCTCCATCCTCTTGACACCCTCCCCTCAAGTTTTTTTGGAGTCCCCACCATAACCTTGCCAGGTGAGACTTGAGCTGAACATACAACAGGGCAAACTGGTGCTGTTGGTTTCCAGCTTGTATCCCCCTCTTGTATTTTTTTTTAATTAACTGGGAGAATTAATTAATGTAATCAATTTAATTAACCAGGAGAATTTAATTAACAAGCGGCAAAGTCTGGGTCCCATTCCTACAGTTACCCATGTATCCCTGTCAGCGTGGTCCCAAGGAGCAGCATTTGGGTCTGGAGGGAAGTTCAGCTTATATTTTAAAAATGCCAGCACATACATACCATATATGAATGAAAGTGAAAACATGAAAAAGCACACATAGCAAGTTGAGCACTGAAAGGAAAACAATGTTCAGGAGATAAGATCGCCTAAGTAACATTAATTCCCCTGTCTGTTTCTGACCATTACTGTCATGCACGGTTAATGGTCACATCACAGAAGGAGTGGGCTTTAATACTCAGGATTCACACGAGACACTCATAAATCCTAAAGAAGAGTGTAATTTTGCATCCTGGAGATGCCCAAGTTAAGTAAATTCAGAAAATATATTGACTAGCTTGAGCTCCTCTCATCATATTTCCACAGACAGAAAATGAAAATGCCATTCAGCTTTCCTGCTACTATATATAAAAGTTAAATCTACGTATATCATTCACTCACAGGCCCTTTGGAGGGAGCTTTCTTGTGTTGGTAACAGCAGTCAGAAGCCTTTGGTTGCTGCTGGATAGGGAATTTTCATTTCTTCATACTTACAGTAATAAACCCACAGAAATTCAGAGACAACACGTCCCATTTTGTGAGTACTTAACGTGTGCAAAGACCGGTGAGAAAGGGCTGTTGCTTTTATTTCACCACCAAAAGATTATTTTCTTAAGTGTTTGCTTCTTGAATTTTCTTAGGATGTCACCAGAAAATCTTGACTGATGAAATCTCAAACGAGCAAGGGGAAAAATCTTCACTAATTTTAATTCAAAGAGAGATGAGCAGATGTTTAATACTGGTATACCTGTCTGTGTGTGCTTTGAGGCTAGCTTGAGTGCCTGACCCGGAGGCACCAGAGCTGGTCAGCCAAGCTGCCAGGAGTACATTTCTCACTGCAATTGAAGCTGATGTCTGAGCGTCTCTTTATTTCACTGGAGCCAGTGTTTCGCCCAGGTGTCGGAATCTGCAACTTCATATCTTGGGATGCTTTATTGATTAATATTGTACAAGGTATGTGTATCTTTTTTTTTTTTCCAGCAAGCATACCTGTACAAGTCAAATATTAATGCCTAGGGTATTCTGTAAATAGCATTCATAATCCTTCTCTGAAGCAACTTTCTGTGAAGCCATTTTCCACTCTGTTTCTCAGAGAAAAACAAATATATAACAGAACTATGAAACTCCTTTCCAATATTTCATTTGCTGGCTTTCAAGCGTCATCCTGGGAACAGTGAGACAAGAAAAGAGTCTTTTCTTCCTTCAAGGTCTGCAGTGAACAGTGTAAAGCCACGCACAATGGATTTGGAAGAAGTTTTATATATTATGACAAGCAAGTGTATCTCCAGGGTGCTCTGCTGTTGTGGAATGTAGTTATAAGCCAAATCATCCATTAAGTCACTGAACGTGGTAAAATTTCTCAGGTTCCTAGAGATGAAAAGCACATGAAGAGACACCCCTGACTCAGTTCTTACGAATACAGTAAAGTAAGCCTAAATCATGATTTAGCAGCCTAAATCATCCCTATTAATCAATAGTGTAACACTCTAGTGATAGCCCCTGTGAATCTGTGGAGCTTTGGGACTGAGTTGGGTGGAAAGAGTCTGACTGCTGGTTTTAGGGTCATGTACTCCATCTGAGTCTCAAACTGATCCAGCTGACAAAAAGAAAACAAAGCATATGTGCATTTTTCTGGGGAGGTGTTCGCATGCTTAGGGAATGCTTGATTATGACACTGTTGGAGAGAGAACTGGATTTTGTTTATTTGTTTGTTGCCCCACCCCAGTTTTCATTCTCTGTCTCAGAATTTCTCTTTCTTACCAAGTCCTGAAATTCAGCATTTGAGAATTTGTCATGACAACCAAAGACGGGCATGGCTCTGTGGCAGTATTATTTGTATCGTGCCAGAAATGATTTAGCTTTGGTGTACCTGCAGGGATGCTCATCCATATGTTCATATACCCATACCTTCACCTTAACTTCCAATAAAGATAAAGATACATAAAATGAGGAGAATGAACTCCATTCTCTCTGATAATCACAGGCCAGTATTGCTTTCACTGTTTTTACTTGCAATGCCTGCCATTGAAGGGGTAGTAAGTACTTTCTTTAATCTTTCTATTATTAATTTTCGTCAGTGTTTGTGTACTTGTCTGTGTATTTTTAATACCTGTGATCTAACTGTTTAGATTACGTCTTTGACTTCAGAAGTTGTATTTTGTTAATTAGCTTTCTTAGGAAAGGTACAGATTTCATTAAAAAAAAAAAGATTGCAAAGTTAATTATGGATGAGAAACAAAATAAAAAGAAAGTGCAACAGCCTGACTAAGGAGACAGAAAAAAACATTCAGTACAAAAACAGTATCAAAAACTACGAGAACTCTTAGCAAAAACACTTTTCAGTAATTAAAATGGCTCATCATTAAAGCATGTCTGTGGATCATTTTAAGACAGTCAGCATACCGGGGCATCCACAGCTTCTCTGGGCAACCTGTTCCAGCGCCTCACCACCCTTAGAAGTGAGAGTCAATACTTGGAGAATTGAGCATCCAAAGAGTGCAAAGTCACTTGTGCTTAGGATTGGTTTCTCGACACTGGGAGCTATAGAAAGGGAGAGCAGAAAAACATGTTAAGGTGGGACTGGAGGTAAACCCCATTGTGTCTCCTGTGGCATCTCTGCAAGTTATAATCTGCAGTAGTGAAATGGCCTGCAGATGCCATAACTTGTTTCAGCACATGACATCCAATTTTGCAAGGTCTAATGACAGGCACAGAGTTAACTTGGGCTGCTGCTCTAAGCATGCCTGGGAGCTGCCTACAAGTTCCAGCAGCATGTCAAGATGTTTGCCTCATCTTTTTAAAAAGGGAAATAGCCATCAGCACGGGCATTTGGAAGAGCATCAGTAAATTCAGGTAGAAACCGAATAGCCATTTCAGTACTTTCCTTTGCATCTGAAGTTAAATGTTATTTAGGTATTTTTATTATTATCATTATTGAATTCCAGTGTCGAGTCCCTGAAGACAGGGAAGATATGCATAAGATTTTTATAGACACTCCTTAGGGTTCTCTTTAAACTAACACAAAAGCAATGGAGTTAGTTTTGGTAAACAATCATGTTTCTGTGATGGGATGGTTCTGTTATCTTTAAAAAGTGGGATGTAGTTCTTTTGAACTTTGTGGTGTGACTGAGAAGTCAAATGAAGTTATTTTGTTTTCAGTTTTAAGGACAGTTCTTTAAAGTGTTACATCTAAGAGATGAATGCTTTGGAGAAGATCTTACCTCAGGTAGCTGTTCCCATCAGTGCAATTACTGTTTTCTATATAGCACTCACATAATTTTCTCTTCTAGTCTTTTTTTTTTTTTAAAAAAAAAAAAATAAATAAAACTCAAACCTCTTATCCTAAAGAACAGTGCAAAGTTATCCAAAAGAAGACCTCGTTATACGTTTTGCATCCACCGTAATGAATCCTGATTAGGAACCTGTGCAACGATGTTATCCTGATTGGTGGGAAATTGGTGAAGGAAATAACCAATTTTCAATCAACATAATTGGTTGCTCAGGAGGTTTGAAATCTAGAGAAATGGCATTGCATCTTTTGCAGATGTGTTAAAAGATTATTCTGGAATAGCAGAAGAAATTTAGGGTAAGAATTGCACATTTCAGAAAATATGAGTAATTGTTTGTAGAAAAGCGCTGTTTCAGGTATTTTAAGAATCATCAGTGCTGTGGTCTTTCAGTCATCATTAAACCTCAGTAAGTCCACATTTCATAAAAGACGTCTTAAAAGAACCAGCAACTGCAACCCCCTGCCCAACAAAAAAGGATTCTGCATTGTCATTCATAGCTTTTAAGTACATTTTTATTTGTTTAATGGGGATTCAGTTCTGTACTACTATCCAACTCTGGAATTGGTTACATTACACCACCATCAAGCTGTCCAACTTAGGTTTGACAACAGTGATGAGGTAGAAGCACAGCAAATGGGAATGGCAAAGTCACTCTGTCCCACATAGCAGAATCCCTGCAGTGATATGGTCTCGTCTTGAACTGGCTATAAACTGGGGGAAGTCCTTGAAGTCAAAGTCTGTGCTGGCTTACCTGGCAGGGTAACTTAGTTCATTGTGTATTATGAATGCATGGCTTGATGTTGTCCCGTTCTAACCTGACTGAACTTGATAAGCAACTAAGTGAAGAAATAGCACATAAATTCCCATACAAAACAAGTGTAGCTCTTACTTGTTTTAGCTCTATTTCACAAGTGTATCAAGGATAGAAATGGGACTACTAAACATGTCAGTCTGCACCAATTCTACTGAAGCTTCTCCTGCTTTACATTTCTCTGTGAATTGATGGGAGCTCAAAGCTACCTTCATGAACAAGCCAGCGACTTCACTGAAGTAAAGCTGGGCAGCATAGCTGATTGCGTGGCACCACCTCCAGCTAAGAGCTAGCCCTATAATAACAAAGCGTATTTGCTACTTCCCTACCTGCGAATTGTGAAATTGCAGTTGTGTATGCACATCTGAGAGGAAAACATGGCTGGATGTACATGGCTGTATGCATATATCCTTGCACATTCTTGCACTTTGGGTTATCCTCCCTTAAATCAGCCAAGATGTGAAATAGCCATGCTGTACCTGGGCATAAAACATTTTTGCATCACTGTGCTTTCTTTATCACCTTGAGCTGTCCATTCAAATGTAAAGAGAAGTTTCACTACCCACCTTCAAAATTATAGTTTCCATCTATTAGGAGAAAGAGGCTCAAAATCCTTTGGAGACGATAAATAGCACAAATGCTTTGATTTGTATCTGTGTGCTGGAAGTTTCTCACATCAAGTGAAATACCATGAATACATCATTATTTTGACAGCTTTGTGAAAAAGGAGACAAGAGGATCATATTGTATGGATTTAATTTCTGCAGTTTTACAGCTTTGTGTTTTGCAAAAGAATTAAATCCTGCCATCAGTGCAGAACAGGTGGTAAACTGAAGGGCAGAGTGGAGATACTATATAAAGGCCTGTCAAATCTTGTACTTGGAGTGCAAGCCCCCACCAAGGACTCCCCAGACAGAGCTCCTGTGTCTCACACCTTCTCAGAATAGTACCTTTTGTATTTTTTCAGGCTCAGCATTTCCCCAGCTGCAACAGGAGGTCACAGAAAAGGAGAGGATAGATAGCAAGAAGAGGGTTTCCCACCAGGACTATAACAGGCAGAAGCAAACAGACACACTTTCCCTACTGGAAGATAGTGGGATTTCCACCACCACTATGCTAGCTGATGTGAGAATGTCATTGGGGGAAAGCTGAAGTGCTGAAGACATACAGCAAAGCTCTCAGTTTTCCCCATCGCTGGTACCACTGTTGAGAATGTTCTTTAGCATTAAGTTAAATTTGGGTGTCTTAAACAACAGAGTGAGGGTCCTGTGGACAAGAAGTGACATCCCACTTGCAGTGAAGCAGTTTATGTTGATGTAGGTGGAGAGAGACTGGGAAGAGTCCTTTGTTTCTCTGAGCAGTAGTACCCTTCTTTGTTCTCGTGTCCCTGTGATTGCTAAGCTTTACCACCTGAACAGTCATGCAACTTGTTTTTAGAAAAGATTAAATTGGAAGTACAAGGACATTTAATTTTATTTTTACTTCCTCTTGAATCATTGTTTTGAGTTTCTGTTTAATTACAGAATGAGAAGTACACTTCTAGAAAGTCGAGGCCTTCTTGTTTTTCTCTCCTAAGCCATGACTTCAGGGCCTGAGCCTTTATAAAAATAACAGGTTCAGGCACGCAGTTGCTTAGGGTTGTTAACACAAACTTCTTCATCATTCGCTCCCAGTTGCCATGATTTTCTGTTCCCCTTGATATGGGCTAATTTAGGATTTTAGCAAGCATGTCCTTCCTTGTGGAGCAGAAGCCTGACCTTGGCTTTGATATTGGCTTAAAAGTATTTATATATTCACCAATATTTATATTCAAGGTATTTATATATTCCTTAGTATTTCACGTGTGGTATTTCAATGTTTTTGCTCCCATGTCTAGCATAACACAAAACAAATGCAGGGATAATGCAAAATCATAATTAAAACTAAAAGTGAACTCAAATTTTGTCAAAGCTCAGAAAACTTTTTGGTAAAGTTCACATTTTTATGTGCTTGTTATTTTGTACAAATCCATTTTCTTCTTTCCTGTCACATCTCAAGACTTTTTTATAAGGAATCTCCGTCTCTTTTCCCCCTAATTTAAATTCTGCTCTGTCTCTTTGGAATATTAGGTATGGCTTAGCGGTGAAATTATTTTAATGATGTGGCTGAGTGCTCGTATATATTCAGGCAAGCAAACATAAAATGATCATTCTTTATATTAAGGGTCCATCTATAGTTTAGAAACGGTAATAAATGATAGATTGAAGGCATCGATGGCTCCAGTAGTGGCTCGTGTGTATTACAGAGGTTATTAGCCCATCAGTTGAAGGTATTGTAGATGGCTGCAAGCCAAGCGTACAAACAACCTATGCAATGGATGGAGTCCATAACAATTGATTAACTGTGTATTGACATGCAGATTAACCCTTTATCAGCGCTTCTTCTTTTTTTGTCTTTTTTTTTTAATGAAATGCTTGTGAATGGCACCCAAATAGCGAGAGTGGACATAAAAAAGAGACACTAAATTTCCTTACGAAGGGCAGTTTATTGGCTCTTATTTATGTTTAACCATGGAGTGTGATTTGCAAAGGTGCCTGTGCCACCTGAGACTGAAGTCTGTTTTAGAAGAGGCATTGTGTGGTGCTAGGCTCATTTCCAGTCAGGACTAGGCCTGACAGAGGCCAAATAGGCCTCTAAACCACTTGCGCAGTCCTGAGTGTGATGCTATGTTGCTATGCTGATTTTTGTTGTTGTTTGTTTTTATTGTTATCATGTTATCATTAAAGTCTCCATTTTAATCTCATACCTTTTCCCAGGGTGTGTGGAAAGGGAAGGGAAGGAATTCCGTGAAGCTCCAGAGTGGGCATGAATCATGCTGTTCAGTGTTGGGGCTCCCACTGAAAGTGTGACTGGACTTTAAGTTGTATTTTTGCAGCCACATTTCTTTCATAGTCAGAGATGAGCTACACTTAGGCTTAGTTATACTGGAAAAAGCTCTGTTGAATTGGCTGGGACAAGAGCATATGGTTTGAGGAACCTTCCCTCATCTTTTGAGCTGTCTCACCCAGCAGATTTGAGCTGTACCTCTACAGTGGTGCCTTTCTTCAGTCTGGTGCAATGTAGCTCAAAAGACTAGAAGTCCCTGGTATACATTCTACCAAGAAAACATGGGACAGATCCATCTCTGATGTACTCTGACCCATGATGGGCAATTTCATCATGAAAACAAGAGGTCTGCAGAGCTTTTACCACTTGTTCTCAGTAGGTCCTTTCCATAGGCAGAAATCTTCATCTTCTTCCTATATTCTAGGATAACAGTAATGCTAATAACTGAAAGAACAAAGTCAGAATGCAAGCTGTAGAGCTAAGAAAATGCAATAGTTATGTTGTCAAAGACCCTCACCCATAATTTTCCAAAGGAAATAGAGGACCCTTAGGTACAGGATTTGGGGTTTCTCATCCTGCAGCCTGTTCCTGGGCTGTGGAAAAATAAGCATGAAAGAATTGCTAAAAGTGAGGCAGAGAAGGGGCTTAGGTAGTCCAGTCTGTCCAGTGCTTGGACAGAGCCAGACGTGCCTGAGCTGCTTCTGTGAGAGATTCAGGTAGTTTTTTTTTTTTTTTTTTTTCCTGCAACCATTTATGTGTTTGATGTGTTTGATTATTGTTGTTATGTCTCCCCGTCTCCCCTCAGCCCTCTGTCTAGTTGCAGTGGTTGTCCTTGTTTCATGGCTTCGTCTTTTCCAACAGGTAAATTCTGTTACACAAAGTGACTTTGGATCAGGCCCTTTTAGAAGAGCAGCTAGTCGCTAAATAAAGCTCAGTGTTGAAAACATCATTTTAAGTTGATCAGGCGTTGTATATTGGGATGGCAAGCACGTGTTACTTAAAATCGTGAAGAAACGTCATTTGCAATAAAGAAGATCACATCCAGACTGCTCCCAATCTTTATTTCTCTTTAGCTACCCAGCCCTATTTTCTCTATTAGTGTACCACTATTTATGATTCTTCAGTAACCAACACTGTAGGCTTTTCTGAAATTACCATAAAATACCCTTCTATTGACCAGGGACAATAAATCCGGAAGACTACAGTATTAAACCTTTCATTGTTTTGGTTGGTTTTGTTTTTACTTTTGTTTCTTTGCTAACGGAGCTGTTTATCATCAGAGGTTTCCAATAATGGCTCTAGAAAGCATTGATTATTTTTCTGCCTTCACTTAAATTTATAAATTTGGTTTAGCAGAGAATGAGAAAGAGTAAAGCACAGGTATGAAGGAGTATACATGGCTCCAGGTAGTTTTACTGATTTGTTTTGTGTCTTGTTCTCTCTTACACTTTATATAGGTATAGATACAGAAAAATAAAAATCTGAATAAATGGAAAACTATATAGTTTATCCTTTTATTTTGATAATTTCTTTAGAGCATAGAGAATTGGGAACAAAGTCATTGTTGTGTAAATCTTGGCAGAGAAGAGGACTGGGCTCTATATTACATGGCAGAAAAGATGAAGGATCCATGTGGTTCTTAACAGCCATCTCTTCTCTTGGCATGGCTGTGTGGAAGACAGAGGAAGCAGTGAGCTGTTTTACCCTTGGTTTTGTAGCTGAGAAGGACGTGCTGCTGCTGTCTGGTGCAGGTGGGACCACCGGGACAGAGGGGATGGAGACCCAGCTGGGGAGCATGGTCTGCTGAAAAGCTGACAGTGGGCAGGGAGAGAGCAGGGCAACGGAGGCAGGGAGCCCAGGGGTGTATGGAAAGAAAAAGGACTTGTGAGGTGTTTTCCTGTGCCAAGAAACTTCTCAAGTTTGTTGATCTGGAGTGAGACAGGCTCAACTAAAATTCATGAGTCCCAAGGCCAGGTTCCAGATTGATATGTTCAATTTTTCTTTTATTACAAATGTACTGTGTTTTTGTAGGGGATATCAATAACCTATATATTATTTTGAATGAACACATATATAGGTATTTTCTGAACAAAACTGCTGCTTTTATTCCCAAAGGGTGAAAAGCATACTCTTCTTAGCAGGCAGTCCTTAGACCTAGAGAGTTCAGGAGAAGGTGAGGCTGAATAGGTTTATCAGGACACACTGGGCATGGCCATATGGTGCAGAGGCAGCAGAGAGAGAAGATTTGGTAAACTGGAATAAAAGTTATTGAGGGAAAAAGAAGGGGGAAGGGAAGGATTATTTAGTTAGAGCCCATGGTTGTACTCTAAGAACTTAGCAACTCACATTCCCGTTGTCTTTTGTGCTGAGAGTAAATTAATGTCTCCAGAACCAGGCTCAAGTTGCCTTCGGATAAACTCTCCTTTGGAGGAGAGTTTGCCAATCCCCACCTGTCAGGCTGTCAGTTTTTTTGCCCTTTTTTTTTTTGGTTTGGTTTGGTTTGATTTGGTTTGGTTTGTTTTTTTTAGAAATTCTCATGAGTATTCATCTCTGCAGAGCTCCAGGTAAGATGGCTGTGCCAAGCTGTGGTTACGAAGTAGGTCCTCTTCAAAGCACCTTATGAGCACAGGGTTCGACAGCGACATTAGTAATACCTCTGATCTCCTGCTTGCTAAGTTATTCAGATGGTGGAGAAAGCTTTGATTCTTCCAGTAGTGGAGGTGGGTTGTACAGAATCAGTAAGTCAATGATAATCAGAGAAGTTTCCAGATGGGAATTGTTGTTCAGGTTACAGGAATTTTGCTTGAACTTCTCTCCATCTTTCCTCATCAACATTAATAAACTAGGCGGTAAAGCATTCAGTAAGTAATGGAAATAAGTTGAATATCCTGCAGATGTCTGCCTCATGGCTACTTGTGAGCTCTGAGTGGGAACATTTGTGAAGATACCTGATGCTGGTGAGCCCCTGCTGTCCATTAAGACATTGGCACAATGCTGGTCATGTCGAGTTCCATTTATTTTTTTTTTTCTAAGTTAGATTGTCTTTAAGACTTCTCCTACTTTGTTGGATTCGTTTACAGTTGATCAGAGGTTTAAAAAGCTACCAGTATAGGAGAAGTAATAAGCCCACCTACAACCCTGTTTGCCTGAGTGAATGTCACTTCCTTAGGAAAATACGCTATAAACATGCTATAAACATTAGGTTTGTCATCTTTTACACCTGGCTTGTCTTTACAGTGGTCTAACAGAGGAGTATCTGCATGCTGTTGGAGGTGGGAACGAGTCCTTATATATTTATGTTTTTATATAAAATATATATTTATATATTTTCCTTATATATATATAAGTCCATTTATATGTTTAAATCTTGAGAGATTTGGGAACATTTGGAAGTTATTAGCTTAGGTTTGCCTTGTACAGTCAGTTTCCCCCGTCCAGATGAAGCCTGAAACAATTTGGCATGTGCTCCTGATCCTCTGCTATTGATGGATGCCATTTAGCGAAGCATTTGCATGATATTTTGAGCAGAAGAAATGCATGCTTGAGTCCTTTTTGAGGCCTTGACTTTGGATTTGTTCCAGAAATCCAGTCTTGCTGCTGTTCTTAGTTCCCATCCCAGTTGTTATTTCCCACATTGTATGTCATGAGGTCATGGTGCTGTTTATTCAGCGTGGCCTTTGCTGTGGCCTGCAACTTCTCGCTGCGTGCTGGGAGCAGGGAGGGAGGGACGCTAGAGCCTCCCAGCGCCGTGCCCTGCTTGTGCACACTTTCAGGTAGGCTGTGAAACACATGCTGAAAGATGAGAGCTGTAAAGAAGCATGCTCACATCCTGGGTCCTTGTTGCTGGGGAGAAAACATCGTAGAGAGCAGATGGTGCTGAAATCATGTAGAGGTGAGCAATTGGTAAACACAGCTAGCGTGTACAGGGTGGGGCGGAGGCGTCGCGCACCTCCTCGGGCTGTGCCAAGGGGAGGTAGGCCTTGTGCAATTTGCTGCAGTCATTCAGACCACCGTCACAAGATCCTTTGGGCTAGGAAGGGCTCTGGCATATGCAGCGGTGGAGGGCTGCACTGCAGTGTTGTGTGGAAAATAAAATTCTCCTCAGAAGTCCCCCGGCTTACAGAGCAGGGCCTCTCTCGGTGTCCCAGGCCCACTGTCCACAAGGGCTGGAGGCATGGCTCGACCTCGTGTGGCGCTGGCTGAAGGCAGCTGGGGAGAGCAAGAAGCCCGTTAAAAGCCTTTTAAAGCCCTTCCTTAAACATGGAAGCTCTTCCTGTGTCTGTCTGGAGAGCGGCCTGCTGGGCCTCCTGTATGCCCAGCTAAGCACCGGGCAGGGTCTGTCTCTAAATGAACTGATCTTTATCTGGCTGTTTGCAGATCTTGTGCCATACTTGTTATTTATTTAATGAAACATTCTAGTAAAGTAGAACAGCCATTCATAAGCCCCTGACAACAAACAATCATGAAAATTGCCTTTGAATTTCCCTAATTTGCTTGTAAGAGTCAGAACAATGGGAGAGAATAATTGCAGTTATTAAAAGAAATTGCTGCAGGCAAAATATAACCAATTTTAAAATTAATATCCAGGAAAACAGAAAGGGGGGCAAAAAGGAGAGCCGCCTGGTAAGATGCCTCATGCTCCCAGCCTCCTTTTGCCTGGGAAATGAGAGGCTTCACCTTGCTTTTTCCTCAGGCCCTGTTACTTGCAGGGAAAATCAGAGCTCTCAGTGTCAGTGTAGTCCAGCTGCGCGTGGCAGCGCCTCACCTGGCAAAGCCCTGGGAAAGCTGTTTTCTTCCCTTCTGCTTTGTGCCAGTTCAGAGCTATCCCTCGCTGGAAGCTAAGTGTATTGGAAACCAATAGGAAGAAAAAAAAAAATCACTCTAGCATAAACTGCTGGACAGAGAGGACTGAAACTCCTTCCTGGGCCTGAGCTGGAGTGCTTGTAAAGCTAGGAGACCTGTAGGATATGCCAAAGAGCACAACTAGATTTTTGTGTCACGTAACCCTGAATGAGTTTTGTGTCCCTGAGTGACTAAAGATGTCTCTCTAGGGTCCCTGGGAATTTCTTCTGGCTGGTTCTGCTGGCCTGGCTGACTTTGCACACGAGGTGAGGAGCTGCTGTGAGCCCTTGCCTGGACAGAAGACCCCTAAGCAATGCCAGAAACAAATGGGACTTTGCCTTTTCTGTGCCGAACTTCCTTGGAAGAGTCAAGCTCCTGAACCGGTTAAACACTGCAGCACTAGGCAAAGAGATGCTTAAGCACTTGTAAAACTTGTGCCTCAGAAACCAGATGGCATTGTAAGAAGAACCCATACTTAACACAAACTACATGCCTTTGTCCCAGCCAATTCAATAGGGCTTTGTCCAGTATTACTGAGCACGGGGTAACTCTCCTCTCTGAGTACAAATGAAATGTATTTGGCTCTCCCTCCATTTTATAAGGAGATAACAGAACAAAGGATTGCTGCAATTTGAGGGCATGAACCCTCATTTTCTCTCCAGTCCACCTAAATAGAAAAGAATTTCTTGTTGGCCTGTGATCTTCCCTTCTGCAAGTCAAAGCCCTTTGAGTCCCTGCTGCAAGTAATGGCAGTTTACTCGCAATTTTTCAGCTGCATATGATACCCCAAATTGGCCCTCCTGATGTAATGAAAAGCAGCCTGCCAACACAGAGGTCCTTCCAAAGAAGCCAGGCTTTTGTAAGAGGAGAGATCGCAACTGTGGTAATACTCCTGGATCGCTGTTTCACTTCATGCTTCGCCACAGGAGCAAAACAAGGCAGCGCAGACTGCTGTAAAGTGTTTATGAATGTTGCTTTCTGACAGAAATGATTGTCAGGCAGTGGGCAGTGACTATAACAAAATTTTAGCAGGAGATAGGGATTTTTGATGTGTGTGCAGGCAGCTGGCAGTCTTAATTGCTCTGAAGGGAAAAAAAACAAACAAACAAACAAAAAAACCACCAAACCCAGAAATTCATGTTCTCTTGGTGTTTAGGGATGTAAATCGTGGTGTTTTAACTCTGTGCCTCCCTGCTTTATTTTCCCTTATCAAAATAAATGTGAGTGAAACTTCCTTTTAGTTGCCCTTTTGTAGATGTCAAGAATATCCAGTAAGTATCTATGTTCTGCATTGATTCAATGTGAGTAGAATTTAACCTATATTCAACATCCAATACTTTCAGTCGTTTTCCCAGGTTAGTACAGAATACTGAATAGTTGGTTTGATCAGTGTAATTCAAGGGAAGCTGAGAATCCATATTCACAGGAATTTTACCCACTGTTTACCTTTATGCACTTTTTTTCTTCAGGCTGTAGAACCAAATACTGTTTTGCTGTCTGAAGAGATCTCAGCAAAGGCACAGAGTTAAAGAGGAATGATTACATTGTAAAAAGTCATAAAACCTTCCAGGATTAAAAATCTCAGGAGGTAAGTGTGTCAATTAAATTGAATTAAAATATTCCAAGCCATTCCTTTCTCTGTTTGCCACCTGCCAGCATGTTACAATTCTCTGTGGAGAGTGTCATGGGTTGGTGATACTGCAAATATACATGTGTTTATAATGTCATTGCTGAATAAGAAATGCTTATCTTAAACTCAGACCATGGCAGGAAAGAGCCTCTGAATTGATTTTTTTTTTTCATTTTTATAGTCTCCATTTTCCTTTGCATGTTAGGTTTAGGCCAGCATGCAAGAGGGGGTAGGAATAGACCAAGTTGGATGAGGCCCTAAGCAATCTGATCTGGTGGGTGGTGTCCCTGCCCATGGCAGGAGGGTTGGAACTGGATGGTCTTTAAGGTCCTTTACAACACAAGCCATTTTATGATGCTATATAATCAAATATAACCTATATTTCTGTGATTCTAATTGAAAAACAAACAAAACCGAGAAACAAGGTTTATTGTAGAGTTTCTTGTAATGTTTAAAGCAACTGAGAAATGGGAGATGATAAGAGAGAAACAGTGGGATGTTGAAATTCAAACTTTTTTCCATAGTTTACACTGTGGCTATGAGGAGATTTTTGTAAAGGTAAGTTTGCCACCTAGACACCCTTTTCTGTGGAAGTACAGCCGAAGTTGAACACACTGGATCCATGGCAAATGTAAATAAGTGCTTTTCCATATGTATACTTTCTGCTGCATTTTCTAGAATGATGATAAAGATGCTTTGAGACAAGATTTTTAATACTTTTTATAAATCCAAATAAACACCTCTATAAATACTGGGGAATATTATTGCCGTTTAAGGCTGTTGTAGGAATATTGCAGTTTTTCTTTGGCTTGCTCAAGTATCCCATTGACTTAGATATTTTCACTGCATTTTTGTCTCATGTGTGATTTTTATGACGTTTAATAATTTCCTTAAATATGTTGGCTCGGATGATTTGACACAGCAAGTGGCCTCAACAAATCATCAGCAAAATAGGCCTCTTTTCTCTGTTATTCTTATAGCTAGGAGAAAAAAATGGAGGCATGAAGGTGGAATAGTCCAAACAAATGTATTTTGGTCTGTAACTTCTACCCTCTCGTTTGTACTCTGGAGCCATTATTTCTAGAGTCATTGAAGCAAGTCATGTTAAGAGTAAATAGAAGTGTATAATGGAAGAAAATCTCTTAACATTCTTCTGTCATCCTTTCTATTTTTATAGGAACTTTTGCTGTTTTTCTTGCCAGTCTAAGACAGACTTTGTTTTGTCTCTCATTTTCTTTTTAACTCAAGATAGCTTCAATATGGAGCCTCACACACAAGAATGCCAGAGTGGGGACCCTCACCTTGTTGGCAATGGTTTTCCCAAGTATACTGGCTCCTGGTTAATCCAGAGGTTTTAAAACAGAGCTTCAAGCCACAAGTAGGTTTCCTATGAAGCTGTTCAGTAAATGTCTTTCCACAGAGTGTGAATTGTAGATAAAGCAATAGGTGCCAAGGGGTTCAGGCTGTTAAAATATGCTTTCTGTTTTACATGGGTAGGAGGCAAAGCAGTGGCAGCTCAGACACAAGAGAAGGATATTTTTAGTTTCAGGAGGAGAGAAGTGCACAGAGGTGGAACTGTTGATAAAACAAAGGATGACGGTTTGAAACCTGGAAGGGGATATAATATATGAATCTGTAGAAGGTACAGGATACAAATCAGGCACGATATTCCTGGAAACGTGGAATTTAGGGACTTCTTTGTGACATCAGAATATGCTTTGGGCACCTTGGAAATTCTAATCTTATTCATATGGTCACTTCTATAAAAGAAGCCAAAGATAGTTTACAGCAACTAAAAGCAGTAGTGAAGCAAATATAGCCCTTTATGTATTCCCATACTAATGGATTCACCAGACTCTTTAAAACTAGAACATAGTGTAGTTTTAAAGACACTGCTTCCTCTCCACCTCAGCAGATAGGATCTACAGCTCCTCACTTAAAACACTAGGAATAATAAAATGCATTATTAACAAGTAGTCGATTAACAAATGCCCCTCTGGTAAATCCAAAAAATAACGTTTTGAAATACTGCCACCTTCTGATAAGTTTGGGACAGACAACTGGAAGGAATTTGTCATTTTTTTAAATCAACAGTAATAATTCACTTCCTGATTTTCTAATGTTAGAGACATGTTGCACCATCTGCTGCAGTGCTAACTTTCACTCTATGTGAGACTATGTACACAGTAGTGTAAAGGAATGAAGAAAATGGAGTATGATTTCTTACAAGTGATGGGAGAAACAGCATGAAACTTGTTTGAAGTAAGGAAAAGCACGTTGGTGCTTCATGTGTGAGTTGAAGGATTTAAAAACACAAAGCCTATGTTTTAATTTGTGTGTGGTAATATAAATGCATGACAGTACTGGGGCTGAAATGTTGGTCTGACCTGCAGGCTGAGCTTGGCCAGAGGAGAGCGATGTGTACTTTGGGTCTTAGAGAAGAGGACTTCCCTACTCCTGTGTAACTCCTGTCTCCAATGTGAATGCATCATTGAAGGGTTAATTCTTTTAAGCGGTTTTACTTTGCTAACATTCGGATGATACTTGTCCCCATACCACCTTTGTGTATATTTTAATTATCCAGATGGTGTTTTATGTGTCCAGCCCCATACCGTTACTATATTACTTAAACTTGGCAGTGATAGTTGGAAATAGCTTTCCCCAAGCTGGCTTTTTCTTGCAAAGTTCATCCAGTTTCAGCTTTCTAAAGGTCCTTTGTGCAGTGACAATATATATTGTGTACCTAAATGGCTCACATATCATTTAAATTCCCTTGATAGGGAAAGTCTGCTTGGCAAAGACAATAAGCTTTTAAAAGTACTAGGAATTAATACAAAATCTAAGCTAATGTGACCTTAAAGTTACCATTTCAAACTCTCAGAATTTAGGCAGTCTGAAACTTAAATTTGTTTTGATTCACTTGGATTTCCCTGAATCTGTTGGGCTCCTGTGAGATGGGGATGTCTGTGCCATGCTCCCACCTGTGGGGGTGTTACAGACATGGCTGATGCCAAAGGCCTGCCTGCACCACGTTTCCTAAAGGATGCCCTAAAAAAGTGTTTTTATAGTAGGCACGGTGTTTTTTCCCTGGCAAAATGGGTATTTTGAGATGGTGGCTGAGAAAACAGATTCTTCCTTAAATTGTTTGTTATTTGGAATGTTAACAGGACTTCCAGAAGCAAAGAGAGACAGTGACTCAGAAGCTGCAGCATTGCTTTCTCGTGAATTCATCCCATATCATAGCTCTCACCCTACTAGGAGCTTCTGTGACTGGGTACTATACGCAGCACCTAAGAGGTACGTGGTAGGAGTATACAGACCTAAGCATACACGTTCCAGAGGGGCAGTACCAGTGGCTGGGCAGGGAAAGCACGTCAGCTGTCAGTGAGGACTGCCCTTCTTGCAGTCAGTGTAAGTGTTTGTGCATTTTATTTACGTTCTATTAATCAGCTTCTTAGACTTCCTACTACACATAGCATGGCCTTGTGTTTGGTTTGATTTATTTATTTATTTATTTATGACTTTCAGTTTTCCACCGGGGTAATATTTTAACACATGAGCTGGTTTCAGCGTTACTTTAGGGATGAGAAGTCTGCAATGTGCTGTGTTTCAACAACGTTTCTGAAATAGATGAGCAACTAAAGGAGTCTAACACGTATCAGTGCCCCACTGAAGGGGAAGGCTGAAATTTGAACTCAACTATATAATTGTCCATCAGGGAATCCATGTGCGAGACAGATGTACTGAATGAAAGCACTTGGAAACCAGGCTTCAAAAGCTCTTCTGTATATGTATTGACTTGTATGTTGGCTTTGAAGGCTCTAAAATGGGTAAAAAGGCTTGTGTTCAGCCAGAGAAGCCAAGTCCTGCAGCAGGACTGGTGCTGCTGTCTGTCTGATAATGGCAGGGGAATGTCAAGCTCTGTTACCTGCAGAGGGAGCATCTCGGAGATGAAGCCAGCTATGACCAGTAGTGGGCCACTGGGAGAGGCAGGGGGAAGGACTTGTTTGTGCCTCATTCACAGCTACGTGTATTTTGTGAGTTCCCATTCTGCTCAAACACAACTTTTCCTGTAAAAATTATAAGGGATAACTGAGCATCTAGCCTTTGGGAGTTGGTTGCCAGGCCCTAGAGATCTGTTGCAAAGCTGTAGATAACCTTGAGTGGCATTACAAACCGAAAAGAAGAACCCTTTTCTCATCAGAGAGGTGAGTACACTTGACTCCTGAACACCTGCTTAATTCCAGTTCAATATAGAAAATGTCTTCCGTGGACAGCAAAAATTTCATCTCTTGAGTTCTGGATAAGGGACTATCCCAAAACTGAGTTCCAGGGCTTCCCAGACTCTGATAGGTGCAAAGGACACAAGTCACACAGCCAAATCTGACAGTCAGCTCCGAGTGTCTTTAAAATAGACCTTAACCATATGTGCGGTGTGCCACTTCTGCTGTTGTATATCGAGCTCAGGAGAAGGCAAGTAACATAATTGCCTTCAGCAAAATTGTCAGACAAGGAAACCTTTTAAAACTACATAGAGGGGGAATGTAATGAGAGCCCTGGAAGGAAGAGGCTAAGAGAAGAAAAATTGGCAGGGAACATTAACATATACTTTTAACAAGCCTCTTCACTGAAAGAAGAATGACCCAGAGGTTTGACTGTTGTAGTTCCTACTTCAGTGAAAGGTTTTTGTATGTGCTGCGTTGTAGGAGATAAATGCTTATTCCCCCTGTGTTATTTTATATTTCAGCTTGGAAGAGCAAGAGGAAGCTTTATTTAGACTATTGAATCCAACCCCACAGTAATACAGCGTGTAAAACTTCCAAGATGTGAAAGGCATGCAGAGCTCGCATTGCAGATAGTTTTAAGGATAACTCCTCAGCTGTTATAACTGTATGTCATAGTAGTCATGAATTATTAGAAATGATTTGCTACAGTCTGCATTCATATTACCTCCCAGGGACCTTTCAGACTGTATTTTTGGAGAGAGATGTTTCCTGAACCTATTTTTTTTTCTTCTTTCTAAAGAATACTACAGATTGCAGGACAAATCAAGGTTTGATAGAATAAGGACTCCAGATTTGAATTGCTGACTGATACCTAGGAGTTAGAGAGTGCACCCTCTGGGGACAATTAGGGATAACTATCCACGAGGACAGTTACACCTTTCAGCAATTCCTGTTACAAGTGGAGGTATGATAGTTTGCTTTGTGATAGAGGTAGATCCCACTGAGGAGCAGTCTCACAGCTTGTTCCTCTCCTGAGGGAGTTTTTTGGAGAACACCTGTTCTCACACAGGCATGTGAGAGGAGTCCTAAACATCTTCCTTCTAGGTGAGCTGGAAGCTGTGGATTGAAAGCAGCTTTAGGTAAGGGCAGGTGGTGGTCTCCTGGGCCTTAGTGGTTTGATATAAACCTGCAAATATTAACCTGCAGGTTTAATACAAACCTGTGAAATGCAAGTGAGTTGTATGTTTTTGGTGGTGGTTTTAGTTGTCTGCATGGAGGCTCTGTGCTCCACCCGAGCTGTTTCTTGCTGTCATGTACCTTTCTAGAAAGTTTTCTTTATCCTTCCTCTTCCACTGCAGCCTTTGCCTGCACATTGGGCAGCTCACGGATCACACATAATAGAAAGCCTTTGTCCAGGAGATCTGCCGTAGGTGGCATGCTCTGACCATTGCAGATGTTACCATTGCTTTTCCTTTCTTTCCAAGGTTGTCATTGCCCTTTGAGGAAAGTCTTGCCTGAATCTAGAAATGTCATCCATCCCATGTCTTCTTGCCCGGATCCAAAATCTTGTCTGTCCCAGATGGGTGTTGGTGAACAGCCTGGATCCCATATTCCTCCAGGCTGTGGCAGACCTGAGTCACAGCTAACCCTGCGAATACAGGGAGGGCAAGACAGTGATGAGCAGGGTTTAGTCTGTATTTCTGGAGTCAGTAGGGATAAGGTGTGTAGCCCCCTGGCTCTTTGTGAAAACCCACTGCCCACTGTGTGGTGCTTCTAGGTGTAATGTAATAATCCAGTCCTGGGTGATAGGGGAAGGAGTCTGATAAGAAAAGTTTTTCATGTGGAGGTGTGTGAATAGAGAAGTGCCATAATTAAGAATAATGACCAGTGCAGGTGACATTCCTTTGTGGTTAATAGCTGGTGGTGTGAAAGGCCCTGAGGCAGAGCCTCAGGCTGTTACATTAGCAAGTGAATTGCTAGGCTGTTTGACCAACGGTTCATTCCTAATATAAACCGTGAGGCTGTGAAGAACCTGAGCAAAATGTTCATGAGGACAGTTTTGCAACAGCTCTTTAAGAAGAAACAGAACTGTAAGCATATCTTGCCCCTTCCAGAGGGGAAGAAAAGCAAGTCTTACACAGCTGGGAAAGTGTAAGCAGTTATCACAAATTCTGCAGTAGGAAGACTGGAAATTTCCATCCTTAGAGCCATTAAGGTTGCCTCAGGATAAGTGGGGGGGACTGAAAAAAAAAAAAAAGATGCTGAAAGAGGTGACTGCACCTGGACTATCCCTTCCTGCAGTGTTTCCATGCCTGGATATTTGTTCTCCAATTCTTCTTAAAAAAAAAAGGCTGGAAATAGATAGCTGGTACTGAGTGATTCTGCAGGCAGCAGAACAGGGCTTTGGGCCGGGAGTGGGCAGTGCGGCACCTGTTTGTCAACCGGACACTACAGGGGTGTTTGCTGGGTGTAGCTTTCATCGGTGGTTCAGAAATAGTTTGTATTCTGCATGAGTGGTCTTGCCAAAGCAGCCACGTTGCCTATGGCATTGTACTGCCACTCCACCCAGTTCTGGCAGCGTGGGATGCAGCAGCCACGTAAGTCTGAGGCTACGCCAGGGGGGGTCCCATGTCACAGACTGAGCAGGGTAACCTTATTTGATGCAAACACATTTCAGACTGAGAATATGGTTTCTACAAGTCCTGGCCACCTCAATAAATTCAGCTTTGTCCATCTGGTGTGGGGGAGGGAGAGATTTTAGTGGACCCTAAATATTCAGGCAAGCAAAAGCCAATGTATTGTTTTTAGAGTGCTGATTAAAATACTCCATCGTGCTGAACTTGAAGTGGAGGTTGTTCTTAAGGCTTGTTTTTGATTACCAGCTCACCACAAAATCCATTACTGCCCACATTTAATCCTGACTGTCAAAACCATTTGTCTCCATACATTGCCAAGTGAATAGCTACAGATGTTTATTGTGCTGAACACAGGGAGACATGCTGACAAATCTGCTGTAACAAGAAGCAACCCATTACAGCACGAGAAGACTTTCCTCTGAAACAAATATCTTCAGACTTCAGTCTGAAATACAGCCTAGCGTCGTGTTTTCTGCACAGCTAGCAAGTTTACTGTATGACACAACAAATCTCCGTTTGAAAGAGCTGGCTTTTATACTCCACTCAAAATTGGACCTGCTGCAGCGGAACATATCTGAATTAGACTGAAGGAGTGGGCTCCTACCTGTAGCTGAGTTTTCACAAAGCTCTGCGGAGAGAGTTTTGAATAGTGCCTTACTCTCCAGGGTCATCGGGTTTACAAAGCCAAGCCATACCATTAGTACTGTATGGGTGCTGCTCTAAGGCAAAAGCTGGGGGACAAGTTCATGGCTTATATGAAGAAGTACACCAACAGGCATGACATTTTAAATAGTTCTTTGATGGCAGAAAGATTTGCACCAGTTTGAATTCCTGTTAGATCCCTTCTTACCAGGTTCCGGGGACCCTGCCCAGCCAGGTCTATCTGCCTGCACCCTCCCGCCTCATCTCGTCAGAGCATCTTACCTGGTGGCTGCCCAGTTCCCTTCACAGCTTCTCCTATCGCATTCCTACTGTTGACTCTCAGCACCTTGCTGAAATTCTGGTGGGTATTTCTGCTGGGTGCATTGCACATTTCTGTCACCCAGACTATTCATGTACGAAGTCCTGGCTCCACCACATGAAGAGATACAACTAATTAAAGAAAGCAGACAGTTTCTAAGTCCATTTTTTTTGTTTGTCAGTTCAGAAATGTAAAGCTAATGAAATCATTGTCTTCTTGTCCCTTCTATACCCCCTCCAGCCACTCTCCAGTAACTTTGCCTATTGACCAATTTCACCCAGAATTAACACAGGACAAAGATCTTGTAGATACTTAGTCACTGCACGAATCATGAAAATATCTTTCCATACCAGGATATCTATTAAAATCAAAGACTGCTATATGTACCCACCTCTTATCACACTAGAGAACTCCCGAGGAGGAGATACAGCCCCCATTTCAGGAAAATTTCTGCAAATTAGACAGCAGAGTTACCAAAAAAAAAGCAGAAGTCCTGGCCAGGCTGGAGTGAGTCACCTTCTTGAGGTGTTGTTTGTTTCAGTGTGGGCCAACTTTCCTCACCTCCTATGGGCTTTTTAGGAGTGATTGTTTTAAGGCAAATACCTGGTGTACCGTAATACAGGTCAAGGGATAAAACACTAGCAGATTTTTAAAGTATTGAAAGCAAAGTCTCACAAATAGTCTGCTGGGGAACTTCACTTGGTGGTCTTTCTTCAGGTTGGTGAATAACTGGATTAATAGATGTCAGTCTGCACAGCTCCAGGCTTGCAGCAACATTGCTGGAAAGAGACTCTGCAGCTTCTGAGTTAGGCTGCTGGAGGAGCACCTTTTACATTCTCTTCCTTCTTTCACCCGTGTGGTTTTCAGTCTGCCTCTGTTCATGATCCTTAGTTTTGGCTGTGAGCCTCTCCAGTGACAGCCCACCTGCTGAGCAGCTGACGTATCGGTTTGTTTCTATGGAGTTAATATTAAAATTAATGTAAAAGAGCAAACCCCAAAGATTAAATTAAAATAACAAAAGAGATACTACTCACTAAAAGGAAATGAATTGACAAAATTAAACCATGGACCACCAATTAGATTTTCTATGGAGCTCAGGTCCTATTAGGCAAGTGTTAGAGCAGAGGCACTGAAAGGCTCGACCTCTCCACACTCCCTTGCTTTTCTGTAAGAGCAACTGCATGTAGCCTCTTTATGGATCTGGCCCCTTACTCTTGGGGTATTCATCCTAGTTCACCACTGATTGAGGAGATGCGGATGGGGGGACCTAGCACAAGTCTTGCTGTGTGTGAGCAGGCCTGGGATGGGTGGCTTGGTGGGAGCAGGCCCTCTCCAGACCCCAGCGTTGTTGTGGAACTTCCTCTGTCAGCATTAGTACAGTCTTAACCCTCAGCAAGTCTATCCATTGGCCTGACTCCAAATTTTTTATTTGTCAAGGGCTGTAGTCTCATCGTGAGGTGCATATTTTAGTGTTTTTTCCAAAAATGAATGGATTTATAGTTCCTCTTCCGGCAACTGTTTCAGCTGAGACCTTGGTAGCTCCCGGTGTGATCAGTATTACATTGATGCTCAGCAGATACAGTTCAGCTCCATGCTACATGAGAAAAATGGTGTCCTGACAGTACTGGGGGCTATGAATTAATTACCAGGTATAGCAGCTTGGTTCCTTCCTGCTCTAGGGGTTGAGACAAGGACAGGCTTCTCTTCTGCTTCATGTGGCAGTGCTCAGGGTACGGGACTGCTTGGCGCTGATGTGGGGGGGACAGGTGGGTTAGCGTTTCTGGAGCAGTTCTAGGTGGGTGCTGGTGGAGCAAAATGGCCCTAAGATGAGAAGGTGTATCATGGGCCGGGGAATATTTATGACTAGTAGGGTTGAGTTGCTGTCAGATCTGCAACAGAGGTGGAAGTATTTTGATAGGGCAACCTTGTGCATCTGCAGAGAAGTCTGAGGGTGAAGACAGGCCTGCATTCAGGTTTTGCCCCTTCCATTCTTCTATTATGGTGTTGGGCAGGGCCCTTCTTTATCATCGTCATGTTTGTAAAATGAAAACTTGGAAAGGACAACTTACAATACCTGTTTGCAGCCCTGTGGTTACCCCCATGCCTTACTCGTTCTTGACCTGCCCCTTTCACGCAAGGCTGTGCTGTAACCCGGTGCTGTTCCCTAGGCTGGTGCCATGTGAAGCTGAGGGTGCCCTGGGGCTGGCACGGACCAGGGGGACATCAGCTGGCAGGTATGTGCATGTGGCACTGCCACAAAGAGCTCGGGCTGTTAGGTGCTTTTAACGGGACGGGCCCAACATCTGAGGAAGTACAAGTCCTTGTTTCCCATTTGCGTGGCAGAAGGAGTTGTTAATTTGAACGTATGTCTGGGAAAGAGGAAAAAATGTGCTTTATTACCTAGTCTGTATATACTAGGTGGGCATGGAAAAGAGATGAACTTCTGTCATCGTGCGAGACTGAAAAATGTAAGTGCTGAGGTGGCTTATTCATCTCCAGTCTCTCTCTTATGCCCTAAATTTTTACATACTTCCCAAAATGTATTTCTGTTGGCACAGGAGGAAATCAGTGTAACATAAAATATGGGCTAACTATCCTGAAACCGCCTTTATCTCATTCACAGTATAAGAAGCTGCTATCAGTGATTAGTCACCATCATAGTAAGTATGTATTCATTACAGAAATAACGTGCTGTCTGAAGTCTGACACGAGCTTTGAGAAAGCCATGTGTTTAAACACATGGGTAATCCGCTACCCTACACTGCAGCACAGGCAGCAGCCATGGCCTGGTACCTGAGTTCTGCTGAGCTCAGGGGGATGTTTTGTTTGCTTGCTCCCCAAATTTTCCAAAAATGTCTCAGAAATCCAATAGAAAAGGCTGGCGATGGGTCTCAAATGACAGAGAGAGCTCTTCTGTTCTGCTGGTGCTGAATCCCTTGTTCCAATTACTTGAACAGCTTGGCTGCTGTCTCCCATGTTTGGAGAGTAATAATCAGGATAATAAAAGAAAGGGCTATTCCTGTGCAGGTATGGTAGGCTGTTACATTTTCTGAGTGACTTCACCCGGTCACATTACTATGTCCCCAGGAAGCCTATGTTTCAAACACGATATATTTGCCCTTAATGGCTGTTGCACAGCAGTGAGTTTGATTTCAGGTAGGCACATTATGTCAGGCGTACCTGATCATGGATTGCTGTGGGGAAAGCAGGGTGCAGATGCAGTTTCCTACATACTCGTGTGAATCACTAGGTGGTAACTTTGAGCATGCTGCATCTCTGACCCAGATATGAACATAGCCAGCTAATCTGTCTCATTTAGCTGGCAACGTGTCTGAGATCGTAGGTGATATGTCTGGAATGGTGGATGGCGTGTCAGACTCAGCAGTAGACTAACATTTCTCAGACAGCAGTGTTTCGTCTTCAGTGAAGACTATATATATAGATACAGATATATATACACACATTTATATATTTTTGTTAGCAGATGATCAAGCAGACACCAGAATGAATCAGTTCTACTTGGTATGCAAGAGGATTTTTTTTGCTGTGCATCATGCCTTGCACTCGGCCATTATTTTTACAAGTCAGATTTTGAGATGCTTTCAAAGCCTGGTGGAAACCACTGACTTGAGGTGCCCTGTAGGCAAGACCAGACATTTAGACATTTCCACTCAGCAGGCAGGACTGAATGTAGGGAAAATCCTCTGTATACATTCCTGCCCTGTGATCTATTAAGGTGTCCCAAAGCAACGTTTTTTTTTTTTTTCTTTCCAAAAAACTATGTTGTATTTATCTTGGAATAGGATGAGATGGGAGGTGTGTGCCCTTGAGGCTGATACAATGTAAAATTTCGCTTCTTCCACAGTCTGATGTGGTTTTTGTGCTTTTTTAAATTATTTTTTTCCTAGTGTATTACTGCTGGATAAAACAAAAAAGCATGTGTCTGTGACTGGCAAAAGCTGTTTGCAGGCTTTCTTGGCTCTCAGTGCAGGGAAGGCCCAGCCCCTCGAAGAAGTTGTGGCTGTTTTCTGCAGAGATCGTAGTCTGTCATCCCTGTAGTAAGCTAGTCCTCTGCCCAGCAGGGGATCAGTACACAGTCTTTCAACAGTCCGTGCTCTGCAGGATGGTGGAATTTTTCTTAAAAGGGCAGGATATGTGCAGAAGTTTGGAAGGCTGGCAGCGCGGCACTGCAGGCCGGTTGCTGCTTAGCACCACTGGGGTGTTCGGCATCTCCAGGGCTGCGCTCGGGGCTGAAGAATAATAATTCTGAAATGGGGCTCAGAGAGGAAGTAGGGCTGCCTCCTTGCTTGAGCTGGCAGTCCTTGAGGAGCCATAGGAGAGGAAATGCTTATCTGGTGAGTTAGCAGGATGCCTAATGGGAAGGGAAAGCGATCATCTGATTAGCATTGGCACAGTATCCTCCAGCAGCAGGTTGCCTCAGGCAGTGGGCACGGAGGTGTTCATCCCGCACGGGTTTCATGTTGTTCTGCTTCGTTTAGCTTCTGCTTTGTTTTGCTTCACTTATTTCACATTTGGAGGAAGATATGATCAATAAATGTTGAGTACAAGTTGTTCGTCAGAGGGCTGCACTGCTGCAAAGTGCTGTTTTTATTCTTTGTGGGCATGCATAGCTGCACACCTCTCTGCCTGTGCTGTTAGCATGTTTGCTCTTAAGGATGCACAGCCTTTGATGTCCATGGAAATGCTCTCACTGTTGCTGGCCTTTTTTTAGTTTTTATTTTTTTAAGAGCTGAATCCCCACAGTGCAAATCTCCAGATGTGCCTGCTGCTGCTGAAGCCACACGAGTAGCAGCACCATCATCCCAGCGCTTGCTGGTCAAAGTGTTGGGGGTGGCAGATCCATTAGTATAGCATGGAAAATGGCAAGCATGGGTTTATGTCACTCAGCCATTGTGCTCCAAGTTGCCTTTCCTTACGTGAGAAATCCAGTAGGCTTTCTTCTGATTGCCAATAATAATAATAATAAAAAAACTCTTTAAAGGACAAGCAAAATGTTGCCTGAAATGCTGGTTTGCTGCTTGCAGCCATTCCCAAATCAAGCACGTCCATCTTTCTCTGTTAGTTAGGGATGAAACTAGGAAAGGGAAACTTTCCTCCCCCTTCCTCGAGTGTCCTGGTGCAGAAATTACCGTGTGGTGAGCAAACAGCCCAGCAGGGCAATGATGCTACATGTGGGCCTTTTCTCTAAGAGCAGTTGCTGAGTGCTTGAAGTAAATCAGAGCTCTTCCTTGTTTGCCAGAGGAAAGTGTACATCGGGAAGAATTAATGCACGGTGTTTATCTACCTTTCTTGGACTGTTCACCGTGCAATGGGGATGATCTGTGATGCTATTGATTCTCCAGCATTTACTGGAACAGCAGCAGAGAGAGCCCTCTTAGTTCAAAGCCTTCCTGGATTTGGGACATAATACAGATTAGCAGAGGCATCTGTATGGCTCTGGTCCCCTGTGCTCGAAGTAGGACTTATAAAAGCAGGTTGCTTGGGTCTTGTCCAGTTGAACGTTGAGTATTTCTGAGAATGAAGATTCCACAGCTCCTCTGGACCCTTACCTCACCCCTCACTCAGGATACCCCCTTGTTGTTACAGGATTGCCAGCAGAGGAAACAAAACTATTTAGCAAATACTGGCACCTCTGTGACACTTCTGTGTCAGTGCTGGAGTGCTCCAAACTTCTTTAGGACAGAAGGAAAACAGGTTCATATCCTTGTGTCTTCAGTGAGATCAGCGATGCCAGGATTGGCCATGCTGGAATCCAATATCCAGTGTATAACCTGGTAGGAACATAACTAAAATAGCTGCTAGTTTTTGAAGTGGTTGCAGAAGCATTTCATGGGGACCAAGCACACAAAGAAGGCTTCCTTTGACCTTGTGAATCTCTCCTGGGTTACTGTTGCTGAGTGCTCTGAATTTGTGTTTTTTTTTTTTTTTTTTTTTTTTTCTTTTTTCTGAGTTTTATTGGAACTATGGAAAAAAATTAAAACAGGTGACAGGTATCTTTGACAGTTCAGACAGTAGGAAGCTTGTAGGAAACTAGTAGGAAACTGCATCATGTATTGTGCTAAAACAATGCCAAGAAGTAGTTTTAGGTCATTGTGTTACAGCTTACTGACAAAATGTGGATTGCTTCACTTAAAGGTAGGACTCAAAGAAACTATGACACCATTTTCAAAGATCTCATTAATCAAGATGTTTGTCAATGTTTCTGCATCGTCCTTTCATTAAAATAATAAGAGTAAAACTCCTCCATACAGCTTCAGTTCCTCCCTCCAGCAGTAAGTGCATTAAGCCACAGTTCTGGAAACAGATCAGTGATGTGGGTTGCCTGGGCTGGGGAACTGTAAACGAGACTGATTTCCAGAGAGAAGTTGATCATACGCTTTCTGTAAACCTTGTCCATTTAAGTTGAAATACTGACTTCTGTAGCTTTTATTTCCCTTTACACTGGTGAATCTTGTAAATTGAAAATGAGTTATTTCTTTTAATCTGCCCGAATATTGCAGTTCAGTTACAACTGCTGTCTGTGGAGGTGAGCTGTAGTGCTGCTGGCATTTGTCACGCGAGCATGTGCTGCAGCACAGGATTGGTGCTGGGAATGCTCGCACCCACCCTCTCTGTTAGTGTTGATGGGAGTCGAGCTTCCTATAATTAATTTGCATGTGGAAAACTGCCTCTCTGTCAAGAGATAAAGCAAATGATTTCGAGTTAGCACAATTATGTCATAAAGTGTATTTATCCAGAAGCCTGACTCTTCCAAAACAGGTTTCTTGGTAGCGCGTCTTCAGTGCTGTGTCCCTTTTGTGGTTTGCACACCGTGGCTGCGGTAACTGACAGCTGAAAACATCGTTGAGAGGCTGTCAAATGTGCTGTCTGCATAACTGGTGATAATCTAACCGTTCTTCAGCTTCACGTATCAAACTGCTGGGATAATGCTCGTTACTGGCAGCAGTAGGTGGAACTGAGCGATGTGGTTTGGGTGTCAAAGGCCTGTGATGCCGACAGCAATATTAACCTTACATCGAACCCAGCACAATGGTGGTGCCAGGCCGGACGGGGAGTAAGGCAGGACCTTGCAAACCATCCCATGCCTGCCTGGACCTTGTTCACAGGACTGATCCTAGCACCTGAGAGGAAAAAGGAGCAGTAGGTAGGGGCTCCAGCAGCGATCCGTCTAACTTCAAAGCAGGAAGGAGCGATAGAGACCGAACAAGTGCCGTGTGAGGTGGCTGTGTGCTCTGCTGAGCACATTCCCAGTTGTCTCGCAGCCTTGCCACGCTGCAGAGGCTGGTAAAGAGCAGGGGATAGCTCCTCTCCCATCTGGCCGCTGTTGTAAAATCCCTCAGTGATGGCTAAGCCTTGCGCTTGCTATATTTTGTAGCGTTTGCAGGGCTGACATTTGAAATATCCTTGATTTAGAGCCAGCTTGCAGCATTATTTCCTGCAGCAAATAGTTCCCGGTTGCAGAAGGGACCACGCTGCCTGCATTTTGGCAGCTCCTAGCACCCAAGGTGAGCTGGGGGATGGAAGGTGTCCGACTCCAGCCTCTGTGTTACAAAGTGAACCACATTATTGGGAACTGTTGCTCCTGAATTGCCAGGAGCAATTCAGGAGCAACAATTCTGGGTGGGTGGTACAGTCAGCTTGCTGACTGTTAACTTCAATGGCTTTTGGTCCTTCCAGATGCCACTGCCATGTATCCTGTTGCCTTCGTTGACTGCCTTCCAAGACAGTTGCTCTGGTGACAGGCTTGGCAAACTCCATTTTCATAATTAGGGCCTAGATTATCGCAAGTTTTACATGCCCTTGGAGGTCCGCGACTTTGGTTTCTTCACTGTGCTATACTGAGATGATACAAAAAGAGCAAACAGCACTGAAACGTGGGGCAGAAATCTAACTCTAGCTACCTCTGTGTGAAAAACCTTTAGGGAAGGGCACTGCCAGTTTTTCTTATTTTTTTATTTTTTGCAATTAAGCGGAGCTTCTCAGCAGGGAGTCAGCTAACAATATCCAGAGCAACCCAGCGAGCAAGAAGCATAAAGCCAGGAGCTAAGCAAAAGACAGAGATTTCATTATAAATTAGTGTTGGAAATTAGAGCCAGGCTGTGAAATAACCCCAATTAAAATTCAGAGAGCAAAGAACAGAAAGCTTACCTAGTGACCCCTGCTTGCTGCACAGGGTTAGAGACGAAGCTGTGCTGCTTTGGTATTCTAGCAGAACTTGTGCTTCACTGAAATCCTCAGCAACATTAATGGAAAAGTGGGGGCCTGATCCTTAACGGATGAAAAGCAGCTTAACCAAACTGACACCAAGGTGGCTAAACTGATATATGGGATCCATACTCACTGTGCCAATGTGGCCAGAAAAAAAATGAAATGGCTCTTATTTTCTGGTAAGCCTCTGTGCAGATCTGTGTGCATCTGTTCAGTGGGTCTGAGCTGCTTCGCAATAGAGGCAATCCTCGTGAAATTAACTCCTGGGTGAGAGAAACAGATGCGTAATAAATCAGATCATTACAAGAGGATTTTTTGTGGTGATTGTTTGTTGAATTGCTTTCAGTCAATTTATTTTACCAATACAAAACGAAATTGTTCCCAGTTCAGATTTCTAATGAACATTAAAAAGCTAAAATACCAAACCAGCAAAGAATTAATACTGGGATTCTAACGCAAGAGCTCCCTAGAAACAAATTCAAAGGCAGACAAATAAAACAAGAGATTAAAATATACAAAATACTGCAATTTAAAAAAAAATCATTGAATTATTGATACTGCATAGAAGAGATGTCACAGCAGTGCTTCTAATCAGCCTGATTAAAAAAACACACTATCTTTTTTTTCCCCCCTCCTTTGATGTCAAGAAGTGTATTGTAAACTTAAAAAGATGTATGTAGTTCAAACAGATTGATCTGGAAAGTTGAAAGATACTGTAATTTTCCGAGTATTTATACTTTATCCCATGTGGTCTGAGTATGTTGCGTGTATACACAGCGTAATCCTTTTAATACTCTTGTAGGACTGCAAACAGAGACGGCTCTTGTACATAGTGAAAAAAATTAGTAGCCTGTCTACAACAGCTCCATGCTGACCTTCCTTGTTCTGTGTCCGTGCGCAACGCAATCAATGCAGTAAGTGCCTCACTCACAGGAGTGCTTTGTTCTCCCCAGTTGATTATTTTGGTATAAATTTACATACAGACTTTGTGAGCTGCCTGATAATTGTGGCACCAGCTGGAAAATTGGAGCTTGGAGGACAGGCTCTGGAGCCCTGCTCTCGGAGCGAGGCTGACGTCCTCACTGCCAACGAGTTGCACGGGGCTCGTGGTGGTGATTTTGGTGAGTGATACACCATCCAATCGCCCTCACTGGATGAACGTGTTCGGGCAGAGCTGCCTCCACAGGAGGCTGATAGCACTGTGCTACTCGCTACCTAGGGGGCCAGGAGGAGTGCTGCCAGAGGGGCTCTACTAATATTAGCTTTTGCAGAGAGAGGCTCATGTTTTAGCAGACAAAAATGTTATTTCCCTAGTGGGAGGGGCCAAGGTTTTCCATATACTAGGTGCTATATAACACAGAGAAGCTTTTTGCCCTGGCAGGGAGTTCTTGCCTATGCTTCTGGCTGTCGGAGCAGCGCTAACAACTTCTGCTGGTGGTGGTGAGTGATGGTTATAGGCTCTGCTGGGGCAAGGACTTCTCCAACTGACTTCCCATTGTGAGTGCTAGATGTGCCAGGGGTTTGAACCCCTGCCCTAAAAACTCATTTAAGTAAATGAAATGGAGAAAATACCCTCTTGCAGAAGAAAAATTCACTTGTAGACCAAAGGAGTACTTTAAGGCCCAGTGAAGTAGATGGAAAGGCAGCATTAAGTCGTGGCAGGTTTTGACAAGTTGCTTAGGGATTTTGTGTCTTTGCAAAGGGCTGACTGATCTCAACACTGTCAAGAAGAGATTCACAGCCCTGCCTCTAGTAAAGACAAAGCAGAATTTAAGGACTAGTTTTAAGAATTAAAATCTTACAGATTTTTCTCTTTATTATGTGTAATTAGAGGCAGGATTTATTTATTTATTTATTTATTTTCACAAGAAATGTCATGAGCAAAATAAAACACGTGGGTTCTTCATCTTTTTATGAAAGCTCTTAATTTGTTTTGGCATTTCTGTAGACCGATGGCCTGTGGACGAGCCTGCAGAACGGGTCTTTCTTGCTCAAGGTCTGTAGCAGGGAATAAACCCAACTGGCATAATTGGAGCTACATCTATTTACACCAGCTGAAAGATGTGACCCTCTGCTCTTTGATTACTGTGGCAAAGCAGGATGCTGTAAGGCAAGGATTTTTCAGTGGTCCTTTATCTGCTTGAATTGCCTGGCCAGCTTCAAGATACAGAGGCTGTAAACAAAGGGAAATTGGGACGGCAAACCGATCAATTACAGAATATTGAAAAGATCAAGGAAGTGGCAGCAGTGCTGCTAAAGCCAATATGGAAAAGCCTTTTTCATCCAATAACCTCCTTCTCGTGACAAAGGTTATAACAAGATGGAAAATGGCACAAGGTGAATGCATTCTGGTAGCAATGATTGCTGTGTGAATTGGGACTGGGTCGTACTTCACCCACTCTGCCTGTCTTCCCTAGATGCTGTATCCCAGACAACCCAGGCAGAAGGTGTTAAATTTATTGTGTCCCCATTGCTTTTTATCTCTCCTAGTGAAACCCGACATTAAATTCTCTCTCCAGCCTCTGCTCTCTTAAACAAGCAGGAGCACGTGGCAGCATTGCAGCCACCCAATTTCCTAGTTAGACCGGCAGAATCTATTTCTTTCTTTTCTGTTTGAGAAAGTCTGTGCAGCTGGTCTCTATTTTCTTCCCCAAATTGCCAAGAACCAGTAGCACATTTTCTGCCTCCTCACAGCCAAGGGGTTACCCTGTGCTTTTGGAGACAGCCTTGGTTTCATTGCCACTACGTTGGAGTCGGAAGGCCTTAAAAGAGGCAAGGTATGGAGACTGTACCTAAAGCCTCAGAGGTGGCACGGTACCTGCCTGCAAGGGGTAACGCTTGCCCTGTTTGTACTGGATCTGCTGCATAGCTAAAGGCCTTATGGTTAAAAATACATAAGAGGTGTCAGTCCACTGCAAGGTTCCTAGGTTCAGCTCATGAAATTCTTTCTCTCTCTCTTTTTTTTTTCTTTTCTTTTTTTTTTTTTTGCCTTGAAAAGGTTTCTTTGAGCCATTGAAAAGGCTTTTTACATCCCAGAGGTTGTTAGCAAAAGGAGGTGTGGAGGGAGAATCCAGCTTTGGCAGTAACAAGATCAAGCTTGCCAGGTCATACCGGTATTATTTTTGATACGTTAATGGATGTTAAGGTCATCCGGATAAGGTCAGAGCTGGTAACCAGCAGTGAGAAAGTGACAGCTTCTTACAGCTGTCCTTGAATGGAGCTTGTGGTGCAGCTATTCTCTCTCTGTGCAAAGTGTAATGTGTCAGCATAAACCACTGCCTGCAGGCTGTTGTGGTGGCAAGTTTCACCTCCAAGGTGAGAGGCTGGAGTGCTTTAACCCAGCGGGCAGCTCAGCACCACGCAGCCGCTCGCTCACTCTCCCCATGCGGGATGAGGGAGAGAATTGGAAAGGTAAAGTGCGAGAACTCATGGGCTGAGAGAAGGTCAGGTTACTAGGTAAAGCAACGGCTGCGTGCACAGCAAAACAAAACAAAACAAGGAATTCATTCACCGCTTCCCATCAGCTGGCAGGTTTTCAGCCACATCCAAGAAAGCAGGACTCAACACTTGTAATGGTATCTCAGGTAGGCAGATGCTGTCACTCTGAACATTCCCCCCTTCCTCCTTCTTTTCCCCGGATTTTATTACTCAGCATGACACCATGTGGTGTCAAGCACTAACACTAGCTTGTGAGCTGCTTGCTGTCTTGAATCTCTGATCACTGTTCAGTTCCAGTGGGCTGAGGGTGGAAGTGGAAATGCCTGCAGCCTGCAACTGCAGCTTGTAATCCTGGCCTGGAGGAGCTTAGCTACTGCTGATTGAAGGTCACGTGCAAGCAGGTAAGCCAGAAGAGGATCACACATTCACAGAGCCTGAGAAATCCTGTTCTAATCCATCAGGGCTCCGAGATATAAAGCTGAGCGTAGCAGTTTGCTCTTCAACATAAAATTCCAATTCCCTTTAGTTTTGCCTGGAGTTCTTGGTGGATTCCTCCACACTCCTCAGCACACCAAGGGTCAGGACTTTGGTGCTCCTTGGCACTTATTTTAGCCTAGAAGAACACAGAGGGTCCTTGCCACATGCCTAGGGGAGTCCTGCCTAGCTCGTAAGGCAGCTAGGGAAGAAAGAAATTCCCTGCTCTGGTGTTAAGAAATACCTCCTGTGCAACGTTATGATCTTCATCCTTACCAGCATCAGGTTGTTCCATTCCCCTCGCTGTGGATGATCAGCTTGTAGCTCAAAAACCGCAGCTGCCATTTCAGAGCACTTTAAAAGCTCATCCTTTTGTTCTCCTCGTTCTGCAGCTAGGCCAAGACAACAGCTTGTTACCATTTAAATGACCCCATCCATATTTTTCCATGAAATTCTCAGTCATTTAAGCCAGGTGTCTGGTCACTGTAATGTTATTATCTGCTCTCTATTTCAAGGCTTTGCTTTTAAACCTAACTAGAGTGTAACACCATTATATGGTCAGAGGCTCCCAATGGAGAGAGAACTGGGAGCCCAACCTGCCATTTCTGGTGGAGGGTTGGTTGGTTGGTTTCGGTATTGCTCCTAGAGAGCAAGGCCCAGGAGCAGGATTCTGCACCATTTGGGTGAAAATAAGGGGTATCAGAAGAAAATCTGGAGCAGAGCTTGTATAAGGGGGTATATGTAATATTTCTGATGCTTCCCTAGAAGAAGCTGCTGAACAGCTTGTCTGTCAAGTCCTGCCTAACAGAACACGCTACCTCCCTAGCCAGAAAGGATATGCCCTAGCCACCTTGTCTTGGGAGGCCAGCTCTGAAAGTCCACTGCAAATATGGACATGGATTGCAGTGCTGTTGGTACCTGCTGACCCACCACAACCTGATGCTGCTGCCTCCTTGCCTGCCAACTAAAAATTGCAACTCACAATCCTCTTAGCTCGAATCATTCAGCTTCAGGATGCACGGCGCCTTGGCATCTCCCTCTGGGGCAGGCATCCAGGTTGCCTAAGCATGTGGTAGCTGTCCTAGCAGAAAAGGGAAGCTCCAGATCCTGAGTGCACTGAAATTCTGGGAAGCCAAAACAGAACCATGTGTGGCTTTGGGATTTTGCTTTTTCCCCTTTTTATGTTTTTGGGGCTGTTTGCCACTCCTGTTTGCATTAGAGCTTAGGGGCGCTACATGCCAACTGACAATACGTATGTCATGAAATCGCCAGCAGATACATGAGCCAAACTGCCGTAGTGATCCTCAGGTTGCGTTTTTGTAACTGACTTGAATCCAAGGCTTGCAAATTTTAAATAAACCCACGTTGGTGGAGATCCACGTCCAGATCAGTATGTCACCATTCTGTTAAGTGCCTGGCTCTTCCCCCAGCAGCTCTTCTTTGGTCTCCTCCAAGGCTAAGTCAACTGTGGCTTCAGGGCAGGACGTGACAGTCCCAAACGAGCTGAAGAAAACTCTCCAGAATATCTCCCCTCCTCTCCATTACCTTAAAAAATTAAACTTCTGTTTATTCTGAAGGGCTTCTGTTGCTCTCAAGCCATATCTTCTAATGGGTTTCTTAGAGAAGTATTTTTCTCTATGCAAGTAATTTAAGCCTTACATGCCCTCAAGTCATTTTTTAATTAAAAGAAAAATAGGAAATTCTTGGCCCAAGTAGGGGGCTTACGCTGTTGATTGACTACAGTGAAGAATTCCATAGGAGTGTTGAATTTTGCACTGTCAGATATGAAATCAGCCCTATAAGTATAACCCTGACCCGAGGCTGGGATTTTTAAAATGAGTTTCTTAATAAGAAAGGGAAGAAATAAATTTGACTTTGAATAAGCATAATGCAATTTCCCTTCACACAAATTACTCCTTTATTATAGCACAGATCTTCACATTTATCACTCTAAATGCTGAAGTCATACGCGGCTTCATTTTGCCGGACTCAGCTCAGTCCTGCCTAAGAGAGAAAGCATTGCTAGGGCAGCTTAGTTCATACGGGCTCTCCCCATCCAAAAAGGCAGGGACTGTGTGGTCAGAGCGGTGGTGTGCATGCAGCTCGTCTTGGTGGTTCCCATGGGCGTGGGGGGCACCCTCCACTTCCATCCTGGTCTTCGTTTATGGGAGAAACTAGTGTAGGGCTGGCTGCCGTGGGTGAGAGACAGGTAGTACAGGGGGCTGGTGGATGTGGCAGGGCATGTCCAGTGGAAATGGGGACATGGGGTAAATGAACCAGTCGGGAAACAGTTAATGGTAGAGCTGCCACTCCTCTCCATCAGGAGTTGGACTCGATGATCCTTGTGGGTCCCTTCAACTCAGGATATTCTATGATTCTGTGACCTGCCTGCATTATATTATGTGCTTTCTCACAATGGGCTGACTCCATACCAGTGGCTGGAGGAGAAAAAGGCTTGAGATCATCACTGTTTCCTATATTTTCCTCTTTATTTCTTTTTCTTTTTTTTTTTTCCTTGTTAAGGCTGACTTTCTTAGTTGAGAACAGGCTAAGTATGTCCAAAGCAAATCAGCAGCCAGTGAAGATAAAGCCAGGGCTGTCAGAAAACGCCAAGCAGAGGTATTTTTTGTAGGCTGAAATGAAGGATGAGAGAGCCCATTTGGATAAAAAAGGAATTAACCTTGAACCTCTCCCTGAAGTCTGATTCAAACATGAATCTCATTTGTATTAAAAAGGAAAAGGGAAAAAATATATATAATTCACTTAGCTCTTTTATGCAGTGTCTGCAGTTTGTGGTTGGGGCGAGTGATGAGCTAAAGAGAGACAGAGCATAAGAGAAGATGAGTACAGACATCACCTGCATGGGTGCAGGAGTAGAGAGATCATCAAATTTTTCCCCAAAAGAGTGGTTTGTGCCTTGTTCTCTGTGTGGTATGCCAGGACTGGACATCAGGTGGAGGGTTGCCCCTTGAAGGCCTTGATGCAGGTTATTCTTTGCAGTAGAGAGGGATACCTGTGATGGCACCAGAGACAGGCTCCTTACCTGCGGGGTCGGATTAACTCCAGGCTGTGTTTAAGATTTTGTGAGGTCCTGGTGAGGAATAATATTCCCTGTTAATGAATCCCTCGAGTATCTCTGCATGAAGCTCCTTTGTACAGGGAGTGTTGGTTGTTGGGTACGCTGCTTCACCCAAGAAGTAGTTTATGAGGGAATGAAGGAGCAAGGAGGAGAAACGGTGGAAGATTCAGCACACAACCAAGCAAAGTTGCAAGTCAGACAGGAGCAGAGAAATGAATCCGATTTATTCTTGGCTGATGTGGCTGCGTGATGCTCCTTTCATTGCTCCTCAGCCAGCCGAGTCCTCTAAGCTGAACCTGCTGATTCAGCTCAGCCCTTCGATGAGCAATGATCCTGGGAGTCACTTGTTGAGGCTGACAGCTCCTCCACATGCCAGCCAGTCCTTGTGGAAGTGAGCAGTCATTTTTGTGGAAAGGATTATCAAGGTATTGGCAGCACCGTGGCAACAGGCTGTCCTCCGGCCCCTGTGGTACAGCCATAAATCACATGGAGAGGGACAGCGAGGAACAACCACAGCCATTAGCTACTCTGCTTTTTGGGGGGATGAATGTTTTGCCAGTTTTTTCAAATCCAAAGCGTGACGGGTGCCAGCTTCACACCTGATTTCTTACAGGTCGTGGATATGTGTATCAATATTGGGAAAGAAACGCACACATAGGAGACGTATCACCAAGACTCAAGGAGCTCGTGGGCTCCTTCTCTGTTTGGATTTTTGGATTCACACATGATTTGGATTTACACATGATTTTTAGATTTACACGTGATTTGGGCCTCGAGTGCAGCACATGGTACAAACTAATGAGATTTACTACCAGGGCTTAGCGGGCTCCTGGGAATAGTGATACTGCCCTGCAGTCCCACCTCTCCGGTCAGCTCTTTACCCAGGATCTTGACTCCAAAGCTTGACTCCGTGGCTTGAAGAAGGACGTGGCACAAAGTAATCTGTGCTCAGTTCTGATGGTTAACGTGCTCCCAATTACATACACATGGATTTACAAAGGTGCTGGTGTATGTACTCATCCATAATCCTGTACACTCATAAAATGCCTTGTGTGTATCAAAAATCTCCACTAAACTCTACTCCCACCACTTTCAGATACCTAAAGAAGAAGGGGTCAGGGAGGAAGAAGTTCTGCAGCGAGCTCTGAACCAGTCTACAGGGATGTCAGTATCCATGAGTGGGTGAAACCCTATGTCTGCTTTTGCCTTCAGGTTTACATTCCTCTTTTTCTGTGCTTGAAATCCTACCTGAAGTGTGTTTTTGGCGATTGGTGACAAGTGATTATTCCTTGGAGAGAAGTGACAGCTCTCCTCTGGAGCCCCTGCCCGTGGTGTGAGCTGGGCAGAGCAACCGGGCTGCTTGGCTGAGGGGGATCTCAGAGGATGAGAAGGGATTTAATTTCCTTTGAAGTGCTGCAGGAGCAAAGTCCTAGACAGAATTTCCATTTGGGCCACTTTTTTTTTTTTTTTCTGTGGAAAAATGAGCTTTTTTCCTATTTAATCAAAAGCCCAGTTTGCTTCAGCAGTTTTGATGGAAAATTTTCAACATAGGTCTTTGTTGTAAAATACCAACACATCAGAATTATCCCTTTATCTCAGCAGATGCACTTTCTAGAAGGGGAATATCTCAGGTGATGAAAAACACAGCAGCTTTGCTGCCTTGAATCAGTCAGACAGGTTTTTGATGATAGAGAATTTTGTCTAAACAGACTCTTTTAATTAAAACTGAAATGCTTTGTGGACAGGTTTTGGATTTGCTCAAGTTTTCACTGCTTATTTTTCTTTCCACAGTTATGTGCAGTGCTGCCGGGTGTAGTGATGGTGTAGTGTTGTGGGATCGAGTCTCTGCTTCGCCTGGATTCAAGCTAGCTTGAATGATTCAGAGGAAGCCAAGTTGTGGTATGAAAGGCTCTTGTTCCTGAGGCTGCTGGAGGTATTAGACTGTTTGAATCTCCCATCTGGAATTAGGAAGTGGTGTTTGATCTACAGAGAGAAATTTTGGCCTGACTCAGGTTTTGCAGAATCCTTTGTGTGAGGCTGGTTCTTCCTTCCTGAGGGCTGGAGAAGCCTAGAAAGCAGCCCTAGAACGGATGCCTAATTCTGCCAGTGACTGTGCTAGCACACAGATTCATGAGTTAGGGAAATAAATTTAGGGAAATAAAATCCTGTAGGAAGCAGGATTTTCAAATAGCCTTGATGACAGGCTTTCCAGCACAGGTTTCAGCAGCTCCCTCCTGGCCCTGCTACTAACCTCAGAAGCACATCCAACTGGGAAAAGCACCTATGAAGCTGCAGAAATCCCAGAAAGGATGTACCCTTCTACATACAGAACTTGATTTACAACAGAAACAGCACAGTCTCATAGTTCAGCAGGGAAGGAACAAAACAAATAGCAAGCAAATTTATTTTGGGGGAGAAAAAGTCCTATAAACCATTTTTGCACCCTTTTAGTATATTACAGAAGAATTGTCTGTGTATTCCATAATGTATGAATGATCCTTAATAAACTTGGGTGCTGCATGCTGTTTCTGTAACTTGGTGGTTCATACATTGCAGTGATGTTAAAAACCCATGTACGCAACCTTCTGTGATGAGGAGGAACAGATCCTTTATACAATGCCAGCTAAACTATACCTTTGTGTATACCTCTTATCTGAACCACATCTTAATAACGCTGAACAGTGATTTCCCCCGTTAGTCAAAAGAGACTCCTTACAAACAGCCCTTCTGTGTTTCTTTGACCTGAATTTGATTTTTTTTTTGTCAGGGCGCAGCTGGGACTGCTGTCCAAATAGGAAGAGCAATCTAAGGAGACTTACTACAGAATTGAAATAAAAGGCTTGCGATGCATTTAACCAGAGATGTCAAATGTGTTCTGAGTACAGAGCTTTTCTACCTACGTTATAACAACTGGACATTACATTAAATGTTTTTACTAACAGTTAAACACAGGTAACGTTGGCTGAGTTTCATGACCCTGCTGACAAAGGACATAGCAAGTAGCATAGAGTCAGAACCTGCTGTGACTGGTGCATGGTTTCTACTTTTCTTTTCAATTCTGCGTAGCAGGTAACAAGGTGCAAACATAAGTGATACTCTAAATAAGTGATGAATCAACAGCTTCCACCGGGTAAAGCGTAGAACAAACTGTGCTTGGCTCTTTCCCCACTTATTTATAACCTACAAGATCAGCTTTATTTCCCTGTATTAGAAAAAAAGATAGCTCACAACCTCTCTTCCTTTTGCTTGGGGATCGGCAGGAGCTCGTTGAAACCTGTGAACCACGGGGTCACAGGAGGAAAAAAATCTGATGGGAAATTCTCCTGGTCTATAGCTGGGTGGAATATGGATTCAGTTCTATCCCAGCAATTAAAAGTTTTGATTTATTCCCTTGAAATCCTTCAGCTGGCATGTTTCAGAGATTTGCAAAAATCTTACAACACAGACAGAGACCACTAGGAAGGGACGTAACTGAGAGCAGAGCTTCCAACAGAACTCTTCACTGCATTCCAGTTGAATGTCATGTCAGTCTGGGCCTCGTATTTATTTTCTTTTCCTGCTCATTAAAACTACCACACACACAACAGAAAATGCTAGGAAAGGCTTTGGTCTAATTGAAATAAATTGACTTGGAGAATATGGCTGGGGAAGAAGATGAGAGAATGGTCAAGGGTAAGGGATCCTGCCCCTCTACTCAGCCCTGGTGAGGCCACACCTGGAGTCCTGTGTCCAGTCCTGGGCTCCCCAGGATGCAGGGTCACTCCATTCAGCCAGCCTAACCTAGTGGATTAGAAAACCAAAGACCAATTTTCAATCAACTCAAATTCAGCCAGCCAGCAGGTAAATTTAATGACTTTCTTTAAAAATCCTTCTTTTTTCCTTTAGGAGCAGTTGGAACTCTAGCCATGATTGCTGTGCGGGGAGTTTTAAGAATAGGAGGGGGGAATTACACTTGTTTAACCCTCACCAGGGTGCTGCACCTTGGATGTGGTTGCTTTCTCCTGACCAGCACCGCCACAGGAGCCCCTGCTGCACCAGGCTCCGTGGTGTGGCACAGGGTGGCCATTCAGAAACGGCAGCTGGCCATTTCTGAACCTTGCACAGGATGGGCAAGGCTCTACACCTCTCTCACACCTCCTTGGGTTTTGTTTTTAAATAAACTGGCTTATACATCTTCACACTTACAGCTCCACTTTTCTACCTTAAGATATTTCCGTTAAAGATTCAGGACCCTTTGCTGCATCTCGGTGAGGTTTGGATCACTGTTCCACAGACGGTTGGTTTTTTTCTCAGTGAAGCTCCTGAAGTAGTCAATCTTTCGACAAGATCGTTCGTTTGGTTTCTATAAGGCTCAGTGCAGAGCTGCTGTTGTTTTATTCTAATACCTGTATCAATAATAACTGAGAGGAGAAACCATTCTCCATGGTGGGGACAAGGATTTAGTAAAATTATCTCCATAGCTGACCGAAGTGTGACAAAGACAGTGTGTTTAGCAATGGAAGAAAAGTTGGCTATGTTTTCCCTGCCAGTGAAGGAAGAGACATCGTGGTGTGTCTGGAGATCTGCATCTCTGCAAAGCGGTGAGATGTAAGCACTCTGTATTCACTCTGCCAGCTGCAGGCATCTTCTGTGGCCCTTTCACACTCCCGAACCCCCAGAGGAGAGGTGGCATTTTATGATCCCAGGGCTGTGGTTACAGCACGAAAGTACAATAGCTTTTGGTTCTGCCGGAGAAGAAAATGATGGTGGTGGTGAATCCAGCAGCCGTGGAAACTCCTGTTAGCCCTCTTTAGGAAAAAAGGAGAATAAAATACATTTGTTCGGAATCAGGGAGCTTGAGCGTTTCTTCGCGTTGTGAGAGAAATAGTCAGACCAGACACTACTTGTCTTTTGTTATTATTTAAAGATGGGTTTTTGCAAATTGCTGGTCCACTCCCACATGATAGGTAGATAGATAGATAGGAAGAAAAATCATTGTGGCAAATATGTTCTGCCACAGTAGCATATAATTACGTGACAAAAAAATACATCAGGCTGTGCTGCAGGCAAGACGTTGTGTCTCATTAGTGTTTGGTGGTCTTGATCACAAATAACATGTTTCAAAACTGTCAACTCCTTCTGATTCTTCTTCTGTGCTTATATGCACGCACCATCATGCTCAAAATTAGCCAGTTCTTGGAAAGAGAACTGGACACTGGCTGGGCCTGTGTCTAGTAATTTGTGTTATTAAAGGGGCACGTCCTTCACCCGCTGCACCCAGGGGAAAGCAGGCAGTAGGGGAGCAGGTTAGTGACACCAAGCTGTCCTGTGCTGCAAGTCACAGTAACTGGCTCAGTGCAGTTCTCAAAGAGCAGCATTGATCACATGCGGTGCTGCGGAAATACACAGGCATGGATGATCCATGAGATCCCATTTGAGACTGTGCATCCTTTGGCCTCACAATATTTTCCTCTAGCTGAGTGAGACTGGATGCTGCAAGACCATGAGCAGCAGATTGGCCAAGGGCTGGTGGTCCCTGCCTTGGTGCTCTTCTGCTGCAGGCCATCTAGGAAAGGGATGGGGAGCCTGCAGCTAAAGGTGCAGTCTCACTGGCCATTTTTGCAGTAAATAATTGAAATAATTGAGGCCAAAATTGCCTGTGCCACTGGTTAAATTTAACAATTTAACACCTTTTTTTTTTTTTTTTTTGGTATTAGGACTTGAGCTTGAGGACAAAGGGACTGTGAGGAAACCCTTGCTGCTTCAGTTCCCTTCACTAGCTGTGCATTGCATTGTTGCTGAAATACCTGCAAGCAGCCAGCATTTAGCTCCGTCTCTGTTCCCATCACTTCAGGCAGTAGAAAGGAAAGAGAGCTTTGTTTCTTGGTACCCGCAGGCATTTGTAGATACACCTGGTCCAATCGCTTTTAGTTGAGTCAATTCCTGCTGATTGATTTCTCACATACTTTACAGATTGTTTCTATTTTCTTGAAACACCAGTATATGAATTTTAACATGCCATATCAGTGACAGACCATAATAAAGCACACCACTTTGACCTTTTCAGTTGTCGGCACTTTAATTTACTGGCTATTCTCCTTCCTCTTTGTTTATGGCTCCTCAATATAACTGGCAAGGAGAAAGGTGGGGCAACTAGGCAACATGCAGATTATTTAGAAGGCTAAAAACAGACTTCATCATTCTAGTAAAAGTTTATGGTCTTCTGTGGGCAACATTGGGCATTAAAGCAATGACAGGTGATTCTTAGTTGTGTAAAAGATTGTAGCTGGAACACAAAGTGACTCAGGTTCAACAGGGGAACACAAAACGCAGTCCAAACTCCTGCTCAAGAGTGATGCAGTTTTCTGGTGCTTCTGGAAAGCTGCAAGTGGGATCTGTACATTAAAAAGAAAAGGGATGTTAAAAAAAGGGAGGAAAAAAGAAAAAGAAAAGAGAAGAAAAAAAAAAGAAAAAAAAAGAAAAAAAAAAGAAAAAGTGGCTTTGGTCATTTGGTTTGTTTCATTTGCCCTCAATCAAATTGTTTTGATTCCAGGCTTGCCATTATGTTTTTATTTTTTATGTCTGTGTAGGATTGCAAGAAAAAAATAAAACTAGAGAATGAGGAAGGGCAGCCAAAGGTTGATTACAGTCTGTTGCTCATTGCATAGATTTGTAGGTTTCTGTGGCAGAAGGGACTGTGATGATCCTCTAAAGTGACCTGCAGGCTTTAAATTTTATCCTCTGAGGCCTGTACCAAGCCTAAAAAACCTGTGGCTGAACTGACTCATAGTTTTTAAAGTCTGCATTCAGTCTTGATTTAAAGACTCTTAAAGAGATGAAGAACACACAGACAAGACTTCTGGATAATCTCTTCTGCCAGTTAGAAACTGAGGATAAAGAAAAAAGCAAACAAAAATCCATCTTTCTGTTTCAATATTCTGAGTTCGGTTTGCAGCTGACAGAGATACAAATGACGTGTGTGATGCACTGAGTCTTAGAGCCTTACACGCATTAAAAATGCACTTTCCGCTTGCATGAATTAAGGAAGTGGTGAATTCTCCTTTCTCCTTCCTTCCTAGAAAGCCAAGGGGAAACCAAGAGGAAATCACACCTCACTGATCCATAGAGCCCAACATCACCGGGCTGTGCTGCTGAGACGCATGGCTCAGGCGTCACTGTTGAAGATGCTGACTGCAAAGACACTGCTTGGCTCTGGGACACCATGGGACTCGTTGTTAAGCATTACCAACAAGGTAAAAATGTCAGCATGTAGAGATGCAGATACTTGGTAGAGTTGGCTGAAAATTCTCCCTCCTAATGCTTTCCTAGTGAAAACTGTGGTTTTGATGAAAGCATTTGCTTTCCCCAGCAGAATTTATTGTTCAGAACTTGAACATACTGTTTTCATTTGGACCTTGAAACATTCTGGTTTTCTTTGAGGGAAGATAAAGTGAAACTCAGCTCTGCGTTAGAAGTCAAAGCTCGGCAGCAGACTTCAATAAATTCAAACACAAGTCATAGTTGGACAGGAAGAGAAAATCTAATTTCCAATTATGGCTATTTATTTAACTTATTTTTTCAGCCACTTCTAGTTTTCTTAAAGTATATCAGGGATTTGTAGATATTCAGAAAAGAACTGGCCAAAAAAATAATAATTTGAAACTATGAGTTGTCTTTGAAATATTTGATACTATATTAAAGTAAGAGGAAGCTCAGAACATGTTTTTAGAAATGTAGACATTTGTCCCAGTTTTCTGCAGTGACATAAATTAGGTTCAGCTCTTTTGCAGTCATGGGATCAGATTCCTAGTCACTCTCCGTCAAATTTACATCTGGAATAAAGTGACCCTGCTCTCTTCATGAAATCAGGTGGGCCAGCTATGCAGGGGCATAAACCTAAATTCAGTAAGTTACCTGATGTAGATCAGTGACAGATTTGAACTATTTGGGTTTTTATTGAACTGGCTGAAATATTGGTGAGTTCTTACCACAGCTTTCAGTAACTAAGTAGTTGGAAGCAGGGTGGCTTGGTCAGATGTTTCTAAAAATCAGTCCTTGGAGGCACTAACTCTGTTATGGCCGTTGTCCATGGAATAGCTGAAAAAGGAACAGAAAGGAACCATGCTTTTATTGATCATGTGAAGTATGTGCTAAATAGTACAAGGATAAGACCTGCAATGCATTCTGTGCTAGCAATTTTTGATTTTCAATTCTGTCCACATTTTTTTCTCTCGGATGATTTTTACTGCTACATGGAGAAATCTGAAGAATGTTGTCGTATGTGAGATGGAGGAACAGAAAGTCTGACTTTGTTCCTTGATCTACAGAGAGAGCTGAGATGTTTTCTTCCACTGTGCCCAAGCAGCCTCTTCCTAGGGGGATTTTTCAGATGTATTCATTAATAGCTGCTCTGAGGCTCTGCATCCACAAGATTTTTCATAGCCAGTAATCCTTAATGAAGATCACAGAAATATCTGGAGAGAAGTATTTGAAATCTGAAATGCAGCAGCAAAGCCCAATTCCAAAAACCACTGAGAACCTGAAGGAGCCGATACTGGGTGCTTCTTTTGTCTGAGCTTGTGTTGCTGATCGCATAGCTGAGACGAACTGTGCTTAGAAAGCTCACCTCTCGTTTTCCATCAAATTTGTGCCATTTAATTTATTCATTTAATTTTCTTCCATGATGGAATAAGTTTTTGCAGCTCTTTCCTTGCAGTCCCAGGCTAAAGCTCCAGCTTTTATGGTCTGCATTTCTAAACATTCATTTTAGGCATTTGCCTTTTATATATTGTCTTGAATAAGCAATGTAAGGAAATAATATGAGAGGGTCACTTGTCAGAAGATTCATTTTAGGCATTTGCCTTTTATATATTGTCTTGAATAAGCAATGTAAGGAAATAATATGAGAGGGTCACTTGTCAGAAGAGTCCCATCTTCACTGGCAGGGTTCAGAGGAGGTAAACTTTCTGGGAAATAACTGTTCCTGATGTGAGATGATCGTCTGTTTGTGCTGACCCTTGGCAAAACTCATCCTTGTGCTTGTCAGTGAAAACAAAACAAAACAAAACAAACAAACAACAACAACAACAAAAAAGTCAAACAGGAGATGATAAAGAATGCAAAAGTGGATGTGCTTCTCAGAAATTCTGACTGTTATGAAAGTGCTTATCCTTGTACTATGCCCCTGAAATTTCCTGCTGGTCTCTCTCAAAGCAGTCCTGTGTAATACCCTTGTGAAATAAAAATATTCGAAAAACCCCTCCCTGTGAGGACATCTATTCTTCCAAAGTTACTTCTGCTTTCCTGATCTCTGCTTTGAGGAGGTAAGTTTGCTGAGGTCTGTTTCTAGAAAGATTTGGGCTTATCCCTGCTTGCAGAATGATGTTGTTTTCCATCCCCCGTATGGTACCTGTCAAACCAGACTGTATGTTTTCTCTGATGGCACCTTGTTATCCTCTGAATCGGTTGGAGAATTTCTTTGGAGGTTGTTACTTGCTAAGGTACACCAGTGCTGATGATTTTAGATTTGGTGCCCTCTTCTAATTTGCCAGATCTCTTGGAATTGAGAATAAAAGCACATAATTCAGTTAAGAGCAGCGTTTAAGGATAAAAATTAAGGATAAAATTGAGGATATCCTTAATGTAGTCTGCAGGTTCTACCTCATCCTCTTCTGTCAAACTGAAATCTCTTTTCATTAATACAAGATGCAGATTTTTTTAGCCAAAACAATTGCTGCTAAAATGTGACTATGCTGCTACTATTGCATGGCAGTTATCCTTCTTGTCCTATGCGATTGTGGGGCAACTGTTTTGGTATTGTTAGTGAAGACTTAAAAGCTGAGGAGTCCTTTCTTTGTTCATTCTCAAATAGCAAGGAATCGGCAAATAAATCCAAAGTCGAGCACATTTGGAAGAGTTTGTTTTTATCTCATGGTTGTGAGCTCAGGGCACACTACAACATATTTTCAAGCTCTTCACGAAAACAATAACAAGAATATTTTAAATGAAATGCGTAGCATGGCTTCAGGAGCTGGAATTGTAAGAAAGCACACCAACTATCAATATTTAATAAAACAAGAATTGTTGGTCAAGCTGCACAATCCGTGTTGCTTTTCAATAACCCCGTGCTATAAAGTCCCTGATGCAGTTTAGCAGGGTGATGAGATAAAGTGTGCGTTCTGCTGCATTACAGCAGTTTGAGATTCGTCTTTCCTGATTCATGAGAAAGTTTTAGTGTGAATTCAGAAGAAAATTATTTTATCTACAAAATTAAAAAAATAAAAATAAAATCCTTCCCACGCAGCTCACATTAGTAGAAGCATTTGCCTCACCTAGGATGCTATGCGATATTCCAGATTTATTGTGACTGTAAACAACAACTCTGCTTGCTTTATGTCTTTCCTGGGCTCTAACAGTAAAACACAGTATCTCTATCTGGTTGGAATTATGTGTTATAACAGTTTTATTGTGGGGGGATAAAGCTCTGATAAAGATAAAATAGAGTTTTGCTTTTTTGTGTGACCTTGTCATTTGAAAAAGCATTGCACTCTAACGAGATACAATTTAAAAGACCTCTGGGAGCAAATTGAGTTTACTGAGATATTTCTAAGAGTAATTACTTACTGTGAGTTGTCAGTGTGCTCTGTTACAGTTCCTTTCCTAGCAAATGTAGATATCTGGGACTGTGTAGAACGGATTAGAGCTCCTACCATTAATGTTTGATGGGAGGCAGTAGTGAAAAAGATGGATGCTTATATAACTGACATTTCCAGCATTTATGGCCATAGACTAAAATGCCAGGCGCATAATTCCAAGTAAAATGGCAGACCCAACTCAATAATATTTAATGATGTAGTAGACCTTGGCTGGGAGAATAGCTAACGGAAGTCATTGCGCTACATTTATCGAATTGTTAAAATGCGTTGAATAATAATTGTGTTTTGCAGGAGCTTTTGTTTTAGAAATTTGTTTCAGAGATCTGGTAGTTGGAAAATAAATTATTTATCATTCCAGTCAATGCAAAAGACTGGAAAGACTTGGAGCTAGTTAACCAATGGCAAGATTTTCACACTGACTTTGTCCTGGTATTTACAGCGCAGAAATTCAGTAGCTCAGGATGCAGCTTGGAAGATTCGGTGAGATTGATTTGAAAAGATAATGGAAGATTAAATTACCTCCCAGAAGGATCTGCTTTTAGTAGTTTGACTCTTTCCAAAGTCGGACCTTTTTGTCTATCACTGTACTTCCACGAATATCAGGATTTAGATGCCGAGGAGGTCGTTACATCAAGAGATCTTTACATGCCCAGACTGTGGCATCGCTGATGATACTGATAAACAGAATATTGACTGCTTCAGTGCCCTTCTGCTGGTATTTTGGAGAGCCTTAAATAGTCTGTGAGGACTTAAGCTGATGAAGAACCTCAAATCGATGGAGGTTTGTAGGTGTCTTGGTACAAGATCTGCAGCCACAGTCTCCAAGGACTCCCTCCCCGACAGGGTTTGTCTGTGGGGAAGGGATAGAACAAAGGTGGCCTGGAAGAAGAGGTGTGCATGGCTATCCTTTGTGGGCTTCTAGGGCCTCTAAGATTTCCATCAAAAAGCCAGTGCAGCAGTATGTGAAGTTAACAATTCCAGCCAGAAGTGAGTGATGGTGCATGTTTTTCAGTAGCTGCCAGGTGAAAAATAGCCAGTATGTACACGCATTCAGGTTCAAAACCACCACCACCACCAAAAAGCACATCTTTACTTTCTCATAGAGACTTCTGAAAGTGTTTCATTTCTGCCAAAATTTAAACATCTTGTTTTGAGTATTCTACCTGTTACCAAAAAAAAAAAAGGGGGGGGGGGCTGGAAAGAAATGAAAGAACTTGATTTTTCAGATGCCAAGATTAAGTCTTGAATTTTTCAGGTTAAACAAATACCAGATACATTAGGTGAATAAACAGAACACTGAATCATCTCTTCATCAATATGTATGTGCTTCTTTTACGTACATATGGAAGAGTTCTCCAGTTGTGCTGCTTAGCCCTAAGGCTTCAGAAGGCACGGCAGCTGAGGATGTGAGGTAGACCAGAGGTTCCCTGAGCAGCCCCCCTCCCTCAACTGCATCCTTAGTGTGCCCTGTGCCTTCACTACAGTGCCTTGCACCCCTGGAGATGACTTTTCAGTGGGTGCAATCCCCTCAGCCACAGGCAGAACCAAACAGGAGACGGTGTGTCCCACCCGTTAGGGCTTCACAACAGGCTTTAGTTTTTTCTTGGTGGACTGTCACCTTGAGGAACCATTATAACTCCACTCCATCATTGACCAGGCTATTTTGTCCTTTTATGATTTTTTTTACAGAGGCTATATAACTACCTGAGGTAACTGTAGGAAATTTTTACTTGCTGTATACCCATTATTCCTCGTTACTAGCTATCTGAAAAGCCTGGGTCCTGAATATCCAAACTGCTTTCTTTCAGCGAAAGCAATGCTTAATTTCACAGAATCACAGAATTTCTAGGTTGGAAGAGACCTCAAGATCATCGAGTCCAACCTCTAACCTAACCCTAACAGTCCCCACTAAACCATATCCCTAAGCTCTACATCTAAACGTCTTTTAAAGACTTCCAGGGATGGTGACTCCACCACCTCCCTGGGCAGCCTGTTCCAGTGCCTAACAACCCTTTCAGTAAAGAAGTTCTTCCTAACGTCTAACCTAAAAATCCCCTGGCGCAACTTAAGCCCATTCCCCCTCGTCCTGTCACCAGGCACGTGGGAGAACAGACCAACCCCCACCTCGCTACAGCCTCCTTTGAGGTATCTGTAGAGAGCTATAAGGTCGCCCCTGTGCCTCCTCTTCTCCAGGCTGAACAAGCCCAGTTCCTTCAGCCGCTCCTTGTAGGACTTTTTTCTCCAGGCCCCTCACCAGCTTTGTCGCCCTTCTCTGGACCCGCTCAAGCACCTCGATGTCCTTCTTGTAGCGAGGGGCCCAAAACTGAACACAATACTCGAGGTGCGGCCTCACCAGAGCCGAGTACAGGGGGACGATCACTTCCCTAGCCCTGCTGGTCACACTGTTTCTGATACAAGCCAGGATGCCGTTGGCCTTCTTGGCCACCTGAGCACACTGCTGGCTCATATTCAGCCGACTGTCCACCATCACTCCCAGGTCCTTCTCTGCCTGGCAGCTCTCCAACCACTCATCTCCCAGCCTGTAGCTCTGCTTGGTGTTATTGCACCCCAGATGCAGGACCCAGCACTTGGCCTTGTTGAACTTCATGTAGTTGACCTCAGCCCATTGGTGCAGCCTATCCAGATCCTCCTGCAGAGCCTTCCTACCCTCGAGCAGATCGACACACGCACCTAACTTGGTGTCATCTGCAAACTTACTGAGGGTGCACTCAATGCCCTCGTCCAGATCATTGATGAAGATATTAAAGAGGACCGGCCCCAGCACCGAGCCCTGGGGGACACCACTAGTGACTGGCCTCCAACTGGACTTGACTCCATTCACCACGACTCTTTGGGCCCGGCTATCCAGCCAGTTTCTGACCCAACGAAGCGTGCGCCAGTCCAAGCCAAGAGCAGCCAGTTTCTTGAGGAGAATGCTGTGGGAAATGGTGTCAAAAGCCTTGCTGAAGTCAAGGTAGACCACATCCACAGCCTTTCCCTCATCTACCCAGCGCGTCACTTTGTCATAGAAGGAGATCAGGTTCGTCAAGCAGGATCTGCCTTCCATAAACCCATGCTGACTGGGCATGATCGCCTGCTTGCCCTTCAAGTGCTGCCTGATGACTCTCAAGAGGATCTGCTCCATGAGCTTCCCTGGCACTCAGGTCAAACTGACAGGCCTATAGTTCCCCGGGTCTGCCCTCCGGCCCTTCTTGTAGATGGGCGTCACATTTGCTAGCCGCCAGTCAGCTGGGACCTCCCCCGATAGCCAGGACTGCTGATAAATGATGGATAGGGGCTTGGCCAGCTCCTCTGCCAGTTCTCTCAGTACCCTTGGGTGGATCCCATCCGGCCCCATCGACTTGCGCACATCCAAGTGCCGTAGCAGGTCACCAACCAGTTCTTCATGGATGGTGAGGGCCACCTCCTGCTCCCCATCCCCTTCCACCAGTTCAGGGTACTGGGTATCCAGAGAACAACCGGTATTGCCGCTAAAGACTGAGGCAAAGAAGGCATTGAGCACCTCCGCCTTTTCCTCATCTCTTGTAACTAAGTTTCCCCCTGCATCCAGTAAAGGATGGAGATTCTCCTTAGTCCTCCTCTTTGTGTTGATGTATTTGTAAAAACGTTTTTTGTTATCTTTAACGGCAGTAGCCAGATTGAGCTCCAGATGAGCTTTGGCCTTCCTAATTTTGTCCCTGCAAAGCCTCGCTACATCCTTATAGTCCTCCCTAGTGGCCTGCCCACTTTTCCAAAGATTATAAACCCTCTTTTTTCTCCTGAGCTCAAGCCACAATTCTCTGTTGAGCCAGGCTGGTCTTCTTCCCCGCCAGCTCATCTTTGGGCACATGGGGACAGACCGCTCTTGCGCCATTAGGATTTCCCTCTTGAAGAGCTCCCAGCCTTCCTGGACCCCTCTGCCCTTTAGAACCGCCTCCCAAAATTTGTTTTTCCTTTCAAAAAGCCTACTTGTTGTGGCCTTGCATATCAACATTTGGAAGCTGCATTGTTGTCTGTAGGCCATGCCGTGGCTCTTAGCAGTACTCAGTGCATGTTTCTGTTCTGTGCAGAAGTAAAACTGAAAAGGGGAATAGCTCGACTTCAAACCTGAGAAGTGAGACAGGTTAATGTAAAAGTTATGGGAACTTGTGCTGAACTGCAGAACATTTTGAAGTTATTCAAGCATGGGTGGAATGGAAAAGCCAAGGTTAATGGATGTAATGGGTAGGGCTTCCATGAGCCTCCGAGAAACTGAGAGGTGGAAAGTTTCCAGGTCCTACATAGTGGTAGCGAGCATCGCAAGAGCAATAGTTTAGGTGCTTACTTGTGACCTTGCTTGTTTGGTACTGCAAGAACCATTTTGCCTACATGAGCGGTGTTCTGAGCTGATTTGCCTACTGGGGTAGGGCAAACGGCAGTCCTAAGTGTCAATTGCTGTCAGTGGCAAAATTCCCTCTTGTTTCAACAGGGCCAGGATTTTCTTGTAGTGCTAAGCTAAGAAGCTCTGCAAATCTGAAGTAAACTGTGTCAGAACTACCTAAAAAATAAAAATAAAAATACAGAAGGAAATCCCAACCCCCTGGAGAGTCTCAGCAGGTGCCCAAAAGAAATCCGCAGGGTCAGTTAATTCTCTAGATCCTACCCAACTTCTCTTTAAGTTAATTGAAAAAAAAATTCCCATTGACTCAAAGAGGGTTTGGATGTGGCTCAGAGTGGCAGCAGATTGCAAGAAGGAACCCCACTGTGCAATTCCAGCCATCTGCCTATGGGTAAGCATTTGATGATACAAACGTATTTGCTTGGAACTTGATGCACTTGGCTTCCAATTAGGCAGTATTTCAGACTGAAGGAGCTCTCTTTCTCTCACCTGCGGCCTTTGCTGTCTGAGATGTGTTCTGAGCTAGGGACCTGTAAAGCAGCAACACAAACGGATGCCCAGCGATGTCACAAGTTTCTTATCTCTGTTCTCCCTTTGTAAAAGATAACCAAGTGCTGTATTAAGTTAATGTGCGGATTCCTGTGTCTCTGCTGGCTTGATGCAGGGCAGTTTGCGTAAGACAAGACAAAATGTCGCTGCTTCCATCGCAAACCCAAGCTCAGTGATGTCATTATCATTACCAATCTTTTACTACATTAACAGTGGCATTAGATTCCGAAGACTGCTTCGGAAACAAAGCAGAGAAGTATGCTGAGAGCAACGTATAAGGGACTCTCTTAATTAGCGCCCACAGCTGTGTGTTGCCCTTTTCAGCTAGAAATGGTGAAGAAGGGGAATGATGTGTGCAGAAAGCATATTTGAAGGGTGGTTGTCTTTAGTAGTATTGCAACATACCAGAGAATCAAATGAGGTTTGATGTAAAACACAGCCAGAGACTGTGTAAATTGCCCCAGCTGATTAGGAAACAGCAGAGCTGTTAGCATCCTGGAACATGATACGTGTAACAAAATTGCTTGATGGTGTGAATTTAGAGGAGAGCTACGGAGCAGCCTTATTGTGTGCCAGGCCTCAGTGGTGTCCTGTGCCTGGTTTAATCATCAATTACTGTAATGCTGGGGCAACTCAACAACAACTTAATTACTGTCTGGAGTTCCAGGCCATAGGTGGCTCCTCTGGGCTATGTTCCATAGGAAAGCAATTCAGCCAGCGTGCAGGACTGCGGGAACTGTGCTGTAGCGTCTTTTTCAGGCAATCCTTGGGCTTGGGCTGGAAGCATCTCAAGGTTTTCCTCTGTCAGGCTCCGTGTGTATAAGGAAGAGACATTCTCTAGCTGGGGAACCCAAGCACATGATAAAATGACTGCAATGTGTTGTGCAGACTTGGGGCAGCTGCGTACTCCCAGCGCCGGCAGATGTAGGAGAAGGCACTTCTGGCTGTGGAAGTCATTTTTTTCTTGAGAAGGGTGAGTCTGAGAGCAGCAGAGGTTTTGCACCATGTAGAAAAATCACAGGAGGAAGTTCATAGGGGCTGCCAAGACCCTTGCAATGTCTGTCGGTCGGTTTGGTCAAGCCCTTGGGCTCTTCTCCAAGCAAGTGTTTGTATACATCCAGGCATGAATATGTGTTAGTAATCTTTTTGTGCAGGGCTAGATTATGTCTTTGCTAGAAATTTCCAATATAGGTAATGTAGACCCTTTTCTGTTTGTGTTGTTTTGTTTATTTTGGTCAGAATTACATTCAACATCCACTGCTTTCACAGACACTACAATAAATGTGTTTTAAGCAAGGAGAAGATTCTTTGAAGAGAGAACCTTTAGCTCAGCTCTGAAAACGAGCCGTGATCATGAAGCCAGCGGTAGGATAGTGTCAGTTTTTCTTTGCTCTGCAGTTGCTCTACAGTGTCAGGGCCTGTAGGTCGTAGGTGGGTGTTTTTTTAGGAAATTGCTGCCTGGATGAAATGCGATACAATACATGGATGCGGACCAAAATGTGAGATTTCACCTTGTTGCAGGCTGCTCTACTGGGCATGGACAGTACAGTGCCAGCAAGCCCCTTGCCCACTCGTGCCAAGAGTGCTTTGCAAAGCACTGTCTGCTTCTTAAATGTTCTTAAAAACTTGACATGCTAGGGCACAGGGTATGGACGTGCTATTCACGAGACTGTTGCTTGTTAGAGAATGGTGTTGCTGCTGCCCCATTTAATGGAGCAGAGCCAAGGAAAGGCTGTCTGATGTCTCAAAGAGCTGAGTTTATGAGATCCCAGAAGCCTTTGAATACAGTGAGGTGGGGGCTAACTGGCAAGAAAGCCTAATTTAGGGTGAACAAGACTGTGCTGCCCCAACATGGTGCTGCTCCTTGCCCTGAGGATCAGGGAGGCATGTGTACGTCCTGAAAGCTCCTGGTGGTCTCTGTGGGTGGCACGTAGCAGCGGAAGAGGCCTGCAACAAGCCGCAGGAAACTGTGAGTTAATATGCAGGCCAGCAAGTCCAAGTTATTAAAATTCCCTTAAAGCTAATGGATTGGAAGAGCTTGCCCAGTGTGCTAAAATGCCCACTTAATTTGAGAGCCAAACAGATGGGAAGTTTTGAGAAGGTAGGAGAGAAAAGGAGACAACAGAAGCTGCAGTTACATGTACAAGATCTCAGAAATAACAGCAATATACGGAAATAATTTTCAGGATATTGCCCATATGCTTCCCAAACCTGAGCCCTGGCTGCAGTGCTGTCAATTACATCCCCGAATGCTGTCTTATCTTTGGTGGTTCTGTAGCTAAGAGGAATTTTGGACGTGAAGCTGGTCGGGCAGCACAATTAATTTCAGTATTACAAGCTGATGTCCTTGCCACGCACCTGCTCTTGTAGGGTCAGAACATCAGGCCCAAATCTTCAGGGACCTGCACTGGTCTCCGCATCCCAGGTGTGGCCCTTAACACATCAGCTGGTCTCCAGATGTCAAGATCGAGATTTTAGTTTGTGGTTTAGATTTAGCTTGGCTAAATTTAACTTTGACAGATGCTTTTGAATGTCTTGGCATAAAGCATGTAACCCGCTCCCAACCACCACCACCGCCTTGCAGACAACCTGTGGCACTTTAAGGACCTGTTTGGCTGGTTTTGCTTTCTTATAATATCTTAGGGCTAGGATCTAATATTCCATACCCTTGTTCTTTTATTTTTGTTGTTGTTGTTGTGTTTTGGAAGGAACATGTTTTTTTTTGACATGAGGGAAAATTGAGGATGCAACAGACCCGTCTCCACTCTTAAAAACTCTGAGCAAGCCTTCATTCTTCTGTTTCTCATCTGTGAACAGGGAGCCAATGTCATTAACCTTCATATTCTGGGTGGTTAGATGATAAAATATCAAATGAAATTCAGTGTAGAAAAAAAAAAAATCAAGTGCTGCACATTGGGGAAGAATCAATCTTAGCTGCACACTCAGCAATGGGTCACCAGCTACCTGTTAGCCTTTCAAGGGGAAGATGTTGGGGTTAAAATAGACAGTTCTGCCACAACATTGGTTTAATGATCAGTAGCAGGTGTAATGGTAGGAATTACTATGAAAGAACAGACAACAGGGTAGAAGTCATTATTATAGCACTGTATAAATTCATGACTCTCACATCTTGAGCGCTGCGTATTTCTGGCAGCCTTACATTTTAAAAACATTGCCGTAAAGCTGGAAAAGATCCAAAGGACGAATCAAGGGCAATCAAAATACGGAACAGCTTCAGCCCAGGGAGCGATCAAGCAGCTTAGACTTTTCAAGCTGGAAGAGCAATGGCTGGAGGACTGTGAAATGAGTTCATGTAAGAGAAATGGTAGCTCAGCGTTTCTTCCAGGACATCAAGTGCTAGAATTCAGTGAAAAAAGCTGTCACACAGGGGCTTAAAAAAATTCTAGGAAGATTCTTTACCTTTCATGTAGCTCAGCCATGGAAACTCTTGAGGCAGTAGGTTGTAACCACTGGAAGTTTACAAGCATTCAAAAAAACAAATAAATCAACAACAACAACAACAAAAACCTGAAAAAAACACACAGAAGCAAAAGCAAACTACTAGAAGAATGATGACACTTCTGCATCTGAGGTCTCCTGAGCTTCAAGTACCTGTGCAGGAAGGGAGCGTTACTAGAATCTGTAGCTTTCAGTTGAAATTTCAACCCTTTCTTTTATCCTTGCTAAGTGCTGCAGGAGAGCTTTTTCTTTTCCCTGTCAGCACTATGGAGAAGTGGCTAGCCTGGACTCCTGCCTCTGTGCAGGCCTGCTGGAGGACTGCCTCACAGAGATACCCGTGACCTAGTGTGTGCAGGGTGGGTACTGATTTCTTCACTTCACGAAGGACTTTCTTGAAGCCTTGTGCTGCAGTTCATAACGTGAAATTGGTCTTTTCTGAAGGAGTGTTTTCTTCCTATGGTTCTTGGGTCTTTGAAGGGAAAGTTAAGAAGAAAAATACAAGAGATCACAAAACACTTATTACTCACAGTGGGATGCAGCAGGAACAGAAAGGCAGGAAAAGGAAGTAAAATACAGATTGCTTAAAAGGGGGGTGAGGAGAGGAGGCAGGAAAAATGCCTCCCATCTAGCAGGGAGGCCAGAATTAATCACTTGTTTATTGATCTTATTAAAACCTGAAAAGGTGAACGTTGAAGTTGGAATTAACAAATGCCCCAAGATGCTTTGCAAAGCTATCAAATTCTCATCACCTCATGCAACGCTGCACCAAGTGGAGGTCCTTTCAGACTAAGGGAGTTGCCCATTACTCATTGGCAGCAGTGTCTGGTCTCCACCAAGTGGATTACGGATTCATTCCCTCTTCCCCATGTGATGTAATTGGATTTCTGGCTTCTTTATAGGCTGGTCTGGTTAATAAAAACATGGACTAGGAACTGTGACCTGATTTATGTGCTGGGCTCTGCTGCTGAGAGCCTGGAGGTCAGTCAGCTCCTCGTGACTATGTCTCAGTTTCTCCAGATGTTGAACAGAAAACACAGGTGTTTTATTTTATTTTTTACGTGGTGTGAGTTCAATGAGAGTGAAGAAGCACTTAGATAATCTCTGAGCTAGCCTGCTTCACAGCCGTGTGCCCCCCTTGATTTAGGCCACTGCCAAAGTGCTCCTGTGGGCCTGCCAGGAGTTGCTGGAGGTATTGTACCACTGCTTGCTTGTTTTTCTTTTTTCACCCTCCCAGGAAGGATGCCTGTCCTGATGGCTGTAGTGTCGCCTCAGTCTGTGCAAGATACCTCATCCACTTCAGTGCTGGGAAGGATTGAAAGGAATCTGTGTTGCTTTGCACCAAAATGAATTGGGAGTGCTTGCACGAGCCATCCAGGTACATGGGCTGTGGTGTGTTACAGCAGTCAGGGCAGTGATAGCTCAAACTTGCATGTGCCCTATGGCAAATATCATAGCTGCCCTACGGTGGAATCGAGCTGTGAGTCATGTGCCTGGTGACAGGATGAGGAGGAATGGGCTAAAATTGCACCAGGGGAGGTTTAGGTTGGATATTAGGAAGAACTTGTTTACTGAAAGGGTTGTTAGGCATTGGAATGGGCTGCCCAGGGATGTGGTTGAGTCACCATCCCTGGAGGTCTTTAAAAGACGTCTAGATGTAGAGCTTAGCGATATGGTTTAGTGTAGGACTTGTTAGTGTTAGGTCAGAGGTTGGACTCGGTGATCTTGGAGGTCTCTTCTAACATAGACTATTCTGTGATTCTGTGATTCTGTAGAAACACAGTCAGAGAGCTGTTTAGCAGTGTAGGAAGCTTCGAGAAAAGCCGCCATCTTCAGTAGCTCAGAGGAGAACAGCTGACAAAACAGAGCTGAAATTCTCTGAAGGCCTCCACACCCATCTGGAAGCACCCAAGAAGCTGTGGAAACTTGGTGTTGAGTTACCTCAAACAAAACGAGCGTGTTGGTGCCATGGTCCAACCATGAGGTACCAGAGCTAGCTTGAACCTGCTTTTTAGTTGGAGAACCAGCAATGAAGCAGCACAGAGCTTGATGCAGGCTGCTTCATGAGCCTGGACACGCAGGCTGCTTCTCCCTCCTCCAAGTCAGAGCAGTGGAGAAGGCTGATCTTCTTAGACCTGTTCCTCCTTCTTCCCAAGTGACAAATATCTGGGGACAGCGATGGGCAGGTAGGGCAGTGCCAGCACATGGCCTATGTTTATAATCTTTTGAGGAGAGAGGATTTGTTACATGCCTGCAGCCTAGGCTCAATGTAGGCCTGTGAGGGGATTCCTTCTGTAGCTCCTGGCTTCTTTCTCATTAAACAAACAAATGAACAAACAAACAAACAAACACAAACTAAATCAAACAAAAACCAACAAAACCGTCTCATTTACAGTCACCTACTGAAAGGAGATATTAAAGAAAACTTGAAATGCAATGCTGAGAGCACAAGACTGGGATTTAGGCTCTAAGTCTTTTCCTGAAGATATCAAGGTCCAGTTACAACTCAATCCTGGGAGAATCTTTTGTATAAGTTGTCCATGCTGATGTGCGTGCATGATTTTTCTTCAAGTATGATGTGCTTAGGGGTTGATTATTTTATCTGTGGTACTTAACTTCTTTTTCCAGGCTGCAAACACTGGAGCATCCTTAATTTTTTTCCACACGATTATCCTTGTGCCTCCCTGTGTTATAGCACCTATTATTTAGAGGGTAACTGAGACAGAGAGGCTAAGCAGATTACTTTTATTCTGTACAACATCCAGCTTTGAAACATACTCTTCTGAAGCCATGTACAGACAAACACTCACCAAGCTGTCTCCATCTTCTTCCACAAGAGAAAGAAATTCCCACTGAGAAGTGCTGAGAAGAGATCCTTGCAAACAGACAGGCTGAGCAAAATGCAGCAGGACATGGGAGTGTGTGCCTTGCTCCTCATTAGTGGAGGAATCTGCACAGTACATCACAGCACACACAGGCTCATGTGACAGCTAGTGTACCTCCAAGCTCTAATACATTCAAGCTGGGAGGACACAAAAGTGAGAAATTTGCCTTTATTTTCCTAATATTGTTTTCAGCAGGTTTTCACTTACGCAATCTCTCTAAATGTACTGACAGCTGCTTTTAAAGATGAAATTTTAAGTGAGGCTGAATCGCATTGTGCAGGAAGGGTTTGTGGCCACATTTTCAAGTCAGAATTTTAAAAAGCCAAAGCCAAAAAGCATTTATTTCCAAGCTATCTATTTTAATGTAAAAAATAAAACAAACACCAACCGTGGTCTCTCTTTTCAAGCAAAAGAAATAAACACTCAGTTTGTGCTAGGGTTTTTGTTGCTTTTTTTTTTGAGATTTGGTAGTGGGAAAGCTTAAAGCTGCTGATATTTACAGAAAAGCAAAACAAATGATTGTTGTGGAGTCGTAGATTTTTGTGCTCTGAAATGTGTTCAGTAAACACAGTAAAGCACTGACAGACCAAAGCAAGAGAAGAATACAAGCTGAATAGCTGCTAAAGAGCTTGTAAAGGGTTTTGTGTAATATACATTTGACCTTAGTAAATGCATTAAAAATGCAATAGGAAAATCCAGGAAGAATGCAAGAATTCGATCTTGTCTGCTGCGTTACCACAGCCCTTTATCAGGAAAGCATCAGCCCATGTGTGTTTATCACACATTCCAACTTCTAATGACTTCCTCGGTACAAAGGACCAGCAGTACCATTCTTTAAAATAGATGTCATCTTTCCAGTGAAATCCATAGGGACTTTGCCTTTGTAAGACAGATAAGCCCATAATTTGTTCTACTAGAGTCTGTGTAAGCTTGCGTATCATGAGACAGTGAAATGAGAGAAATAGAGGCTGGACAGAACCGCACTGTGGTTCTTAAAATCGGTAAGATTGACCCCAAGCAATAATAGATTTGTCCCTGTGTTGCATGCTTTAAAAATGGTATTTCTGTACCTAAACTTGGTACTTTGTTCAGTGGGAGAAACACAGGTTTTCAGTATTTGTAAGCATTAAGCTACAAATACGTATGCTGCTGCTATTTTCACTCAAAATACGGGTACCAGTATGAACACTCGTATGTGCGGTTTACTTGTCAAAGTTAGGGTCTCCATTGGTTTTGGTTTGTTTTGCATCTAAATACATGACTGGAGGTATCCCTTTTGTGAAAGAGAGTTTGGAAAGGTCGCCGACCACTGAAGTCAAGGAATTAGCTGTCACTGAGTTCACGCTGACAGGTGAAGGATGCCCCCGTGGCCCAGAGGGCTGCAGCCTGGAAATTGCTACTCAATCAGAGCCTTGCGTGGAGAGATGCACTAATCAAAAACCACTCGGAGCCATGTCTCAATAATGCCTCTGTGTGAGTACTAAGTCAGAAAGCACTGCCGATTTTCATCATTAAAGCCTGCCTCAGATCAAAAGGTGACAGCTCTGCTGCCACAGAGCTGAGAAGCATTAATGCCATACATATTTATCTTCTTACAAAAGAAAGAAATTACAGCTGAGTCATGTTTTCAAATTTATAGGTGGGCATCAAGGTTTCTGAAATACACCGGAGCATAAATGTGATGCATTCACGTTACAGAACAGAAGGTTGAGGCTGGTGAGAGGCAGCTCAGGCAGGAACACGGGGCTGAGCACCTCGCTGAGTGGAAAAGAGAACACCAGATTATGCCTCACAAGCACGTTGTCTTGTGTGTGCAAGTCTCAGGGACCACTACATGGGAATCCAGGCTCATAAAATTAAATCAAATTGAAAGGAAACCATCATGATATTTTCATGCTCTAACTATTTTTGTCCTCGCTGGTTTTTATTTTCTTACAGTCTTCAAAGCCTGAAACTGAAATATTTTCTAAAAACAATCCCCATCAAATACCAAAAACAGAGACAGCTGCCCCCGCTCCCAACAAAACAAAACAAAACAAAACAAAACAAAACAAAACAAAACAACTTCCTACTCCCAAAACTGTACTCTTTATTTATTTATTCCTCTTGGGGCTACTGCCTGGGTAGGACCTGATCTAGTGCCCATTTCAGCACTGAAATCTCCTGCCACTCATCATTAGAGATTTTGGATCAGGCTTACCGATGAAGACTTTTAAATCGTTTTCCCTGCTGGAGCTCTAACATTACACATTCAGAAGCTCCACTGTGCTGTTAGCTGTGAGAGTGGGATCCCTGATATGTGGCTGCACAATTATGTTGATAAATTATCCAGTTGAGATCTGTGCCTAAGAAAAAAAAAAGGGGGGGGGGGATTTGGAGGGTGACCTGCCAGTTCTAGAAAAGGAGACAGTAAGAAAAGGTCAAGGAAAGGGAAAGGGGAAGAGAAAGGGAAAGGGAAAAAATCAAGGAAATAAATATTTTCTGTCTAGTTTTCTAACTCATATCTCATTGAAAAACCTATTTTGCCAAAGCCCATACTGAACTATTGTGTTTTGAATAAGACTTCTGAAATATTTAAAAAGAAGAAAATTTCAAGGATATTTCTGAGCAAGTTTCCTTTTCAAAAGGAAAAATTAAAATGTTTTGTCACAGCTACTTAGACAGATTCAGAGCAACCGGTCTGATTCAGAGTAAAGATTTGTGACATGCTTGCTGGTACTGTGAAATCTGCAGTCTTCTTTTTTTAAAAACAAAAACCTTTGCTTGTCCCAGCTGAGAAGAGAAGCACCCTTATTTCTTGTCACTAATGATAGCAACATCTTATTTTGTTCACAGCGTCATGTCTGCTAATGATACACAGAGCTCTCAGCAGGTGTATTTTTCTGATAGAGTATTTCTCTTGCTTCTACATAAAGGTAGATTTAGACATGACTACCCTTACCAAACTCGTAGGTCAATGCCAGATTTTTTAATTAATATTTAATAATGAGCCTTGTTTAATTTTCCACTAGAAGGGCTCAAAATTACGATACTGGTTCAGCTGCAGTCTTGCTGCATCTCGGGCTGGGATGTGGATTCTACTAGCAGCACGTCTTTCAGTCCCCATTACAGTGTAATATCTATAAAAACTAAAGCTGCTGTTGATACGTATGTTCCTCTTGGGTATGAGATACGAACAGGTCCAAGGAGCTGTGTCGTGGGCAGGTATCTTCAAAATGTCATTTTGCTTAATTATGTTAAGTTTTGCTTGTCTTAATCTCCGGTTTTGAAAATCAGTGCTGGCTGATGCAGCAGTGGGTGTGAACAGCACATCAAGGTCTCTTGCCATTGCTCAAGTTTCAAAGTTGTTTGGTTTCTTGGCAGGGACAGGGCAATGGTAAAATATTTGATAACTTTCCAGCGCACCGCTGTTACGTTGAACCTGCTGCAGGAAAACAGGGATTACAAATGAGATTGTAATGACAGCATAGCTGCACAAAACTGAGGAGGTAATTTTAATTGGATTTAGCAGATACGGAGGTATTCTCCGAAGATGACAGTTACTTATACCTGAGATGTATGGACTGGAATGGTTTAATTACAGTGTTTTCTGCTAAGCGTGCTTTATGGATCTAACCCTCACGTCTGCCTCAGGCTTTGGCAGTTCAGTCAATTCCCCCCAAATTCTTGGCTCTGCCCCCGGTGCTGACATCTGGGGAGAAGTCCCTCGGTTGCAGAGGTGCAGAGGAGCAGCAGTGCTGCTCTCAGTTTCAATGGGACTGTTTCCATACTGGTACTGAACTAGCCCCCATTAAACTGATAAAGCTTTTAACAAATGATGCAACGTGCTGAAAGGTTACCTGTTGTAGCTACTGACTAGTCACTTTTCAACTCATTAACAAGCTATTTATGACACCTTCATGTGCAGGTACAAAGCCTTCTCCAGGATCCCTCCAATTTAATTTCTCTAGCTTGAAGCAGAAAGGAGAGAACAAAGGCAGAGCACGCAGTCACTAATTAAGAGGATGAAGAAAGGCAGAGGGGATGCTGACAGGAGGTGACAGGATCATTGCAAATAAAAAAGCTACATCCTGAGTATTGGGAGATATTATAGACAATTCTTTGAGGCTCGCTGCAGTGCCAGACTAATCCCTATCTCACTACCTCTTTTTATTAAAAAACGCTTTGTCCTTAACTATTTACTTAATACTGCTCAAAAGCAGCTTAAAATTTCACCTCTGAAATAATACTGATTTACTTTGCCAGAGGACCTGGGTAGGACATGGAATCCCTCGATTACCAAATGCTTCTCCAGCCCCTTTCAGAAGAGCCAGGCAGGGAAGCACGATTCCCTCAGTCCCATGAGCGTGCTGTATGAGGCTGACACACCATGCATGTCAGAATCTCATCCTTCTCAACTAAAAAGCACTTATTTAAAATAAAGAAATAAATAGATAAATTAATAAATAAGTAAAGGTCCTTGCGCCCCCCCAAGAAACAAATAAAAAGCGCGAGGAGATCAGCGAATCACTGATGATTCACTTTGGTGTAAACTCTTTGCCAGTCTTTCTACTGTCCTCCACCTATTATTTATTTTCTCTGTGGTTACTTGGCCTCTTCATTCACCATTATTCCATCCCTATTATCATTTATCCTTTAATCCCCTTGTCTTAAAAACCTAAGTTGCTGGGGTTTGTGCAGCTGTGATTGTTGCCTTCCTACACTGCCATGGTAATTGCCATTTTGGTGGCAACTATTGCCTTCCTAAGAGAGGTGGCAGAACAGGACATGCCTTGACTGCTGCTTTTCTCAGCCTTGCTTATTGAACGTAAGTAAAAATTGTGGTTTGTCAAGCTATGAAGACAGATCCCCATCAGACAATGGAGAGGTGGATACCCTACATCCATAGAGCCAACAGAGCTGCTCTGTTCTCACCACTGCTTTGCCCAGTTGAGACCCATGAAGTGTCTGCCAGAAGTGGGGACCCTTGCTCAGCCCATGACACAGCGGGCTGAGCCCTCAGCTGGGGCTTTGGCTCTTCAAACATGACTTTATTACAGTCATAGCCACAGGTCTGACCGAAGTCATTCTTGGTAAGTTCCTACAGCACCTCTAATCGGTCCATAATCCTGAAGAGAAGGAAATCAACAGTTGAAGTAGTAAAGCTTAAGCACTGCTAAAGTGCTGCTTTGTGGCACTCGAGCTGAATGGGAGCCCTAGCTGAAGAGGAGGGCTTCTTTGCACAACTGGCTGTTTTTTCTTTGCCAGTTTCTAGAAAATGGCATTAGCAGAACAACTGTTTCATTAGCACACTGATTAGCTGCAGAATTTCTCTGCTGAAGAAGGTGTGTGAAGGACAATCTCTTAACAGAAAAGGAGCAATCAAGGGGAAGCGGTTGGTTGCAGCGTGCATAACTGATTACTGAATGCTCTCACACCGTCCTGGTGTATTTACTCCCATACACAGACCCTGCTCTTTGCCATACGAGGGACCGGAGCCAGGACAAATGGTACAGGTGGGTGAGCAAAGAGGAAGGAAGCTCTCTGAAGCACACCTGCTTCTGAGTATTGCCAGGCTGAGTGCAATGGGGAGAGCAGGGCATGGCACGCTGGAAGATCCCCATCATGAGAGCACAGGAGACAGATGAGAAATGGGCTGGAAGGGAATACAAAGGTTGTCTGTGCTTGGCCTTGCTAAGGAGGCCAACTCCAAAAAAAGATTTTTTGCTTTTGTGGGAAAAGCAGTCAGTCTCCAGTCATGAGCGCTCCGAGTCCTTATCACCAGGGCAATGCTGATTCTGACGCTGCTGACTCAGACCATCCGTGCTGGAGCCATGTGTAATGCAAGTAAGACACACCTGAGCCAATTTTTGGCCTTTCTACTGGCCTTTCTACCTTACATATTTGATAAATAAAATGAACACGCTATGAATTTTGAGAAGTTGGCCATACGACAGATACAGTATAAGGATCTTTTCTTATCTGTTAGCCTTAATGTAGAAGGAATGCTTCAAAAGGTGTTATTAGTGCACACTGAACTCAGTGGGATTTTTTTCTTGTTCAATGTGAAGATTTTTTTCTGTTTTTTTTTTTTTTTTTTTCATTTTTTATTTTTTTTTTCAACAGCAAATAATGCCTGATTTTCATGTTGTACAGACACTTCAGTTTTGAAACCCCTTTGAATTTTTCTCAGTAAAATCAACTTGGAAAAGTTGTTCCTTTCTAATTAGTTTAATCTTTATTTTCCAAAAGTGAAATTAGATAAAATGTTTGCCTGCAGGCTGTATTACACTCATTGCAATTTTTCACAGTAAAATAATGATCTCTAAAACGATACTCCTTTTTTCTGTTACAGGATGAAAGTCAGATTCTCCATCCACCATACATCTGGTGCTGTAGTTAGGGTTCTTCCTGTTCAGTACCTCTTCCTTTCATTATCTAAGCAGTCACTTTTTCAGCACAATAACTGACTTTTCTAGCGTGTGATTAATGTCCCTAACCAGGTACAGCTATCAGCTGGCTTGGATGGGCTAGAAGTATTATTTGAATTATGCAGACTCCTGGGTGAATTTGGCATTTGAATACAATTCCCTTTATAAAAATTGATCTCTCGTTTTTCTCCCTTAATCAGTCATTCATTCTCTACTTATTGTTTTACTCCGATCCTTCTTTTCTAATTAACTCTTTCATCCTCTGAGAGCTTGTGTAGCTTGACTACAAGCAGATCCTCTAAGAAGGTCTGTCTGCTTCTGTCATTACAAATACCACAAGTCTGTGCTAAGAATGTGATAAATGGGGCAGTTTGTTTCAATTAAAACTTACAAGGAGTGGTGCATTTGGTAAGATACAATTTTGCTTTAACTTTTTTTTTTTTTTTTGGTATGGAAACCCTAAATATAGAAAAGTACTGTGCCAGAAAATTACCAGTGTTTATGCAGACCCTAGCTTTTGAGCTATGCAAGGGAAGTTGTATAAATATAAAGTCTTTGTCCCAAAAAACTTGTAGTCTTCCAAGAGAAGAGGAGCTGGAGGAGATAGAGATTTTGCTTGTTGTTGAATGACCAGTTTGTGTACAGGGTCGACTGGAGGCAGACCTTTTTCAGATGTTGATCCTAAAACCTCAGAGTCAAACAAGTTGTGCATTACGAGCAGAAGTGAGGCATTCCTGCCAGTGTTGCACTGGTGTAAAGGACCCCCAGGTGGTGGTGATCGAGACACTCAGAAGAGGTTGAAAAGGTTGTGGATTTTTTATAATGATGAAAGGACGCTTTGTGTTTGCAACAGAGATGTAATTATTGCAGTGCACTTAATTTTAGGAAAAAAAACCAAACCAAAACAAAACAAAAAAAAAACACTTGTTCTTTTTACAGCTGCAGTGTTCTCTACGCCAAAGAAATGCCAGAGAGTTGTTTGGGTTGTATATATACATGCCATGTATTGTTTGGTTGAAAGTTGTCATGTTGAAAGTGAACATATATGTCTGCACTCATATTTCAAACTAATGTGAATACCGTACTTGCAGTGTAATTGCATTTTAGTTACAAGATAATGACCTACTTTTTCATATTTGTAGTTTACTGTTAATAATATAATCAAACATTTCTCTGCAAGATTTATAACAGTTGAGGAGTAAATATACTTGGCTATTAGCAGTATATATCTTAGTTTGTCAAATGTGTAATATGTATAATGTCGTCATTACCTTCAGCTTCATTGTGATCACCTTTAATTACATGATGAAAGGGAAAACTTCACCATTGAACAAGTCTGTAGTTACCTAAGTCTTACTGAAAAGTGTGATCATGTATCTATTAATACCCATAGCTAATCTTTACTTTTGGCTGATTCAAACTCTGGCACGTCTCTAGTGACTGCTCTGGAGTGTGGGTGTAAGGTAATAAGCTCTTTTGCACTAAGTGATAATCACTATGAGGTCCCGACCCAAATTGCCTCCCAGCACCAGCAGGTTATGAAATGTTAAATAAATGCATATAATGGGAGGAGAACGAGACCCTGAGGTTTAAATGAGACATGCTTATAGCAAATGAATAGTTATGTTGTGTTTAAAGCAGATTAAAATACATCTTAATGGATTTCATTCTTCTTACACCCTTCTCTGCATAAAGTTGTATTGTAAGTAGGATTTGCACTGCAAGACTGTGGGCATACAGAAATAACCTTGTACTCTTAATGTTGTCCCTTCTCTACTGGTGACCCTCTTTTCATTTATTTTCATTTATTTTCGTTTATTTTCTTCCTTTCGTTTTATTTTCTTCTTTTCGTTTATTTTTCTTCCACCTGCTCAGTTTTTGCAGGCACGGAAAGAGGTGAGTACCTACTCTGGCTTTCCCTCTCCCCTTGCCTATTTTCCCAACATCTAAAAAGGGAATATTGACATGACGCCAATTTTTTTTGTGAAGATAAAGTGGCTGTCTGTGAGGCTTTTATATATTATGGTAATTAAGGTTGTCATGCTTAGAGTAAGTGGCAGATGAGCGAATGCTTTTGTAGGAAAGTGTCTCAAATCATAGGGGAGCTCTGATGAGGAGTTTTGGATGAAGGAATGCATTTCACTGTAATGGTATTCTGACCCTGCTAATATTACTGATGTATGGTATCTAACACAAGATAATTAGATGTAATTAAAGTGAGCAGACTTCTCAAGTAAGTCAAGATCCTCTTCTCAAAGGGAGAATATAGCTGAGTAATCACTGCTGCTCAGTGTTCTTAGAAACTAAATAGAAATGCAGTGCTATAAAATCTATACTGGACATTTTGGGCCCTGAACTCAGCAGAAGAGAACTCCAGGCAGAACTAAATCTGTCAATCAGGTTTGGGAGAAGTTGTGCTAAGAAAAAATTACAAAATAAAACTCATCAGCTGTGTGTAGACCTTTTCATTAGTGCTGCCTTAGCTGGTCCCCGTTCTGTACATGTCTATCTCCCACTTGTAACCATGTTGACGTGTTGTGAAAAGGAACTGTGCCAGCCTAGATAAGACACCTTATTGTGTTTTGTTATTAGAATGATTGATGGAGATTTTCCTTCTTTTTTTGACCCTGTCTCAGATGGAAATGGCTTTTTTTCATGGTAGTGGCAGGAAGTTAGTGCCTATACAGTGTGCATGAGCTCTTGGTGCTTTTATTCATGTTTGATGACCTGTGGTTCTTAAACCTTTTTGTCATTTCAGAAAACATTCTTCCTGGAGTTTGAGGGACACACACCAATGCTACTCTGCATGTTTTTTCCCCAGCCTCCCATTCCCCTTGCTCCACAAACTTGCTATTTCTGTTCCTGGCTCAACTTTACCCAACTAGCATCCTTATCATAGCACCATGCTTCTTTCCTTCCCAGCTAACGTGCGTGCATCACACAAAAATCATGGCTTTGACTTCATAGAAAAGTCAGGATGGCTTTCAGCTGATGGGAATAGGTAAGTGTATTTTACCTGCATGTTTAACATGGAAAGAGAACAGCAGCTGATTAATGAAATAGTTCTTCAAGTTCATTGTAACCTTTTAAGTCAAGATTTTGAAACGTGCCTGAGATTTTAGGTGGTTGAATGTTAGCAGCCTAATTTAAAGTGGGTATGTACTTACTCTGTACTTTGAGATCAAACTCCTTTCTGATAGCTTCATTTGGAGGGCAAAAACAGAAACAGCTGAAATATCCCAAGTTAGTACTGAACCATCCGTCCATTTATTATGGTTAATTTTTAACAATGCCACGTATTATGCCATTTGGAGATGCGGGAGGCTCTTTTTTTTTTTATGAAAATAGCAGTGCTTAATTTTTGTTTGCTTGGGAATAATTACGACAGCTTTGGACGTATGTTTTCGTACCTCTCTTCACAGTGCTTGATGATAGTCAGATGCTGGTATCAGTCAGTAAGCCACTTCTTATTTGAAAACCACATAGATAATTTCCAAAGGGTTCTTTCATTGACATGGCATAAATATGATTAAATATGCTATAGCTAAGTTACAGAATCCCTGAGCTTTTAATCTCAGTAAACCTGAAAACTTAAACACCTCATATTGCTTTCAGCACTTTATTCCACCCAGAAGAAACCATCTGCTTTCCACCAAAAGTCACTCTGTCTCCTTGATCTCTTCAAATTAATCCTACTGTGATTAACTTCAATCCAATTAAAAAGAACATGTAGGCAGCTGCACAGGTCTGATTACATGTGGACAGGATAGTAGGGCTCCTCATAGAGGAACCAGATTAAGGGCAAACGTGTTAGGCTGGAGGAGGCAGGTAGCAATACTTCCAACTCTGATACCCTGGCACGACAAGCAGTGTATAATAGCACTCTGTTGGTACCTATAAAGCTTCTTGCAGTCAAAAAAGTCAGTGTTTTTCACGTCTATATATAACATTACACGTCCCTTTCAAGATGCTGTGTGATTGAGCATTTATGTCTCTGACAAGAAACACAGCTTTATTTAGTGTGTAAGGCAAGAGTGTGTTTCAGGGTACAGGCATTCCCCTTGGCATTTCCACGGGTCTGTGGCAAATTGAATCTCCCTCGTCTCATTTCAGTGGGACTGCCAAACCCAGTAACTTTGAGAGGGATTTGGAATCCCATAAGAATTGCAGGAGCTGTTTTGTCTTCCTACATAACTTGAAAAGCCTGCAAAAGAGGGACAGAATTACAGGCATAAATTCAGAGAGCTCAGCCTCCCTTCTCCTGAGCTACCTCTGGCTTTCCCATTTGCCTTTCTGCAGGAGTTTGCCATGGAAATTTGTCTGTCCGAGTCCGTGAGTTCCTCTGTTTTAGCACGCAGGCTCCCAGCATTACGAAAGCTTGTTCCATGTCACGGAGGAATTACCGTCAGCCCATGCCGATAATTTAATGAGAAGCAGTTCAGAAACGTTCATTGTTATGAATCGTATCGCCGTGAGTAGCCCTGCGGTTCGTGTTGGGCCAGGCTGGAAATGGCTCAGTGCCCAGCACATCTCCTTTCAGCTACCTGAGCACAGAGGTTGATGGCTGGGATTTGATTGTTCCCAAGTGGAACTGCTGGAGACAAGTCTTTCTGCAAATCCAGCCTTGGAAAAAAAAGCAAGAGCAAACACAAAACTTGGAAGTGTTTTAGCATACATAAAGAAAGGAGAAATGCCACTTTCAGTCTGATCTTTGAGACATCTTTGGAGGGCCTGACCATGGCGTGACCAAAGCAGAAAATAACCCAAGCAGCATGATTATGAAAAAATAGGAAGAGAAGAACACTTTTGAGTAATGAGGGCAGCATTAAAAATTACGACTGAAACATTTTGTGATTCAATGCTACCATACAACCTGAACGTTGGCTTCTTTTCCTTTTCTGTGCATGGAGTAGGGCTGTTTTATTATGGCTGTTTGTATATACCCATAGCTTGTCATGAGGGGTTATACACCAGTTTGCAGGAAGACAAAAATATTCCATTGAGCGTCATTTCCACTCCTACTCTTTTTCAACATCTCAATCCTCCCTCCCTCCCTCTCTTTTTTAACAGAAAAAGGTGGAGAAGACTATTAGAAGAAGATTTATGTAAATGGAGACCTAAATTCAGGCTAGTGTTCTAGTAGTCACATAAAAATGAATCAGTGCCATGCTTGTTGATGTGTTTAATAGCTCCTGGGATGTTAGGAGTCCTCTTCCCAGTGAGGCCATTTCTGAAGGACTGAAAACGTTGAAGATTTTTCAGTAGAGCTGCGCTGAATACTAGGGTGATGAATCAGTGACTGCAGGAGCACCTAATTAAATGCTCTTTGTTCAAAAATCATGGCTGTTAACATGAGCAAACAGGTAGGCTGGTTTCCTGTTGGCCTGGGAATTTAAGATGTTCGTCAAAGATTTTGAGAACAGAAGGACAATATTCATCTATGATTAATGCAACAGTAGGCCAGGTAGGAAATACAAAGCTAAGTGTTATCTGGTTAAATCTGATGGTTAGTAGAAAAAAAAAAAGCCAGAATGTGCTGTTTATTAGTTTCTTAATATCTAGCGTATTTTTGTCTCTTTTCCACTATGCTTTTTGGGTTTCTTTTTTCCATACCCTTCCATGTCAGGATTTTTCATCTTCAGACTCTGGGCTGCCGACTTCACAAAACATAATGTGTTTTCACTTTCCTGACCTTATACAGCTTTAGCTCATGGACCTTCTCACACCATAACTACAGCTTTCCTAGTAAAACTTGGTCAACCAAGTACATTTGGTGTAAAAAATCACCACCGTTAATACTTCCTCCACCTCTTCCAACTCTCCTCAAGCATTGATGGCACATTGAATCAAAGGGTTTCCGAATCCTCGTAAGAGAAAGCAATGAGTGGTCACCCCTGAGTCTCCTCTGCCTTTCCCTCCACCACCAGCATCTTTATAGGGACATATTTCAGCATGGGGAGGTTGGTATATAGTGGCTTAAACATCCAGATTTCCTAAAGCGCTGAGCAATGACATCTACAGCTACAACTTTGTAATAAGTATTTGGAATATGCTGAGAAGGCAGTATCATATATAGCATAATATTTACATCTCAATTTTGTTCCAGGAATGTGGTGTAACGTAGTTCACAGAACTGAGGAGTGGGCTTGGAGGCCTTAAACACTGTCTGCTAGGAGCTCTTGCTAAGAATGATCTGGATTAAACATCTTCCCTGCCCTGCGGGAGTGTCCTCACTGCTGCTGTGGGTAGGTTAATTGACCAGAGGTCATTTCCAACTCTATTTGCTAAGATTTTAGGATATCCTAAAGGTAACAGCAATTGCAATCAGAGAGAAAACAGATCTATCCAGTGGTCAGTTACTTCCATGAGCGACACAAAACTTGGCCTTGGAAATAATGTTTGTATGGATCACTGCTTTCCCCTGCACAGACAAAAAAAGAGAACAAGGATCTTTAACCTTGCGCAGGGTCTTTGCTGTCTAGGTTCGAGAGATGCCTTGCTGTTTTTGTGGCAGATGGAAGGGTATTTTGCAAGTATCGCTTCTAAAGCTCCTCCAGCACCTGTCTAGCAGAATTGCTTTTAATATCTGAGTTATTAGGGGGTTATCAACATGAGGTCATTCCCAGTAGCACCCTTTTTGTGTGCTGAATGATCCCAAGCAAAGGCAGATAAAATGAAGTGAAAGTAGGCATTTGTTAGCTAAGGAAAACGCTCTTTTCTAGTGCCCCCAATCACGTGCACAGACTGAGGGAAAGAAAGATTCAATCATGGTGAAGGCATTGGTCATTCAGCTCTGCTTGATTTTTCAATTTTTTAAACAGTAGGAGTCTCAGAAAGAAACAATGAGGAAAAACAGGGCTATAGAATAAGCAAATAGAGTCAACTTTTGATTCCTATGCCATTTAAATACAAATTATAGTCATTTACTCAGTCCAGAGAGCCTGAATTTTCGCTGTTTTCCAATTTAGGCAGCTGTGACAGCAGAATCCATGAAATAATCCCGCTTCAAATTTAATTGATAAATTCACACGTCCTTTTTTTTCTCCTCTTTCCACTATGGAAAATGTAATCTCATGTAGTTATTTGCGTGACAAACAGTACGGACTGCATCATAACCTTTGCAGTGAGCAGGATAAAGGATGAATCGCTGATAAACTCCTAGCCCCTGACTCCCATCCTGCTGGATCCTGACATTATATCAACACTACAAGAACACAGCTTGTCTTTGGAGTCCTGGTTTCTGCTCTACTCTCCTACAGGACCTGCGTGCACAACCGAGGCTTTGTCTTCCCTGCAAAAGAATAATTTCTGAAGACAATAACTATAACAGTGGTAATTATTTATTGTCAGATTTTTCAATCTGAAATATTTTTTTTCTCTGTTTTAAAAATTCCGGGCAAAAAGACAATGTTCCTGTGCCTAAGAAACACTGCCCCATTTATCAAATTTTAATGCCTGTAGATTTGTTGAAGTTAACATTCAAGTAAAACAATTTATTCAAAATCAGGAAAAAAAAATGTGATGAAAAGCTTTGTTTGACCCAAATCCTTCAGCGGTTCAGTACTTGTGGGTGTTAGGGCGTAATATTTTGTCTGAAAGAGTTAAGCATAAATGCAACTAATTCATATTCCTCAGGATCCCCATGCTTCCCCTGGGCTGGCTGGAGACCTTCCCACTCTTTGCTGGTAGGCTGAGTGGGCATGAGGGTTTGGGTGCAATTTCAGTTGTTTGTGCCTAAACTCTGGCAGGCAGGCTCCCACTTTTTTGTTGTTGTTATTGTTTTAAATCTCATCTTGTGGTCTTTCCTATATTCAAAGAGATTTTGTAAAGGGATTTTAATCCAGCTCAATTTCTGACATGCAAACTCAGAAGTCCTCACACTGGTTTTGGCAGTCCCAGCAAGTGGCTGTGTGTAAGCATCACCGTTACCAGGCCAGGGCACATCTGTGGGTTCAGCGAACACAGGACTTACTCTAGTTATTGTTGAGCACCCTCTCCTGGCTCTCTTTTATTTGCAGATAAGTCATCTCATCAATTAGGAGTGCTCTAGGATGAACTGCAGTGCCCATTTGAATTCAGAAGGACGTGATTTTAGATGACGCGAGCTGCTGCTCAGCTTCAAGCCGACCAAGCTTTGTAACAGCCTGGCTTGTTTACAGCCGAGAAATCCTTCTTCTAGTGGTGAGATTCCTCAGTAAGTCAGTAAGTTTTTTTTTTTTCTTTCCTCTAATGCTGCTTCTAATTGCTCTAAGAAGAGCACCTGCAGACCTGAGAACACAATGCACCAGGCATAATCTGATAAAGGGATTATGCCCAGCTGGTAAAAGGTTGTTTATTGGGTGACTGAGCCTACATTCACATCTGTCAGAGGATCTTATCTTTCTGTTAATACCTCAGGAGGCCTAAGGCTGACTCTAGGGATGAATCAGTATATCATAAAGCAAGTTTATTTGCAGGGATTATGGCAACAAGCAGCAGCTACAATGAAAATAGGTGAAATTGGGGGATTACCACTCAGTTAAGAGCTCCAACGTGAGAAAGAGCCATTTGATTTGTGCATCTCATAGTAAATAGAGTTGGGACACGTGAAAGTTTTCTTGCACTTGTGTGACTGTCTGCTTGCCGTGACTAATGCAGTCCAAAATTGCTTACAGAAGTCTTCATAGGAAGGGCAAAAATCCATCACTCTTTATTGCTTGTCTAGTATTCTACAGCTTGGCAGCTGGGCAACATTAGTGCTAAATTTAACTATTCCTAGGAATCTAGTCCAGATCCACCCTGTATCTTCAGGTGTCTCATGAAGGCACCTATGTTAGATCTTGACCCATCGTCATCTTTGTTGTTTGTGGAAGGAGATAGGCATCTCTAGAGGTGTATTCGGATACTCCACGTGGCCAGGTTCACACTTTGGAGCCATCTTGCCTTCTCTGAGTTCAGCAGGAGCCTGGCGAGATCACGCTCCTAATTTCAGCCCCTGATGGCTGGGGGGGGGGGGGACTCTGCTGTCCTTACCAGCCCTTGTCTGTGATAACATTTAAGAGGCTGATTTGCTCTTGCTATGTACTGCACCTTGAGGCTATCATAGCCTACAGAGTCCACTAGCCAGGCTTCTCCGAGGTGCTAACAAAAGCTTCAAAACAGCATCACAGTCAGTCCCTTGAGTGCTGAAAAGCTTAAAACATGCAATTTAAAGTCTATTTTAAGTGCTTTCAGGCTGTCTTAAAGTTGTAGCATCACCAAAAGTCGCTGAGATATTTAGTCTAATTATCAATAAATAAAACTTTGGTTGGACAAATCTAAACCTAAATCTTGGATTTACCAAGATTATTCCTCCCCTGCTATCCTCAGGCAGTATTCTTACTCACTGCATGGTATTGGCAGAGGAAAAGGACACGTCTGAGCACTGGGAACATCATCACAGAGTGTGCTCCGAACAGTGGAAGGCGATTTGTAGTAGCTGAAGATTATGCTATGTCACCTTCTTTTTTTTTTTTCCTTGCACTCAGTGGTTTTGCATTTTAACACTGTCCGTATGACCCTGGCTTTTATGGAGGGAAGCTATCATTCTCTCCTAGATGCTATCATGGGGCTGTTTGGTGTAAGCAAAGATATCCTATTCTGCTCTTTGATTACAGATTTCTAACCAGCTGTCATTTTGGATTACCCTCAATTAAAAGGTACTTTGAATTTTTCCGCTGTTTAATGGGAGAATAGGAATAAAGGAATAGGTAAAAACAAAGAGAATACAGAAGTATTTTCAGGCCATTGCTAAATCAGAGCAGCAGTGTTACTGAATTTGAGTGGTTATGAGCAGGGGCTATTTCAATTTGTGTGGGACTTTGATACAAGAAAAGAGACCAAAGTCTTACAGATTATGTCAAGAGGCTCAAAGAATAAATTGGCTGCAGCTGAGATCTGAAGCAAAATACTTTGTTTATTTCCTTTGTATGTGTGAGAGTACACCTTTAAACTGCAGGAGAAACTCCCTAATTTGCAATAATGAGATTAACTGGAAGAGAAAAAACAGCACAGTAAGCGACACCGTATCACACAGTGCTTGTAGTTATTTGTTCCCTTCTGAATACAGCAATCCTGGCTTTTCTTTGTCAGATTTCTAAATCACCAGGACAGCGTTTCACCATGAGCACACGCAACTATGCCCACCGATTGCAAAAGGCCACTATCACCAAATTACCTGTCTTATGCCAGTGGGGGGGGGAAATAAACAAAGAATTTGTAATATGAAGTTTCATTGTATATATAGCTTTGCTAGACAGCGTGTATTGCTGCTGAGTATAATTTTTGGCAGATAATAAAAGCAGGGGGAGACAGCAGTAGCCGTGGAGCAAGGATGGCTAGCCAGGGAGACACATGACGATGATAGTGAAGGTAGGAGTAGGCTGCTTGCCTGCCCGCACTAACTGTGTTGACTGCTTATTATCTGGCACAGGCCTGCACAGCACTTGCTGCTGCCAGATCTGGCAGGTCCATGTCATGATGCATCTTTAGAAGGTTTCTAACACAACCCTAAGTCAGCAGTGATAGGTTTTTTTGCATTCACTATACCTCCAAGACAGCACAGGTACTACAGATGCTATACTAACAGAGCACAGGCAAGCTGCAGCAGCAAGAGCTGGGCCCTGCATCTTTAAGTAAGTGAATTTGCTCAGCTAATTGCGTGCAAGTGCTCCCTCCAAGCACCTGTAAATTGTTGAGTTTAATAGGGTGGCAGCTGTTCTGGCTGCCTGGGCTCTTGCAGCCTTGGAAGTAGGTGGGAGATGAGAGTGGCAACTTGCAGTATGATTATCTTTTTCTTCATTTCCCCTCAATTTCATTGTCATCTTCTTCTCTCTTAAGAGTGCTTAAAAGCTTTTTGTTGCTCCTTATAACACCCACAGGAGCTGTTGCCAAGTGCACTTTTTGTGCTTAAGGTTTTAAAGCCTAAAATCTCTGACCTGAAGAGGTTTGGAGAGTAGCTTAGTTTCAAGCCTGCTGTCGCGTAGACACCTGCAAAACATTGAACTTAACGCTGGCACAGCTGGAGGGAGGGGTGGTGTGTAATGATGGGTGGCTGTATTGCTGCATGGCTGGGTTTCAGTGCTTTGATTCTCACGTAGGAATTAGAGTTAGCTCCTGGCTGACTGGGAAGTGAGTACCTAAATGTTTGGTTGTCTCTAGTCATTGGTTTTAAGATCTTGATGTCTATAGCAGGGCAATTGCCTTCCCTAACTGTAGTGGAAGGGACGTAGAGTCACAAGCAATGAATGAGAGGTGGTTTTTAGTTGCATGCGATGACAAAATTGTTTAAAATCAGAGCTTTCTTAGTCTACGATTCAATGTGCTTGACTTCAGTGCTTAACTGAGATGTGAGTTGCCCTAAAAAAAACGCTTCTTGCCATGGAAGAAATTTCGTACCTGGAATTTGGCCTGGGGATTTACCTGGCTGGGGTAACCCTAAATCTGCAGATGGCAGAGTGAGCTGAAGCTTTAATGCAGGTGTTTCCATCAGTTCATGAGGTGTTCGGGGGAAAATCTTCCTTTTGGTACTTTACAGGCAACCAGGAAGAGCTCTGGCAGGAGCTGTGTTGCTATCAAGCTTAGTTGGGCTTTACAAGCCCTTCGCCATTCCCAAAGCAGGTAAGGGTTGTTGGTTCTGCAGTTACAAGGGTTGGGTTCAAGTAAGAGTTAATTCAGCCGCTTCAGATAAGATGTAGAATGTCATGGGCTTTCTAGTCTTTCTGTTCTTGCAAGATAGAAACCTGTGTGTGTTCTCTAATCCTCCAGCAACCCTCACCAAATATTGCCTTCGTGTGTAGCTTCATGCTGCTGTGTTTGTTCTGCCCTAGGTAGCAAGGTATGTGCTGGCCCAGGCACATCTCCTTGTGGTCCAACTGCACCTGGGAAGTTTGACCTGTAGATAAATACTATCTTTGAGGTGTATAGGGAGATCCCCTGGTTTAAGAGAACTGACTGTAGTCTTTAGAAAAATAAAGACTACACATAAGGTAAAGGCTGGGTGTAGCAAAGCCTGAGCACCAGACCATGTTCCCCAGTGCTGTCAGTAATTTTAATTCAGCTCAGGAGACAAAGAAAATACAGTAGATGTCACCCCCCAGTGTGACAGCTAAATAAGTTGGCAACCAAAGGATATACCTAGGATGGGGTTTGAAAACCTGGCCTTTGGTTTTGGATTTTTGTTTTCCTCTTTTTATTTTTCATTTTAGTAAGTGGACAGGGACTCTCTGCCCTGACCACAGATAAACTTCTTTGGCTTTAAAGAAAGACTAAATTTAACCAGTATGTTAATGAAAGGACAAAGCATGTCGCTATTAATAGGGACGTGAAATCATGTGTGAAGAACATTTGGTTACAGACATCCTCAGGAGAGAAGAGTTTCCCAAATACATTAACAGAGAAGGAGAAGGGACAATTTGTCTTTCTTCCCCACTGCTACTTGGAGCAGCTAAACTGCGCTTGGTTATAGGAATTCGGGTGTTCCAGCTTAGGGCACATTGGGTACAAGCCTTTAGACTTCAGCTAAGGCCCTAACAGGGCCAAGCTCTCAGCTGGCCTTCAGTTAGGAGTTGCCTTCAGTTAGGAGTTGGCTTTGGCATCCACCGGCACTACTTAAGGCAGACCCAGGAGGTGAGAGCTGGTTTGCACCCAGTCGCTGTTCAGGAATATTGCTGCTGTAGAGTGAGTCTGGGGGAATCAGCAGGATGGGGGGAGAAAAAATAGTAGTAAAACCATTAAGATGTTGACTTTTGTTTAAATTTGGAGTGGCATTCCCCTGGGAACTTCTCTAGCCTGGGGGCCGCTTGCTGTTTGAGATCGTTAATAGCCAGCTTTATTTTCTCCCATACGATGGGTTGATGCGGTGTGTTCCTGTTAATTTGTCTGGGCTCGGAGACAGAGAGGGAATATGAATGTCATCAAGTTGCTGGTACCTTCTGGGGTCTCTGACACAGAGGTCTTGAGAAATGTTGACAAGTTCAGACTTGGGGGTACATTTTCAGAGCGCTTCACAGGGGTTTTGCTGCACGTTAATGGAAGTGTTCAGGTAAAAAGTTGTAGAATAATTTCAAGTAAACCCTATGGTGTCTGCTCCTCTTCTTGTGTTTGATTCACTTTGAGGGAGCGATACTATCTCCAGGAATACACTGTTATTTGGGTTTCCAGAAAGTTTGCTGATATCCCGTCCCATTTTTATGCTCTAAAATGGGTCTGCATGTTTATAGCCCCAATCAGCAGCTGCTGAAAGGGTTATAGCCCAAATAGTCGGAGTGACATCTACTGAAATGTGGCTGGGTTATTCCCCACGAAGTAGCTGCCCCAGTCTGCTTCCTTCCCCCTTTGTTTTGTTCTGTGACAGAGAGTAGCCAGCCCACTGACTGAGCTCTCAGTGGTGCCTGAGAGGATTTAAACCCACTGGAAAAAAGGGCAGTGAATTACTGGAGGAGGAAGGTGAAAGATGGCCCTTCTGTTTTTCAGATCGTTGTGAGGTTTGGTATCCGAGTCTTGCTGCTCCCTGGAGCAAAGTGAGACGCTTGAATTGCTGAAGGAAAAGTAGTTTTCCCCCCTCTTTGTATGTGGGTTTAGCCTGTAATTCTGTCCTAGTCAAAATTCCCAGTGCTGTCCCTGTCTGTTTCCACAAATCCTCCAAGCATGTCAGCCCCAAAGCCATTTGTATCTGTTACTCATCCCGGTGCCCTTTATGCCAGGTTGTGGTCGGTCCCAAAAGACAGTTGAGGCTCAGAGAGCTGTTCTCTGTTCCTGAGGTGTCGGACAAGGAATGGACCTGGTTGCAGACACGTACACAGCTGAAAGAGAGGTGATGCTGGAAGCCGCATGGCACAGAAGCCTCAACACGGGGCCTACTTCATTATTGCCAAGGGTGTCCTAATCCTACGTGCTTGGGAGACACCAAGGATAGAAAGCAGTGTAAGTAGGGATGATATGGCGTTTATACGTCGCGTGGAAGAGCTGGTGTGTACAGGTTTTAGCTGTGTGCCACAAGGATTAGCTCCAGAGGGGACAATGCCTCGCTGATAGAACAGCAGAATGCGTGTGTAGGATACAGTTAATCAGCAAAGTGTGCAACCATTTGCCTTAATGGGAGAGAGGTACCTTGATCAGCAAATTATCTGCTTGCGCATTAAATTATGCGCTGTGATCTCTGAGGTGTATTAAATATTGAAATCAGAATTTTTATCATTAATGGGAACTTAATGAACAACGGCATTACGCGCCTCAGTTGGCTTTTGTCAGAAACAACCCATTGTAGTCGGAAGGTGACTTTTCTGGGTCTCTGGTGGTAACATGCCAATTATTTCACTTATCAATGCCCCTGGAGGTTCCAAATGCCTACTGTGGATGTTTTGCCTCAAACTGCCTATGGAATATGGGCTCTAATATGTAGATAAAAACGTTTTTGAATGGACTGGAGGAGAGACCAGTTTCTACCATGCAGATTTATAGCTAAAGGCATTCCACCAATTCAGCTGCTTTCATTCTGTGAGATAGCTTTTAGGATGTGTGGTTTCATTGGACTTTGGGATAACAAAAGCACAACAAGGTGATGCCTTCGCCTACAGTTAATGTGCAGGTGCCTAAATTAGAATATATACATATTCAATGCAAGAAGTGCCTGAGGATAACTCCAGGTAATTCTGTCTCTGAAATATTTATTATTAGGATTACTGAGGTATCAGAAATCCCAATCAAGATCAAGGACCTGTTACAGCAGACAGCCTCTTCTGTCCTTGTTGTACAATTTGAACAGAGGGGTAGGAAGGCACCATGGCTTTTTCAAGGCAACTTAACTCGTCAGTGTCAGACCAGTAGCTAAATGGGAGTCTTCTGCTCTTATATTTGCATTACAGTACAAGTGCTGGATTGCTGTGTATATTTATGTCTAAGCTATCTTTAAACTAGCAGGATGGGCTTCATCTACTGAAGCAGAAGTCCATGCTGCTGGTCTCCATGTCTGTACTGTCCTTTCAGCGAGGCTCAGTGTGTGCACATCATACCCATTTACACCAAGAAGCCGCATACAAAGAAAGCTGGAGGCTTTGCAAACTGCTTTTACCTGCCTTCTTTCTACTCAGTTGGGTAGGTTAAAGCCAATTTTGGATGCAACTCTGATTATCCATGGCACAGGCTCACAATGGATGGGCAACAAGCTCCAGTTTCTGGTCTCTGTTCCTCAGCTGGAGCATTGGAGCTGGATCGAGCTGCACCCCAGGTGCAATTTGGTTAGGAATGAGTGGAGCCATGGCTCTCCCTGCTCAGGCCTGTGGAGTGTAGGTTTTAACTATTGCCTTCATTAAGGCTTGTTTTTCACAGCTACACGTTACTGCCTGTTAAGATAACCAGGTTTTCATCTGCTTTGCCTCTGACCGTCTTCTGTAAAAGTCCATAGTAAGCCACAGTTTGGCCAGAGGAATATTCCAGGAAAGGAAAGGAAGAATGCAGGAATGATAATAGTACAGCCCTGGTGATACTATTGAAAAACAATACTACAAAAACATTTAGGCATGAAAGAATGGTTCCCACTTTACAGTGCAAAGGGAATAGCTCCCAAGGGACTTGCTATTGCTCGGAAGAGATTGCAGATCTGTTCTGTCTGCTGCAGACACACGTGCAGCTTACAGGTATCTTTGAGGTGAGCAGCTATAGGGATGTTGTCTTCTCTTCTACATGGTTCCTGTCCTCTTTATCCCCAAACAGCAGAGGAGAAATAGGTTATATTTGATTGTATTCATGGAATCATAGAATGGCTTGGGTTGGAAGGGACATTAAAGATCATCTAGTTCCAACCCCCCGACATGGACAGGGATGCCACCCACTAGATCAGGTTGCCCAAGGCCTCATCCAACCTGGCCTTAAACACCTCCATTTATCCCCTCAATTCAATACACTGGGCTGTGCTGTTCCCTTGTTGGCTATAGCTTGCCAGAAAGTTTTACTAACTTTACCCTGAAATAAGTACCTATTGAGTGTTTATGCTGTTCTGAGGCAATGAAATAAAGGCACTGTTAAGCCGTTCACGTTTTCCTGTACAGCAGACACTGGGCTCCTTATCCTACAGCACTGGCAAGGGCTGTTCAAGGATGGGACTTCTGTGCAACGTGGGCCAAGGGAACTTACTGTGCCTACCCTAAACTGATCCCACCCCAAGAGGTGAGACAGATGCAGAGGCAGGCTAGTTTTTACAGGGATTATTGAACAAGAGGCAGAGACTTTGGGAGAGACATCTATATAAATGGTCACGGTCTTCTAATGGCTTGAATAGTTGGGAGTAATGAGTGTTGGACAAAGGTATCCCGGCACTGCTCTGATAGCTGAAGCTTGCTGCGATGAAGCTAAGGGTGCTGGAGAGCTGTTTGTTTGTACCACTTCTGTGGCTGAACGTGCAGTAGATTCTCATTTTTTCTCATCAGAAATGACTAGTGAGCTAATGCTGAGGGCTGATCAGCTTGCAGAGAGGTGATGGTGACACATGGCTGTTCATTGCTGTACGTTGTATGATCAGTCACCGGCTGGAAGATTAACGTGACAAGGAATAAAAGATGTATTCCAGTACAATGAAATTCAGGGAAGAGTAGGAAGTAGGACTGAAGATCTCATTGTTAGAGGAGTGGGGAGGATTCAATACTTCACAGAGCAAGGAATACGTTACTTCACGGAACAAATAATGATGAGGAGAGGTAGGGCTTTAAATATTAACAGTCTGTGTTCATGGTCAAAAAGCATCACAGGAAGAAAAGACAGAAATCAGAAGAGGAGGTTCAGGAACATTCAAATAAACAAAAAACTCAGTGAAACACTATAATCAAGGATAGTCCAAACCAAGGCCAGATCTCAAAATAATGGTCCTAGCAATGTAGAGGGACTGTCACGATGTTTTATTTTCTTCTGCTCCTGATAGGAGAGCAAGATTTACTGCAGGAAGGAGAAGGCAATCCATATTGCCAAACCCCATCTCTCAAGTAGTAGTAGTGAGACCTAAATGCAAAACTTCGTTCTTTGTTTTTGTATATTTGATGGTTTCTAATTCTGTAGCAACAGCTTGCTTTGCGTGTTTCCGTTTTAGTTGCAGCTCTCAGAGTTAGATGGTTACAGAAAAAAAAAAAATAATAATAAAAGCAAACTGAAATTTTCTGATAACTATGATAGTTTAAGGTTTATAGAAAGAATATTGCGAGTCTTGCAATGAAATGGTGATACTTGTTCACTGGGAAGGTACTAGCTCAGTTCAGAGAAATAGTGAGGAGGACATGGTGGCTGAACACATGCTGTTGAAACCTTGATCTTAGTCTATACTTAGTCTAGGTGGCCAGAAAAGCACACTTCCACCAGCATCTGTAGCTGCACTTACAGAAGTTAAAATGCTTATTTAGCAGATGTGTGCCTTCAAATATAAAACTGCTCTCTGGAAAGCTGCAGTTGATGGCCGATAATATCCCAAATGGCTATTTTCAAACACTATCTCTGGCCATTCAAGAGCCAGATGTGCATTAGTTCAGCAACATCCGGACAGGTCAGGTTTCCTTTCTGCTCACAGGATGTGTGTGGTAACTGATGGTGTCCCATTAAGCTGGGTTGTCCATTCCCATTCTGTCTTCTCCAGCCTGGTATTTATGACAATAAGATGTATGCCAACTTTAAATGGACTGGGACTTCATATCTCATCCCTGGTTTCCTGCTGTTGAGCTTGCTCTTGGATGCAGTGTTTTACAGCTTTAATGCTAAAGAAGTCTTACTTGTATTACATCTTGACATGATGATTAGAAAATATGAGTGTGGGACTCTCTTATTCCAGACGCTTTTGTTGTAAAGATTCCTTCTTTGATGAAAACTAAAGTAGGAACAGGTGGCAAGCAAAGTTTTCACCTGATGGATCAACTGTCCACATCTTTGTGCAAAGCTCTGTGATAGTAAGAATGCTGGGACAATGGGAGAAGCACCTATGTAGTACTGGGAAAAGATATCCTCAGGGGTGATCATGATTGGTAACTCCAGGTGAAGAGAAGGAAACATTTTTTATTCTATTTTTTTTTTGTCCCTAGCAGTGTATTTTGAGGAAGGAAGAGTCACCCATTAAGACAGGAACCTGCTTGTTGTTGTATGTAGAGTGTAATTCAAGACAGCCCTGCAGCATTGCCTTCCTGAAGAAATTCATCATTCTCTTTGAGTGTGAAAGTGTCTGGGGCTGTCTGTGCAGCCATCATTTGGAGTGATGTGCACAGCGAGCAGGCCACAACCCGGTCTTTCTAGGAAATGCTGCAGCCAATTATAGAATTGATGGAAGGGATTCTTGCCACTCCTCAGGCTACAGAAACACACACACAAATATGCAGGCTCCATAGCTGCAAGTAAGCCCTGGGGCAAGGTCGTATGCAAACTTCTTGCTGACTTTTTTTAGATAACCTGTAACTCCCTCTTCTGCCTTCTTTCATCTGAGTCACCAGTTTTGTGGTCAGAGTACTGGGTTGTGCTGCGAGCTCGTGCTAATCCCTCCCTTCAGGCTACATTTTGTTCTTCATGGCTATCTCTACTGCAGAGGTCAAGCTGTTGAGGCAGTAAGTGCATCCCTCCTTCTCCTGAACTAGTTACCTTCTCACTCGGTATTCATTTAGGGTTTGTGCCATCGTAGTGCAGTTACAGCCTGTATACTTCAAAAGTAGATTAAGCACCTTCAAGTACTCTCATTCTGTCTATTTTTTCCTCTGGCTTCACGAACTGTTTCCTACGTCAGGTATTGATATCCTCACGAAGGCATTCTTTGTCAGGAAGCAAATTAAATTCGGTGGTGACACTTGATACCAAGTTTGTGGGTAATTGGTGATTAAGTTACCTCTGAGACGAATTAGGCTCCCAAAGAGAGAAACAGTATATTCTGAATATGCTTTAGTCTACTTCAAGGTTTTTTTTTTGACGTGGGGGAAGAGTTACAGAATCATAGCTAATGCCATATAATTAGCTCAAAGATTGTCTTTCAGAGAACAGGAGCTCAGCAGGAGCAGAAGCAATGCGGCAGGAAATACAATTATTGGGCTAGCTTGGGAGAGGGTTGGAGGTTTTGTTTTTGGGAGGGATATGATAGGTGGAAAATTACAGTTTGGGCCAATGTGGGAAATGATGATATCTCAGGGCCTTGGGGCCAGGAGTAATTTTGTCACCACCCGCTATTGCCAAGGCGTAGTCAATAACTGCTTGCCAGACTGGTCAGTGTTTAGCCAGCAACTCCCTGTTTGAGGGCAGTTTCATTTCCTGTAATATGGGATGGTTCAAAATTAATCAGGTGGTGAGGGTTTTTGTTAGTGTTTGTTTTCCCGCGTTCTGTGAAAATTACATGCAGGGATCATCCTGGTCTCTTCCTGCAGTCTGAGCAACCTAAAAGAAGAAGCACCGTTAAACTTTTCCCTGTGCCCCTTTTCTGGCTCATTAAGGCAGAATCGTGCATACGGTGCTGAGGTCCCAGCCTTAGATTTCATGATTAGCCACAGCATTCTTGTACCTCTGTGTTGTCTGCAGGTTCGCTGTTCTAAGACCAAACAGCTGGATTTTTTCTGCCTTGAGTCTTGGTTCTGCCATGAGGTCTTTTTCGAAGGAGGGCTTTGTGAAACTCAGGCACTTGGTTTGCTGTTCTGTTCTTCCAGTGTAAGCCTCAAAACTTGCTTGATGATTGTGGCCTTGTGACATAGCAGCGCTCCTCAGTGTTCATTTTTGCTGTTGTTTTGTGGCTTGGTGGTTTGTGGCGGTTGTTTGGCTCATTTTCTAGAGGCTACAAGCCCAAATTGGTTTGGGAATTGCTGGAAGACTACTTCAGTGCCCTGAGCACCAACATCTCAGTCCAGCAAGCCTCTTAGGAGGAGGTTTAACTCAGAACATGCGCTCCAATTGCCTTCATGTGAAAAGGACTTCTGTGAACCTGAGGCTTTCGTTCAACTTCAGGCACGCTTTGGGGCCAGTAGTATACCTACTGAGCAAGCCATGGGTGTATTTGGCCATGTGTGGCTATGTTGGCCTACGTTTTCTTTCCCTGAAGATGAGGGTTGGAACATGATTTTAGCTAGATGTGTTATTCTTGCAGGCTGCCTACAATATTTAGGATTGAAGTGTGCTGCTCTCCCTAACCATGCTGTTCATTGGCAGTGCTGCTAATGCAGCTGTCTCAAGCTCACTGGTGAATGAATGAGAGGAGCTTGAAAATGTTTTATGCCTAGACAGAAGCACTGAGAGTAGAAAGAAAGAAAGAAAAAAAAAAAAATGTGGTTGCTTTGCACAGAGATGAAAAAGCTGCTACAGACTGTTCTACCCAGGGTGGGACGTGGCAGTCTGAAAAAGCAGGAATAGAAGTAGATTAGTTTTGGCTGGTGCCAAAATCAGTGAATGAGCAATAGCAGGTCTTCTATTCCTGCAAAAAGCATTAGGATGAGAGATTTTGAAGTGTATGCTTCTTTTGATTTGCTGAATAATAAGTCAGATCACTGCATCTTTCGGTGCCTCAGTTTCTAACAAAATAAAGGGAAAACAATATTATAATGTGGTATTTGGGGCTGGATTTAACCCCCATAACACAGAATATAATAGAAATAACAAAGAGAGAGGAAATGAGCCCAAGTGAGATCTGAATTGCTCCCTGGGTTTTTTCTCTCTCCAGTGGCTGGGACTGCACGTCCTTTTCAGGCATCTTGATTAAATGTCTGCAGGAAAGTGGAATGAATCAAGAACTTGAGGGCTATAGCTGTTACCAGATTTAAACTGCCTAAAATGTTTTTACTGGCTATAAAGGAATTTTCCAAGTATAATATCCAAAAGTCCCTTCTCTCTGAGGTCCCTGGGGCCTTGACATTGTTAATTTCTTTCAGTGTCCTGTCACTTCTGGTGTCTTATGCTAAAATTGTTGTAAAGAACATACTTTTTTCTACTGACATGCACCCAGTGTTGTATTTCCAAGTGCTAGGTGTCATTTTGGGTCATTAGGTAGCTTTTCTGCTGCAAACTTGGGGAAAATGGTGACTGACCTCCTGCAAAACTAGGGCTGGGATGTTAGAACTCATAACTCAAAATTAAACAGCGCTCTGAGCGCTACAGTTAATTAAAAGGTGTTTTTATTGGAGGGGTTTTTGTTGTTGTTTTGGCTTTTTGTTTAAAGAGTTTGAAGTCTATTTCTTTTTAGAAGGCTTGCCTAAGCACTTTCTAACCATTATAATGTCATTATATATGGGATTCATTACATTAGAGACATTAGAGGAGATTAAAAAGGATCTATTGGAGGCATTGGCTGAAAAAGAAAGGATAAAGACTGGTTGCAGTTTGAGTTTTTATTACATGGCTTGAAACAAATGCTGAAATATTGTATTTAAACTAAGTGTGTTTGTTGGAGGGAGCATTAGGAAAGAAAGCAAGGCAGAAAATACCACGCTCCCCATTAGAGAAAGAAATCACAATGGTTGGGAACAGTGTGTTAATTAGCAAACTAATTTCCTTGTACTTCAAGTGCATAACAAGTTTTAAATGCCTTCTGAATGGCTTGATATCAATTGTGTTTTGTTCTTCGAATGTAATTGTTTCCATGGCAATGCAGAGTTCTGCTGTACGTGGATTATGTCTGTAAAGCCTTCCAGTCATTTATGGGAAGTCTGTATTAGCTTAGTGGCTGACCCGTATTCAGGTTATATTTTACTTTTGTTGCAATTGTTTTACAAGCAAATTATCAAAAAAAAAATCACTGAAAGTGGGCTGGATTCTCAATCAATCCCATTTGGCTTCATTTCAGTGATTTTTAGTGGAGCTGTGCTGCATTACATCAGCCCCTGTTCTTCTGAGTGTCTTTATATATCTCATAACAGGAAAAAGGGCCACAAATGCCATCTCCCTGCTATTTCAAGCCACCGTTCAGGTTGCTTTTAATTTGCAATGTAGTGAGATGCTTTCAAGTAAGCTGCGGTTCCTCAGGGAGAGCACGTAACACCAGGGAATTGCTGTTGGGCCACCAGCCACTGCTAGAAAGCCCTAGGACAGGGGCAAGAGGTGACTGTTGTGTTCAGGGACAGGACTTACTGATTGCAGGGTGACGCCAATGTTCCTGTTAGTGGGAGGGAAAAAGAAGTACAGGAAAAGGGCTACACTGGCAACTTATCTCATTTTTGAGCAAAGAAGAAACAAACTCATTTTCTCTGCCAGCTATGCCTTTTTTCATCAAATTCTCCATGAGGTACTGTGATTATCCTTTGTTCAGAACCCTTTTACCTTTTTCCATGCCCATTAGTTTTTTTATCATTATTATTCAGGTATCAGAAAGAATAGTCTGTGTTCAAGAATTCACTGGAAGCTTGTGCTTCTTAGCCTGGTGTTTAGTATATTTAGTATTGTATATTTAATATACATTTAGTATTGTATTTTTTGTTTTCAGGAAGAAGAACCAAATACCTACATGATGGTAGGGCTGACTTCAAGTCCTAGTCCTGGCTCTGGCACAAGCTACTTTGCTAGCCTTGGGTACATGAGATAGGGACCAAGGCTATGAAACTGTTGTGTAAAACAGTAATAATTTTTCATTTCCATCACCATCTATCATACCGTTCTAGTCCAATTGGACTGTTTGTTTTCCACTTGGTGTTAACGCAGCACTTAGCAGAAAGGAGTTTAAGGTCTTAAGACTATAGCTCTCACTAAAAAAAAAAAAAAAAAAACAAAAACACAACTATGGTCACTTGATTTCCTTGCTTCATAATTTACAGGTTTCATGTAAGATTCGTTCTCTTAGAACTGACATTGACAGGACGCTGTGACTACCGCCTTTTGGCTTTCTCTTTTTGATTTAGAAATGTGAAGCAGTTGGATTCGTCTTTTTGTTTATATAGCTATAAAAGATTAAATAAAGGAAATCCATAGCCAACTCAGAGTAAATGGAAACATTTATACAGAAGGCTCAGCAGTTTCTTGTGTGGGGCACATTTGCTTTTTCCCATTGACCTCCTTGCTCGTGACAAAGACAATAAATAAAATCTTGACCTTCAAGAAAGCCTGATGTGTGTGACAGAATTCAGGAGAAATGTACCCTTTAAAAAAGTTAGAGCCGGGTGTTTGTGTTTATGACTTAGGCCTACATGAGGTGAGGTGTAAATATATAAAAGGCAGTCCCTGCCTTCAAACATCTGCTAACAATGAGGCAAAATAGAGGGGGACCGAAGTAAAATTTTGGTTCGGCAGTCAAAATGAGTGTCCCAGACAACTTGTTTTTGGTTTCTTTTAGGAGAATGGAGGGAAAAACAATAGAAATTGTTTAGTATTGATCTTAATATTTCATCTGTTCTATTTTTTAATGCTTTTTGTATTTATTTCAATTTTGAAACGTTGCTCCAAGCTGAGATGTTGAAGACCTTTATATGTAAAATAGGGAAACAAATTTTACTTGTAGAACTCATACTTTTATTTTCCTCCTCCTTTCAGTACTGTCTTTTGGCCTTAACTACCTGCCATGTATGACCCAAGCAGTTTTAGTTGCATAAAACTAGATTTATTTGTTTGTTTATTTTTTAACATCATGCTGCTTGGAGAAATTGTTGCAGCATCATCCCTGGCCACACTTTGGAGAAAATCCAAGCTCACAGTTTCCACCATACTCCTCCTCTCCATGCAGTCTGCCCATTCCCTTCTCTCCTGGAGCTGACAGGCAGACTAAAACTCCAGGACAAAAACAAAAAAAAACTTGAAGCACTGCATTTTTCTTGGCAGCTTATCCCACTGAGGCTGTGCCCTGTGCTGGCTTGGTGTTCCTATTCAGCTTGGCCAGGTACCAGGCTTTTCATGTCTCCTTCTACCTCTGGCCTCCTTCAGGTAAGAGGCATTGCCTCTTGCTGCTGCATGCTCTGGATGTATCCCCACTGTGCAGGGGGGAACCTCTGCAAGGCATCTGATTTCAGGTACTAACCGATGGAGTTTGACTCGCTGTGGTTTCTTCTCTCTCATCTTTCCTGCAGATAACAAGGAGAAGTCTTAGCATTGCCTTCTCTGTTGCACCATGTGGAGTTCCGCATTCAGCATTCTCCCTAGTGCTGGCAAGAAGCAGCTGTCAGCTACTACCTAATGATGTGTAAGTTGTTACTGCATATGCACCTCATCTCTGGTAGCTTAAAGAAGCTTTGAACTCGAGGACGCCTTCCTCCTGCGTCAGTACATTAACACTTCCATCTGCTTGTGTCAATGCCCTGTGGCTCTCCAGCATCCCACAGAACAAGTACATGAGCACAGGAATGTTGGCACCCTGTTGCTTGAGTATTTAAACATAGGAAAGTTACGGATGAATCAGTTCCTAGTTCTGTCTGCTCACTGCAAGGACATTTCTCTCTGTTCCTTCACACCTTCAGTGCACCTTGCTTGGTGAGAACAACTACATTCACTTGCTAGGCCGTATTCAGCCCCCACACCCTCATGTGCTGTGATGCACAGTTGTCACACACCCACTCCCGTGTGTGTGCACATGCTCGTGCACACACATACTGGCTTGTGCACAGCTGGTATAATTTTCTTGTTGGAGTGTTTTTTCTGTGCTTTGGAATTTTCTGGGGATTTGTTTCTGGGTGTGACTCAGAGCCTGAAAAGGTACTGAAGAAGTAATTCATTTTCTTCACTAAAAGAGATGATAATCCTATCAGCCAGTCTTGCAATGAACCAATGCCCTCAAAATTCAGGGTAACCAAATACCCCAAAGACTCGTTTCCTAATGACCTATTTTGATGGATCCTACTCTTAAAGCACCTGGTGTCTTACAGGAAACCACCTATCCTGGGAGCTCTGATCCCATTGGAGTGTTTCAGGCTCTGCATCTGAGAAATTTTAGATGCACAAGGATAAACAATTAACTTTTCTTTAAGTTCAGAAGAATTAAAAATGAAGTGAAACTTGCACCATGAAATGTAGAGCATTTCAAGCTTCTTATATTGATCAATTTAGGTATTAATGTATGAGAGACTGTGATGAGTTGGGAGCATCTAATTCTAAATCCCTTTGAGTTTTAATCTGGGGCAGATGAGAAGGAAAAAAAAAGAGGATTTAAAAATAGATATATGCCTTCTGTAGTCAATTCACTCTGCAGGAAATCTGAACAATATTCAGGAAATACTCGAACTCTCAGCAAAGCCTGTTGTTTCTAAGCAGAGCCAGTCTGGTCTTATCCACGCTGAGGAGCAAATGGGATTGACAAGCATGTAACAGCATTGAGACAGAAAGTGTGAAAATGTGTTTGAAAGCAGAGAGACGCTTAGAGACAACCTTAGCTCAGTTGTGCCTGACAAAAGAGGAGAAAATAAAGGGAGTTCCTTAAAGGAATTCTTTATCTATGCATTTAGAAAAGGCAGCAGGCACCTGAGGAGGCCAAGGGAAACCTAAATGAAACTAATGAAAGCTAGGCTTCTGTGCCATACACCAGAGAAGTAGCACAGATCATTAAGCAGAGCCCACTTGGCTGAGTGATGCTGAACAAAAGCTATCAGCATGGCAGCAAATGGCACCTGCTCTGCATCCTTCATTCAGGTGAATAGCTGAGGGCAAGGAGCCAGTGCGGAGCCACGTGAGCTGTGGAAGGAAGGTCCAGACAGCTGAACACAACGCTTGTGAAATAACTGGCTGAGCAGACTCAGCCCTGACTTCAGCAGGACATCACTCACCTGAAAATTGAAGGCTGAGATTCTAAACAACTGCTTTGCATCGGCAGTGGGACGTCTTTCCTGCAAGTGCATCCACTGTAATGGTGCTGGCTTCTACTGCTCCGGTCATGGGGGGGTTGTGGTTTTGGCGCTGCTTTAAGCTAGAGCAAAATTTGCACATTCACTCGTCCTGGGTGGTTGTGGTTACTTTTTAGGAGGTTTTTGTGATTTCTGAAAAAGGAAACAGCCAACTTTGCAATGAAGCTATTCCCTCTTCTCTCAGAAACAGGGAAGGAAACTTTACTTTCAGATAACTTTCAGGCATTTAAGTACCACTCAAGGAAAGTTACATAAGAAGAGAGAGAAAAAAACTTTTTTTTTTTTTGGGTCAGAAATGAGTAATATGTTGCCTTTCAAGTAGCTCCTCAGTGCTGTAGAGTGTGTGGGAAAACCAGGCTGTGTTTGCAGAGGTGGTCATGCCTGAGCTGTGGCTGGAGCTGCAGCATCTGCTTAGGGCTGAGCAACACCTGCAAGGGCTTTTTTTTTTTTTCTTTTTTTTAGAGCTGAAAGATGAAACTCCAGGGCTACAACCTGAGCCTTCATTCATTATATCATCCCAAGATTAAAAACGCCCGTAGCTTTATATGCTTTCCTAGTCCTCCCTGAGAAATGCCACCCCCAAAACTCTCTATATTCTTCCTGCCCATAGCTGGGCATCTCTTTCTGCTCTGAATTTAATGGGAATAAACCTGGCTAATCAGAAGGGGTTTGTAAACGCAGCAGCTGCTTTCATGAATGTGATGAGCACGTGCAGAACTGCCTTTTGAACATATAACCTACACACAAATACTTAAATAGCGTCAATTTGTGAAAATCCTGCAAAGTGTGTTATCTGTCTTTCTTCAGCTAAAAAGCATTTGTTATTTTTCAACTCAGTTATTCTCTTGATTTAAGTGTGTTCAACCATCTGTTGAGGGCACAAGAAGACAGAAGCGAGTAATTAAGCAGACCAATTGCACTCCACAAATAACAAAAATTGAGATGAAGCGTTCAGAGCCTGTTCATAGGCTAACAGTCATTTTTCATGACTGGTGAGTGCTTATGAAGAATATATGCAGTTGTGAGAAACAGGAGTGGTGGACAATTTGCAAACCAGGGAAAAAAAAGGTCTAAAATCTGGAAATGGATTTGGGGTGGACTTTTTTCACCTTGCTTCATTGGCTGAAGCTTCCCTTTTTTCCCTCCACAGTGGGCAATATCACTGCAAAGGTCAATAGGTACAGCCTGAAGTGGACTTTTTAAGTAAACCTACAACTAAAACCTCTGACATACCATCCAACAATTGAATTACAGTCATTTCAGGCATTTTCTTTAGCATTTGCATTAAGAAGCTTTGTGTCTGCACTGTGCTGAGCACAGCCAAACAGATGCAAGATCTTCTGCTTACCTAAATGAAAACCCACTATCCCCTTTCTCTGCCAAACAGCAAAGGTGACAGACTCCCTTCAATGCAATGCTCATTTCAGAGATGTTCTCTATAAACACTATCTAATTCTTTGAGATTATTGCTTAGATTGATGTTATTGAAGTTTGCTTGCTGATTATTCAAGAAGCTGTGAATTGTCTTTGACTGCCTCCTTACACCACTTGCTGTATTGCAAAGTTTTGCCTTTATTTATACATTTCCTCTAAGTGTTTCACATACCTGGTACAAACAAATCTTCCATCATCTCGACCAGAAAGTCAGCTGATGGTGTCTGCGTGCATTTTACTGTTTGGGATTAGAGGAAGAAGTGGGGCGAGAGGTGGGATTCTGCCAGGCTCCAGGAACCCAAGGCTGCACGTGTTACCTGGAGAGGAATTTGGCTCACTGAAGATAAATGAAGATAAATCCTATCTCTTTGCACCAGCCACAAGGTTTGCGAGCACCTTGCTATATTCAGTCCAGATGCTTGTGTATGGGAATGAAGTGAGCAGTAACTCTGGAGTTAAATTTTAAATTAGTTTTCCAGTGAAGACCTGCCCATGGAGTTGCTTTAGTGTGACTTACTGATCACCTTCAGGGTATTCTGCAGGAAATGAAGATTTATTACAGTGTTGTTACTTGACCTGTGGCTTCTACCTTTCAAGGATGAGCATTTCTCTTAAGCAAAAGGAAGCAATTAGTTACTGTGACTGGAGGTTTTCTGGAGGAAGCAGCCGGTTCTCCAAAAGAGCAAGGAGGCACCGAAAGGTGGCTTAGCTGGAGGACACTGAGGCAATTCGCTGGCCTCAGGCAGAAATTAAAAGTCAGACATGCACAAGGGATGGAGTGGTTTATGTCGTAGAAGGGAAGCAGCAGGAAAGCCAGAAATAGTTAGGAATTAGTAGGCCGGTTTGGGCAAATCCGGCACATGGAGAACTGGGTCTGTGAGCAAAGCTTGCAGTCTTCAGCTCCTGCTGGGGTACGTTTAACTTCAGGAACACTATCTAAAGATAATATTCTAAATAAATCAAAATTAATAGTTAATAATAAGTAATATAAACAATAAAACAAAATAATAAAATTTAATAATAATAAAATTAAAGATAATATTCTAAAGAAATCTGAGTACGATCTTCCAAGGGCATGAAGTCAACCAGTTTTCCGAAACAAGTATTAAATATTGTGGTAATAAAAATTAGGTCTCAGTGTAGCCATTGTGAGCTTGTCCAGCTTGTCCCAGTAACACAAGCTACCACTTTTCTACCTCTTTCTTTGCAGATTTACCCAGTCTTTTGTTCTTGGTAATACCACCCCCTACTCACTGCATGGAAAGGGCATGGCAACAAGGTCTGCTTTGGGAGTGATCATAACCTGATTTAATATAGTAAGTACATAAGAAAAGAGAGATCTGTGAAGTTTTTGTGATTCCTAAAGGTGTATGTGCTGATTTGCTTGGACTTCATGGAGCAATGTACCTCTGGAGTATGGAGAGATCCTCGTCACTTCTGCTCTTATTCTCAATTGTCAGCACACTTATTAAATGGAGGCAATTGCCTTATGCTGAAAAAAAATAAAATATGACCCATCTTCATTTCAGTGTAATTCCTTAGTCAACATTATCTGTGATGTATTTTTGTACCATTTTGGGAAGTTCTGGTGGAAGGAATTTGCTCATCACTCATACTGATGTCAAATTATCCGAGGGAGAACATCCTCCACTCTGGTTTGGGTGCAGTCTGGTGCAAAGGTTCCTGCAGAACTGCACGTAAGGATGCAGCGTATCAGAAGTTACCAGCTGATGAGCAAAATTACTTATCAATGTTATAGTGGTTGTGCTTTGACAGGTATTCAAACTGAAAGATCAATTTACATTTTCTGAAAGGAAAGAATATGCAGTACTTTAGTTTTCAAATGGTTTTTAGTACAAGGAATGAAACTACTTACAGTGGTGATTTTCTAAGGTTACATTTGTTTTTGCTGTTTCTTTTTCTCCTCTTCTAGATGCAATTCCTTTTTGCTAAGGATTCTGAGCATTACATTAGAATAAAGAAGACTTGGAGGGCAATTTTAGAGAAATAGATATCCAAATCACTAGCATAATCCTTCTGGCTCTTTGAAAATGAAAAATAGAGTGTTTCAGAGAGCTATTTATTGGAAAGATTACTTTTATCATGAAATTATTACTTTAACACATGGTTTGAGATTGGTCATTACCTTAGAAAGTTCACAGATGAAAACACGGAGAGTTGCCAATGAAAAAGACCTAATGACTGAAAGAATCTTTTCCTTGTGTGCTGTTTTCCCCCTATAGCTATGTTTTGGCTTCACCAGGGAGAAGTAAACAATCTATTAAAAAAGCAAAGGATGGAAAAATAAGTTAGTGTATTATAAGTTTTGTAAATTGACTGATTTTTGTGGTGGAAAGCCTTCTTGTTTATTTATAGGGCTAGGTAAGTGTTGCAAAATCCAAAAGTATTTATGAATAACATGTATTTTGCAATAACATTTTTTGTGTTGTTTTTTTTTTTTTTTCAGGAGCAATCAGGCTGCAAGTGTTTACATGGTAGACTGGAAAGGAGCTCTTTGTCTTTTTGTATCTGTGTGTGCATATGTGAACAGCATGGAACGATATAACTGGCACATTAAAGAGAAAGCTTTATCTGCAAAAGGTAAGGGCAATTCTTTGAAAGTGTAGTAACGCATTGACGGTCTTAACCTACCTGCTTTATTATAGGTAAACCCTTGGGGAAGACCTCATCAATATGATGTAATAACAAACCAGCTGCCAGTTAAGTTGTTTGTTTTCTTGCAGCACTGCTTCACTGATCTGCCCACTTGAGTTGTAGCATTCCAGGACCAAACTGTCTTTCATTACATGATTACTCAGTTGCTCTTACTGAAGCTCTGAAACATGTCATGCTGTAAGGAATGGGAGGATTTCTTTATCCTGGTCTGTTTCATATCCTTACACATGGAAAATTCTGATGTCGTAGTGACAGACCTTGAATTAAATACTTGGGTAGATGCGTGCTGATGGCCACAGCAGCTATGGACACACGTATTTTGGAAGAATACTTTTAGTGCTGTAGTCCTTTCTCATTTGCTTTTGCCTATTTTAACTCATTTCTGGCTGACGTAGGAATTCTCTTGAGTAAAACCTAAATGCTTCCGTCATGTGTCAGTCCCTCTGTGTTGAAATTGGAAATTAAAAGAAAGCGGGTTTTGAGTTTGAATCATGTAACAATTTTTCATGTCAATTTTCATGATGAGAGGAAGGGGCGTCATGGAAACTTCAGAAGAGAAGTGTGAAAGGAGGACAGTAAGGTCAGTGTCTCTTTAAACATCTTACACATATTGCATGGCAGCAGGATTATATCAGTCTTGGGATGCTAGCATTTTATTTGTAAAAATAAATTCTTCCAGAAAACATCCCAAACCAGTGTCACATTGTTGAGTGCTAATGGCTGTATTAGCAGTTATCCGCGGTTATGCATATGTCTGTCCATCTGCCTTATGACTTTGCATCCGAGGAAGGTGCTGTGCGTTAGTTATTTTACTTAAGAGTCTGCTTTTTATGTTTGTAAATAAAAAGATTACAAGTGATGCACAGGGCTAAAACCACTAATTGTTAGCCAGATTAAGCTGCAGAGACACTCATCCACGTGTAGAAGGAACCAGAGTTAAAACCAGGCTGTAAGATGTACTTAATGGACTTCAGAACACCTTTTTCAAGCTTTTCTTAGTCAATCTTAACATTTTAATTTATAACTAAAAAAAAAACCTTTTAATTTGTCTGAAGGACTCTTTTCTGGGAGCAGGTTTGTTGGTTTGTCCTGCGCAAGGCACTGGAGTGTTATTGCTGGAGGGCGTCAAATCTCACAAAATGGCATTTGCATATACACACAGCACTTCAATTGCAGTTCGTTTTGCCTGCACCTGGGTCTGCTTTTAACTTGCCACAGGTAAAAATTTCCCTTTTGGCAGCGAGCCAGTGCAAAATCATGCAGATTCAAATCTTAGTGAGACTTTGTGCTGAGTCTTCACGTGAGGCTAGAATTTATAATAGAAAACATAGTGTCGGAACAGGAAGAATAGATGTACCTAGCCCAATAGCATGTCATGGGAACATGCAGTTTATTCATTTCTTCCTATCTCTCTATCTGGGAAGTTTCAGTCTTCCAGTGGGAGAGGAGAGACACAGACATGTAAGACAGATGCAAGTGAGATGTAACACATTGTGAGTACAAATGACTGCTTTGAAAATGTCTAAAACTCCACAATGTGGGGAAAAATGTCCTTGTAGCCATCTGACAAGCATGCAAGTAATTGGGTTTGAAAATATATAGTCTGATCTCCAATGGTCATTGAGAGAAAGGAGACAAATGTACAGCGAAATTTTACAAGTTCTTTTCCATGAATAATTCAAGTTGAGCTTGCATATACCAACTAGAGTTTGTTCCAGCAGTCCTCAAGCTCATAAGCATGAGCTGGTTTCTGTATGTGCTGGTTTATATCCATAAGGTTCTTGTACATCTATTTTCCTTTCTGTCCCATGCTTTTTGAAAACGGAAAGCTTCGGAAGACAAGGAAAATAGCAGGGCTGATTACCCCTGAACTGGTCAGGCAGTTGGACTTGATCTTTGTAGGTCCCTTCGAACTGCTCTGTTCTGTTCTAATATCTTGTATTCACTCTCTAAGCAGCTTCCATTTGTTCACTAGTAAACTGATTTTGCAGTGAGTGGAGAAGAGAAATGACTTTCTGTGTATAGCTTTGTTGTTTTGGCTATCCTGTGTGCCCTCTTCATGGTCTAGCACAAGTCTTTGTCTTTGTTTCCCTTAGCGGGATGGGATTTGTACTCACCCTGTATTTCCAGCATCAAGAGAAGGTAAACTTCTGCTTGTTGTCTGGTGGTATCTATTTGTCTGTCTGGCTGATCCAGGAATTTGTAAAGTTCTCCGTAAAGCGGAGTGTTTCTTGTTTTAGGAAATAAAATAGTTTTTTTTTTTTCAGAAATATAGGTCACCAGTCTATCTTCATGGCAATCTCGTGCAACTCCTGCCATGACCATGGAGAGAAGGATCTGGAAAGGTATTTCCCTGCCATTAGTCATCTTTAGTGGTGGTTTTCCATTTGAGAAAACAAAAAAGCAAAAGCTAAAGCAAAATGATCTGTTTTTTTGTTTGTTTGTTTGTTTGTTTTCCCTCTAACCTAATTGATCCTTCTGATCTGCTGTGTTTCTCTTGTAAAAAGAGGTAGAAAGTTTAATGTGATGGAATGGACTTTGCTAAATACATTGCTGAATTTTAGCACAGATAGTAACTACAGTGATGCCTTCCAGTGAAAGCCTCTGAGTCTCTTGATGGGAACAAGGCATTTCCTGCATCTGGCCATAGTAAGGCATCTGATACTTGTAGCACTGCAGTCCTTCCCTCCCTCAAATCAATTCAAAATTGATCATACAAATCTAAGGCAAATCTGATCTAGCAGGCAAGCTGCAGGTGAAATGTTAAACAAGCACACAGGATTGCCAGCTGTGGCACTTAAGTATTACAAATATGCCCACCTCTCCAGCTGTTCATATCCCAAAGGAAATGGCTGGAATACACTTAGAATAGATTCCCTCACAATCTGAGATGTATCGTGGCTTTTTTCTTTTCATTGCCCTGCAGTTAGAAACAGTGCAAACTGTTCTAATTGAAGCTGTGGTGTTTTCATGCTGTCATTGATTTCTGTAAAGAAGAATAGAGGCAAGGCACCTTGTTATTGACCACAGCTTCCTCTGGTGGGAAAGTCCTGCTGGATGGAGAGCGGAGGGAGGTGGGTTGGGGTGACAGCTTTGTTAACTAGGCAAAGCTAAAACAGGGGTGGTGGGCACCACAGAGGACCAAACTAATGAAATTTGCACAGGCTGGTTTTATGTTTGGTTCAGAGAAGTCTGAACTAGGTTAGAGTGATAATGTTTTCAGTAGCTGAATCTTAGGGGGAAAAAGCATGTGTCGGAAGACTTTGGGTATCATAGCCCTGCCTGAGCGTGAAGTCCCAAAGCGTGTCCCCAGCTGAGCTCAGGCATCCCTTGTTCGTGTCCAGTGTACTGGTGTGGTTTCACCTATCTGTGGAACAAGTACTAGACTTGCGGGCTTCCCTTTCCAAGAAAGACTTGCTCAGTTCCCAGCCTGGTAGCTGTTTTTGGGTGGAATTATGCCCTTCCCATTCATTTTCCAAGCAGCAGACTTGAAAGGTGTTTCTCCTATTTTTAGGGGACCTTTTTTAAAAAGCACCGTTTCACATTGGTACAGGGCAGGAAGAAGAAATACTAAAACTTCAAAAACTCCCCAAAACCAGGAAGATTGTTTCTTTCAGCAGGAATTAGGGTGAAGTATAGCGATAGTGCTCCCATCGAATTGGTTTGGGTGTATACTCCTGAATATAAGTTGAAATGTATTTCCTGCCAGCACTTCTGGGGAAATTTCCGGACTTGCATCTTCAGAGGGAGCGAGAACACATCTCCAGAAGGAATTGATGTAAGCATTCAAGCATACAATGGTGGCAGTGTCTCTGCATTATTTGCCTTTAATGAGAACAAACCGTCGTTGGCACTGTTTCCAGGCAACTACCAAGAAATGCTTAACCTTACGTGGGGGTCTCGCAAGCCACACATTACAGCAGGTAACGGATGGCTTTACAACGAAACTAGCTTGAGAGAGCAAGCAGAAAGTGTTTATTTAATCTTAGTTTTAATTAGCATTTTTCCTGTTTTTCCATGTCATTATTTTTCTGTCAAAGATCTGCTTTGCCTAACCAGAAGAATCGAGTAAAAGATTGTATTTTTCAGGTTTTGGTTATATTTAATCAGCCAAGAAATACTTGGAGATCCTGTGGGGTCATAGGGTCATAGGGAAAGATTTGGACAGTTTGAGAGTTCCCTTGTAATGAAAATGGGAAGAGCCAGTAGGCAACGTGGGATTCCAGAGGCTCCCAGAGAGGCTGGAGCCTCATCATGCATCGTGTGCACTGCACGTGGTCATCTGTTTTAGCCGGCTACAGCCTAAATCAATAAAGGATTGACAGAGCAATGAGGGTACAGTAATGAGTAAACCAACTTGCAACAGGCTACAGTCTTTCCCGAGTCCCAAACAGCATCTCGTGAACAGAGGGAGGCTTTGAAAATTAATTCAGCCTGGCAGTGACTGAAATTGCTTTTCACTAATTTTATGAAATAGTTGATATGTGGTATCGAGTGTTACTGTGCTCCATGTTTGGCAGTATTTTAAGTCCATTTTTGTGGCTATATTAGAAATGTGATCATCATCATGTTTTCCATCCACGCTTCTAAATGGTGTTCAATAACTAAACGGCAAATAACTGGGATCCTTCTTTGGCAATTCACTGAAGTTTGCAATTTCTTATCACAACGCTGTTTGGTGTAAAAAACTGATAAAGCGATAAAATAGCATGCAGAGAGCAAATTCTACCCACAAAGAATATTTCTGCTCTTGCAGTAATCAATGTGAAAACTTTCCATGCTTGTCCAAACGTTAAGACTGACCATTAGGTAGGCGGCTAGATAGCAAACTGTGGCTCTGCTGAGTCCATGAGGCTTTCTCATTGCATGTTTGTCCTTAGACAGAATCCACAGCCGTAGATGATCCAGTGGAAGGTCTTCCTGCTGTGCAGCCAGGTAGTTGGTGGAGTATGTAGTAATCTGAAATGGAAATGGCCAACAGCAGTAGCAGAATCTCTCCAGTATGTTTCCTTGCCCGGTTCCCTCAACCTCCAGGGGACATGGAGGGAAAGTGGAAAGAGGTTCAAGATGAAATATTCTTGTTGACAGACGTGTTTAAGTTACACTAATTGCCATGCTCTTCTGGCAAATGAAAATTTTCTGATGGCAACACGTTCCCAAAAACCTGAAGTCAAAGCAGCCCTACTTTCTTGATCTCTGCTGAGATAGGCTTTGCTGTCTTATCTATGCCAATACACAGATGCGATGTCTTTTTTACTTCTAGCAAGAAATTCATGTAAGGCCTTGCACAGTGTAGCCTAAAGTGAGAAAGAGATTTGTCATTTTTTGACAATAATTCACATAGACTCCAAAACAAATGTACTTCTGAACAGGGACTCTGTGAACAATAAAGCAAACACTCTCAACTACCTACCAGCCCATCCATCTTTTTAAATCATGTCAGCAGACTTCAAATTGTTCCCCAAGTTTTATTGTTTCGTAGAGAAGGAAATAATTTGTGGTGAAATACACTGAGCCATTGAACTTTGCAATTGTTTATTACTTGGTCTTGATTTCTTGCACATTCCCTCTTCATCATTTCCCTGTCATTTGTTTTAGATGACGTGGTTTATTCTCTCTTTGTAGCTATCTAAATTGCATAGGTAAATTTGTAAGCTGAACTGCACAGCCTCTCTGCTTGCAATAGCATCCACCCCCTGTTTGTAAAATTTGTGGTAGTGCCGCATGCGTGATTTTGTTGTAGGCTAGGTGTGAATTCTTCCTCCTATCCAGAAAAACACGTTTATGCAGTCTGGCGTGAAGCTTGCTGGCAAGGAGACAAGTCAGGCTTTTGTTTGAACTGGATGGCTGATGAACAGACTTGTTAGAAAGTGAGATGGACACAAAGGAGTTGGCATGGCAGGTAAGGTAGGCTGTATGCCATAAGGAAGTTCTTGTGGTGCAAAAACAACTCTGGTCCGGGTCATTTCTGCGACGTGAGGGAGAGAGAGGTGACTGTCTGAGCTGAGTCTGCTGCTGCTTCTCCCACATTGTCATTGCTGTTATAAATGAGCGCCCTAATTAGAACCGAGGGAATTTATGGGCAGATATGAAAATGTGGTTACTATAGTTACCAGGTGCTCCGGCTCAGTTGGGAAATGTTGCTAATATAATGATAGCCCAAGGGTAAGCTCATGAGGCAAATGATGAACAAGCCCCCCTGCTCCAGGAGAAAATCTTTTGCTTTGCTTGTTGTTTCATGGCTTGTTCTGCAAACCAACATCCACTACTGCAGTTCGTTTTCTGTTCACTTTCTTTCAGAGGAGTGATTTTTGCTAAGGAGAAGGAGCTCTGGGGAACAGGAAGTGCAAAAATGAAATAGCATTTAGAGCAAGGTTAAAGATCTATTTACATATGTTTTAAAGCTTTCTGCTAAAATCCCCCCTCCTCTGTGTGCAGTCTAGACAGCAAGGCAGACTATGTGCACCTCCATGAGCTCAACAATGGAATTTCTCTTGTGTACTTCCTCTGTTCACTCTAATTCCGGCAATGACCCTCGATGCCAATCTCAGGCTGTGGATGGGGAAGGAGGAGAATGAGCAGTGAATCGGCTCTCCCCCTGTCTGAGATGAGGGGTATCTCAGTGTCTTGCTGCCTCAGTCCAACTGCTGGCTTTAGCCACCAGGTTTGGGAGGATTCAAGGAGAAAAGTGGCATTTTAAGTGCTAAAGCCCTACAGATGTGGTTGGAGTGGCCTCTTGCTTGGTGCTGCCTACAGGCAGGATTATACAGGTTATTACTGTTTGCTACACGGAAAGGAAGAATTGTGGAGTCAGATTAATTCCCACTGCAATTTCTCTGAAGTCAACGAGGTGACAGTACTGATTGCTTTGACATAGATTTTTCAGTCCTGAGTAATTACCTGGCCCTTTAGAAAAAATACAGGAGTAGACAGAAAATCAGAACAGCTGCTGCTAAGGGAGCTGATCCCCACCACCTTAAACAGCGCTCATGAGGAGTCGCTCTCTGCTTTTGGAGGAAGCCTGCAAGAGGAGAAAGCCCAAAACATTTACATCCTGGTCAACCAGTGAGAAACTTCAGCTCTACGGAGCAGTTCCCAGCACGTTGCCTACCACTTGTTATTGATGGAAAACACAAAACTTTTTCTGTGAGGTGTGCTGAATCCTGTGATTCCTTCCACGAGCACAAGGACTGACTCTGGGGATGTTATGGGGTAGCAGACCACAGCTGCAGCAGTGGTCAGGTCAATGTCAGCACCACAGGCCAAGCAAGCACCTGCTTCTCTCCAGGGCTCACTTCAGGCTGACAACCAAAAAGATCTTTGAGCTTTCTAAAGCCGGAGACCATTGCTTATCCCACTTGAGGTCCTTTAATCAGACACTATAACCTCTGTCTTAAACCTTTGAAAGAGAGAGAGGAGATCCAGAGAGTAATTTGTTTACCCTAAGGTCTAAGCTCCAACCTAGCATCCCTGTCTCTCCGTTGGCTAAAGATGCTAAAAGGCTTTGAACACGGTTGCTTCAGCTTGGATCTTAGTCACAGTCACGGCTGCCTTGATGAACCTGGCCATTCTCAATGGCTTAAATGAATTTGGAAGGTGGTTTTGCTTCATTAGCAAGAAGGTGACATACTGGCTTCTGTCTCAAGCCTTCCCGCAGGAGGGTGCATGTGCCAAGGTGCAGTGAGTGGGCTTTAAAATTTAGCAAAGTGCACGTGAAAAGGCAGTTGGGTTGGCGGTGCCTCGTTTCTGTAAACACTTCCCTTTCTACCCAGAGCTTTCTGGAGTGCTGTGCCAGCACCAGATGTAGATGAATCAGGTTTTAAGTGTAAGTAGCCAGCCAGAGATTACATGAGAATCTATGAGCTGCTGCTTTGCTGTCTGCTCCAAGCATTGCAGTGGCTACAGAGTGCTCATCTGCTGCAGCCTATGATCCCATACAGAGGAGAAAACCCAACTTATCCTTTCTGAAGGTAGTCCTTTACCGGGTGACCTGGGGCATGGCTGACAACCTGAGGGTCTGTTGTTACAGTCCAGCTGCTGTTCCTCGTCATCCGCTGTTTGCAGTGAGATGTGGTTGCCTGCCACAGCTCATTTTTCTTGTAGGGGGCCCACCACAGTTAATGGGGGGAATAGAAAATATTTTCAAAAAGAGATGTGTGATAATAATGAAGGTGAGAATTCCTTTCTCTTAACGCAAGAGAGAACACTGAAATAAAAGTGCCAAAGATGCCTGCTGTCTTAAGATAACCTAGATGGACTGCTGGTCTGACCCTAGTAATAGGGTCAATAAATCTCCCTCTCTTTTGTTTTGTGGACTCAATCCCCAAACCAAGGACAAAAGAAAGTAGACTAGTAGTTTGATCTGGGTTTTAATTTTTGCATATTTTAAAGCATACACTGAATAGTTAATTTTACCAAAAATAAAATCAAACTAAAAACAAACAAGAACAAAACAACAGTGCTTCCTTTTGCAAAATACTGAATTTGACTCGTGATCTTCTTAGGATCTTGAATCTGAATGAATTCAGTAGCACTGGTGCATGCATTCTGGGGGAGTGTTAATGAGGGGGAAATTTCTTGAAAAATATTCAAATAGAGAAATTTGCTCATCTGCCCGAGTCCTTTGCAGTCCCTACTCTTGTGGTGACACAGGAGAAATCCCATCTTCCTCATGTTATTAAGATCTACGGCAACTGCTGTGTGCTGAATCTCTTTGTCTTTGCTAAGTTGATTACAAAGATTCCCCCCCACAAATTAATACCATGTTATAGATACTCTAATTACAATGCTGGGTTTCTCTTCACAACACGAATGCAGCGCCTAGGCTTTGCCTGACAGTGTGCATCTCTTTAATTGCGTTGGATAGTTCCCCTGTTTGAATTTCGGATTGGATGGGTGGCATGAGCCAATATTTTATTCTTTGGTGTTTAGCAAGAACCAGCTGCCAGACTGTGGGTAAGCTGTGAAAACGCTCTTCTGTAGAGCTTGGCTATTTATCTTGGCCACATCTTTAATGCCAAAACAGTCCAGGAGCATCTCGTCCCCATGTGGTCTATCAGCCTTGAAATAGTGTTGTAGCTCAGGCTGCAGACCCAACAAAAGTAATTTTCTCCATACAATTTCTACAGGTTTTGGTCTTGCAGAATGTTTTGAAGTGCAGTATCCAAGGCAGCCTGAACAGCAGTTTGTTTTCCTTCTTTGGAAGACAAAATCCCAGAGCCCTTCAGTCTCTGAGGACACAGAAAAGGGGCTTTTGCTCCCCTGGCTGAACTGCTGTAATACTCCAGACAAGGGTATTAAATGGCAGTAAGGCAGATTTGCATCCTGCTGAGTTTTCTGGGTTACAGGATTTCTGGAGTGTGAGGCCGACAAGCTGGTTCACTAAGATTGGGTAAGTGCACACCTCATTTTCACACCTCCTGTTAGCACGGAGATAAACAAGCCTGGGTCTGAAAAAGAATAAAGCTAGCTGCAAAATGATCTCCCATCTCTAAGAATGTTCCAGATGTCAAAGCTTTGTCACTTTGGTCTCAGCTGGAGCTGAGGCCACTGCAAAGTCCTCCTTTACATCTCTCAACGTCTGCTGTTTCTCAGGTGGCTGGGGCCATGTGGATTCTCCAGCTACAAGGTGGAGCTGCTCTAGGGGGAGTTTTCGAAATCAAGTCAGTTCATGCCATAAACGAACTTAGACTGGTGACTTTTAAAGCCTCTGCAAATCCGAAATCTGGTATCTGGGACATACAGAACTACCTGGCCAAAGCCAAAAGTTGTACAGGGCTCCTGCAGGCAGGGTAAGGACCTCATGCACCACACTGCACTGCTGTGTGCACCACACTGTCAGCTGCTATGAGATTCAGGAGCTTTTAGTCAGCAAGTTTGTCTGGAGGTTGAGAAACATTTTCTAAGCAGTTTTACCAAAATTAAAGAGCCCAGATAAGTCACTACCGTTCTGACAGTTCATTTAGGAATTAAGGAGAGGAATAAGCACTGCTGCTGTCAGGATTTTTTTGCTGATTTCTTACAGACATGAGCTCAGGCACACTGTGCTGCCATTTCTCCATTCGTCCTCCTGTATTCTTGGTTCTAGCTTTCGTAGGTAACTTCTGAATTCTTTTTCCACTTGTAACCATGTATAACACAAGGGTATAAAGCACAGAAGTAATGAAGCTTCTGTGCTAAGGTTGGTCAGACATGGGAAAGTGAGATGCAGTATTGTACATCTTGCTAAAAGGGCACGCACCACCACCGGTTGCAGCGAAGCAGTGTTGTAGAAATGTGTACTGACAGCAGGAGAAGTTTGTAGACATCAGCAAAGTCAGCCAAAACAGTGGAACTACGCAGGAATGCAGATTTTTAGTAATAGCTCTATATGAGTGACTCACTTTCAGAAGAAATAATTAAAGAAAAAAAACATCTTAAACGAAATAATAGTATGTGTCAGCTGTGATAATACAATACCTATGGAGTTACACACCCTGAAAGCATTTTTACCAAGTAAACTATGAAGCCAGGCATTCACTGAAGGAAGTAACGTAGAATTTCTTCTGAAATAGACTTATTTGTTTCTAAATTAAATGCTGTTTTATAAAGAACCTGAGAGATTTGTGGGAACATCCTCAGCATGCATGTTTCTGCTTAATTCCTGTTTCTAGCTATAAAAATACGCTGTTTGCCAGTGGAGCGAGCTGGTGCCATGGGGGGTGTGTTATACATACAGCTCACGGAAAGGTGTTATAATCAGCTTACTCATCATTGTCTTGAATTTCCATTCCTTGAATGTTTTATTTTTTTTTTATTTTATTTTTTCTGATAGCGATCCCATACATGCCATAGAGACTGCCACATACCTGAAGTATAATTAGCAGTTGCTCGCGCATGTCCAATCTGAAATCTGGCCTTGTTCTTTCTCCTTCATGTCACCCCTCGAGTACAGCCACGTGACTTGTGAAATGGCTGTTAAATGGAGCAAAATACTTGGTGTTTTACTTGGTACAATTACTGCCTGCTTAGTGTCCTCTGAAAGGATAAAAAAAAATATATGGAAGCATCCAGATGAGCATGATAGGAGGCAAAACAGCTTCATCTCTGTAAAACATTCCTTTTTTTGGAAAGGAAAGACCTGGAGAAGGGTTGGTAGTGACCATCTAGAGGTGGGTCTTTCAGATAGAGTTCTTTTTGGGGGTACTTTGATCGGTCTGTTGGAGAGGTAGGATGTTAGAGGACTGTAATCCCTAAACGGCTGGGTAGGATTCAAGTTGGAGAAAGCAAAAGGTGGCTGGCATCTGAGTGCTGTCAGAGCTCCCGTCAGCTGTGGGCTACATCTGGATGAGTAAATTAAACAGTAGCAGAGAGCGGATTTGGGCTCTTTGGCCAGCTGGCAGGACTTGGCCTCGTCCACATGGCTGAACTCCTTGGACATGGAAGTTGGATGCTGGATGTAATTCCTGGGCTCTGGTAGTGGCAGAATTTGGGAAATGCCTTGTTGGCATAGGCTAAAGCGTGCTGGAACTGTTCTGCAGATGTAGGAGCTGACGGTTAGGCTCCAGTGTCCAGAAGTGTTTCCTGGCACTGTATTTTTGACTTGTGCAGCTCCAACCTGCCTGTCTGCCTCTGGATGCTTGTATTTATTCAGCCAGCCTGTTATTTCAGAGATCCCAGTTATCATATAGTCAGAAATCTGGCGTGTTGCGAGAAGCACTTAGTGTTTGAAAATACCTTAAACTTTTCCTTGACTTTCTGAACCTGACTTAGGCAAATTCTCATTAGTCTTGTTAACGACATGAGGTGCCTACAGATCTGGGAGCGGGGAAGTTGCTTTGCAGTAGTGACAACTGATGTTTTGCAAGTCAGAAGTGTCACGGAGCTGTGACCCTTTGGGGCTTGCAGCTTCTTCCCATCAAAAAAGGGAAAGCTCCTGGGTAGTAGTGTGGAAGGAGCATCGTCAGGCAGCCAGGTTCTGGAGTCAAACAGTTGTCTTTCAAAACGTGTCCTAGATTTTAACCTCTTGAACCAAGAACATGTCAAATCAAATGGAAAACACACGGTTCGCTGCTCTCGGTTTTGATAGCATCAGGAAGGGGAATCAAAGATTAATGGGTGTAACTATTTTCTAAGCCTATTTGTAATGGTTTTAGCTTGGTTTCCAGCGGAACTAGTGTCTGTAGGAACCCTCTTCTGTTGTTTTTTCATCCCTAGTAATTCTTCCTTTGACCAAGTTTGAACAAAGGTGACAAGTATGTTAGTCCTTACACGTTTTATCTAGCCATGTGTCCTGGTTTCAGTTAGGACAGAGTTATTTTTCCTCCTAGTAGCTGGTAGAGTGCTATGTTTTGGATTAGGATGAGAAGAGTGTTGATAACATGCTGATGTTTTAATTGCTGCAGAGCTATGCTTACACTAAGCCAACGACTTTTCAGCTCCTCGCTCTGTCCTGCCAGTGGGCAGGCTGGGGGGGCAGCAAGAGCTGGGAGGGGACAGACCCAGGACAGCTGACCCAAACTGGCCAAAGGGGTATTCCATACCATCTGACGTCATGCTGAACAATCTAGCAACATGATCTTGCAAAAATACTGTGTGCTCTGAAACCTGTCTGTGTTGTGACTTGTTTACAGTTTTAATAGACACAAGCAAAGAGGTTTGTTTTGCCCTGAAACGTAGATTTTAAAGCGCTGTGTTTGAAGGTGCCTGAATTCCCCAAGGACAGACACCTACCTACCTTCATTATCTTGCTTTTTAAACCTGGGTTTTATTTCCATGTCATGGGTCCAGCAAGCCAGAAGTGTCGCTTCAGAGATGGGGCCAGTATCAGAGAGGCACAGATGTGACATGCATTTTCCAGTCCTGTGGCGTGGTGACTTTTCCCAGCACAGTGGGAATTGCAGGACAGGACATTGAGGCCAACCAAGGTAATACTAGATACATCCTGAAAAACTGATGAGTCTGGATTAGCTCTTGGCTTTTCAGGGCTCTTTGGAGCAAAAGGCCAAGTACGCATCAGGCTCATTTGACACCAAATAAGCACAAGCTGTGCTTCATTTTGTCCTGCTTCTTAGGATGTTGTAGTCACTGTTGAAATATACAGATTGTGTTTCCAAAGTCAGTACGACTGTGTCTTATAGGACACTGTGCTTGGCTTTGGGGAGAAGTAGCACTCCGTCTGTGTAGAGCTGTAGGATCCCGCTGTTTGGGAAGCGTTTGGGAGTGTAACTCCAGCAGCTGCATCTGAGAGGAAGCCCAGTAACACCTTTGAAAGCAGCCAGTTCCTGGCCATGTGCTAGCAAAAAAAAATGTGTGTTTTTAGGAAGGTTCTACAGGGAAAAGGTGATACCTGCCAAAAGGGAATAAACTCAGGGAAAGGTGGTATGCTTAGAAAAAACAGCGTATGTAAGGATGTGACCGAGGCCGTAGGCCTTCACGAGTGCCGAGAACCTGCAGAACAATCTCTGTAATTTGTGGCAACAATGCTGTCCCACAAAGGCTTTGCTTCATTTGCAGTTGCATTGTGTTTGGTGGTAATATTAGTAATTTTCAGTGTTCATGTGGTGCATTTAGCTGAAAAAGGAAAGCTGAGAGACTTGCGGAGACTTTTCTTCCCCTGTATTTCACCACTATTGTCACTGCTGGCACTGTCTTAATCCAAACACTGTGACTCGTGTGGATCCCCCTCACATGGAGAGTATGTGCAGTACTGAGGCAAGCTTTCCTAGATGTGATGGGAACCCATTAAAGACCAAGCTTAAGCATCTTTATTCTTATTAGAACAATGCCGTGTCCTCCCCTGATCATGTCCTGAATTTTCTGACCAGTTACCCAGGGTCATTTGACACACAGGTATGAGACTTGCGGTACGGTGAACCTGGGGCCGCTAATGGTGCTCGCATCCAAGAGAGACAACAAAAATGAGCTCTTGTTCTCAGCCGTTTTGGTTTGCTGTTATTTTGAACTGTTGGCCATGAATAAAGTTCAAGCCAGATTGCCCACGCGCCACCTAGAACCACAAGTAAAAGGTCTCCAATGAAATTAGCAGACTGCTGCTGTACGCTTTGCCCTCCTGTGTGGCATTTTGTGAGCGTGCCGGCTGACCTCTCAAGGTTTGGCAGCGGGGACTGATGTCTGTTAAGGCTCTGACAGTATGCGGGTAGCAACGGGGAGGCTCTTCTGCATTGTCCTTCAAGCGACCTTTGCCATTGCTGGAAGAGAGAGTCTGCTTTCGCTGGCTTCTTGGCAGCAGTGCTTGAGAGCTTGGAAATTATAGGCATCTGCCCTGGGGACTCCACTTGGACCAGTTTCGGGAGGGGGAGGGGCATGAGAGTAAAAAACAAAAAAAAAAAAAACAAACAAAAAAAGATTTTGTTCTGGAAATGGTAGAGGACTGGACAGCTTCTGTTCCAGACCCCGGAGCTGTGAGGTTTTGTGTGTTTGTCAATAATCAGGAGCATCGCTTCTCTCTAATTGTCTCTTTAATTTTCTTTAATCGAGGGAACGACACTTTTTGTAGAAATTTCTCTCCACTGGGCAGGCTAACAGTCCCAAAAGCTGCTTCAGGCATTTTGTGCAGTAGCGGAATGAATGGGAGAAGTGCCTCCGCCTGCACTGCATTTATTCTTTGCCTCCTCCTTGAGGGGAAGGTTAGTGTATTGCAACATGATTAAGGGCAACAGGATCTTGCCCTAAATCAAGGAAAGCTTAGGAAGAAATTAAAATTGACTTCCTCAGGCCACATACATTTGTTTGTTTTCTTTCTGTGGTCTTTCCCCCATTATGGAGCTCAAGTGCTGTTGGCACGTACAGTCTAATGGGTGCTACAGGGCCAGCAGCATGATGGATTTTAATGTCACAGAGAGAGTACTGAGTGAAGCACGTAGGGGGAAAAAAGAGAAAAGATCCTTGGATTTCATTGCACAAATAAATGTCAGAATGAAACAGGTCTGGCATTACTTCAGCTCCCTGCTACCCAAAGTCAATCAGAGAGAGACAGTCCTAGCAGCAAGAAATACTGTACTGCTTGGGTGTGGGTGAAATATGGGGTCTAGAACAAACCTTGTTCACCACTTAAATGCCGCCTGAAACTTCAGGCTAGGTTTAGTAGCACTTCAGTTCAGTCTGGGGCTTTTCACCTGGCCCTACAGCACAAGCAACCAGTCCTGCAGGCTACCAAGCCTGGGTTGGCGTGATGTGACTGCTGCTGTGCTGTGGGACCCAATTCAAGCTTCATTCACCCCTTTTTAAGTCCCATGCATTTAGTGGGAGAGGAATGTATCTTACACTGTCACCAGCAGGTCTCGACTCTGGCTTTGCACAGTGCCAGTCCCTGTTTCCCAAGCTGAGCCCAGGCATCCCCAGCTCTTGTGTCCAGGCTGGGAGCCTGTCTCTCAAGGGCACAGCAAAGGCAACTCGACGCTTTGCTGTGATGCTGGCTGGCGTGGAGGTAAGGGTACAGTCACAGGGGAATTTAGCACCATGTACCCAATGCAGACCGTACGGCTGGCTGCCTGCAGGTGTGCTGCTTGCGGTGCTGCTGTTACACAGCAGCTCAAGTCAAGATTTAACCTGGACCTGCTTGGCTCAGGGGAGCAGCTATTGCTATTTAGGGGGATTACAGCTATTGCTATTTAGTGGTTTTCACTGGAAAGCCTGTAAGGAGAAAATAAAGCCTGGGTTTGTTTTGCTTTTTCTCCCTCTTCCCCACTGCTTTCCACAGCCAGGCTCCTCTCAGTTGGAGCAAAACATCATATCTTTAAAAAAGTAAGATTTAGAAGTACAGTAAAATCTTCCTTTGCAAAACAGATTGCTCGTAAGGCCCATTAAAAATATTTTAGCTAAAATATTCATGAAAGTCCCTGGCAAGGGTACCCTCGTGACCAGGTCTAGATTTCAAAGCCATTTTTTCCCTTCATTAGTTCTTTCATTTCACGTAATTTCTGCAGGCATTGCAAGGGGCTTAGCATGTCTACCTTGGTCTGGAAACAGTCTAATCTTTATTTGCCAAAATGGTAGTTTAAAACTAGAAACTAGCCTAAGAGCCAGCATGTCAATTGAACAAATAATCTTAACAGCTTCCATGTATCCTGCAAGGTTTTTCTTATTAAAAAAAATAATAATAATAAAGAAGCTGAAAAGCAAGCACTGAATCTTTCTGTAACCTGGTAGGTACACAGACAATAAAATTGCTTTATATGTGTCCCTCTCTTACCCTTATCTTTCTTCAAAGTATCTAAAGAGGAAGGCAATAAAAACAAATACTTTACAGCATGGTAACCTCTGAACTGCAGTGCTTTAAAGAAATAGCCATATAATCTAACACAATATGATGGTGCTGTTTCCCTTGCTGAAGCCCTGCTGAAATGTAAGGTGAGGGCTGTGTCCTCTGGGTAGCTTTTGAGCTGCTACTTGAAAATTTGGCTTAGTTAATGTGGTACAGATGTCTAGAGTTACTGGTATAGTGATCCCCTCTGGGGTCATTTCAATTAATGATTGGTTTTATGCTGTAGTATTTTAACTGTTTGGGATGGAAATCCCAGTTCCTACATAGTTCATTAATACAATTAGCACAAAGCCTTAATGTAGAACAGAATGGTGTGAGTACCTTTTTCTTTTTTTTTATGGGTGAAATAAGGAAAAAAAAAGTAATTAAAAAACTCTGGTTGTCCTAGTTGAAAGAAACAAAAGCCCAGTGTGTTGAAAGAACTTAATTGACCCATATCACTGAAATTTGGAGTTTCAAGCATAGCATTTATCTTGAAATTTAAATGATACTTGTGTTGATTAGAAGTATTGTCTTTACTTCTGGGCACTTCTAGAATTCACCTATTCCTCTTTTCCTCCTCCCCTTGCTTTTGTCAGCATCACCGTGAGTTTGCTACGTTTGCTATCTGGGGTACGTATGATAGGCTCTTTTTAGGTAAAGCATGGCAGTCTCAGAAGATGTCCTTCAAAAACTGCTAATTCAACTGCTTGTGGTCACCTGAACATACTTAAAATCATTTGTTTCTTAGTTTCTTACACCACACATGTACTCTTCTTGATCTTTCATTTGAAAGCTAAACATTGAGTAATAACTTGTACGCTTTGCACAGGGACAGAGCTGTAACTTCCCATGGTGTCATTAAATCCTTCCTGAAAAAAAAAAAGTTTGCCTGCAAGCTGCCTGATGTGCTTTTCTGGGGTTGTTCCTTGCTGCCTGGGTAAGTCTCTGCAGCAGCATCCTTCCTGCTGACTCCCTGGGTGCCTCAGACATAGCGCTCTGGAACATGAAAGGGGAGGGTGAGTTGGGAGGGGATGTATCACAAGCTTCTGGGTGAGAAGAAATGGGCCAGATTTACCCATCTCCACGTTTTTGTGATCCTGTGTTAGGACAAGAGGATGTTGATAGCACAGCTAAAGAGAGAAAATGTTTCTCAGTAGTACAGCCTTTCAACATTCGGCAAGGGGGACATTGAGGACGTTTCCAGGGACTCGTGAAAAACTTAGCCATCAGGGGAGAGATTTGTGTGCCCACCCTCCTGTTCTGACCAGTGAAGAAGATTCCAGGTGTGATTTTTTTTTTTTTTTCTGGATTTGTACAAAAAATACCCTGGCATAAACATCAACCTGGGAAGGGATTAGGCAGAAGTGGGGTGGGAGTTCCCTATAGTTTTTTTTTTTTCTTTCTTTCTTTTCTTGTACATCTTTTAGCAGAGACATCAGATGCCTCTGCAGCAAACCAGCAGAAAGCTAGGATGTCGCAGTGCTTGATTTCCATCTGATCTTTGGTGTTTCTTTTCTGGTAATGAAATTCAGTGAGTTTCCACGTGTCTTTGGTGTCACCAGGTGACTGTCCGTGCTCTGGGATGTAGGCTTCAAATTGTTAGCTGTCTAGCAGTGGAGAGCTTCAGTTCATCCCCCAGATACAGCCCTAGCAAGAAGTTTTTCTATTTGCATTGTTGAAGAGATGGCATCTTTGCCTGCAAAAGACAGTCTGGAATCTCTCCAGCATGGTAGCGCAAAAAGGAAATGAATTGATGGTTAGTATTTCTAGACAAGTAAAGGTATAACAATCTGCATCTCCCTGGCAGCAAATGAAAGGTAAATATTGTGTGTGGTGCAGTATTGGTAAGGTAGGCCCAGGATTTAATCTCTGGTGCTTACATGGCAAGAGTAATCCTTCTGGGCTCCTGCTAGTGATGTAGAGGCAGGGGCTGCTCGAGAGGGTAGCCTGAAGGGCTGAAATTAAGTTTTAATCTAACACTCCAACATGCCTTAATTTCCAGGCAGAGGAAATCCTTGGCCACCTTGAGACATGCACCAACAGCAGCTTAGGAGACCAGAAGGAAAGCCACCCTCAAAATGTGGTGGTTTTGTCACTCACAGGTCCATGTAGAGATAGAGTAGTAAGGTGCTGCAGGTGTCTGGAGGGATGTGTTGACTGTGAGCAGCTTTATTCTTGATGTTTCTGGGTCCAGTACCACCCTGTAGCTGCTCCACTCTTGCAAAGTCCTTCCAGCAGCAGCGGAGCAGTCTGGGCCTTCTTTAGAGAAGATGAGAGAGAGCAATAGCATCTCTGTTTGGCACGTGTCTATGGAACAGATTGCTTCTGCAACCAAATTATTTCATTTACTTGCTTTCAGTCCATGTTCTCATCTCTTTAAAATGGGCACTACAATGCTGTCTCATTATGCACAGACTTTATGGGAGAGTTTCAGTAATCATTATGAAAAGGTCAGATGCTTCTGTGAAGGGCACCTATAAATGAGTCTATAAATAAATAGTCTGGAAGCCTTTAGGAGAGGCTAACAACTTATTTATTTTTTATCCTGCTGGTTGCAGGGGATGTAGAAAAGCACTAGCGTACTGCTAATTAGTCGAGTATTTGAGTTTTGGTTTGGGGGCACTGAGACACAGCTGGGTGTAGCAATTGGCTTCATACAAGACCTGCCCAGCACTGAGCTCATACCAGTGTGGAACGCAGGTCCATGAGATCTGTGCTAAGCCTTGCTGGGGACTGCATTTCTTAATTGAGAAATGTGAGTGTTTTATTGAGATAATCCTAGGCTGCAAAATACATGTTCGGCAGCAATATGGCACCACTTGGCTTGCAGGAGAAGAGCAACTGTTAGCAGTGCTTTTTATTGACTAGCCTGAGTGTTGCTGCTTGTTTGGATACTGTTCAACAGTGTCAGGTCTGGACTTGAATTGCTCAGCTGTCTGGAAAGAAACTGGTTTAATCATAGAATCATTCAGGCTGGAAAAGACCTCTTACAATCATATAGTCCAACCTACATTTCTTTGCTAATTCTACACTCGGGTGATGTTTAAGGCAGATGGTAAGAAACACCTAATTTACTCTGAGCTCATTCATAAAAAGTTCACTCTTTATGGGGGAAAACATACCTGAGCTTCCTGTATTCCAGCAGGACAGTTAGTTATTATCTTCATTTATCATCTGCCAATGCAGCGTTCTGGCTGTAGTGGGAAGGGCTGTGTTGGAACACAAAGTTCTGGAGGATGACAAGAGATGAAGTCTAAGGGCAACTGGGAGAACAAGGCAGACTGGCCCCAAAAGGGATACACCAAGAACACTTTCCTCCTGCACACTTCTCTACAAAATGTTAGGAACTTTCTGGGGTTGAACATGTCACAGGCACCAAGAGAAGAAGAAAATACTGACCTAAAAGGTGCTGCTGAGACTGGGGGAAGCAACCCCAGGTTAAGGCACGTGCTGTCTTGTGTTCCTATTTGATGTCTTTTTGAAAGTCTTCTCCCATGGGGCAACTCATTTAATCACTTTGGCATTTGCTTAGCATTTCATCAGAGGAGTTTCAGCAATTCCAGCTGCAGAGAATCTGACAGACTCGGTGTGGTGCTCACCGTCTCTGGCACCTGATCCCTAAAGTACTGCTCCTAAGGAGATTCTGTCCAGCTCATTGATCCCTGGCTGCAGCCTGAAGCACACAAAAGCTGCTTTACTTTAACTGCAGGGCATAGTGTGCTCCCTCCTTGCTTCTCCAACCAAGGGAGCTGGAGTTGGACATTTTGGGACTGAATTCCCTTTACATCTTAATCTGTACTGCCCCTTGCTGCAAATCTGCTTAGGCCTCTCACTCTTCATTGTGTCACATAGTTTAAAGCCAGACAGCGTGGTCATGACTTGTCTTAAAGCCCTGAAAGCATTCAGCCAGGCTCAATATTTATTTTTTATCTGGTTTAAATATCTGGGTTGAAAGAGTGGCCTTTTTGTTTGACAGCCTGATCTGCCCGGGTTTGCTTTTGTCAATAGTCTGAAGGGAATATGGCTCAAACCTTCAGTTGCTTCATGAGAGACAGACTCATTTCTAGATGCCAGGCTTAAGTAGGGTGATCCTGGGTGTTTGGCTCTTTGTGGGTGGGTTTTTAATGATTGCAACCTTCCTTCTCTTGCTGAATTAAAGCCCTTCCATTCAGAGGGAGAGAAAATGTGAGTTCATGAAGAGAGAGAGCAGGGATTACTTAAAAAGTGAAATTCACCAATGCGGTAGGAAAAGAAAAAACCTGCTGGCTTTGTTTTTCACTACAAGATGACCAGCCTTAAGAAGGCAGATGTGGTTCATGTCCTATTTTGTCTTCAGCCTGTCCTCTGTCTGTTATTTTTATCTCAGAATAAAGAATGTTCTCCCTCTTTGGCATTTGTACCACTTTGACTGTGGATGCAGAGAACCGCGGGGCAGCCCTTTTCTCTGATGGGGCACTGGGACAATTCATCCTATAAAGGGGGAGAATGCACTGTCAGAAAACTAGGAGGCAATAGGAGCTACAGCAGAAGGTACAGCTGAAGAACACCTGTATTTGTGAGGACCCACACCCTGGTGTCAAAGAAAAGAACTAAAAAGGGCTCAGGGCTACAAAGATGGTGAGGGGCCTAGAAGGGAAGAGGTATGAGAAGTGGCTGAGGTCACTGGGCCTGTTCAGCCTGGAAAAGAGGAGGCTGAGGGGAGACCTCATGGTGGCCTGCAGCTTCCTCACGAGGGGGAGTGGAGGGGCAGGTGCCGATCTGTTCTCTTCAGTGACCAACGACAGGACCCGAGGGAATGGTGTCAGGCTGTGACAGGGGAGGCTCAGGCTGGCTATCAGGAAGAGGTTCCTCACTGAGGGGGCTGTCGTGCACTGGAACAGGCTCCCCAGGGATGCAGTCATGGCACCGAGCCTGTTGGAGTTTAAGGAGCATTTGGACTGTGCTCTTAGTCATAGGTCTGAATTTGTATGTAGATCTGTGTGGAGCCAGGAACTGGACTTGCTGATCCTTGTGGGTCCCTCCCCAGTTGGGATATTCTGTGATTCTGTGACCGTATAACTAAGCAGTGTATTGTCACACTGACAGCTTTTTTGGCAGCTGGCCAGCCTTCCTGAGTACTCAGGGCATGTGTGTGGTCAGGGCATTTGGTTTATAGAGAGTGGTAGTGCCTGAGTCATGTAAGCTTTTTCACAGGCAGCTCTGAGCAGAGGCAGTGTTTCTGGGGCCTGTCTGATCACACCTGGCAGATGTTCTGCCTCCTGAGATCTTTGCTCTTGGCTTGGATGCAGATTTGAGCCCCCAGCAGTAGATAGCACATCTGTTGTTTCTGGAAGAGACTTGCTTCAGAAAAATGGAGAAGTAAATCAGGAAGCATAGTCAATTATTTTTTGTTGTTTGTTTTGTTTTGAGTTAATTCTGAGCTCTTACCTGAAATCACCTAATCCAGCTCTCAGTGCTTGGTATACTGTGTACTGGGAGTTTACTTGGGTGATTCTCACTGGTCTGCGGAGTAGGCTTCAAATGTGAGGATCTTTAGCAGCAAAGCAGTTCAGTTCCTCCCTCTGGATATAAACACGTTAGCCAGTTGTGTAGCCCATATGAGTGGCCACTGAATTGTGCATCCACACAAGGAGGTGTGTTGTTCCATGGTACTGCCATGGTGTCCTGGGTGGAAACATTGCTGGCTCTGTTTCTTTTTGCAGTTCATACAGCCCTGTCTTGTGGGGAAATAAAATATATACATACATATATATATATATGTATGCATGTATTTGTGGTGTGTGTTTATTCAGCAACATGGGAGCTTTTCCATTGGCATGTCCTGTGTGAACAGCACTCTAGTGTGTAAAACACAGAAATGTGCTGGACTATCTGCTTTTCTAGGAAAATAAAGGCTGAAAAGAGCTAAAGTTTGTGTCCCAGCTAGCTGGGCAGTGCCCACTGCCTGTTGTCTCACTGAGATAAAATACTCCATCTTCAGATCAGTTTGGTGGTTTGACCCCTGTCTTTTGCCATGGCAGTCTTTCCTTCTTCCCTGTTTTTTATTTATTTATTATTATTTTATTTTTTTCCCCGCAGATTCTTTTCTCACTAGGGATCACTCAACTTCACTTCATGGTAGCCTTACAAGAGGAGTTCAGATGTGTGATGATGTTAGACAAGGCAGAGGAAGAGCATTGATGGAGAATTTCTAGGTAAATGTATCACCACGTTCTTCAGAAGGTTACAGCAAATTTCACTTGTCTTTCTCAGGTGTGTGTAGCCTGTACTACATGGGCTTATTCTTAGTCCAGAACAAGGGGGTTACTTCAAAACTGTAATCAGCACTGACAGCTTGGGATCTTTCCTGAAAGGAGGCAATATATTTTTGCAAGCAAAGAAATTCAGTGTCCTGATGACCGCTGCAATAGACTCCTTCCTTTCAAGCACAAAGACACATTTTTGCCAACCTGAGACTGCCTGCTTTGCTTTGGGAATCTCTAGTAGGTTTGTAGCAATTCCTGGCTGTAACGTCAGTCCTCCAGGCTCCTTTTGCAGGAGTTAGTATGTGATGTGTGTAAATGAGATTTTTCCAGACCAAGACTCGCACCATATAAAAGTGTATGAAGCCAAGACGAGACAGGATGTAGCATTAGCTAGACACTACGGTGTTTCAGCTGTAGGGTCATTAATTCAAGCCCCCAATTTTTTATTTTTTTATTACTGTCCAAGTGCTCTTCTAGAAAATTTTCACCTAAAAGTTTCACCTAGAGAACTGTTGAGTTCATTATTTTTTTTCTAGTAAGCTGGTGAAATGAGATCTGTTTCCTCAGTTTCTCTTCTGCATGACTTTTTTCCTCCAGTAATGGCAGGAACACTTAATCACTCTTTGTTTATGTTTCCTCGTTTTGAAACAGGCATTAAAGTGTTGCCTTGCTGGGCAAATGTATGAGAATGATGACTTCAGTACTACACAAGAAGAGGACAGATCCTGCATTGAGTAACTTCCATGAACAAGGAGATGCTGAGCTTCATCTTAGCATATCACTGCCCAGGCTATGGCCTGGCCATGGGAGATGACAAGCAGCTGCTACAAGCAAAGGTATTTCTGCATAAACAACAGTACTTTTTATCTCAGGGTAGAATATGATCAGCTTGTTTATGCTTGCAGCCTTTTCATTTCTTAAGGAACGGATTTGTTACATTTGCTGAAGGAGAAGTGGGGATATTTGTTGTACAAGTACTGCTTCAGACAAAATATTTCATCTCTATTTATACTCTTTCTTTCTACAATGGGCAATGTTATTTTTGTCTCATTATTCATAGACCTTTTGAGGATTAATTAAGCAATAATTGTGAATAGGCCAGATTTCTTCTTTAAAGGTTCCAGATCAACAAGGCAATGAATAAATAGGATAAACAGATTTTACCAGGGCTTACAATGTATTAACTTCATCTCATTTTTCATTAGCTTGGTATCGAGCTTTTCTTTCAGTTTGCTGGAGTTGCATTGTATATAAAAATCTGCTCTCAAAAGCAAGTTGGTAGTTTTGGGGATTTATGAATATTGATGGCTGAATGTGGCTCCCACTTGCGTTATGACATTTCACACTGCAAGTAAAGAAAATTCAGCAGCTGTGCAGTGTCTCAAGATCCCTTGTCACCAGCCTTTTTTCCTCCCCATTCAGCCTTTCTTTTCAGCCCTCCTAAGGGCAGTGACATTTATTTTTTTTTAGTTGAGCTGAAGTTACTTGGAAAAAAAAACCCTTTGCATGTGTAAAATCCAATAGCTAACTTATGTTTTTGCTACTCTTGTTAAAAAGCCTCCATTATCCACATGCCTTTAGCTGTGCTCTCGAACGTGGTCAGAGGTTGCGCCATGGACTGAGCTGTCATAGCTGTAGAGGTTCATTTCTGTGAAGAGGCTACTTGAATTCTTTGCCAGGCCCAGAAATGAGGAATAAATGTCATGCATGTCCCTAGGAAGGGAAGAACATGTTCCGTCTCTCTGCAAAGTTCATCACAAAATAGAAGATACTTGCATGTGTTTGTGTCTTACTGAGATAAAAGTGATACTGTTCTTCGAAGCACAGATGCAGAGAACATTCAGGGTATTGATTTTTTTTGGCCCAAGTTCCTTTGTTCCAAGGAAGAAGGTAATTCATCCTTACATTAAACTGTGGTTGGATTAGACACTGGAAATTTGTATAGCAGGGAGAAAAGGAATGGCTACCATAAAAATTCGTATAAAGTCTGCATTCTCTCTAGAATTATCAATGTTGTAGCTTACAGAAATGGTGATATCTCACCATCTTTGAACAGTTGTTGTCCCAAACAAGGGGCTTTTGTGTGTTCTTCGTTTTGTTGTTGTTGTTTTTTAACAAGTTTCACCTTGGAGGAGGGTGGCTGACCACCAGTCTCTGTGCAACAGCTTTCTCTTGTAACGAGCAAGTAATGACATTTTATATTTTTGTGTCTGTATGCCCCTGTCTGTCTAAGCAGCTCTTGTAATAATATCATCTCATCATGAAAACTTGCTATTATGACAAATGTCGCAATAACTGGAGAGATCAGCTGTTTTAGGAAGGGGCTCCACTTGTAAACCGATAAACAGAAAGCCTGTTTCATAGTGCTTTCAGGAGAAAAATAAAGAAGCCACGTTTCCCATCTCTGTCCCTCTTATGAAAAAGGTTATCTTTTTTTTTTCTTTTTCTTTTTTTTTTTTTTTTCTGTGACCACTAGGCCACCAGAACAGCACAGTATTTGGGCAACTTTCCCAAAATGCATTGACAAAATCAGCTGTTGTCTGCTAGTGTCCACAGTTGCTGTGTTCAGAAAGGGTGGGACCTGGTGTTTAACCGGTCATACTTTGTTGCAAGCTTAGATGCAAAGGATAACCTTTTTTCCCCTGTTACCCTAAACCTCTCATTTATTCCTCCAAGGAAAAAGCATTTCTGTTTAGGTGATGCAACAGGACAGAGTCAAGATAACTTTTTCCTCAAGGGGATTTAACCCTTACTGCAAGAGATGTATGGATGGATGAAAAGAGTTTTGGTGCTCAAATGTTTGGAGGTTTGGGGCATGCAAGCTTAAAACATGAGTCTGGCAATGTAGTGATTCAGTTTTGCCTCCTGGTACCAATGAAGACTGTATAAAAATATACTAATTGTACAGAGATGAACTGGCACTTACTGTGCCCCATCTTGTCCCACATTTATGTACATGTATGTGTCTGTCTGTCCCCCCTTAATTATACACTTCGTTACTCACTGTATGGGTGCAACCTTGAAGTCTTAAAGGTGCTTCTGTGAATTTTGTGAAAATGAGTGTCCACATAGAAAAAAAATACCTTGTCAAGGGGAGGACTTCCAAGTTCATGCTATATTAGACCTTGGGGAAGTCACAGAGAGGAGCTTGTTGGGTAGCGGGTTACGTTAACTGTGTTGAACTCAAGAAACCAACCTGTTGGGTGTGTTTGATTTTCAGACTGCCAGCACCCCCCCTGAATCAATTAGTCATGCAGCTCTACTTGCTGTGCATGTTTTCCTGCTGTTCACAGGGAGAAGCCATTTTATGTTATCTCTAATTATTTTTGCATTCAGCTTTTCTTGCCGGCGAAGGCAGGCACTACCCTTTGTGGGGGAATTAGGTCTGAGGTAGCTCCTGGGCTTTTCAAATCTGCTGTAATCCACAATGTGTATGTGCACTGGCATAATATTCCAGCCATTCGTATCACGATTTGACACACTTACTGGGGAGAGAGACAGGCAGGTGACTGTGTAGCCTCCCCCTGGAACTTTTGACACCACTGTGTAAGGTAATTAGAAGTCCACTTCTTCTTCTTATGGCCTGATCTCCCTGTGTCTTTCCCAGATTCAATTGGAACTTGAGAATTCAGCTCAGAAAGCAGGAAAAAATGATCATTTGGATACATTGATTTTAGTAAATTGTGTACATGCTGGTATACTTGTGTGTGCATCGCAGTCTGTGATGTACATGAGCCTCACTTGGCTGGACAATGTGCTCAGCACCTGTAGGTGCTGTTCTGTTTGGGGTGTGCTCAAAAGGTTGGGATTCGGTTCTCCCTTTGAAGAAATTTTCACCTGTCAAAGATGCTGTTTGTCAAATGCCAGTGGGAAGAGGGAACCTGCTGTGGTTTGCATTGGGAAGAGCCTGTATTATCCTAGGAAAAAAAAGTGTATCTACATCCTACTGCACTACAAGAAAGCTCCACTGCAGAAATTCGTCTGTGATCCAGGCACAATCAAATGTTTTCTGTCTACCGATGGCCCATGTTTTAATCTTAGCTTTCCAGCCTGGCAGAAGGTCCTTTTCCATTACATTCCAAAGGGTTCTGAAAGACATGGAAATCATTGCTTGGAAAGCTGTACTTCTGCAGTAAGCTATGTAAAGCTAGGTCCAGTTCCTATTGCAGGTGTAGACACACTCCTATTCTCTCCTGCGCTATAAGGAATTTCTTTGCCAGCCCATCCTATCTTTTTCAGTCTTCCTGATTCTCACTGCAGTGAAGTGCCCAGAACGTTTTCAGAGCCTACCACCACGGTCTTCACAGAGGTAGCACCTAGTCCAAGGAGTTCCTTGTCCTAGGCCATCTTCACCAAGAAGTCCAGTCCCCAGGATGCTGCATGAGCGGTGGCCTTAAGATGCCAGAACAGCCACACGGAAAACGACTGTGAGATACTGAGAGCGTGTACAGGCAGGAGCCAGAAGGTATTAACCACATCTTTAGTTTGCAGTCTGAGCTATAAAATGAGGATTTTAGTCATCGATTTTACTGAACTAAAGCTGAACCTTTTATTTATCATGGCTTCTTCCTAGCCATCAAGCAAATGTAGGAAATCAAAGCGGTTTATACTGAATGCTCAGCCAAATGCTCTTCTGTTCCCCAGTGTTTAATGAAATTTTTGTGTTTGGTTGCGTTCCCCTTGACAGATTGGGCTACACACCTCAGGTGTGTTTTCTTCTGCTTCTAGAATGTGGCCCTTCTTCTGTGAAGGGGAGGTAGAGAAAAGGACTTGTGCCTGAGTACAGTGGGAAAATTTCAAGATATGCATTTTCCTAACAATGTTGTTCTAAAGCATGGACTCCTACAGAAGCAGTCATTGCTGGCTTTTTGAAGGGAGCAGCTGTACGTGCAGCAGTTAATGGGGGAAAGTTTGCTTGCAAAACAAACTGGCAATTGATGGTCCTTTTAAATCTGCAGCAATCCTTCCTTCAAAAGCTGCGTCAAGCTTCCACATCGCAGGGCAGAACATGGCCCTTGTTCAATAGCCCGTGATCCTTTGTATCTGTGCTTGATGCAAAAGAGAGCACATGTATCCTTTATTTCAGCCATTTAGTCAATAAAAAATAACAATCCTTTTAGTGAGATGAATTGTTTTGGCAGCTGTATATTTCACACTGGGAGAACTCATTTACAGGGGGATTATATCACCCGCATTGGTAAGATCTGTCTGGGATGCACTTTACATGTCGTAGTGTTTTCCTTTCCCGCAGTGATCTTTGTGATGTGGGGTGCAGGCTTTGGATCTTTGGCTGTTTTGCAAAAGGGTGCTTTGATTCCTGCTCTTGGAAGAAGCGGCGTTAAGGCTGGACCCTAACTCCCCAGCTGCCACCCTGGCTCTGGGGAAACCTTACCCTGAAGCCAACATTGGGTACTCCAAGGAAATTTGGCCAACTTGCAGCTGCCTCTCTTGCAGGCCACTGTCCTGCCAAGGAAAATGCAATAGGGGAGAATGTTTCAGTTACCCCCCCCCCCCAACAAATCCCTTATTTTCTTTATTTGCAGAAATACAGCTCTTAATGCTTCTCAGTGCTGAAGGGTATTCGCTACACTACCTCCCACTCTCTTCCACCCACTTGTTCCAGTTTGCCCTCATCAACCTGGCCTCCTTTCTCCCTCATCTTCAACTCCCTGTCCCCGAGTCCATCCCTCTGCCATCTGCTAATGGTTGCCCAAGCCGGCGACAGCATGGTTTGAGGCTCGCTCTGAGCTGCCCTGCTCTGCTCAGCTACCTGGCAGGATGCATGCCATGAGGGACCGCAAGAACCTTGCTCTTACCGTCAGTTTTCACAGCTTCCTGGACTCCTCTTGGAGATTTCTGCCTCAGACATTCATAGTGCAACCATGCAAACTCATGCCTTTAGAAAGCCAGGGTCAGAAGCTTCCCATCCCGCTCCAGCTTAAGAGTAGGAAGATAATGGGAACTGCTCACCCCAGCAGAGAGGTGCAGGGTGTCTTGCGAGAGAAAAAAATGGAAAGGCTGCCTCTATCTCTGCCCTGTCCACTGTCTGTCCTAGGAGCAGCCTGGAACCCGAGATAATGTGGTAATTTCAATTTTATGACTTCAGCTACCCTTAATGACCTTTAAAATGGACTTGCTTCATTTGCTTTGGTTTTAAGAGACTATGCTTAAGTAATGCTTTGCTGCATTTCCTGTTTTCTTGTATTCTAATTTACTGTGTAATGACTCTCTATATTAAACAATAGTAACAATATCTGAATTTATTAATCAACCAAACATGACAGACAACGCATGTTAAGCTCTCTATATATTTTGAATCCTGTATCTCCCAGGTAACATGAGAAAACTGTTGAATCATACTGAACCACATTCCTCAGCTGATGTAAATCAGCTAATATACAGCAGCTGAATTTCTGGCCCATTATGTTAGTCCATAAAAGATGTTTTTGCCTTCAGAGTATTAATTATCCATGATTCTTTTACTTTTCTTGTTTTTCTGCCTTTGCAGGTGCTGCTAATTCACCCGTTTTCTTCCAGAAATGGGAAAATTGATCTATATTAGGAAATATGTTCTTCCTTTCTTCAGTAAGCTGCATTTTCATTTTTGGCATCCATATTTAAACCCTAATGTACATACACATATGAATGATGTGGGCTTTACTGCTGACAGTTTTAAATCCTACCATGTATCAGCTGCACAGCAGCTTAACCCCTTCTTAGCTTCAGCAGAAGACAATAGTTTTTTTTTTTTTGCAAAGAGGAGGGTGGGATGCAGTGTGTCACACTCTGTGGAGAGGTCTCCGTTGATAAACCATCCCTAACTCCAAGGTCCTACCATCCAAAATCAGTTAATAATGCTGATAGTAAGTGATGCACTGAGCCTGGATGCTGGGGGAGGATAAAGGGAAGGCTCAGAGCTCCTCACCCCACAGCCTGCTGGCACTGGCAGATGCACCAGAAGTTCCCGCTCAAAGGGACGTATTTGAGCTTATTTTTCCCCTTCCTTGTTGACCCCTTCAGCAAAGAGCAGAGTGAAACCCCAAATATCTGGGCATATCTTCTCCATGTCTGCTTGCTGGGGGTGGGGGCTTTTGAGCAAAAGCAGGGTGATGCCCCAGAGGAATTCACCCCTGGGGACTTGCACGCAGCAGGCACGATCAGCGCTGTCACCTTGAGGGCCCCGTGAGTCTGTGGGTGCAATTCATCACCCCACAGCATGGCACCCAGCAGTCACAGGGCATGCAGCCTGGACAAAGCAGGGCAGAAGATTAATCCTCCTCTCCCTACTAGATTGTAATTGGAAGGGAATCTGTCTTTGACTTAATTTCCTCTCTTGTCTCAGCCAGAGTCTAGTGGATCAAAAGAGATGCAAATTGAAAGAGAATATTTTGGATGTGCCTGATTTTAAAGTTGAACATGAGTAATCTTTCATGCCTCTGACTTAATGTCTGTATCATTTTTCTCACAAAAGCATTGAAACAACTTATATTGCCTTCTGTGACAAAAAGATTTCTTATTTTTTCAAGAGAGGAAACCTGAATGATACTGTTGTAGTATTCGAATGTAGCTACTAACTGCCTGGTGTTATCAAACCTGAAATTATCCTTTACGTTAAAATACTATATGGTTTATTTTGTAGTAAGAGGGCAAAGACCCACTTACTGCAGAGCGTCAAGGTAATGTATGTGGGCTGCCATTATGTAGGAGGGTATTATTCACAAAGAACTTCAATCAACTGATTATCAGATTATTGGCCAATGAAATTTAATATTAAATCTTTCTTTTCTTTTTTCTTTTTCTTTTCCTTGTTATTTTGAATTACAACACTACAAAAGTATTTTTCAAGTGGTTAACTTGAATTTGCTTTCCAACATCTCTTTATTTGGGAAGAAATGAATTCAATGGTTCTGTTTTATTTTTAGTGCTTGTGAAAGTGAAGGATAGTTGTGCCTGCACTACAAGAAGGGTGATTTAGGTAAGTGTCTCTGAGGCAGCTTGAGTCAATTTACCTTAGACTTGCAGTGAAATTCTCTATTGCTTTGCTGCAAAGCTTCCCAGGAGAAAAGATTTACTCTTGCTGAGCTGGATTTGAGTGGAGGGTGGTTTTGTTGGTGTCCTATGTTACACCTGAATAAAATGGGAGGGAAAAATGCTACACTGATTGAACCACAAAAGGAAGGAGAAGAGGGTTGTTTATTTATTTGTCCACATATTCAACCTGTGGGTGATGGATGTCAATTACGGTATAAATAAAATTCACATCAGACTCAGTCAAGAAACCTGTAAGGATTTTTTGTATCAAGTGTCCTTATTAGTATCACTTGGTTTATTCCTCATTTTCAAAGTGAAAGAGACTTTTCTGCAACACTTGACTGCAGATAGTAGAGCCTTACATGTTGGCTGCCGTGTTGGTAGGATAAATGTCCAGCCTTCTTCTCTGCCCTCGCTCAAGACAGTCCAGATGTACAGATGTGGGGGGACGGGATGGGACACAGGACTTCTCTGCCATTCAAATCATACTGTCGTGATCACTTACCCCCCAGATCTGCCCCAGGGAGCATATGGAAAGGCAAAGCCCTGAGCCCACACAAAGGGAAAAAGTGCAAGGGCAAGTGCTGTTTTTCCATTATCATGGCATTTGTTTATAGATTGAGAGGAATAACTTGCTCCTGGTCTCTGAACAGAGCCATTCCTTTGCTCATGCAGAGACATCTCGCAGGCCAGCTGTGCTGTCTCCGAGTCACTTGTTATCAATTCTTACAAGTGTGAGGGGAAGCAACAAAATCATGACAATGATAAATACTGCTTCTTTACACACTTATATGATGCCAGCCCAGTTTGTGGTCCAAATACGCCACTGTGGTCTGGCTCCAAGTAAACAGAGCTATTAGCAATCACAGGAGGCTGGTAGGTTGCAGGTTGGAGCTGACCAGTTGTTACAGAAAAACAACAGATTCCTCTTTTTTTTTTTTTTTTTTTTTTTCCTTCCTGGATTCCTGTTATCGCTGAATCTTTTGCACTCTAGAGAAGAGCACTGCTGTTGTCTGGTGGCTAAAAGCAAAATCGCATAAAGAGAGGAGAGAAGGGATCATAAAACAAAATGTCTCTCATTCTCAGCTTGATAACAAATGCAGCAAGTGATCCCTTGGGCACACCAGGTAGTGCCCCAGTAGGCTGGCACAGCACTGTGCACACCATCTGCTGAGTTTGAAGCCTTCTTCTGCACCCCATCCTGCAGAACCTCCTGCAGATGGCTGCTGCTTTTCTTGGCAAATCACACATAGCCAGCCTGGGTTAGCACCTTGCTAGCATTTACTACAGAAAAAAAAGGGAGAAAGGGAGAGTATTACACAGAGGTAAGTTAATGTGTGCTTTGTATTTGTACAGTTATAAACTCCACCTTGCTATTTGTGAGCTTAATAGGACATTTCTCTAGCTATTTAAAACTGGTCAGGACAAAAGCCCTAATTCCTATATGCCCTTTCACTAGAGATGTTGATGTTTGGCTACTTTTGCTTCCTAAATGTAGCTGTTAGATGGAGGTTAGTGAAACTTGCCTCCTTGGAATCCAGGAGGTTGAAGGAGAACAGTAAATAAAGATACGTTGTATATATATTATGAGATGCAGGACTCAAACTGATGAATGTAAAAGTCGGAGTGAAATAAGAAATTCAGACCAACATAAAGCAGTGATAAAGCATTCAGTATATTATTTCATATCAGACAGTTTCTTTTCTATCTAAACTGGCATATTTTGCAAAACAATATCCTTTAAGAAAACAGCTGGTCCATCAGAACGTTTTCCTGCTGCTGTGTATCATCAGCCCAGTGTTTTGTTCTGATCAGAAAGGTAAAGAACAAGAGCAGAGAGCAAGGCCTGAAGGAAGAAAATTCCTGTTTTTCCCCTAACCAACAATACAGCAACTCAAAGCAGTCATAGCAGTATAAAAGAACCTCACCGATAAATCGAGCATTTACAATTTCAGCAGGAGAAACTACAGTGCCCTGACTCTCATAATTTCTTTTAGGTCGTATGAAGCCAGATCATCAGTACTTCAAATTAGTAAAAGAACACAGATAGTCTCGGAGATTGCTATAAAGCTTTCTGATTTTCCACAGCACAAGAAACTAAAAAAATAAAAATTCAGAGTTTGCTGTATTGGAGAGTAGCTGCATTTGCAACAATTGTCTGTACATTGATATTTCGTGTTGGGGTTTGAAGTCTTCAGTAGGCTCCTTAATAAATAACAAGGTATCCTGAAAGCATGAGTACTAGGTGGCACCTACTGAGTTACTAACCTTTACTGTGTTCATTTTATATATACATATATATTTTCCACTAAATATCTTGTGATCTTAAATGCAGATCCACTAGTTCAGATGATTTTCTTCTGCAGCAGCTCTGCTTGATCACTACTAAGGTTTTTTGAGGGAGACTGGCCAAATTTGCCAACACTAATCTGGAAGCCAAAATAAATATCTTTGTGTTCTGAAGAGTGGAAATGCTGGAGCCTGAATATCTCACCCAGAGCTGTTAGCTCTTTTCAAAGCCTAGCATCTATATTGCCACCTCTGCTGAAAAGCCCTGAGATCTTTTGAAAAATAGAGCTCCACATACGCAGGCAGAGCATTGAAAAGTAGGCTCTTGGTTCTTTTTGGAGGCATGGATCTGCAGCCCGTTTGAATCAAGTTAAAGCAACCATGGCATCTCCTGAACTCTGGTGAGTGTGGGAAAATGGCAGTTAGCATTACCTTGAGAAGCTTCATTGCATTTGGCTAAAGCAGACATTTTTGCTGAAAGGATGTCTCCCCAAGAAAAGTTCAGGTACAATTTTAAAAATATTGAAACAAATTGTTGAGAACTTTTTTGTTTCCTAAGATACACATCAGTGCTTCTGCATGTAAAAATGCCAGTTCAGTTTCAGGAGGTTTGCTTGAGGCTGTAACCAAAACTACTGAACAGCTGTATTACAGGTACAGGACGGAAACTCTAAGTACGTGGGGAAGTCATTGTTTCTGGACATCCTACAGTTGATTTACTGCAGTTTTAACTTGACAATCGAAAGTTGTATGTCAGAGGCTTACATTGATTTTGATTTACTAAAACACCCCTCTCTTGCGCAGCTTGATTTCGGCTAAAGGTGGGTTCCCTCCTTTTCCAACAGCAGGATGACAGGGCGAGGAGCTTTCCAGCTCTGCAGCAGCAGTTGCTGCCTGGGCTCGATGCCCAGCTGGGGCAGCTGTCCTAGGAGAGAGTGCTCAAGGTGCTCCGTCAGCTGGCCCAGCTGCAGCTGAGCCAGCCCCAGGACTTGCTCAGGAATCCCTTGCTCAGGGCCGGGGAACCTCAAACTTGCAGGATCACAGCTGGGTGAAATGAGGTGTTGCAGGTATTTGGGAGAAGAACAACATTCAGCTGGAGCTAACTGGAAAAGGTTTACTCTTTTTTTTTTTCTTTTTTTTTCCCCCAAGCAAAGTTTCATTTCAGCTTGGCTTAAGGCATTCTGTTCACTCACCACCAAGTGTTTCAGGTTGCTCATTTGGGGGTTACTGCTTTAGGCTGTGCCATTTTCAAGTGCTTTGTCCAAATATTTCTTACTGAGTCTATCAACTTGCAGTGCACCAGTGTGTCTTATTTTCGCCTGCCTCTTCTGTAGGCAAAACTGTTCCATCAGACAGCAAGAACTTGATCTTCCCATTCGCCACAAGCTGGGCCTTGGGCTGGAGAAGTAGCTGCAGGATACTGCCCGCTGAAGGAGCGCAGGATTTAGGATTTGTCAGCACCACAGTACCAACAGTTTGGGGATGCACCAGAGCTTTTATATAGCATCTACTGACCTCCTTTGGGCAAGCATGTAAGGATCTTCTGCGGAGCCGCCCTGAAGACTACGTGTTGGGTGAGTACATCCAGTCACAGACTTGGTATGTGCTAGTAATTGTCATATAATAAAACAACTCAGGGTTTCTGCTCCTCATGTTGGACCCGCCACTGAGAGGTGTAAGGTGTTCCAGCAAGCGTGCAGCCTAAGCAAGGTTGTGAGGTGGGGCTGCTTGGGCTGACCTTTCTGTTGGAGCTGAATTTTAGCCTCGGAGCCATGCACAGAATAAAATGAGCTCAGAGGATGGCAGAGCTCCTTTTCCTGAATGTTGAAATCCCTCCTGACGGATGCAGGGAAGCTGAAATTGTTGCACAGCCCCCTCAACTAATGCAATTGCATTTTTAACGTTTAAACAACAGTTTAATTTTTCGAGGAAGGAAATTTCTCTAAAATTTCTGTGGGGAAAGCAAAGCAAGCCTTTAGAAAAACCTGCAGATGGAAAGCTTGCATTTATGTAAAATGGAGGCATGCTGCGAGTCATTGGAGAAAACCTATATTTTCTTGACAATTATAACAATATTAGGTAGCAGCGGAGGTTGCCAAGGCAACCTGGCCACGGGTGCATTCATGTGGAGTGTGTGTGACTACCTGCTTTGTCAAGCCAATGGATGGATGGCAGGAGGTGGTGTGCGCGTGTGGGGCAGGGAGGGGATAGCTAGCGTTTCATCAAGCTTCACTAGCAACACCGTTTAAAAGCAGAGTTATTGTTTTTTTTAAGCATGTCTGACTGCACTGAGCCTCTGCTGATTTTGTTTCCAGCATAGTCATGAGGAATGTATGGGAGCCAGGTGGAAGCAGCTGACCACTGAGGTGTCCCGCAGTTAGAGGAGGCCTTTGGGTTTTTTAACATGGGGTACGCTTGTAGATTCTCTGGCGTAAATAAATATACAGCATTTGCCCTGAGTACCTTTATTATATAATTATATTTATATAATTACCCCTTCCTTTTGTGCCAAACTTTCACAAGCCTGTGTTTCCCCACATGATAAACTAAAGGTATCCTCCCACCAGCTCACGTTTCTTGCCATCTGTTGCAGTGCTTGACACCTTCTTGCCTTTGCCTGTCCCTCCTTGTTCCTCTCCCCCACATCTCTGGTTTGTGTATGGGAGCTCTGCTGGCCTCCCCAGCCTTCCTGTAAGGCACAGAAAGTGCATCACACGGAGTGTGGTGTCCTATATGTTGCTCTTCAGGCTCTCTCACGTTCCTCCTGAACAGTCATTGCATTTAAATGTTGTACAGCAATCCCCCCCTGCTGATCTCCAGGGATTTCACTGCCTTGTCTTTGACCTGTAAAAACTTCCAAGAGTCGCAGATGCGGTTGGCTTAGGAAAAAGCGCTAGGGCTGTACAATATCTGATATTTCTGTCGGGAAAAGGAAAATACCCCCCCCCCCCCAAACCTCCAAGGGAATCAGGAGAGGAGTGCTTTCCACATGGTGGGGGCATGTGCAGCTCAGCCATGATGTGCAGCAGCTGATCCCTTGTTTCAGCAGGTCGGGGAAGCTGAGCTCGCAGGTTTGTGCTGACATGGCAGCAGCGCGGGTCGCTGGGGGATGCTGTTGTAGGCTGAGGTTTGGCTGAGCATTTCCACTGTTGTTGAATGACAGGTCCCCTTTCCAAAGGAGTTTTGCTTGGGAAAAATAGAAGGAGGCTTCTGCATTCTCTTTTTCTAAGCCAAAGGCTTTACTGGGCTGAAACACGCAGCTTCCCCTGGGAATTAGCCAGTCACAAGAGGCATTCAAAGGAGCAGATATTCAGGTATTGAAAACCATCTGTGCAATCCCTTTCGGCTCTGGCGTGAGGGCTCTTGAATACATTGAAACTCTCGCAGCGTGCACGGCTGCATCCCCAGCCCTGCACTGCTTTCGGAGTAGCCATGGCAGCTGCCGTGTGTGATGAATGTCAATTGCACCCCAAGCGCTCAGGAAGAAGCTTGAGTGAAAAATTAAGATTCTGGGATTTTGTGTTGAAATTATTTTCCCTAACTGCTGCTTTTTACCGTGGCTTGCAGAAGGTCCTCTGCGCATACAGATGCGCTCACAGCCAGCCTGCTCTCGCACTTTTGTGCCTACAGCTGCGGCTCAGATGTGCGTGGTGCCGTGCCGGTTCCCTCTCCCCGCGCCAATGTGTACACTGCCATCCAGAGGTGTGATGGCAGCATGTGCAGGTACACGCGAGCTAGCTGACAGCCCGGGGCTCCCAGCCCCCCCCTACGTGATGGGCAGGGCTGCTTTTGCACCTACAGCAGCTGAGATGTGGCTGGTGCCATCAGGCACGTGCACTGCACCCAACTGCAGCGCAAACATCGAGGAGCCTGCAAATGGGATCCTCTTCTGAAACCAGTTGTTCAAGCAACTGCCAAAGGTGTACGGGCAGGAAATAAAGAGGGGAGGATGCAGGTCAGGAACCCACACAGCTGCCCAAGCCAGGAAAACACGCGTTCACTGGGATTTTCCGTTGCTTTGGCTGTCCTGAAATGTTAGGCATAAGACAGCTTTTCTGCTTTGCGGGCAAGGAAAGAAGAGACATGGAAACAGTCCGCCAGACATCAGAGCCCAGCTATATGGAAAAGGGTAAACATACATGGTTTGTGCTCAAGTTAGTGTAACCTGAGTGCTGAGCACCCAGCTGTGCCATAGTGCCAGGACACCTGCTGTGTGCGCCAGCTGGGTGTGTGGCAAGGCACTTGTGTTTTGAGAGAAGACTTTATCCACTGGATTAAAGCGTAGGTGAGCTGCTCGGTTTGCTTAGGGCTTCCAAGATGGTTTTCAGTGCTAGATCTTGAGCACAGCTAGAACCATTGATGGCAAGTACCTATTTGGTAGTAGTTCCTAAGTGTTGAATGTGTTACTGAATATTCGGGCCCAAGTGATTCAGGCACTCCTAGCACAGAAGTCTTGTGTTAAAGGCCCTCAACCACCTTTAGGCTGTGTTTTATTTGGCGTTTTGGTTCCCAGGAAAAGGTGTCTCAAGCTTTCGTCTCTGGAGGCAAAATCAAATGCTGGATTGAATTGCCTTGCCTTTGTACAATATGGGGCACTTGACAGAGCTATAGAAATCCCATTTTAAAAATGATAGCTGTTGATTTTCTGCTTGCTGAGAATTATTAGGATTTTTCTGTCCTGCTAAACCAGCCATTAAATCAGCAAAATGCTTTGGCATTAGAGCTGTTTGGATTGTAAAAAATACTGCTTCTTGTTGTTGAGCTGTGAGCGTTCAGTTGCAAAGTTAAGGAGAAATCTAAAAGGACAAATAATGATCTTAATTTGAAAGACATTTTACAAGTAAACATGCTGCAGTTGTAGCTACAAATCAGATAATTGCTGAACATTTTAAAACCCAGGAGTATAAAATTAAAAACAAGAAAATCAAACTTAAGTGCAAACAAATAGCAGGGGAATTCTAAGCAGAAGGTTCAGGTTCTTTTTTTTTACGGACCGTTTCTTTTTTTTTTTTCTTGGCAACCTCAAATATTGCATAGTGGTCTTTATTTAATCATCCAGGTTATAATATTTAAATGAGCAGATACTTTAAAGTAGAATGGTTTACAGTCATTTTTTCTGTTATTTTATAAGAAATGTAGCCATGAAACATAAAAAGGTCAATCACTTCAATGAAATAACTTTTAAAAATAATACAGTTTTACAGCCATACATAAATATATGTATTCTATTATGTTGAAGAATATCAAATAATATGGCACAGTGTTAAGCTGCAAGTTCTGCAAGGAGGATACATTAGCTTTAAACTGGAATATATGATCACTGAAATACATTATTTCTGCTTTGGACTTCACTTTTCCAGGCAAAATGGTTCTATTCTTCCTACTTCCCACTTTTAACTGTTATTTTTCCTGACTTATAACGATTTACCTATCAGGGTACTAATATGTCTTGTCACCAAGTGTATTGGGGCTGTGACAGTCCCCTGCATACTACCCAGCTCTCCTCTGCCAGGACAGCCTGGCTGCTCTGAACTCTGTTTTGAGAAGGTGCTGGCAGCTGGGTGGGGTGCCTAGCTGAGGGACAGCCACCATACAGGTGTCAGTGAGGCTCTGGATATATCCCCAGGTGGGATGGAACCTCTGCTGGGAGGAAGATGCAAGGAGGCGCTGCTTACGGTCATGCAAGTGGAAAGCTGTTCTGCAGAGCTTCCTGAGATGGTAGAACGAAGGGGAGAAGAGGCCACCAAATAGATTTTGTACACACGTCTGGTCCTCCTGTCTACCTGTGACAAAGATTTGCTCATCCTCTGAGAGCTTCCACATTCCTGGGTAGGTTTTGCAGCTTCTGGCAAGTCTGTAGTAGCCCAGATATTTACGCTGAGCTGCAAGCTAACTATATCCTCCAGCACAGCCTCCCAGCACACGACCCTCAATACTAAAATGCCATAAATACGGATTCTGAAAGCATCCATTGTTGCATTGTTAACTATCATCATCTGTAGGTCACACCTGACCTAAATTTTATGCATTCTGAGGAGCAGCTGTTCGCAGTGTCTGGAGATAGAAGTAAGGTAAAAGCCATTCCCATTCCCTCCACATCTTTCCTCTAAAGCAATCAATAAGTTTAATTAGAGTGGTTAGGGATGAACTATGAAAGCAGCAAAGTTAGTACCAGATACATCAGGGAAACATTGGGACAGAAGTATACATAAGACATTTCCAACAGAAATCTAATGTACATAAATTCATCTGTCCTGGATCACCTCCTTGTCCTGCATGCGCCTTAACATTGCCTCTGGGAGGATTTGTTCCATCACCTTCCTAGGCACAGAGGTGAGGCTCCACTGTTTTTTTTTTTTTTTCCCCTCAGGCCTTCCATTCTACCCTTTTTAAAAGTGGGAGTGATTTTTCTTTTTTTCCCAGTCGCCAGGAGCTTCACCTGACTGCCATGATTTTTCAGATCTGATGGGGAGTGGCGTGGGAACATCTGCCAACACCCTCAGCACTCTGGGGTGCATAATGGAAAATATTTTTCTGCATTTTGTATTAAAGAGGGAAATCCACCACAGTGGTCCTTTTCAGAGTACCACTTGAGACAAAAATACATCCCAGAAGATGTGGGCACCCCTAGACTTATGCCTCCTATATCCCAGATGCTTAGAATTAGAAGTCTAGTTGGCACAGGAGAGTGAATATGAGATCTTCCAACTGTCTACCTACAGTTTTGTTAACTTTTGGCAATGTCTGTCTCTCTTTATTGGCCATGAAGGCCCTCCCAAAATAAGTGCTGTGTATCTGGGCCAATTTATTTCTACACCAAGTTTCGGACAGTATCTTGAGCAATTCAGCAGAGCTGTCATCACCAAACTGGGTTGTGCAAGATATCACCGTGTCCTTTACAGCTTGTCCTGGTAATGCCGTGAGCTTCACGTGCAGGTCAAAATAAACCACAGCTCTCCTATTCCCTCTCCCTGGTGAGATCCACCATGCTTTGTGGAGATATACAAGCAACCCCAGCAAGTGTATTTTTAACGAAATAGTCCCTCAAACTTTCATCGCGAACATCTCTGTGAAAAATGCTATAAAGCTGTCAATGCCAGAGTGTTTTGTGGGCACATACTTTTTACTGTTTCGATGCATTAAAATACCTGAAATTGGAGGCGCTGAATTTCAGCATTGTGTTAGCTGAAACATCTGGTCTTTCAGTTTAAAATAGCTCTTCTGGAAGCTTAAAACATTTTGGCTTTGTTGCTGTGAGGAAAGCGTTTATTTAGTTTGGAGGAGAGATCAAATTGGATTACTTAGTCTAAAGGAGAGAAGATGATGGAGGATATCTCTCCAGGTAAATAAAAGGCTGCTGCAGTGAGGAAGGCAATAAATCTGCTTTCCATGTTCATGGAGGATATAAGAAAAAATAATGGGACTCCAGTAGCTGAGTAGGAAAAAAAAAAAAAAAAAAAAATCAAAAAAACAATCATTAGGAAAATTTTCTTTTGGTAAGGATAGCTCTTGTAGAAGACTGTCTGACAGGAGATCTCCACCAAGAGATCCCAAACCTGTTCCTGAGGACAAGCACCGGTCAGGATAACAGGAAGGCCTCATCCTGCCTGAGTGCTGGATGAGCTCCCAGGTCTCTCCAAGCCTTGGCAGTCTTTGAGGTTGACGTCTGTTTTCTTGAAGATAAAACACTATTGATACAGAAGCCATCTGACAGGAGATTGTAGGTGCAGCAAGGAGACTCTCAAGGAGAGTTTCTCTCAGCCGGTGCTGGCTGTAGCACGTTATAACTGTCCACAGTGTCCGTGTGTGCCTTGCCCCACATGTGGTCTGCATGTGCATGGGCACAGATGGGGCTGGCAGAGGTGACACATTTCTTTTAATCCTTCTAAGAAATTACGAATTAAGATGTGATTATAGAACTGTTAAAAAGGGATTACCACAGAGGAATTTTCAGATGGTCATGCAGAATAACTAGTGAAGAGTGAATAGCAAGGTTGAGCTATTTATCTAAATACACTTCTCTTCTCCTTGTTTCCACTTGGTGAGTCCTTTCCCTTGTTTTGTCTTTCAGCCCATGTGATCAGTTCTTTCTCAGTACAGTTACAACTACTGGTCTGCCTCATTTTCTTGTCTAGCACTGGCAGTATTCTTTTAAACTAAATTCTTCAGGAAAATAAAATGTATGGGATTGGTTTGGAGGGTCTGTTCCACACTGTACAAAATAACTTCTGTGTTTTCTGGCAGATAGTAAGCCTATACAAGAGTAGATAGTGGATGCTTCAGTACTGTTCCGTGGAGCATCCCTTAGGGCAGATTGAAAGCTGTTAGACCTATAACCAGTGATAGGACTAGAGGGAATGGCTCATGGTGTGTGCTAGGGGAGATTCAGGTTGGAAATGAGGAGACTTTTCTTCTCAGGAAGAGCAGTCAGGCATTGGGACGGGTTGCCCAGGGAGGTGGTGGAGTCACTGTCCCTGAGGGTGTTCAAGGAGGGGTTGGACATGGTGCTTGGGGACATGGTTTAGTGGGAGACAGTGGCAGTAGGGTGATGGTTGGGCCAGATGATTTTGAAGGACTTTTCCAACCTTAATGGTTCTATGATTCTATGATCCCATTGTAAGCAGAAAGCCTGTGACATTTCCAGAACCGCCAGCACCTTTGTTGTGGACAGCTCCTGCCCCAAACCCGTGGCTCTGTTACTTTTCCATCCTTGACACTTTCTCTTAGAAAGTTCTTGATTTCTCCTGTTAAAAAGTTTGTGGGTTCTGGGAGTAGGCCACATTAAAGGCTGCCTCCAAACTCAGCATTGGCTGTCTAGTCTGCTGTGGCAGCAGCCTAGGGTTCCCAGCAGTGCCTTATGATGTTCCTACGGAAGCACAACGTGAATATAGAGCCCCGCCTAAGGGAGAGGATCTAGACAGAAGTGTGTTTTTATTCACAGTATAAATGTACTAATCAAAAGATATTTGTTGATAGAAATGGTTTCTTTAGCACTTGGCATGATCTTTTTTCAGCACAAGGACTTGAATTAGATCTTTGAACTTGCGGTGACAGTGAAGGAACTGTGTTTGTGGAGAAACTGGGCCATAGAAATGCTCTCTTCACAAATAAAGGAGCCTTTTTTTCTGGAGGTTCTTGTTTATGTATCCATTCATCTGCAGCTGTCTTCCAAAGTGACACAGGTCTCCAAATGAATAAAATAAAAATAGACAACAACAACAACAAACCCTTTACAGTAAAGCAGAAGGATTTCCTATTGTCAGAGCAATATACATTTAACTACTTGTTTAATGGAAAATAGTTGGTAGAGGAAGGGAAAATGAAGACTCATAAGAAATGCATGCAATTCTGTGTGATAGGGTATCAGAACAAATTGCTGCTGATAACCTCCCAGGTTAATTGTTGTGCAGCGAGTGACCCTCTGCTTTGAATCAACACACTACGTTTAAGCTGAGAACACTCTGTGGCTGCCTCTTGGTGCTGACTCAGTAGTGTTAGAACTGGTATTTATGGATGATTGGGTGATACTTGCTTCAGAGCCATCTAAGTGATTTAAATACAGCAGTTTAAACATTTTGGAGGATGAAATCCCTGTAGAAGTTTTAACACGTTCCAGCTGATCATAATTCCAGCAGGTAATTCCTTATCCCCATCAAAGCTTGTAAATCCCTATTTGTTCTTTATGCAGTGGCTAGATTATTTTCTTTATTTCCAAGTGCTGAGTGCTGAACATAAGTTGTAGAGGTCACAATGAAATCCTGATGGATTTATAATCTAACTGGAGGTTTCTGTATTTGATAACAGTGGCCAAATTCTGTATTAATCTAGACTGTCCTTTGGGACACGATCCCAGGGATGGAGGAGGATGTCATTCAAACCATTGGGAGGATTCCTGCTGCTGTTGCTCCTTTGGCTGGGGTCCTTAGAAACTGTACAGAAATCAGAAACCTCACAGAGCATGGGATTTGTTGCTGCTGAGGATTGGACTAGATTGCAGTTTTACTAAGGAAAATTTCCCAAGGCACTTTATAAGAACTAGATCCGTGTTCCTATTGACTTCTCTTGGAAAATTAGATTTTGATACCTCTGAAAAAAAAAATGCCATTCTGATCTAACTGGAGCAAGGCTGTTTTGGTCCTAAAAGGCATGCTACTAACACAGCATCAGTTTGCCTAAAATAAAATAGTAACAAAGTAATACATTACTGCAGGGCTGCACAGATTCTTGTTCACAACTTCATGGGCTAGTCAGAAGATGAGGGGGACTGTTAAGCTGTGGCTCTTCACTGTCCACATCACTTGTCTTCAGCCTCCTTTTCCATCAGGTTTTGTGCTTCTAAATCACAACACTGTTCAAGACAATTTATTTAAGTATTCTTGCCATGGGAGTCGCAAAAGAAACAAGCTTCTCTTCTTCTTCTAATTTTAATTCCTGAGAAAGTTTCTCTCTGCGATGCCCTATCTTTCATTTATTGCTGTACCGCTCCCAGCTTTATTTTACATTGTCTCACACCTCTGCATTTGCAGCATGCCATCCACAGTAATCGAGGGTGTGACCGAATTCACATCGCCTCAAAATGACAGGAGCGGGGGAAGAAAGGAAGGGAGACAATGCTGTAGACACCCTGTTCGTTTAGGCAAAACAAAGTCTGTGTGCGCAATGCGGCTACCCCAGGCATAGAAAAGCCTAAAGAAAATGCTGTTTCCCTGCTTTGCAGTCAGCAAGGAACTACTACAGGGGTCAAAATAAATCTGTGCTTCCAGATTGAGCAGTATAAGTTTTCTTTGCAGGTTCAGAGTAGCTCCCAGTCTACTTTTTAGATACGAAATCTGTGCAGGGAATGTGTATTAACCATTCCATCAAAATGCAGATCTCTGTTCTGTAGTCTGTGAGTCTTTCCATTGCGTCCTCTTTGTTTTCAAGGCTGGTAGCGTACTGCTGGTTAATGCTGGTAAAAGTTCTTTCTCTTCAATTCTTCTCCACCACTGGCTGGATGTGCAGCCTAGGACTAGCTTTTAGGCTTTAAAACTAACCTTAAGCATCCATGAATGAAACTTATTGCTAATTTAACGCAGTGCTCTTACTGTAACTCTTCTAGCTTTAGTTTGAGGAACTTCTTTTATTAATGAAAAGTTTAACTATATTTTAAATGAGGATTTGAAACAAAATATCCTTTGAACTCATAAAATCCACCTTTGTAAAAGGTAGCGTGTGGTTCAAAATATATATCTGTGCAGGAGTCAGCTCTGGCAATGATATGCTCTCAACAGCTCTTCCCAAGCAGGATGACTAACCTGCTAAAATCATACTTATCAGCTCATACAAATGAGCAGATAGAGTTCAGTAAAATACAGGATTTTTCTGATCAATTGCCAGCATTTCCATGGAAATGACATGGATTTTGCTACTCAGGCTATTTCAGTGTATCCTTTGTGTCACAACTCTATACTCTTCTTTTCACGCTGTACCTATGTGAAAGATTTTATGGGCTGGAAATCATGATCTCTTGTTTGAGGAGAGGTTCTGTAAAGATTATCTGCTGCTGATGATCACACCTTGATGTACTACAGCTCTGTTATTACATCCAGATCTTAGCATTGTCTATGCATTAGGCAAGGCTTGAGGATACTTAGCCCTAATGGACAATTTTGCTTTGCAGTCAGATGGGAAGAAGTAGGAATATCCTTCAATTGCAACGAAAGCTGCCTTATATATGCAATTATATATAGTTGTATATATAAGATACATTTATATATGTATAACTGGTAGTGTATATGTATTATATACTAGTCTATGTACAGTACCAGTAGTTTTCTTCTTGTACCCTGCATATTTATCCATACTTCCCCCCCTCCCCCCCCCGTTTTGTAGTAGAGTCCTGGAAGAATTTTACTAGTGATTCTTAATTCTTCTAGAAACCAGGGTATGAAACCTGTGGTTTAAAACTGTGGAATACTGTACTGTGTTATAGGTACTTCCAGAACAAGAGGTTTTTGTTTGGGTAGATGCTTTCAAAACAAACTTTCACCTATAGTAAAAAGTTTCCATAATGTTATGAGGCAGCAAAACATTGTTATTTGAAATAATAAGGAAAAAATAATTTTTAAAAAAGGAAAAAAAAGCCACTGTTTTGGCCAAAATTCAAACCTTTGGGGGGAATCGCACATGATTTTTGCACATTTTAAAAATAATGGAAGATGTAATCAATGATATATTCAATGCTATATGCTGGAAATAATGAGGCAATGAAATGCTCTTAATGAGAATCAATGTTTTCAGTCAGAAAACATTCTCTGTGCCTTGCTTCCTAGCTGCATGAATGCAGACACCATCCATGTAACCTTCTCCTACACCATGTTCCCAACATGGGGGGTGGTTTGTAGCCTATTTGTTGTGGGGTGTGTGTGTGGCAGGAGGTGTGTCGATGCCCTGTACAGGGGGGTACAGCTGTATAGCTGTGCATTGCTGCTGCCACAGATGAACAGGCAAGAGCAGAAAATGCAGCTGGAGAGTTTCAGGTGCCCCAGTCCCGTGAGCCCTGGGCATTTCCCACGTTTGGATTTTGCAGAACCCTTGCAAGGAATTCACTTCTAATCAAGTGAGATCTGCGCCTGCTTTTACTTATAAGAAATTTCAGCTTTGTGCGTTGAATATGGTTGGAAAAAGTCCTGAAGGATGTTGCAGGTGGTACTGCGGGTACAGAAATACTGTTGTGCCGTACGCCTCTTCAGTCCCTGACAGTGCTCTCCAGTTAGATGAAGTGATGGATGTGCCTTTGCTTAGCTCAGTGTCAAGTATTTTTTCCATAAGTTTATGGGCACAGCTAGCTATGAGGTGTGGACAACCAGCCCTTGGGGTTCATGAAGCTCAGATCTCTTTCCACGATGTTTTAGGTCATACTGGCTAACCCCTGAGGCTGCATTGCTAATCCAACTCAGCTGGTGCATGACGCTGTGTGTACAAATTCAGCTACCTAAAGATAGCTCTGTCATTTTGCAGTTCGCCTGTAATCTTTGTCCAGTTGCTTTGGCAGCTGACATACTGTAGGATTTTGGTATCTGCATTCTGGATTAAAACAGTTTTGTGATTGTGATTGTGATTTTCCCAGGGATCCTGGGATTAGACTTAAAAACGTGTTACCTTCTTGGGAAGAAACAGATCCAGTTTAGTCTTAGATATCCTAAGATACTAGGATATCCTTAGATATTGGAGCTCCTCATTACATAATGTCCCTAAATTCAGCTTTGCAAGGATGGTAATGACCAGAATATTAATAGCAACGAAATAAGGAGGAGAGAAAAGGCAACAGTTTTTTCATGTACAGTTGTCTCTTTAGAGGAATGACCTATAGAGAGTATTTGGTAATAGCTAAAACCCACTGAGCAGTCTAATCCAATAAAGACGTGTTAGAAATCAGCTCTGCTACATGAAAAAGGTACAGAAAATTAACGATGCATTTCTGAATATAATAAATATTTCTTAACAGAATAGGCAGAAGATGATGCTGCACAAGGACCGATCTTTCATTGCTTTTGTGTTGTAATGAGACCATAGCAGCTACCTTTTGTCATGAGTAAAAAGTGCTTTCTTCGAACATAAATGCTGGTGGTTGCATAATATGAAACTTACTGATGCATAAAATGTTAGCATAGGGCCGTCTGAGCAGAATGTACACTTTAAAATTAATCTCTGCACAGATCAGCAAGCACATGTGCACTCTCCCTTGTTGACAAGAGCAACATACTTCTTTAGGAGTAGCCAAACCTTCAAAGCCTGGCAGCTGGAGTTTGCAAGCTTGTCGTTCCGTTATTAACTCTGTAGACCTTAGGGAAAGGGTAATGGATGAGATGATCCCTTGGGGTCCCTTCCAGACCTACTTTGTTTGGTTTCATGGTTCCTAACCAAGCAAGCAATAAGCAAAAATGTTTTCTGAAATGAGCAGAGGGAAGGGGATGGGTATTAATTATGCAAGATGCTCGATCCAGTTCAAAGCAATGTAGCTGGCACCAGACGAAGTTCGTCAAAGGGCAGGTGAGAGAAGCCCCGAGGACAGTATTTGCTGGGGACCCCTGTGACCCCTCCAGCAGTGTTGCTGATGTACCTTGAGGACGAAAGCGTGAGGCTGTAAAGAACATGTTTTGAGATGAAGTGTTACCAAAATCATTCAACACAAACTGGAAATACTGGGGTTTGAATCCTGCAGCCTCTCTGCGTCTGTTTCCCTTTCTTTGACGGCCCTCACAGAAGCACAATTCAGTCATACAAGGAGCCATAATACGCCGGCCAAGAGTCCGGCAGATCCTTCATCTGCCTCCAGGACCAGGGTTGCCAGAGGAAGGCCTGCAGATTTCCTGAGACCTTCATGGAGAAGAAGCAGCTGTAATTCAGCTCTTTGCAGGTATTTTGGTGCTCATCTGTGAAGTTGTCATCTTCACTTGTCCATTCCCTCTTGAGTGAAAGAGCTTTATTTTCTTTAATTTATAGTAATTTCAAATAAGATCTCCCCTTCCTTTTGTGAGGAGGAGGAAGGGCACCTTTGTTTTGAATAGTCTGTCCCAGTCTTTTTGCGGTGCTTTGACCAGAGAGAAACTACAACAAAGAATTTGTGTTTTCCTCCCTTTTACCTTCTTCCCATAAATCAAGTGAGCCCTCAGTTCCCATTTTAAGCAGAACCTGAATTATCTGTAGGCACTTCTGTTACATATTGCGGAATATCTGTAAGTTTATGAGCACAGGTTGATTTCTCCTTCTGCCTAAAAGAATTAAGTGTCCTTCTCCCCTCAGCTTTCTAAGGGTCTCAGGAAAAGATGCTGAGTAATTCAGGTGCCTGCTTTCCACCAGAAGGCACTGGGGCACAGGCCCCTTTTAGTCCTTTCAAAAATGTAACTTTTTTACAACGTTAAAAATCCCAGCTGGGATAGCTGTAGCAACAAGGTATGAAGTTGAATTGTTCCTTTTTTAAAACAGGATAGTTTTTCTGTGTTCTGGCAGATTTACAGTCCAGAAAAACAAGTCATTATAAGATACATTTATAAGAATAAACAGAGTTGACAAATAAAGCTGGCTTTTGAAACTAGGCTGAAAGAGTATTTTTTCTAAGGAGGTGATGATAGGTTTCAAAGATGAGTCCGTGCTACTTAATGCCTACACCATAATTCTTCTGCCAATTAGCTGGTTGTAAGGCAGTGCCATCTTTTGCTTGTCACATTATAGGCTTTATTCAAATGAGATGCAAAGGGAAGAACAAGCTGATACTGCTGTCATTACCTGAAACAAAAAAGCCCAACCTGTCCAGCACAACCAAGCAGAATTCTATTATGTAAATCTATTTCCATATTTTGGGAACAAATGATAGTCAGGACATAAAATGGAAAAATAAATTATACTCACACAAGTAAAAGATCAGTCAGGCAACGTACTGAGATATCATTAGGGCTGATGAATCACTATTATCATTACAAAAATAATGCATAATACTTCAAATCCAGTATTGTGGTTGACTTCTTTGCTGATGAATATTTATGCAGTTTCTTTTGTTTCTTTGTGTGTCTAACAGATGCCAAGCTAAGTTCAATAGACAAATTGCATCTCTGTGAACTGTCACAGCCTTGTCCTTGTTTTTTCTAGCAAACTGAAGTTAAATAGCAAAATGGAATAAATAAGCAGAGGTCAAAACCTCCATCTCCCTACAAGATTCAATCAACTGATAAATAATCTTTGGAAGTATTCTGTTCAGATCAAAGGAGGAATGAAAGTTAGAGCTCCATTATTTGAAATGAACAGTTTGCTTATCTCTGCTCTGAGGATCGTAAATTATTTAACCAACGTGTATGTCATAAACAAATTAGTCACTTACCTCTACTACATTTCTCAATATCCCTTGTGCCCGTGCTCCTTACCTGCAGTGCGTGATGGGAAGATTGTTATGTATGTATGAGTGTCATTAGCAAATAAGGCTTTTCACCAAATAGAAGATTACAAGAAGGAAAATAAAGATGGTTAGAGAGTGGTGTTTGTGGGGGGTAAAAGCTGAAGTCACTATCTTTTACTACCCGTTTCAAGTGATAATAAATCTGTTCAATTAATTCAGTGTCTTAGCAAAATCTTGTTCCAAAGCAAACTTCTATCTTGGTGTGATAGTATTTATGGCAAGTGATTAATTTTGTCTGTGTGTGAAAAGAGAGGGGGACCTCCAAATGTACATTCCTATTGATTTGCTTTGCAAGCTTTCTGTGGAAGGGAGAATCAATGGTGCCCTGTCACCCAAACAACTCTGAAGTAGAATTTATAGATTTGGAGAAATAGCTTAATTGCTGGAATGATGCTTGCAGCTAAGCCCAGTCACTTAAACTTGTGTAATGACTATATGTTATCCAGGTATCAGGCCAAAAAATGTATAACAATATAGGAACATAACTGGGAAATAATGAGTATTTCTGGGATGTTATCGCTCTTGTGAGGACTTATGCTGCATTGAACTGATGTTTACATAGGGGTACGGTCTCTCTGCTTTCTGCCTTGTTCTGTCTACAACAGCTTGGAGTCTCTTGACATCTTTTGAGGTACACAGGGCTTCCCACATCTAACTTTGGCTGTAAGCAGTCAGAATTTCCCACTTTAAAAACCACACCAGCTGGAATTAGGCTAAGGACTTTCTCCTGCCTCAGTACTATCCATTTCTTCCTGTTACCATGTGGATGGCCTCCACTTGCACGTGGACAGTGTGGGATTTGGTAGTGATTTGAATGGCTGAACAGGTATATACCTTTTCAGAGCTATTTAGGTTGGCATCACTTGGCTAAATGATATATTTGCAAAGAACAGTTACCTACTTGACATCAGGAGGGGGTTCTTCACAGAGAGAGTGGTTGCACACTGGAACAGGCTCCCCAGGGAAGTGGTCACTGCACCGAGCCTGACTGAGTTTAAGAAGAGATTGGACTGTGCACTTAGTCACATGGTCTGAATTTTTGGGTAGACCTGTGCGGTGTCAAGAGTTGGACTTGATGATCCTTAAGGGTCCCTTCCAACTCAGGATATTCTATGATTCTATGATTCTATGATTCTACTTCAATATGTAGAAACCTGCACAAAAGCAGGTCCTTGTCACCTCCGTTGTCCCATTGACTGGTTTTTCAATGTAGGTGGTGTCCATTGATTAAATTCCTACCTACTAGTTGTTGTGACCCACTCTCTTCGTAGAGGTCTTGTAGTCCCTCGGTTGCAACTTCTCCAGAGGATGAACTTGATGATGACAGCAGTGACAAGACTTCAACCACAAATGACTGATTGTTTTTTTTTTTTTGGTCCAGTAATGCAACATGAAATTATCATCCAGATGACTAATAAGAAGCATCGTGTACATCTTCTGCTGAGTTTTGTTTTTATTTCTGACAGGGCCATTTTGGATCAAGAGGAAGAAGCTCTTGTTCAAAACAGGCCAAGATTTGAAATGTTTAGCCCAAGTTGGATGTTACATACTTTCTTGCAATCCTGTAGGAAAGCAGTGTAGCTGCTGTATGTATTCTGGCAACTTTACCCAAGAATTTTAATACCTGCATAGAAATCGGTGTCTGCCTACACAGAAGGTATGAACACCTACTTTCTTGCTGCTTGGCCAGTGCCAGTAGGTTTTCTAGAGATGTCTTTGCCAAGAGATACAACAATGTGTAACACCACACCATTTGCTAGCACTCGTGACTCCTAAAGAAAACATTGGGTCTGAGCTTGGAAGACAGTTTTTATGAGATCATCTCATACACCTGCATGGTTCTGTCTGTGGCTGGTAGCTTTCCAAGTGGCAATTTAAAGTCATTTGAATCCCTTGCTTGGTCAGTCTCTAATTGGATATAATGAAGCAGTGTGAAACAGCTGTATGCAGTCCCTTCAACACTGCTTGATGGTATCTTTCCTCTCTGTGATAAGAAGAGAATGACCTTTTCATACATGCGGGGCTATCTATGTGGCTGCCAGTCCCACCCAGCTCGTCAGGCTTTGCTGCTGTTTAGACATTGCTATGGTTTTGCTTGCTCATCCTTAGATTTACACTTAATGTTTGCCTCCAAAAATACTACGTGAGCGTATTGACTCTTTAATGCAAAACAAATGCATGGTCTGTCGGTATATATTACACATACATATCTTTTACTAAAAATCAGCTGTGCATTAAATGGATGGTGTTTCTATTTAAAACAGCAAGCGTGCTCTGAACTGAGACATACTGTGACCAGGTTGCCTAGGCAACAAAATTCCTCATATTGGAGGGATCTGTAACAGAACATGTTTAGATAGCTTTAATTTTGGGGCATGGTTTCTGAAAATCTTAATTGACTCCTTTCAAATGTATTTTATCTAGTGATAATACTATGTTTCAAGTATCAACTAGTGCAACTTCATCTACTGTATCTCTGCTACAAATTACAGCTATAAAGTGTATGAAATAGAAGGCAAAGTGTAAAGAGAAACTTATTTCACAGTTTGGCGAGTGTTTAGATCAATGAGCCTTGCTTCTTAGCTGTTTTAATTACTAAACTTTTATTTGTGTATTTTTTCATATATACAGATCTTTTTAAAAGCACCAAAAAGTACCTTCTTCACTCAACTGCTATTGGGCTAGCAGATACCAAAATTCTTGACCATGTTTTTATTAGGTTTTGTATTTTCTGTGATAGTTACTACAAGGCTGTCTGCAGCACGCTCACTGACTCCGCATGATTCAGCACCAAGGAAAATGGCTCTTTTCCATCCTGGGAATAGAGTTGAACCCGTTATTGAGGTATCACAGACAGTTTTGCTTTTGACCCTGGATAGGACTTTTCCTCTTGGTGGAACATAACTGCAGCCTCCCTTAATAACTCCTGCCCCACAGATGGATATAGAGGCAGGGTTGCAGGTTAACGTGGCATTGCAGCAAGGCTTCAGGGCTTGTCGTGGGGTACTTTCAGGGCTCCCTCAGGCTTTCCTGCCATACATGATTCTGTGGGATGTTACTGTTTGTCAGAGTGAAGGTGGGGTTGTCTGTCCATCTATCCAGATGGATGCTGCGGCACGGGCTAGGGGATAACCATTTCCGAGGCATCAGTTTCCCAAAACTTCAGTGCCTACAGCTGGAGGGAAAGCATCAAAAGGCTCATGTGCCATTAGTCACCTCTGAAAGATAATTGACCAGATAGTCAGAAATACTCAGTATTATGGTTCTTCTGGTGTTCCTGTAGTGCCTGGGGTCTCTCTAAAACCAAGCTAGTTGTGGCTGCACAGGCATGTCCTGCAGACATAGGTGGCAGCTGACAAATGGCTTTCAGAGGCACTTGTTTGCATTAAGTTCTTCGTGCTCAGGGGATACCTCAGGAAACTCGGTTTGCTGGCTTTCTGGAGGCTTTGAAATGAATGAAAATTAATAGGAAGTGAGCATTCAGATCTCTTAGGAAGTGGTTTCAAAAGCACAGGCTTAATGTTTCTGTAGGCGATTTTTCCAAAGCTCTCTAGAGATTTGAGAGCACAAGGCCTCCTGCAAGGCAGCAGGCCTACACTCCTCGGTCCTGTGAGGTAGGCTGGGGGCTGCCTAACCAAAGCTGGGTAGAAGGCAACTCTCCATGAGCAAGAGGTTGAGAGTTTTTTCCCTTGGGTTTCCTTTCTGTCTGCCTAGATTAAACTGATCTGCACTTAAAGCAGATGTAGGTCTGAGAATAGCGTATAGGCAAGTGCTGCTGTCGGGATTTAGTTGTTTCTTGATCTCTGTCTGGAGCTGAGGTGCAAGGGAAGGATGTTAGTTTTTGTGAATCGTCAGGCCTTTGGGGACAAAGAATTTGCCCTGCAGTCTGCTCTGAACAAGAGGAGAAAAAATAGTAACAAACTTGTGCAGATGATAATATTTATTTTATTTTTTTCCCCCTGAAACTGAATCTATTTCGTCTCCCAGACTAATACGTATGTCACCAATGTTAACTGAAATTTCTCAGTGCTTTGTTTCCTGAGCGTTGTTGCTTTTCAGTACTCTATTTTTCTTGGACACATGCTCAAGTGGAACAAGTAGGGGGGAGCCATCTCGTAGTGTAACGCTAATGACCTGACCACCAGTCACGCTGTCTTGGTTTGTGTACGTTGTAGACACTGAGGGTATTTCTGAATTGATCTTCAGTAGGGAGTTCCCTTGCCCTCTACACAGTATGTCTCCAGGAACAGTGGTAATAAAAAAGAAATTGTTGAAGCTTGGGAAGTTCTGCTTTACGCTTCTGACAACGTCAGAAGTTGTGACCAAAATGGAAAACCAAATCACAAAAACCTTATGCTCTTCCACATTTTTCCTTTGGGAGAAATATGAATGCAACATGTGGAAATAGTTGTGTGCTCTTGGGTCTTCCCACAATGGAAATGAACTAATTTAACAATGATTTGAGGAAATCTGGCAAAAAATAACCTATCAAATGTTACCAAAGTCCCAGTGCCAAATGCAGGCAACAAAACATTTTTTTTTTTAAACTGGCTCATCCTCTTCTTGTTGAATTACCTGTGTGCTCTCCTGAGGGCAAGATCTTTCACTCTCACTCTCACTAGGTTTCCCTGAAAATTCATAGAGTGTTGTTTGTTATTCTCTGCTGATGGCTTTTGGCCTTTTAAGGGTCGGTCTTGCTGTATGATTCTTTTAGTTTTATCTGATACCCCTTAAGCTTTTGTGAAAGAAATTGAGCAATCAATACCTGTGCACCTGCTCCATACTACTCAGGATTAAAAAGTAAGAAGATCTCTGTTTCAGTTTGAAAAATAAACACAAAATTCAAAGCTTTACTTAACTCAAACTTCAGAGCAAACATTCCCTAGCTTTATGTATTTTTTTTTACACTGAGCTTTTAAGACTTTTTAAAGTAAGATGGAAAGAAGAAACCTCTGAAAAAGAACAGTCACTTGGAATTGAGTGACAGGAGTGCTTTGTTTAAAGAAAAAAAAAAAGGTAAATACCAACCTGAGATATCTAGATTACTACCATCTTATATCTCATTCCCTCCCCATTCTCACTGGCATGAAGAAAAGAAGTGGAGGTAAACTGACAGGTTCTTTTTTCTAAAATACTGTAATATTACTAGATCACAATTTTCCCCAAAAACATTATTTGATAGAAAAAAAAGCGCTTTACATAGTACTTGTCCAGGAGCATGTGACATGCATCTGAAGTTGCAGGTGAGCACAAGGAGATCTACAGATCTTCTGCTATCAGCAAAAAACAGCTTTAGAGTTCAGCTCTGCACTAGAATCGCTGAAATTGCATTCAACTACAGGCAATGGCAGCACAGTCCTTTAGGAGTAGAACGAGCAAACTGAAAACAATATGTGGAGCATTTATGAAATCACATAGCCAGAATAATGCATTCGGTACTTAGTAAAATCTACTTGTGGGAAATATATTTGAGAGCAAAAGTGCTTATGATATCTTAGCATCATTTTACTTTGCTTTATTTTTCAAGTTACGTTAGGAATAGCTTAATGCTTTTCCTGAAATGTGGTAGTGCACAGAATTTAAAAACTGGAGGATGGCAGGAAACCTAGAAATGCAGGTAAGCAGTATATACAAGTGGCTGCTGAACACTTACTATCCTGTGTATGGCTTACCTGAAAGCCAGGCACCTGATGCTGCTATATATGCTGATTTGCTCTTAGGGACAGCAGAAGTAGAAAGTGCTAAGGTGTTTACTCCTAGAAAATGTCATCTTTTCCTTCGTATCTGTAGGAGGCTAAGACAATTTTTTAGAATTTTCAGGAAATGAGCCTAGAAGCTGGTGGGCTGCAACGGTCCCAGCACTACATGAAAAGGAATCGAGAATTTTCTCTTGCAGATTCAGTGACCTGACCTAAGACGATGATCCCTGTGTCAAGTCACTTCATGTATCTGTACTGCAATCACTTGTATCATCTGTGAAGTTGCCTGCAGAACAGCCAGACAATGATTTCCTGTGTTAGACGTTTAGCCTGTGGCAATTGCTTGGGGACCGCTTCAGAAAATCTATGGTCAACAACTTGTTGGGCCTGGCTGATTACAGAGGTGTTTCTCCAACCTTCATACGTAGACTGCTGACCCAAGTTTTTCTGCTCATCTGAACGGAGAGAATACTTTTGAAGCCCTTTTAAATCAGTTTAAGCCCATTAAATTTAAATCAATTGAAGCCCGTTTAAATCAAGGGAAGTAGATATGGTTCCATCCAGTAAATTAAGGATTTTTTTTTTCCTTGAGAGAAGCCCACTGTGGAGTGGGAAGCCTAACTTCAGGCAGCTAGTTCTGTCTAATGTAACATTAACCTGTGAGCCTGTTTGCTGAAGAGGCAAATTCGTTTCTCAAGTTCCATGTTTTTTTCCATGTTTGCTCTGCATTTCTTTAAGCTGCCTGAATCTTCTGAGGTTTAGGGTCACTTCATTGTGCTCTTCAGGATATGGGACAGTACTTTACAACCTCTGATGGTATCTGTCCTTTTTCTTGGCAATCATTTTTGGTTTCCTTCCCCATTTCTATGACAACTTTTGACAATGTCCCCTCTGTTATGCAGTTCAGCATAACTTGCTGGAAAAGCATTGGAAAAAAAAAAATGGTAACTTTTCAGTAGGGTCAGGTGTCAGGCTTTTTAGAATGGGAATGAAGATTTGGCTTGCAAGCTCGTGTTGGCAAAAGACAGGAAAATTCCTTTGTGAAGAATCTTGTACAAAGAGCGTACAATATGGTCTGTGGTTGCAGGTAGTATGTCTCTGCCTTGTGTTGTCACTTACTCCAGTGTGAAGTAAATGCAGAGTGACAACAACAGAAGGGAATCAGTCACCCTTCTGGAGTACCTGCATCCTTTTAGGCAATTGCATGTACTTCTGTCATTGCACTGCTTCCTGGGTTTCTCCAAAGAAACAAAGTGCTCGGCCCTCTTATTCTCATGGCACTCTGACAATGGAGCACGTTATAATGAGGCTTTGCTTTTCATCTCTCTTTAATAAGAAGGATGCCCAACCACTCTCTCCTTGCCTTGTAGCAGTCTTGCACAGAAGAATGCAATAGGAAAACTCCATGTGGCACATTCCATGCTTATCAGTTCCTCAGCAACTCCTCACGCAGCCGCCTCACTGATCTGAATGACAATATTTTAGCTGTCTTATAAAAGTAGCTGGCATGGTGATTGGTCCTGCAAGGGGAAGTTTTGTAAGTTCATGCCAAAAATTGACAGCAGAAGAATCTTTTTCACCACCTTCAAAGAACCCACAGGTGTCAGACACTCCTGAAGACCTAGACTCCTCAGTATAGGGCCAAAATATTAATGGGTGCCTTGTGAAAGTCTCACCCCAAGTAGTTTTGCTTCTCTAGAACTGAGAGCATAGAATGGTTTGGGTTGGAAGGGACCTTAAAGATCATCTAATTCCAACCCCCCTCCCACAGACACGGTCACGTCCCAGTACACCAGGTTGCTGGAGGCTCCATCCACCATCCAGCCTGGCCTTGAGCACCTCCAGGGATGGGGCATCCACAGCTTCTCTGGGCAACCTGTTCCAGTGCCTCACCACCCTCTCAGTAAAGAATTTCTTCCTAATATCTAATCTAAATCTTTCCTCTTTTAGTTTAAAGTCATTACTCCTTGTTCAAGTGCTACACTCCCTGACAAAGAACCTCTCTCCCGCTTTCTTGTAGGCCCCCTTTAGGTACTAGAAGGCTGCTATAAGATCTCCCCAGACCTTTCACTTTTCTAGGCTGAGCAACCCCAATTCCCTCAACCTTCATAGAAGGGGTGCTCCAGCCCCCTGACCATCCCTCTAGCCCTCCTCTGGACTGACTCTAACAGGTCCATGTCCTTGTTATGCTGGGGGCCCCAGAGCTGTGAACGCAGGACTCCTGGTGGGGTCTCATGAGAGCAAAGCAGAGGGGGACAATCCCCTCCCTCGTCCTGCTGTCCATGACTTTTATGATGCTGCCCAGAATACAGTTGGCCTTCTGGGCTGCAAGTGCACATTGCCAGCTTGTGTTGAGCTTCTCATCAACCCACACCCCCAAATCCTTCTCATAACTTCTCTCCATCCACTCATCCCCCACTTTGTACTGATTGCCCTGGCCTGGATGAAGGACCTTGCAGTTGGCCTTGTTGAACTTCATGAGGTTCTCAAATACTCTCTGTTCTTAAATAAAAAATAATAAAAAATCACATACGTAAGGTGCAGCCAGCAGTCACAGATGTCTTGGTTATCACTGATACAGTTCATTTAATTTGTCCTCTGTCCTTGGAAATGCAATGTGCTGAACAAACATGGTGAAGAGAATGGCCAGACTGATAAAGATACCTTAGAACAAGTGGCTTCCCTCAGACAAATGGAGGAGCGAGCACCTGTGTTGCTCAGACAATATCTGTCAGCCTTGTACTGAGAGGTGAGGGAGGGGCTGAGATCCTGACCAGCCTCACCTGGGATGGGAGTTGAGGTCTGGGTCTGGGGCATTCCCAGCAGGAGACGGCAAGATGTATCCCTAGCTTCTCTGTGAGCTGTGGGAAACCGAGGGGTTGCACTGGGGCAGCCGTTTTCTTTGCACTTGTTTGCACCTGGATAGTGGTGATTGAGGGGAGACAGAAATATGGCACTTGTTATTTTGAAGTGGTCCTTCCCTCCATTGCTCAGAGCAGCTGGCAGAAGGAGTATCCCTATTCCATACGTCTGTTCCATGTAAATGCAGCTCTGAAAACAAAGACCTGCCTGGAATTAATCCCAGGGTGACTAAAAATATGTGGGCATGTTTTTGCTGGCTCCTCTGCCTCAGCACTTAGCACAACACTTGAACCTATCATAACTGATCGATATTTCCATTAATGCATGCACAAGCAATTCATAGTTGCTGCTAGCAGGTCAGACTGGGGCTTTTCAGTGGCACAAACCTGAAGCAGAGAACAGAAGTTGTGTCCAAATGCTACAACCAAATGCTTGTGTGTGGTAGCACTGTTGAAGCAGGGAACGTTGGGTGGCACAGAGGGGTCGCACTGCACAGTGACACCAGGCTAGGACAGCAGGTCATTGCCTGGCTGGCTCTTCTACTCTCTCTGGGAAGCGTGGTGTATTGAAAGCTGCAGGCTGGTACTTACAGATATTGCAAGGGTGGTGCTTACTGTGCATCTGGTCTTGGCAACAACATGCTATAGTCGTACTTTGCCTGGTTTCAGAGGCTAACATGCATCCTTGAGCACACAGTCCTGGTGGGGGCTGCTCCCTGCCTAGATGTATCAGTCATTTTTCCCACCCAAGAGTCTATGGGAGGGGAAGATAAGAATAGAGGCATGATTACCTGTTTCAGAGATTTTTCACTTCTGTTTTGTGTGAAAGTTTTTTTTTTCTTTTTTTAAAAAAAAAAAAAAAAAACTAAAAACCTCATTTCCCCTCCCCTTTTGAAATCATAAGCGTATTCCGCTGTGTGTAGTGGAAGCTTGCATTTTAAACAACGCAGTGCTTTGAAATTAGCTTTATATTCAAACACCATCCCTTCCTCACTCAGGAACTGTTATATTTCTGAAAATTAAAGAGACCTCAAGGGTGTTGGCACATGCATTTCCCCAGAATGGTCCCACAGTGCAGATTTTGAAGCATTTATGAGCTATTTTGATAATTCCTCTGTTGAGCTACTTTGTAACTCTGGGTTCCAAAATACTTCCCTGAATCTGGCCCAAATTACTTCAAAATGGAATTTAGCTACTTAAATCATTAGGAGAAATAATTCCTACCAGTAACATAAGCTCTTTTGAGAATATGACTCTGTGCCTTTGGCAGGAAGTTCATAGACCCTGTATGTCAGGCAAGAAAGCGGGTTTTCCTAACAGGAAAATCCCCTTGACATTGGGAATTAAACTGCCGTGCCACTCTACAAGTCATACACGTCTTCTAGCAACCTGTCATCAAAGTTCAACATCTTGTTCAGGTCTTGCAAACAAGAAGACAGTCGCCTATGTAAACCAGAAGCCACCTAGGCATTCCTCTGGAAAGAGGGAAGTGTGGCAGATATCTTCTATGTCATGTCTCATACAATAACATCATTGAAGAGTTTTAAAATGGTGCACAAAACCAGAAACAAAAATTAGTGTAGGGAACTCAGATCAACTATCTAATTATGCAGTGAACAGATGATGCCTTTTCAAGTACACAGAGTAGAAGACTTAGATCCTGACCTAGGTTCTTCAACAAGTCTGTTCCAAAGGTGTGGTTAGTTGGTGTTTGTAAGGGAAGAGTAAGCCATATAATGAAGCAACTTGCAAATGTAGTGCTTTGTAATTCTCTGCACCCTACACATAGAAAGAGTTCCACATAGACCAAATTTAGACATGACGTTTGCCTACATCTGGATGCCTAATGTCCCAGAGCAGATAGGAAATACGACCTGCAGGAGGCAAATGTTTTTCAGGGAGAGGTAGCCCACTGCTTGGTTAGATGCAGAATATGGGCACCATTTCCATCATCTGTCTTCAGTATGCCTCAGTCACTAGTTTGTACAACTCACCACATCGTTGGCTACAAAGGGAACATTTACCTATGCTTCCTCATCTTTATTTTTCCTTCTGTGGTGCATGTTGGATGCATCCCGTGAGATTCCTTTCCCAGGAGCTCAGGATCTTCTTTAGCTTTCCCATTTTTACTTGGAAGAAAAAACAAAACACAAAAACCAAAACACTGATTGATATTTCTCCTCTATTTGTACGTACCTGGCTCAGGTTCCCCTCCTCTACCTCCCCCTTTGTCTTTCTGTACTTTGTGGTGAATGGATGACATATGTATACATAATATATGGCATACTGTTACTGATGAAGGTACAATTTGATTATTCAGCATCAATATTTACAGTAGACTCTTTTCCCTGAATTACAGACAGGCTGCTCCCATTATGGAGTCTCTGAGACTGTCAGCTCCACAGTGCAGCAATGAAACGGCCTAATTCTGAGTCTTTAAAGGACTGAGTGTGTCAGTGTTCTCAGTGCATAACGATAACCAAGGTATAAGAGTGTTAAAATAGGTAGATTTTCATGAAACACAGGAGAGTGAACCAAATTGACCCTATTCCTAAATCCTTCTGCTATCCCGAGACCGCTGAAATGCAGTGCCCACAAAATAAGTGCAGGAACCACTCATTTCATCTTGATTATAATGATTTCAACTGTTCCTTGCCGAAGGAAAACTGAAACACCTGCAGAACTTGCTGTGCTTGATTATCCCACTGGACTAATATTTGGAATAACTGATACACGCTTAAATTGAGTGCTTCCAAAGTCTTACCTGTTCATCAGTCGTGTTATTGACTCAGTGCTTTTGCTGTTACAGATTTTGCTGATTTTATTTTGGGCAGGGATGAAGTATTCACATAACTTTATTTCCCGTGATTTGCTTGTTTCTTTTACGTAGGATCAGATTTTTAATAATACTAAGTGTAACGCAAGTTAAGGCTTAGAAGTTCATCTTCAGTTGTGCAAAATTATGTTTTATAAGTTAAATAAAAGGACAGGTATAGATCTCAGCATTTGTACAGTTTCTTTAACAGAGTAATACTGGAAAGTGAGATTTCTGTAGCATTGGCACAGGATGTTATATGGCTGCACTAGTCTAACTTAGCGCACGTGCACATTTTGATCAGTATTGTTTAATTTACTTTGATCAAATCAGAGAGCTGTCATAGGGAGGGCAACTCGGAGCGAGCCCCTCCTGGTGCTATCCTGATGAAGTCTGCAATCTTGGGATTTCAGTATTCCAAGCGCACGTTCGTTACACCAATAACACAAGCATTATATTCTCAATCACAAAAGCCTACACTTCTCACCTACTGCTGTAAACAGCTTTACTTTCCACAGGGGTACAAGTTGGCAGCAGTTTCCTTTTCTCTTTCTACTTTGGAGGCTGGCTGACATGGTGTGTGCAGGGCAGCCAGGTCCTAAGGGGTGCATTCCCCCGGCCCCAGAAATTGTACAGAGACACTATTTCTGTCCTTGTCCCTATTGGAGGGTTGCGTGTTGTTACAAATGGCAGCACCAGTAACCCTAGGTAGTTTGGGATGGACTGCAGGCGTGCAGATCAGTATTTAACTGGAGGGAAGGTGCTGGAAGCTGCCTGGTCCTCCCCATGTTTAAGGATGTGTTCTTGGCTTGGCAGCCAGTTTGAGTCCACAACTGCTTGGGGAAATTGTTTATGTGCACCTGTAATTGCGTGGTCCCTGTTTACCTCTGAGACCATGCTGTAGCAACACAAGGTGTGCACCAAATCTAACTCTGTGGGGAGCCAGGTCTTCACTTCTGTGGTACATGGAGTGACTTTTCTCATTTGTTTGGCTAGTTGATTATTTCTGATTGCATTTCCATTGGGGCAGGCACCTCACAGCAGAACAACGTTCCAATCTTGGAAGGTTTCCCTAGTAGATGTGTTCCCCCCTTTCGGGTTTAGGGCCACCTCTTCACTTCTGCACCATCTTCTGCTGTTCAGAGGAAGTCTTTTATGTCAGAATTTCCAGGTAAAGGCTTGTGGATGATACTTTTTGCCATCTTTGCCAGTAGCATTACAGTAGCAGGAAAAGGTTCCATTTCTCTTTCTCATGAAACTCTTGAGAGAAGGACACTGGTACTGTTTTTCCTGGATTGTCCTTGAAGCTCCAGTCAGCTGAGGTTTGCAATAGATGTGACACCTGGAATAAGCATTCTCTCCATCCCTTTTGACTGCCAAAATCCTTATTATATGGGTTTTCCAGTCCAATTGGAGAGCTCTCAGTGAAACTAAAGCTGCAGTTAGCTGCTTGGGCTGTAATTGGCCACTTTCAGCCATCCTCTCGTCTCACTGCTACTTATTATCGTATTTTGGTGGGGCTTTTTTTGGTTTTGCAGAGGTATTTTCCTCATTCAGCAACACCAGTGGCACCGAGGCAGCCCATCCCATTGAAAAGGGAATTAATCACATACCAGCTAATGACAGAAGCTACCTGCTGCTTTTGCACAAGCAGACTGCAGGCAGTAGATTAACACCTCGATGAAATACAAAGCAGGCAGGAAAAGATGCTCAGGTTTTCCGTGTTTTGAAGAATAACAGCAGTAACTTTGTTATGGCAGGATAGCTACCAATAAGTCAGGAGGGAATACGTAAGCCTAGTCACAATAAACATTATGAAATGAGGCTCTGCATATCTCCTGAAGTTTATCTTTGGAGGTGTTATTTTAAGGTAGTAAAAATAAGTAAAGAGATCTTGCTGAGGTTGGTTTGGAACCCACAAAGAAATCTTATGAAGACAAGGTGATAGATGTGTTTTGACAGAATGTGCATGGCTTTCAATTCAGAGTTGAAATCCTAAAAATGTTTGCAGGAAGGCAATGTCTGGCTGACCATAGCCCAAATGACAGGACGGAAGTCCACTCGGAAAATATCTGGGGCACTTCACCTAAATGTGTTATTCTTTCTCCTCATAAACTTCTCCCTGAACACAAGTGTTAGTTTTCTCAGGTCCTTAAAGCCAAGTATGTGGGAAACTTACCATAAACTTTTCATACAGTTTGTGCCAATGTCCACTGCTCCATCTGCTTAGCCTTTCTAAGCGTATGCTCATCTTTGAGCTCCTCTGGGTGTTTTTTGTTTTGTTTTGTTTTTCTCCAAGATAAAAGCCTGTCACAGTAGCACTTAATGGGCCACTGTACAAAAATTGAATTCAGAAACGTTGGCAAATGTACTAATAACCAACAGACTCTTTTGAAATATTTTATGCTTCTTTCAAGTGAAGTTGAGAAACATTTTTATATGGAAAAGCTGCAGGAGGTTTTCCTGTCCCTGGTAATTTGACGATTGTCCTTTGTACATGCATCCTGATCCTGCTACGCAGAAAGCTGGAGGCAGCTCCTGAGTAAGCAGTCTAAGGAAATTTTTATTCTTAGTGCCTTTTCTACATCCAAAGCACGTATTACGCAAGTGAAGGCTTTTTGTTTTGTTTCCTATCATTTGCTTCCATTTTCTTCTAGTTCATTTGTGCTCTACAAGAGCCCAGACAGTTCTGCTTCAGTTCATGATCAAGCATTACCCGCACATCCTGGAAGTCTGGCATGAGGAAGCTTGATATGATTTATGTGGGACTTCTGGTCACATGCATCAGATCTTCACATTTGAATTTTGGAGCTGTTCGGGGCTTAGTGCCTCAAATGCAGAAAATTCACTCTCACCATGCCGTAGGGAAAACAGTTTTTATCGAAGAATATTTTCTAGCCTGTGCTGACTATGCTCAGGTTCCTCCAACTACAGCATTCTGCGTTTAGATTTGATACAAATCAGGGGGACATGCACACAAAACAGAACTGACCACATGCTGTTAGAAATCTTTGTAAACTGAAAACCCGGCACTCAGGCTTCTGAAAGGCATCGTGGTTTCATCAGGCTCTGCTCAGTCTCCCTGTCACTCTCCCACCTGCAACGCTAACAGTGCTGACTGGAGGGAGCATGCTTGATCAGCACGGAAGTTGCTGCTAAGCTTCCTGCAGGTGCATTACTGGGAAGTACTTACTGGCTACCTAAACGACTGTTAGCTGCTAGTGTATCTTCCAAGCTCTGTGTGCTCCTTAGCATAAAGATCTAAACTCTATTATCAGCCAAGAGCTGGAGGAAAGGATGATGCATTCATTAGAGACAGTTGGTTTGCATGCTAGCAGGCATGCAGGCTTCATGATCTGCCAGTACAAGGTTATGGGGCTCCAAGAGGACACAGGTTGAAGCCCTGCACAGCTCACCAACCCTTCAGTCCCCAGCAGGCATCGCCATAGCACAGCTTATTGCCCTGGACACAGCTCTGACAGCGGGAAGCACTGCAGCCCACTCGCTAACGTCTTCTTGCCTACTGGGAGGATGAAAGCTTTCACCATACGTGCCCAGTTGCCAGTGTGCTGTAACACAGGCAGCAGCGTGCTCTTAGCACTCTAACAGATGCTAATGGTACTTTATAGTGAATCATAAGGCCAAGCACAACAGTCCCAGGGCTGAGGGGGTCTGAACAAGTTGTATATTAGGAGGCTACCGTGGCTCCTAACTGGCAGGCTCTAGAGATGCATTTTGGCATGGTGGATAACCTGAAACACGGTTATATGCTGGTAATGCAATTTATTCAGAAATCACAGAGCAACTTGCTAGAAACAAGTTTTATCCATGCGTGCACAGTGCTAGTTGCTCTTCTTGTGCCTGTGAACCCCCGCTGGTTCAGGCTCTGCTGCTGGTGGATTGTGTTCTACTACGGGTACAGTGCAAGCGCAATTTTGAAGTGTGGTCTTACTGCTAAGGTAACATGCTACATGTTTCACAGATTTGCTCAAAGGACTTCAGTAGGAAAATAGTTAGCATTCAAAAAGGGCAAGACATATGAGGAGCAGCTGAGGTCCCTTGGTTTGTTCAGCCCAGAGCAGAGCAGGCTGAGGGGAGGCCTCATGGCGGCCTGCAGCTCCCTCATGAGGGGAGCGGAGGGGCAGGCGCTGAGCTCTGGGGGCAGCGACAGGATCCAAGGGAATGGCACAAAGCTGGGACAGGGGAGGGTCAGGCTGGGTATTAGGAAAAAGTTCTTCACCAAGAGGGTGGTTGGGCACGAGAACAGGCTCCCCATGTCAGTGGTCATGACAGTGAACCTGCCAGAGCTCAGGAAGAATTTGGACAATGCTCTCAGGCTTACGGACTGATTTTTGGATGGTCCTATGTGGAGCCAGGAGTTGGACTCAATGATCCTTGAGGTTCCCTTCCAACGCAGGATATTCTGTGATTCTATGATCCATATTTTTACAGCTACTTGGTTAGTCATTTAATAATAAACCTTTTTATATTTTTTTTTAATTTATATTTAATAATAAACCTTTCCATGGCTTTCCAAGCTGCCACGTGTGCCAGCAGTGTGCCCTGGCAGCCAGGAGGGCCAACCGTGTCCTGGGGTGCATCAAGCACGGCATCGCTAGTAGGTCGAGGGAGGTGATTGTCCCGCTCTACTCTGCGCTGGTGCGACCTCACCTCGAGTACTGTGTGCAGTTCTGGGCACCACAGTATAAAAAGGACATGAAACTGTTGGAGAGTGTCCAGAGGAGGGCTACGAAGATGGTGAAAGGCCTGGAGGGGAAGACGTACGAGGAACGGCTGAGGGCACTGGGCCTGTTCAGCCTGGAGAAGAGGAGGCTGAGGGGAGACCTCATCGCAGTCTACAACTTCCTCGTAAGAGGGTGTCGAGAGGCAGGAGACCTTTTCTCCATTAACACCAGTGACAGGACCCGCGGGAACGGGGTTAAGCTGAGGCAGGGGAAGTTTAGGCTTGACATCAGGAGGGGGTTCTTCACTGAGAGAGTGGTTGCACACTGGAACAGACTCCCCAGGGAAGTGGTCACTGCACCGAGCCTGACTGAGTTTAAGAAGCGATTGGACTGTGCACTTAGTCACATGGTCTGAACTTCTGGGTAGACCTGTGCGGTGTCAAGAGTTGGACTTGATGATCCTTAAGGGTCCCTTCCAACTCAGGATATTCTATGATTCTATGATTCTACCAATGTGATACAGACACAGTGTTTTGACATCTCTAATCAAGAAAGCTCTGGAATCTACCAAGTAGTACTTTTAGCTTTTTTTAACCTACTTTTTTACCTCTTCAAGGACCATTGATTTCTGTAATGGTTTTCTGAAAGACGTGAAAGTATAGTTCCACTTCTGAAGCTGTAGAGATAGCTTAATGATAACAAATTATACTTTGCCAGATTGCATGTGGGAAACATTTGGACTTAATTGAATCACTTGTTTCTTCCAACTGAAGTATCATTTGCAAACACACGTAATTATATCCATACATACTTATATACACACTTCACAATTTGTACATAAATATATTCATAATCAGGTCATTCTGATCATATTTAGCAGTAGGAGGGAGACAGAGCTTCTCTTGCTTGGACTCGAGAGACACCTTTGAATTTGTGCCACTTGGGTTCCTTATTTTCTTTCCTGTAATTGTGGTCATGGCCATGAGTTAAGTGTAGCATCTTTTTCGTCTCATATGTGCTAATAGAAAATAATTAAAGCAAAGTTAGGCAACAAGTAGTTATCAGTATCTATGGGGTAGAATGAATAGCTTGCCGTTCTGTAATATTTATGAAAGATTTAAAAATTAACATAAAACTGGTGTTAGTGATTATCTTAATTAGAACATCTTCCTCTGTAGGAGTCTGATTCTAGCATCCTATTCAGATTTTTTTTTCTTTTTATTCAATTTATTGGCTATTCTTCTTAAAAAGCTGTTCACCAGATTGTTCGTATGTTATTTCTAAATTCCATCTCTTTACTGCAAGAGAGAAAGTTTATAGCTTAAAGTTGCAGCTGTTAAGTCTAGGTATAAATTTCACCATCTTTTTTTCCTGTAGAGGAAAGGTTTCAACATACAACTTAAAATCATGCACTTTATTGTCAACTTCAGGAAACACAGAATGTAGCAGTTAAGCCCCAGTTATTATGATTATCCTCTACTAATCTATGCCATCTTTCTTCAGTGTTACTTCTATTCTGGTAGAATTAACATTTTACTATTCATTATTCTCTCCCTTGAGATTTCTCTTATACTTAGACATACTTGCTTGAAAGAACATGACTGAAATCAGCAATTCCATTATTAGGCTCAGCTGCATCTTTAAGCTCGTCTCCTTTAGAAGGATCACCCTGTACAACAAATATGGGAGCCCTACCACAAGCCCATTAAGGTACTTTATTCTGTAGCATTTTCCTGGTAGTTGGTTGAGACAGAACTGCTTTTTAAGACTATCTTTTCCTGAAGTATAAACGGTTTGTCAGTATCTTCATTTACTTCATAATTTGGGCAACCCTCTCCTTTGTTTTCCAGTAGGGTCTTTTTAATTTTTTCAGCTGAAGATAGTATTTATTTCTTGAACTTGAGGGCTGTTTCTGCTTTTTAACTGTCCTTCCTGGGCCATTATCTGGTTCTCATTTTTGTGATTAGCCTCTGTAGCAGGCCAGCATTACCAATTAGTGTTTTTACATAGTCTTTGATATATTCTACTCACATATTCAGCTTCTCCCATTCTTGGTTATCCCTATAATAAATGCTGTGGCATTTCATTCTATATTTAAGAGTAGTTATTTGAATGGCATTCATTAGAGCCTTCACCTCCCTAAAGTTTCTACATAAAGTTGATAAGCGCACCAGTGTCCTACAGAACTACAGTAGCATTAGTTTATTTAAACTTTATGTTTGTTAAACATGAAAGTGCAAACTAAAAAAACTGAGTAACAAAAAACCTAATGAGTTTACTGCTATTCCTTCTTCTAATAATTCACCATCTCACTATTTTTAAGGATACTAGGAAGTCACATTGGTAAGTGTATATATATACTGAGTACAGTACATATTGGGTGCAGACTGGGTGAAGAGCTCATTGAGAGCAGCCCTGCAGAGAAGAACTTGGGGGTTCCGATGAAAGAAAAGCTTGATGTGAGCTGGCAGTGTGCTCTTGCAGCCCAGAAGGCCAGCTGCATCCTGGGTTGCATCAAAAGAGTGACCAGTAGGTGGAGGGAGGTGATTGTCCCCCTCTGTTCTGCCCTCATCAGGCCCCTCCTGATGCTTCAAGGTTTGGGGCCCCCAGCACAAGAAGGATGTGGGGTGTTAGAACAGGTCCAGAGGAGGGCCACAAAGATGATCAAGGGGCTGGAGCACCTCTCCTATGAAGAAAGGCTGAGGGAGCTGGGGCCATTCAGCCTAAAGAGAAGGCTACAAGGTGTCCTCATTGCAACCTTTCAGTACTTGAAAGGGGACTTATAAAAAAAGATGGAGAGCAACTCTTTGCTCAATCAAATATTGACAGAACAAGTGGGAACAGTTTTAAACTAAAAGAGGGGAGATTTAGATTAGAGGTTAGGAGGAAATTCTTCACTCAGAGGGTGGTGGGGCACTGGAACAGGTTGCCCAGAGAGGTTGTGGATGCCTCATCCCTGGATGTGTTTGAGACCAGTTTAGATGAGGCCCTGGGCAACCTGATCTAGTGGGGGGCATCCTTACCTATGGCAGGGGGGATGGAACTAGATGATCTTTGAGGTCTCTTCCAACCCAAGCCATTCTGTGATTCTATGATATATATATATAAACATAAAAATACGTATAAAAATCAAACACCCCACAGATTCCTACAAATCTGGTTGGTTTGGGTTTTGTTTTTTTTTGGTTGGATGGTTGGTTTTTGCAGTGGTGATGAGAGGAGAGGATTGTTGGTTTTACTGTTCATTCATGTGTTTCTGCAGTCAGCTTCCCAAAGTCAGAGCATCAGCTCTTGTTCACCCTATACCACAGCAATTGTTGTTAACCAAAGCTTAATGAATGCTTTAGCAGAAGCAACCTGCCATGGTGAGCTGTTTCTTAGAGCTGGTTTAGTTATATGAGGGAAAGGCAAACGATGCTTCTCAACAAAAGCCAGCTGTGTCCCCAGAGCAATATCCAAGTGTCTGTAGTGAGGGTTAGGATGGGAGGACTACCGCAGCGTAGAGCCCAGCTGCCCACATCCCTTGCACACCAGTACCTATACCTGGGGCACCACCACGTCCTTTTGGTCATCATTGTGACTAACTTCACGATGTCTCTACCACCCAACCTGGTTGCCAGATGGTTACCCAACCTTTGTTGGTTGCCAGGTGTTTGCCAGCCTGGTCTTGCCAAATGGTGGCCTCGGGAAGAGGCGTAGTGTGTTTGTCATCTTGTTTCTGCCTACATAATCTAGTAATTACCTTTGTATTTTAATTGGCAATAAATCAGGTTTTCCCTGGGTCCTGTCTGTTTTGCCTGCAATGGAAATTGCCCATGGGGAACCAGGCACCAGACCACAGCACCACTAAGAGCACGAGCAGGACCCACAGCCATGCCAGAGCAGCACCTGGGCCTGTATCTCCAGCTCTCTTCCCCCTTGCTGGAGGCTATCTTCCACCAATCCCCCCCCTCAGAGGATCTGAGACGGATCCTGACCATGTGGGCATGGAGGGATGCATCTTCCCCGTGGGATGGTGAAACCCTGACCTGCTTCTGCCCCAGTCCCTCTTTGAGCTCTGGCCAACCACATGCCCCTGTCAGGGCAGTGACTCGGGGCTGAGCCACCAGGAGTGAGGGGCCACCAGGCTGTGGCATCGCGGCTGGGAGGAGGGAGAACTGCAGAGACCCATGGGCATGACAGAGCAGTGTTCAGGGCCTGATTCCTTGGGGACAAAACTCCTCCACTCCCTCACACGAGGCCACCGTCTGCCCAGTGCTGCAGGGAAAGGGGCGCGCTGCTGGCTCCTGCCACCTGCATGGGGGTGGGAGCACAGCTCCAGCTCACTGCAGTGCCAGGGAGCCTCTTGACACAGTTGTAAATCAGTCCCTGTCATCACTTGAATGTAAGTATCATAGTTTAACATTGAGTGCGTGTTGAGTAATCAGTTTACAAATATTTAATAATGAAGTATTCGTTTCCAAGTATTGACTGATCAATAAACATCTAATAGTAAATACAGCAAGTGTTATATAAATGTAGCATGTGAAATTGAAGATGCTGTTTGGTTGTGTTTCCTTGATGAAAAGTGCCTTTCTCCCCAAGGTGTTCCCAACCCTCCTGTGGCAGGATGCCACGAGCCCAGCTCCGTGGCTGACACATCCCAGGCCTCACAGAGCTCATTCCCCTGAGCTGTTTTGGGGCTGTGGGGTCTCAGCAGCCACAGGCCTCTGCTCCCAGCTGCTGCGTCCCCAGGTCCTTCACCAGGCACCAGCATCTCTGGGAGGGAGTAAATCTCCCCACAAATTCCTCAGTGCAGACAGCACAGATGCTGCTCTGAGGAGGGGGCAGAAGTCTGGATGTAGAAGTCATTTCTCACAAATTCAGGGAGTAGGAGATTATCTTATTAGGACCTGAAACTCTCATCCCTCCTCCATAACTAGACATTGAACTAATTTATTTATTGTCTTTGGCAGATCTCCTCCCTGGCTGAGAACAGCTTAGGGAAGAGAAGATGCTTTAGGGACTGCGTGTCTCTCCAGGAACGACACAAGGAGTGTGGAGGAAGGCATCCCAAAATGTCTGGGATTTGGTCTAAGCTAATTGTCTGGTTTCCCCGTTTCTCCCGGAGAGACTTCCAACACTCAGACAGCAAAGGGGAACAGTCCTGCAGGATCTGATGATGCTAATAGGCCCTAATTGCCCTGAACAGCCTCACAGTTGATCATCCCCCACACACTCACCATCATTGCCTACATTTAAGCTCCATCTGAGATGTTCTTACTTCTTTCCCTAGGCTGGTCCTCGCTAAGCTTGGTATGTTTTCCTGGGTGTCTCAATTTCATCACCTTTATTTGCTTTTTGAGCGTTGGGTCTCTGGCTGAGCCTGCTGCTGCTTCCAGCTCAGTTCTGCTTCCTCTGCTTGGGTGCTGTGGGAGGTGGGCCTAGCCTGTGAGGTTGATGGCTGTGGGAGGTGGGCCTAGCCTGTGAGGTTGATGGCTGTAGGGTACTTGTTCTTGGTGGTGAGACAGATGTGCCTTTCTCGAGGTCCTACAGTATTAGCTCAACTTCTTCAAGGAGCAGGAGAAGACATTGTAGGCCTGCGCTCAGCTGCTGGATGCTTCTGAGGAGCAATTCAAGAATATGTGAGTGAATACAGTTTGCTTGCATGGCTTGTACACTTTCCTGACCACTCCTCCTCTACCCTGTGCTGGATCTCCTTGGGCTACAGGGTGGCACCTCTCTCTGTACTGATGCCCAGCCACAGCTCAGGGGTCAGCACCTCTGGGAGCAGGTAAATGGCAGCTGAGGCTGCCTGGGACCTTTCTCTTGCCTCTTGAACCCTCAGGGAGAAATTGTGAGCAATTCAGCTCCCTTGGTGGGGCTACTGGAGCTTCTCACCAGTGACTTGCTGGTAGGGAATGGGTGCAGACAAATAGGGCTTGGCAAGGATTCTGTGACAGGTCACCTTGGGCTGCCTCAGCTTCGAGAGCCTCAGTTCATCCTCGCCTGTAATAGGTTGCAAAGGCTCTTTCCTCCAACTGAATTAAGCAGCCAGCTTCATGAATTGGAACTGGCTGCTGTTGAATTTCATGATAGATTGAAGCTGCAGACTTGAATTTCTTGTATTAACATATTCTTGTTTGCACATCTTGTCTTTGCAAGTCCTGTGTAACAATCTATGTGGTTCTCTGTGAAATTGGGGTGCTCCACATCTCTATGTGCTGTCAGGGCAGCACTGATCTTCATGAACTCTCTAGGTGCTGTTGTCAGAACACAAGATTTGTGGATGAAAAAACATGAGGGAGAAAGCTTCCAAATCCATCAGCTGCACAGTATATAAACACACTATATGCACTGGAGAGTGGTGCTCTCTGATCTAACAGCTAAACCTACCACTGTAGTTCCTTTGTGTTTATGAAGAGCTGAAACATAACTTATGTTGCTTTTCCTCCTTCTGCTTTTTTGTTTGTTTGTTTTTTTCCCCTCCAGATTGTTTGTAAAGACTCTTCCCTTCCAAACACAGGGGGCAGGTCTCATGACCAATATCTAACAGGGAGCAGCTTCTGGATTCTTCTCCCAGAGTTGTCCTTTCTAGGGGCCTGGGAGACTTCCTGCTTTTAGGAACTACTTCCATAATTCTGAACGTGACAAATCTTGTTACGGGAGCAGGTGGTACTTGCAACAGCCTTAATCAAGTTTGGAAAGATTTGCACATCACAACCACTCACTGAGATGCCAATTATTGTGCGGGACTTCAGTCCTTCGCCTGGAGAAGGCATTTTATGATCATGCGGTGCTCACTTTTTGGTAGCCCTGTGCTGGCACTGTGTTCTCAGTGTCAAGAAGCTCATCTGGGGAGAAGGTAAAAAGCATGCTTCAAAAAACATAACCTGTCTGCAGCCCACGAGCTGTATCAGCTATTTCACAATTAAGATAGGACGTGTTTTAGATGACACGAGCACAGAGCTTTTGACAGCAGCAGAGCTTACATTTGATTCTTAAGATAAAATCACTTCAGCTTTCAAATGGCTGTTGTAACTTTCACCGGGGAATTTAATATCTAGCAAAGGCTCTTGAAAAACCTTTAAGGTGACCTGTAATGAAAAACAAGATTGTGGTTCTATTGTTGAAATAACTTGATCAGTTAGGAGGTCTGTTTCTTGCCCAGTTTTGCCCCCCCCCCAGCCCTTTTGTCCTTAAACAAAAAGTGAATGGCAGTCCGCCTTCTGAGAAGAGAACAAATCTTTCCTCCTTTAAGACTTAAAGGTGCAAGAATCATTAAAGTATGTACTTTGGAGGTAGTGCTTAACATGAGCAGTCTTTTCAGAGCTTTGAAATAGGTTCGGAAGTACTGTAGCTTGTTGTTTGCTGGCAGTGAGCCTCACACACTTTAGTTTGCAATAGTTGGAATTAATATGGTTTTTGTTTTTTGGAGTTGGTCTGTAGCTGGAAGGGAATATGGCTGGGAGGATCAAGTGCTGTGCATGTCAGTCCGGCAGGAAAGTCCTCGTGGGAAGCCTTGCTTTAAGTCAGCTGAGCCTTCTTGCAGGCACTGCTGAGAGCTGCTGTGCTTAGCTGGGGTAGGCACTGATCAGACTGAGAGTGATAAATGAGTTCTGCAAGGTCACATGGGGTTTTCTCTTGGTTGCTTGTGTTGACAGCTGAGCTTGAACACAAGACATGCTGTTGCTGAAGACTATAGAGGCAGTGGCTGCACTGCAGCATGGCACTGTTTCTCAGAGGGACAGAAGACCTAATGATCTGAAAGGACATGGCCAACGGGGTGGTGAAGAAACAGCTGCAGAGACTAATGGAGGGAATGTTAGAATTGATGCTTTTCAGCATTAATGGTGTCCTCATCCAGTGGTCCTTCGAATACCTGGAAGTAAGAAGCTAAATGCCCCTGTGTATCAGAGTACATGGGTGCTCATGGGATGTAGGTATGGAAGAGGTGAACTGGCATTTCCTTGCTGTTACGCCACTAACTGGGTCCCAGCTGTCTGGCCAACCTGCAGAATATCCGCAGAAGTGCAGTATTAAACTTTGTGTGGACAACTGATAATTTAGAGTGTAATTTAGTGTTTTCACTTTCGTTTAGTTTTTGGTTCATATAAAATGTCTTGTTTATTTTCTTGATTATTCATTTCAACTGTACATATGATTAAAAATAATGAATGGTTATTAATTTTTATCGTTAGTACTATCATTATACCTACTCATCCTTTGATATTATTGCTAAAATTACCTGTAATAGTTTTAATAGGAACTATTATCCCATGCTAATGAGGATATAAATCAAAGTATTAAACATGATAGAAAGTGCAATTTTTGACTGCATTCTGAAATCAAATTCCCCTGTGGAGTGGATACCTTCAGGCTTTGCTCAGAGGAATAATGATGCATATCTCTTCCATGCACTTGGGCGAGGTGGGGTTTAACAACTTGACTGGCATCAATGAAACTGGCAGCAGGGAGACAAAACTTAAAGGTGAGGTAGTATGTTGCTGAACTCTCTCCTTATACAGGAGGATTTATGCCAACAGCTGCAACAAGTCGGATTTTAGCCTATGCTCTGGGAAATTGCACCTGAAGGATTTCAGCATGAAGTACGCTGCAAGAAGCCTGTGCTCTGATACTGTGTAGGTGTTGGTCATTAAATTCCATAGGGGCATTTGGGGATGTTCTCTGTCTAATAACTAGGATGCGTCTCTGTTAAAGCTGAGGCATGGTAAAAAGGAATAAATAATCCCTCTAGTAACCTTCCAGTGGATGTCTTCTAAACATGGTAGACAATTTCCGTCCTCCGATTGTCTTCTGCTTTGCTGTTTGAGTAAAGCCTAGCAAGGATATTGTGCTGGCAATGGATCAGAAAGTCACGGTGGCTTCCTGTGCTTTCTTGTTTTATTGGTTTTATTGTTTCACTCAGCTCTAGTTAAAATGCCATTAATTTCTGTGAGGCTTTTTTTGTGTGTGTGTGAATATTGAACTCCACACAACACAATGCTCTTGTCAATAAGAGTAAAAGCAATATAGCAGGATAATGCTGTGTTTTCTCTATTCCTAAAATTTCCCATTCATTCCGATCTGTGCTTTAAGATGATTGTGGACTGTTTGCTACAGACCCTGCTAATGAAAGGTCTTCTGATAGCCAGTTTAAGCTAATTGTTGTTAGTCCTATCAGTTTTTGAGGCCAAGGGCAGAGTTGCACTATGTAGAGGAATCTGTTAATGAATCGTATGGAGCTGCTAGAAAGCAAAAGCAAAGAAGTGCAAAGAAAACTGTCAATTACACACCTAGACTAATTCTGGCTAAATATATTGAGCAACTGGGGGGGGTTTAGTGACTTCAGTGCGAGTCTGCTGGCTGTGTCTGAGGCTTTGGCTTTCTCATCTACTCTCTGTTGAGCCCTTGTCCTGGAAGGACAGCGGTGACAGCAGGTAGTTGGTTCCACAGTTAGGTGTATCGTGGCTTTGGGTCTGTGTTTCAGTTTCACCTTTCTCATGAGTGATGTGGGGTGGAGAGTTAAGCTTCCCACAGGATGCGAATAGGCAGCAAACAGTCACTGGGTGGAGAGTTTAAAACTTTTTTCCTTTGTTATGCTTAATTAGCCTACAGGCCTCACTGCCTTGGAGTGCTGTGGAAGGTCTTAGGATAACTTCAAAAAGGGTTAGGCAAGTTAATGAACATGTTGAATATTCATTAATAGAGTTAATGGTCTAGAAAACACTGTTGCTTGGGAACACTCATTTCTTACATGTCAGACTGGAAGGATGTAGCGGGGTCAAGATCTGCACTGATTCTTGCTCTAAATAATTGCTGAGTAGAAGATAACAGCTAGCTGGGCTTCAGTCTGATCCTCTTCGTTTCCCATCCCTACATTTTGATGATAGTTTAGGCGGTGGTGTTCCTTAATAATTTAGGTGACAGCCTTTAGATGTGTGCTAAGTAGCCTGAGCCTTGACAACTGGAGCTGGCACCTACCTAGAAGTGCTACCAAAACTTCTTCTTGACTTAGTAGCTGCTGTTAAATTAGAGGCTGAGCTAGAGGGTGCTTGTCCCAAAGCTCTGGAGTCAGAGTGGACGAAGGAAGAGCTGGTGTTGGGACAGTGAAGCCTTTCTGGGTGTTGGTTTGCAGTTGTGTTACGTGGGCAGGGGTTGTCCCGTGGAGCTGCAGGGACGGAGGGTGACCAAAGCACCATGACTTGGCCAGGGCCATGTGGCCAGCCTGCAGCAGGCACAGTGGGTCTGGGTCTGGTGTCCTGAGCCAGAAGAGGACATGCCTCTCAGTCCTTCCACTGGTCAGCCCGCAGTATCGGTGCCTGGTGAGCGCAACCATCACGCTGGTGTAAGGCACATCTGGGGATAAATGCTTTCAAATAGACTTGGCTTTGATAACAGGCTGTAATTGAGGCAGACTTGAAAAACTATTTTTTTGATGTTATATAACAATTCTGCGTTACTGTTGGTGCCTTTTTTTTTTCAAGAGATAATAAAACTGCACAAGCAAATGGGGGGAGAGGGGGGACTACGGATGTGTTTTCTCTTTGACCTTAGTAAATGAGGTTTTCAGTGCCAGTCATCTTTCAAACTACTTGATTATATATCATCATGTGTCTCTGTCCAAGACCATCATCTCTCGTTCGAACAGCAACAGCTCCCTCTGTCTACCTCAGTAAACAATGGACTGTTGCACACTGATAAATGATATTTTTTTTTGCTGCCCAAATTTATTTATTTTTTTAGAGAAATTTATTTTCTCTAGATACATGTGCAGCTTAAATAGATTAACTTTGTGACAGTTTCAGATTTTTTTCATATGTTTTTAGGAGTGGTTGTAAAATTCTTGCTGTTACTTCAACTTTCAGATTACAAATGGAGCAACTATTTTAGAAAAAGTAGGGGGGAGGAAGGAGGCCTTCTCTGCATTACTGGAAGAGACTATTTTTTTGTTGTTGAAAGTGAGCTTTGAACACCCTGTGAATTACTGACACGTTAAATATGTCTCTGGAGACTTGAAAGTTTTTTTTACCCTCTTCCAAAGTGCTGCTATTGTCTGTGTAACAAATCTGAACTGAGCCATTCTGCTGAAAGTAAGTCATGCACACTTAAGAACATAATAGTAGTCGAGCCTTGACAATGCTGCTGCATTCATTTTGGCAAACTGTTATTGTAGTACAACTGCAGCTCGAGCTAGGCATTTACCTTGTGATGAAGAGCCAGCGTGCTATTAAAGGCATACTACTAACATTTCTTTTCTCACTTTGATATTTGTCCCATATTGGGGTTTTTGATCACAGTCTCAACAATGGAGTTTACTGTGCAGAGCACTTGAGGGCTTCAAAAAGTCTCCTCTAAAGGGTGTATCACACCTCATCTGATCTTTGTTGCAACTGGTAAAGGAAAAACACTAGGAGGGCTGGAGCTTGTTTTGGCTCAAAATACTTTGATCAGAATTTCTTTTTGTTACTCTAACATACGAAGAGAGCTAGGTCTCCAGCTCCAAAGTACAGCACAGATGGTGGCTTGATGCAGCCATCATCTACTACTAGAAAGGTGCTTGTGGTGTGTTCAGATGGCGAGCTGAGGATTGTTCAGCTCCACCCCAGGAAGGAAGCAACCTTGTGAAGGTCTACAGGAGATGTAGCCCAGTAAGAGCAGACTGGATTCATGTGGCATACACAAACTCTTCAAGAGGGTTATAGCTCCTGTGAGGCTTTGCTGCAGTATTTCAGAATAAAAGTATTTCAGGTCTAGCGTTTCAGCCTTTGAGGGATTTTTCTCTTAAGTTAGAATTCCCATCTGGGTGGGAGAAAAGCATTTTTCTGTTAGGTTGCTGCTGCCTCCTTACTAGATAGGAACAAGGTCACTAGATGTGTTTTCCCCAAGCTTTAAAAAAAAATATCAAAACAAACAAAACCCAACAGTGTCAATTTGTTGCTGTTCATGAGCCTCACTTCTGGAGTGAAATAAAATTGCCTTTGCATCTGTGTGCAAAGCTGTAAGAAAAGTTGCAGTAAATGTGGAGTTTTGTTTCATGACGTATACTTTTGAAAAGCTTTTATAAGAGTGGCAGGTTATATAGTCTTCTGGTCTATCATGGCCCATAAACAGACCTTGGGGGATATCTTGAGGACAGGCAACTTGTGGAAGACAAGGTTGAAGCTCTGTCGGAACTGGAATGTGGTTGCAAATTTTCTTCACTTGTACCACTAACTACCAACAAACTGTTTTATTGCTCAAGGCTCTTCCTCAGAAGTGGCCATCCCATGGTGGAGTGCAACATGAGTGCAGAGCGTCTTAGGGATTTCACTTTGTCCTTGGAATAAGGTGGTGGTTTTTGATGTGGTCTCATGATGGGAACTCCAAAACCAAACTCGTTTAAGGTGTGTTAGATGTCCCCTTCCATATTTAACTCTTACTTATTATTTATGTGTATAGAGTATATAAAACAAAAATATTTTACATGTCACTCCAAATTCATAATGAATTTTCTCATATTAATACAATCATTCTTTCAGCAGATGATTTATTTTCTTTTCCTTCAGTAAATGTTCTTCCCCCCTCAAAACACTCACTTCATTGGAAATCCTTCCTGGACCTATGTGCATTCCGGTGAAATTGTCCTTAATACAAGCTTTATATGTAGAGAGCTTGTTTCAATGAAGTAAGGCTTTGTTTTATACATACATACATACATACATACATACATACATACATATATATATATATATAAACCCTAGCTAGCATTGTTTAGAAAGAGAAGTGTTACTGCCTCTGAGGAAAGCTGCTCCTACAGAACTTAGTTATGCTTCACTCTGCTGTAATTTGTAACCTAAACTTGCCCAAAGGAAAAGAGAGTGGTGGTGGCGAGGGGCAATGTACATATGTAAGAAATCATTCTGTTGTCAGGAGTGCTGATGACAGACCTGCTAGTTAAAGTGAGGGGAAGCAGATGAACGTCACCTTACTAGTGACAAAATGGGGTCTGTTGGGCTTGGTGAACCATCATGTTGAATATTTTTGAAGAAAACTAAAGTGTTGTATGTTGGTTTGCATGTAAAATTACTAAGTCTACAGCTAGTTCTTTTCTTTTCCTATTTAAATATAATCCAGTGCTAGTCACGGCATTGGCTTTTTGATGTTTGGTATATTTTGGGGAGCAAAGAGCATATGCCATAGGGAGACAGATACTTTGCTGATGAGTACCAGGTAAGGGAATCTAGCTAGGTAAATTGGATAGATGAACAGAGGAGGCAGTTAAATACCCTGTGCCACACTCTTAAGGCAGATGTCTGGCACCAGCTTTCTGTACTCTTGGTGTTTCTTGCCTGAGCACCTGCTTGTTATCAGAGCCAGCTGGCTGTAAGGAACCCTCTGGTGTGCTCTTTGAGGGTGGTAGCTCCCAGATCTAACAGGTATTTTGGGGTATCCCATGAAATATTTGGATAAATGGAGCTATGCTATGTATGTCTTGAGGTGGGAGGAAGAGGACTGGGTGAGTTATTTCTTTTGTTTGTTTGTTTGTTTCTTAGGTGAATTGTTATTCCAAGGGGAAGTGAATTTTTCTGAGCTGGTGTGGTGCTTAGAGTTTTAAAGACAATATTTGTCAACTGCAGTGACAAAGGTCATTGGGTTCTTGGCTTTGTGTTGTGGAACATAAATTGCTCCTGCATACAGGCAAGCCAGGAACAAAGGTGGTTTGGCCTGTGTGTCTTTTCCCCTCCATTTCTCAGACACAAGTGCATCACTCATGCTCGAAAGCTAAGGCACCTACCTACCCTATGCAGAACACTCTTGCATTGAAAGAGGGTTAAGGTACTAAAGGGGATGGTTGAAGGAGGTACCACATGATGCACAAAGGAGATGCTGAGCTGGCAGGCAGGCTTTCTTTGTCCTCCACCTCTGGAAAACACCCAGCTACTGACATCCAGCCTTCATGCACTGTAAGCATGAAATCTCCAGTGAAGTCTAAACTGATGTAACAGCCAGAGGCCTAACCAGTCTCTGGTTACTCCATCAGTGCTGTCCTTGTCCCTGGCCTTCTGTCTGCTCAGCTGCACCTGCACGTTTGAAGGCTGGAAAGAAATCCTGTTCAGACTTGAACCAAAAAGAACAGCTGGGCTTTGTGTGCACAGAGGGCTTTATAAAGGTCAAGAACTGAGCTCTTGTGCCAGTCTTTTTGTGGTTTACTTCTCGCTGTTTCTCTTTCTCTGTGAATTCTTCCTCTGAATTGGCATCTGCTGACTTTGTGGGTTTTTTTGTTTGTTTGTTTTTTAATACGGTGTTCTGTGTTGCAGGTTTTCTGTCAGTGCATGTCTTAACATCTTTTTGTTGGAAAGCTGGACTGCTGTGGAGGTCTGTCACTGTCTCCATGTGTTACTAAATCCACTGGCGTCGTGGTGGAGGAATATTGCTCGTTTTTTTGGAGGAGGAAGAACTAGCTCCAAATTCTCTGCCGCACTGGCTGTAAGCTAATCTGTGGGACAACAAGGAAATCCACTGTGTGTGAGAAACAGTCAAATCAAACCCACAGTTGTTGTTTTTTTTTTACAAATAGTTCTGTGGTTTAGGTCCACAAGGGGCTTCATTCATACTCATTCATAGGCCCCCTTGTTACGAGTTCTGAGCATATTTTGAACTGTTTTCATCCTGATGCTGTGAAAAAGGTGTAGGCACAAAAGACTAGCTGCAAAGATGCTTTTTCTGATCACTTGTTATAGCTCTGGTTTACTGCTGCACTCAATCTCATTGATTGTTGGTATTATAGACCAGCATGGTTCCATCTCTTGTGTCAGTAACAAATGGTGTAAAATGCCTCAACAATTTTGATGAGTAGTGATAGAGTTATTGCATGTGTGCAGCCTTCATAAGTATTTCTTTCAAAACATTCAAGGTGATTAGGTCACACTACAGGTATATAAAAAAAATCCTCATAATTCTTCTTCCAAAAGAAACCAGCATCTTTCACAATGGGAGAGTGAAAACTACTGTTGGAGCCATCCAGGTACTGTTACTGTTTAGTAGCTGACATGTATTGATTGTAACTAGACAGTTGTCACTACCATTTTGTGATTTCAACTTCGGCAGAAAAACAAAGGCTGCGCTATGTAAAGAAGGACTCATGGGGAAGGATTAATTTGCCTATCTGCAGGGCAAGATCTAAGAAACGCTTTAAGCTCCCTACAGTATGATAGGGTTGTCTCTGAGCGGAGTTTGATTTCTTTAAGACAACTAGTTTAGCCTATATGACTGACTTCTAGCCATTCAGTGTTGGGTACGATTCTCTCTTGCATATCTATATTAAGAAACAAGCTGTTGCTTTTTTCATTTGTCTAGTCTGAAGTAATGACAAGACTTCAGAGGATGTCCTGTCAAAAAATAGAAATCAGGGTGGGATAAGTATACTTACCTATCCCCTCTTAATGCAAAGCCTGCTTTGCAGATGGAAGGCTAAGAAGGTTGGTGAGCTCTGGGTTGTGCTGCAACCCAAGAAGATACTGAATGTAAATATATTTAAATAGTGAAGTGTAAGGCAAATGTTATTTACCAATGTCAGGCTTCATCACAAGGTGACTGTCATTCCTCAAGGAAAATGTATCACATCTCCTGAACATCAATAAACTCCACTCCATCTGTGGGTTTGTGGTACTGGTAAAACCCAGTATCTCATTTGCTTTTGTCCTGACAGATTTTATCTCATCTGGTGCCTTCTCTTAAAGGTTTATGTTCCTTTGTCTTTTTTCTTCTCCTGAGGTCTCTGAACTTAGGTAGTCCCTAGTTTCCTTGCTGTTTTTGAGACATGAGTTAATATGATGTTGCTTAGTCCCCAGATATGAGTCTCCCAGATTAATTTTCCAGAAGGTAGACTTTCTCAGGAAGCTGTGTTCAGCTAGGGGAAATGACCCTAATCTGGAAGTGATGTTTGGAGTTTGGCATCCTAGTGTTAGACAAAACTCAAGGACCAATTATAATCAATTATCTGGTTTCTGTCTGAAAATCCCATCTTCAAATAAAATTAAGGCTTCTTAAAGACGTCTTTGATAAGTGAGAAAGAACAGAAATGTGATGTGAAGAACTCCACACTGCCCTTTTCTTTTGCATGGGTTTGCTTATTCAAGGTCTCTCCCAGAAATCCAACAAAATTAAATGACTGAACAACAGGGGATACTGTGAAGGCTTCTGCTGACAGTGGTAAGCTTGAGAGAGTGTCATTAAAAAGAGCAGATTGTTTTAATGGCAGACACAGCCTTGAGACTTTGTCTTAAAAATTGTTTCAACAGAGCACAGTAAATATAGATTGAAACAAGACAACCCTATAAATAGTGAAAGCTCAGGTGTGATAGTTGAGTTGGATTAAATGAGGCTTCATGGACAAATAAGGCCACAACGAAGATGTGTTTTAGTTCTTGGGCTTGGTATGGGTGTTCTGGTTGGTTGGTGTTTAACACTGCTTCATCCTTCTGCTTTCAGCCAGGAATTTTGCTGAGTCTCCATGGTCAACCTGGAACTACAGACTGTGGCTGGCTGTGCAGGTCTTTCCATACCAATTTTCACATTATTCCCCCTTTACCATCACAATTTAAACTTTCTCCTATTTGAGGCAGAGAAGACTTTGTGGGTCATTGATTTGAATGTACAACGTGACCTTCAAAGTCCAAAAGAAGCATGTAGAAATCAAAGACTTGACGTGAAATAAGTGCATTTTTTCTCCAAGTAGCAATGCGGTTGGTTCTTCCATTGAAGGGACTGGATTGCCTTTAGGTTCCACTGTAATCAAGACAGCCACTTACTGGATATTGGTAATTTAGCTGCTGCCACTATGGAAAAGGTAATTCACTAACCACCTTATAATAATTTTCTTAGGGGTTGTTCCCCAGTTGGTTACATGCACTTCTCAAAGGGCTTTTTCTTTCAGTTTTACTTATGTTAATGTATAATATTTTTTCTTTTGCATAAGATCCCCAACAGCAAGTGGAGTTCTCATGCTGGAAAGCAGTATTTCCATTTTAAACAGTCACAAATCTCCTTTTGTGAGGTGGCAGAGGCAGAAGCATGGCATGTAGCTCAACCACTGAGCAGGCATCTTCCTGTGCTTGCTGAGCAAGACTGGCTGGGAGCAGAGTGACAACATGGGGCTGACACCAGGCAGAGCTGTCTGCCTCAAGAAAAGAAATCCTGCGGTTAGCAATTATGATATAACCTACCTAGGACTGTCTGTCATACATCCAACTTTGAGAATTTCCAACAACACCAACACTTTCTGTTGTTGTCTTCTAGCATTTCTGCACCAGGTCTGTTGCTGTGTCTGTCGAATTCTTTCTGAGTCCAGCCAGCTCAACTGTAATCGTGTTGCACAGGTTCAGGGGTATGTGCCAGCCCTGCAGTGCTCAGGTTTACCACTCGGACAACAGGAATTGATTGCTGTAACATGGCCCGCCTAGTATGGTAAGTCCAGATACTCCTGATCCTGAATAAGGGACCAGTTTAGCCATGGCTATCTTAAAGTATTTCCTCCCTATTGCAAATACTCCTCGGTGTGGAAACTGCATTTTGTTTGTAAGCATCTCTCACCCAGTGTGATGGGTGTGCTGCTTGCCAGGGGTGGGAGGACTTGCTCTGCTGGGCTGCTGGTGGCATGTCTTTGCTTGCAGTGCTCTTCCAAGGACAGGGCCCTGCTGAAAGACAGATGCTCCCAGCTGCTGGGCAGCATCGTATATTTTTCCATGCCATTTCTGTGGCCTTTGATGCGTAATCCCTGGGAGGAAGACTGGCATAGTAGTAAATGATCAAAATCCATTGCAGCTGTGGGGGAGCACTAGAATATTTTTTGCAAAGAACTGGCAAATCTTTGCAGGTCTCATATACACTTGGTAAAGCAGAAAATAGCTCTGTAAAGGCCAAATAGACTGAACCATGCTTAAGTGGGTCCTGTGTTCTTCCCTGAGATTCCCATGTACCTTTGGCATCCTGCCTGGTCAGGGGAGAGCAAGCATGCATCTCAGAGCTATGAAATTCACCTAAGGTGGAATCCCCAATCTGTTTTAAATCATTTATGCTTTCTCAGCCCTTTTCTTCCCAGACCTTGATAATTTCACCATTCCAGCTGAACAGGAGGTTTACCTTGTTAAATTCAGGGAGTGCCACTGTGATGGCAGCAGTCTTTTATCCTGTCTCTCTCATTTTCTGCCAGGCCCATAATGCATGATTAATCTCAGTATGTAGCAAAGGGTGCAGCTCCCTGTTTCTTTTGTCTGCAATAAAACACATACTGTTTGATCTAATAGCACAGCATCTGTATTTGGATTTTTTTTTTACCTGTCATCTTTTGTATTGTGAATGTACTGAAAGAGCTGCTCTGTAGCTCTGGAAAATGTATTTTTTCCTCTCTTGTCCTTCTACTTTTAATGAACAGATTTCACTGTTTCTGATGCACATCAGTTTGTGTGCCTTTACCACCCGGCCATGCTAAGATTCAGGTTTATTGATTCTAAATATGCATTCCACTAGTCTTCATGCTCATTGTCAAAAATCAAAGCAGTCAGCCACATTTTAGTCCAGGAACCCAGCTGTTAATGGAGGTATCACTCTAAAAATCTCATATCCCCTCTCTCTATTCATAGTCTAGAGCAGATCCTGCACAGGTGTAAATTGTTACAGCTCCATGGGGCTATCCAAATGGACACCAGCAGGGGCTGTGATCTTCCAGAGCAGCACGTTTTCTGACATCTTTTGCAGTAATGCAGCTCTAAAAGTACTTAAGTTCAAGAGTGGGGAAACACTTTACCCCTCAGTTTGTCCTGTTCCTTGAAGTTGTTTCTTCTTACTTTTTCCTTCAATATTTTTTGGGGGGTGAAAAGTTAGAAGTGCAGTAAGATGGAAAAATCAGTTGTACTGAAACATCTGCGTAGGCAGCTTAATCACTGTTTTGGTGGGGCAGCTATATTAGTTTATTAACGTATCGTTCAGTTTGAAAAAGTCTTTATTTTGTAATTTTTGTACTGTAAATTCAATGCTTGCTATTATTTAAAATTGTGTAAAACACATTGCTAGTTCTCAGCATTAAGCTTACTATAATAACTGCATCCAGCGTGTGGATAGCTTGAAAGTCTAGAGGATTCCTTGCAGCCTCTGAGCAGACATGTTGATTATTGACATATTTGCTGCAGTGTGGTTTGTCATAGATTAACTCTTCAGATGACCAAGGCTCGGACTTTCACAAGTGGCCCTGAAAAGCCCAGTGACTACGGAAACAATTCTGCAGCTCACTTGATTCCTCCCGTCCTCAGGAAAGGTTATGAAGCCTAAGTGGCCACAGTTTTCTTACTTGTCAGCCACACCTCCCCAATACATTGATTCACAAGTGTGTGATTTTGCTTCTCTGACCTTATTGACATGTCATCTCGTAAGCTGGTGGCTTTTAGGGCCAGGAAGCGCGGGAGGATCTTCTTGGTAATGGTGAACTCTTGTTTATAGCCAGTCACCTGCTGCCTCTGTAACCACCCTTGGCATTAGTGGTGGCTTTTTTAGAAATGTGCAGCTGCTGAAGCAGCAGGCTGATGCACAGTCTCCCATCACTTACGTTTCAATGGTATGGATGACCTGAGAAGTATCTGCTCATTTTATGGACACTCTGCCTTTGAAGTCATTAGTGCTTAATTTTCACTGTTGCTTGCACTGAACAGCAATGTTAGTAGTGGCTTCATGAATTACTGATGTGGTGCTTAGAGGTGAAAAGTAAAGACCTCATCAAATTCTGGATATTTGCATATACAATGCAGATAATTAAGTATCTGAGGCAAGTTTTTTTCTTTACCTCCTTTGCTGATAGGGCGTTCAATAGAAAGTACATTTAATATCTTTTGCTGCTGAGAATTAACCTTTGTTTAATGCTGTCCAGTCCTATATGATGTATGGTATGCTGAATTAACCCTCATCTGCAAAGCGGCTTCTTGGGTTCTGTTGTGTTTACACTGGCAACCTCCAAGAGGTAATTACAGAGCTCTTTTGTTAGAAATTAAGTGCTGCAGATGGACTCTTTCCCAGTAAATCAGAAATCACAAATAGAGTTCAGTTTAAGAACTCAGGGAAACTGTATTTTTTGCTTCCCTCTGATTTTTTTTCTCCAACAAATCAAAAGCAGTTCTTCAGAGCATTGAAGTGTATGCTTAACATTATACTCTTCAATTCGGTGAGACTCTTCTGCCTTTACTAAACAGGGCTGTCTTTAAACAAAGCTCTTAAACACACTTGTAATTAGTTATTGACGTGAGGTATGGTGTGTATATATAGTCTGTACTTCAAAAGAGGGATCTTCTTCCTAGCAGGTTTCTTTAAAGCAGAAAACATGCTTCTAGCTTGAGTAATGTTTTTTGTTTTTCTTTTTCAATGGCATTTCAATTCAATATAGGTAAAAACGATCTTTTAAGAATGAGTCAAAAGCTTTAATGCATGTTTAACCCAGTCCCCTCTGAAACCCAGTTCAGATATACAGCTTCTTTGAAATAAATAATTGTGCAAGGAGCTATGTTCATCAGGAAAATGTTTTTAGTATCACCTGCATAAACAAAATCACAGATGCTTCAATCAAGGATCATTTCTTTAAAGAAAGGCTTTAAATTGCCTACTCCGCAGTATCGCATGCTTATAATTTTTTTAATATAATTTAGTGCCTTATCCACTGGAGTGTCACAGGGATTATCTTCTTCTGGAATGTGCAAATGATTAGAAGATTAAAAATCCATATGCAATTCCCTGACTTTTCACAGAATACTAAAAAAAAAACAAAAACAGATAAATGTTTAAATTATTATAATTCTGAATCATTGTTGTAAGCATTCTTGCTGCCTTAAATTGTTTCATTTTTTTCACCAGGATAATGAGTTGAAATTCAGGTGTGGGTTGTGTTTTTTTGTTGTTGTTGTTTGTTTGAGGGATTTCCACTCTTGCACATTTGAGCCCATTGCTTTAGGAGAACTGTAATGCTTTCCATCTTCACAGTGGCAGATAATATCATACGCACAGCTTGCTGTCTTCAGAAGGGATCATTATCTGATGGCTGCTACCATTGGACATGGCCACTAGTTGAGGTGATTAGAGGGAGCAAAGCCAGGTGGTAGTGCAACTACACCACTGCTTGTTTTAATCTGTCTTTTCACTGTCCAGTCTGGGAGCACTAGTCTTCAGCTCTCTGCAGCTTCTTCTGTCAATACACTCTTTGCTGTTGGGTGGCTTGTGTCATGAACCAAGAGAGCCTGTGCCACTTATTTGTGTACAGGGCACGTATTTAGTGAAGCACAGGCCTTTTGGTTATGCAGGAGGGAGGTGAACTTACCCAGCAACAGCAGCATCTGGAGGAATCATACTGAGGGCACTTTTTCTAGGGCCATTAGCAATGTCTGTGGTGTGTTGGCTAATGGGCTTGTCCTCTGCTTACCAGAAGTGTACAGGAAATGGGTGGCTAGCAGTCTGGTTTGCTGCAGACCAAAGAGAGCTGTGGAGGTTCAGAACACTCTTCCTACAGATGGTGACGGTCTGCGCCTGTACTATTTCTGATACTACTGAGCAGTTTTCAGCTGATGGCCAGGCAAATATTTTGCAGTCACTGCAGATCTATTTGGAAAGTTCAGGTGCAGAGGACTATGTGGGCCTTGTGGATCATTCACAGGTTCTGATGCCATAGTCAAAATCGCTGTTAGTAAAGACAACACTGCATCCTGACTAAAACTGATAGTTCAAAGCTTCACTGGAAGCCCATCCTGACCTCTTAATTTGTAACAGATGGTAAAGAGAAAGTTCTCATAGGCAGCTACATGCTCACCTGGCTGTGTTTGTTGATATAGAAACTGAACTGTGTGCTTCTGGATCCAGTGAAGCCCAGAGTTGATTACAGAGATATTTAGGGGTGTTGAATGCGCATCATGGGTGATTTGGAAGTGGTTCAGCCACTAATTTGTCTAGCTGCAACTAAAGCTGTGAGTGAGAGCTGCAGGGGGCTTGAACGTCCTTTTACCTGGTTAAAAACGTAGCTTGACAGAAAAGCTTGCTGAGCCTCTGGAACAGCTGCCTGTGAAGGAACAAACAGATTGATACCAAGGGTGTAAGCTCCATCAAATTCAGATATATTCATGTTTCTATACAGTTACACCTAATGACTAAGAGACAAAAGGTTGCTCTTCTGAAGATATATGGGCATCTTCATAGCTTTTGTTGCAAGGCACATAAGTATCAATGTGGATTATAAACATATGATACCACTGAAAGTGATATCCGAATTATATCAATTGGATAGAAATACTTCATACTTACATAGAAATTATCATTTTACCACTTACTTAGCTAAGTGAATGCGAATCAATTAGTTTTCCTCCTTCCAATCTACTTAGAAGTTGTCAAATTATCCTCAGGTCCGAAGTGGAATGAATGATGTTTGCTGTTTTAGGTGAATTTATCTCTTGTCAATGTGGGGAGTTACATTTGTGTTTAGCAAGATTTTCTTTTGTGATGCATGAAAATATTAAAATGATTTAACCCAATGAAAAGATCAGGTTTAGGACACAGCAGTTGGGTATGCTTTCCTTTCATGCTCTTATATTCCCCAGAATAACTCTTAATTGCAGATGCAGAGATGACCTGTCACCTCTTTGTAGGTGGTTGCATGGCCTTCAATCACCACTGTATCTGTGCCTCTTGTAGCATCTCTGGAAGCCAAGGAGTGCCATTATCCTAAATCATTTGTCTGAGATCAGAGGAGGTGAGTGGCAGAGCAGAACTTGAAGCCATGCCAGCACTCTGATCTCTGCCACATCACTGCCTTCTGCTTAATGTCTTCGGGGATCGATAGGAAAGCCTTCAGAGCGCTTCTTTGCTGGGTAGAACCTATCTAGCATGAAGTGTGGAAATATTCAACACAAAGACACCAACTTCCGCTCAATGCCACAAAAACTAAAGTGTTCCTAATTGCAAATGTGTGGAGATTGTAAGCAGTGAAGTCAATGGACTGTAAACACCTGTTCAATGGTAAATGTGTGTGTAAATGTAGCCTTGAGTACGAATGAACATTCGCAAAAGCTGCCAGGCTCTGGTGCTGTGTTTGGCAGCAAGAAGTTTAAATATCAGAAGGTTTTCTTGTTTGCAGATATGGATGTGTTGTGGTATCATGAAGTTCAACTACATGAAGTTCAACAAGGCCAAGTGCCGGGTCCTCCACCTGGGGTGCAATAACCCCAAGCAGAGCTACAGGCTGGGAGATGAGTGGTTGGAGAGCTGCCAGGCAGAGAAGGACCTGGGAGTGATGGTGGACAGTCGGCTGAATATGAGCCAGCAGTGTGCTCAGGCGGCCAAGAAGGCCAACAGCATCCTGGCTTGTATCAAAAACAGTGTGACCAGCAGGGCTAGGGAAGTGATCGTCCCCCTGTACTCGGCTCTGGTGAGGCCGCACCTCGAGTATTGTGTTCAGTTTTGGGCCCCTCGCTACAAGAAGGACATCGAGGTGCTTGAGCGGGTCCAGAGAAGGGCGACGAAGCTGGTGAGGGGCCTGGAGAACAAGTCCTACGAGGAGCGGCTGAAGGAACTGGGCTTGTTCAGCCTGGAGAAGAGGAGGCTCAGGGGCGACCTTATAGCTCTCTACAGATACCTCAAAGGAGGCTGTAGCGAGGTGGGGGTTGGTCTGTTCTCCCACGTGCCTGGTGACAGGACGAGGGGGAATGGGCTTAAGTTGCGCCAGGGGATTTTTAGGTTAGACGTTAGGAAGAACTTCTTTACTGAAAGGGTTGTTAGGCACTGGAACAGGCTCCCCAGGGAGTTGGTGGAGTCACCATCCCTGGAAGTCTTTAAAAGACGTTTAGATGTAGAGCTTAGGGATATGGTTTAGTGGGGACTGTTAGGGTTAGGTTAGAGGTTGGACTTGATGATCTTGAGGTCTCTTCCAACCTAGAAATTCTGTGATTCTATGATCATGGAAAGCATCAAGAAGGTATCCTCAACAAGCTGTCCGGCTTGTACCGATACTCTTTGCTCTAGTGGTGAATTCACTAATTCAGTCTCTGAAGGTTTAGGTCTGTACGTTTCCTTAACACTAAATTCACGTGGACCCTTGTGGAGTTGGAGGCAGGGAGGAAGAGGGAAGAGAAAGGAACACAGCTGCAATCTTGTTTCTGTAAGAGACTTATCAGCTGCTAGCAAGCTTTCCCAAGTAGATGATTACTATCTACCTTGCAGTAAACATCTGACTTTATCCATGCAATTGTGAAATAACTTGACGTGATGTAATGTACAGGCATCTAGAGACCTGACCTTTACAAATGCAGCCTTAAAAGTTAAATGTCATCCTCTACCCCGGCTTCTATTCCTGTGCTGCCAGCCTACCCTCCACTTGGTCATTTCCCTGCCTAATCTTCATTGGAATAACTCTGCAGAAATCAGAGCTGCTTTGCTCATTTATGCCAAGTGCAGCTCTCGCTTTTAAACCCTGAAGTCCATAACAAAGATCTTAAAGCCGTTAGGATTTCCATGTCCCAGTAACCATATTAGTGATACCGTTCACTAAGTGGCACCAGTCCTGTCTGTGGATATTCATGGACTCAGGTGGGGCTGGGAGGCTGAAGACCTCCAGCCTTTAGCAAGGTACCTACCCATCAACAGAATTCTGCATGGGAAGAGAAGAGTGGAGTGAATATCTCATCAAATATCTTTTTTTTTTTTTTTTCTTTTTCTTTTCTTTCTTTCTTTTTTTTTTTCCCTGAGCCTTATCCAAGCAGATTCAGGCTACTCAAAATTTTATAACCTTTCAAAATCTTCTCGATTGACATATTCTTACAAGCCAGCCATAAAGCAAGAGCTCCCCTTATTTAACAGCCAGAAAACCAAGGTGTGAAACTAAGGACATGCAGTAGCAAGAGAGATAAGAAACCTGCCTCTTCTGCTGCATTTATCTTTAATAAGAGGATGCCTAAAAGCTTCAGCTTTCTGTTATCTTTCACTAAGATTTACCAGAAGCAAATAGTACTAAGCTTTTAGCGCTCTTGCTTTACATATTAAAAAAGGTAATTTTTATTTCCATTTTCACTCAGCCTGATTTGAAAAACTTCTGTAAAATAGCATTCTCCCATTTTGAAAGCTATTTTTGAGATGCCAAGCAGTGCTGATTATATCAATAGAGAGTACATTGATTATTTTTTTCTTATTTGCCCTGCATCCTAGTAAGCCTGATATTTGACATGATTTATTTTGTTTCTCTTTTCATCTCCAAATTTCCTTGGCAATAATCAGAATTACATTGAAACCAGCATCAGAACTTCATTGTGACAGATCTCCTGTGATTGTTCAATCTAATGCAAAATATGCAAAGTGCAACTTAAAGCCTTTGTCTGTCTTCATGGTCTGTTTATGCCAATGCTACACTGATACCTTTTCCTCTGACCTGTTGTTGTATGCTGGATAATGTGCTCTAATTTCCGATTTGGGGAGGTGAGATGAAGACCCTGTAGGTTTGCGACTCATCTAACCCTTCGGTGCTGGTACAGGAGGTCCATTTTACTGCAAGAAGAGTTGATCAGAGGATAGTACTGTGCCGTTCTGGGCTTCTGGTGTTCCTTTAATGCATGCTGGGAACAGTCACTGTAGATAAGAAACAAAGAGTTGCATATATCACTGTCCAGTTTTATTTCAATATTTGCAGTGGTCTGCTATGGGCTTAGTTAGAGAGGAAGTTGGCAGATGAGAATGCTGGGCTGCTTTCTATCATCTATTGGCGGTCATGGTCATCCAGAGAGGTCCCAGATGACTGGGGACTTGCTAATGTGACACCCATCTGTATATAAGAAAGTTCGTGAGGACGACCCGGAGAGCTACAGGCCTGTCAGCCTGACCTCAGTGACAGGAAAGGTGATGGAATGAATCATCTTGAATGCAATCTACAGCACTGGGACAAACGAGGATCAGGCCCAGTCCACATGGGTTCATCAAAGGCAAGTCCTGCCTGACCAACTTCATCTCCTCCTATGATGGGGTGACCCGCCTGGTGGATGAGGGAAAGGCTGTTGATGTCTGCCTAGACTTCAGCAAGGCCTTTGAAACAATCTCCCACAGTGTTCTCCTGGAGAAGCTGGCAGTCCATGGCTTGGACAGGCACACTCTTTGCTGGGTTAAAAATTAGCTGGATGGCTGGGCCCATAGAGTGGTGGTGAACAGAGAGAAATCCAGCTAGCGACTGGTCAGTGGTGATGTTCCCCAGAGGTCGGTGTTGGGGCCCATCTTCTTTAAGATCTTTATTGATGATTTGGATGAGGGAATTCAGTGCACCCTCAGTAAGTTTGCATGTGACACCAAGCTGGGGGGAAGTGTTGATCTGCCGGAGGGTAGGAAGGCTCTGCAGAGGGACCTGGACAGTATGGGTCGATGGGCAGGGGCCAGTGGGATGAGGTTCAACAGGGTCAAGTGCTGGGTCCTGCACTTTGGCCACAAAGTGAAGGGCCTGGAGCACAAGTCCTGTGAGGAGTGGCTGAGGGAGCTGGGGTTGTTTCTTCTGGAGAAGAGGAGGCTTAGGGGAGACCTCATTGCTCTCTACAGCTACCTGAAAGGTCAGCCCCTTCTCACAGGTAATTAGTGCTAATACTAGAGGGAATGGCCTCAAGTTGTGCCAGGAGAGGTTAAGGCTGGAAGTTAGGAGACATTTCTTCTCAGAAAGAGCAGTCAGGCATTTGGACGGGTTGCCCAGGGAGGTGGTGGAGTCACTGTCCCTAGGGGTGTTCAAGGAAAGGTTGGACGTGGTGCTTAGGAACATGGTTCAGTGGGTGACGTTGGTAGTGGAGTGATGGTTGGACCAGGTGATCTTGGAGGTTTTTTCTAACCCTAATGATTCTGTAATTCTGTATCACTGTGGAACTATTGATTTTAATAAGTGATGGTAACATATTACCCAGATCCTAGCATGATGAAACTTGAGTCTTAAAGCCAGTCCTGTAGATGTTTGTTGTACTGCTTGTGAGATCTGCTAAAGCCCAGCAGCTTCCATTCCTGACCAGAGCTGCTATTTCTAGTGCAAGGGCATGGCAAGACTTTTTATTCCTCTACAGTATGTCTGTTCTCTAGTCTCCGAAACATGGTTTGCTTGTAAGGATTAGCAAAGCTGTATAGCCAGGCTACAGCAATCTGTCTGGGAAATGTCTTCTACCCAGCAGCCATAGCAGAGCTTCCTACTACATGTTAGACACCAAAGACAAGATTCAGTTTTTAATTTGAATTTGCTTTTCTTTACTGGGAAGAGGGAAAATAAATAAATAAAAAACACAAATTAATTGGCCCTGCTTTGCACAGAAGGAATGATTAATCTCCTGCATGCAGGAGCATCTGTCTACTACTCCTGCCTGAATTCCTCAAAAGGCTAAGAGTGTTTCTAATGGTCATTTAAATAATAAATGCCACCACACTCATTAGGGGTATATCAGCCATTCGTTTTCTGCTCTGGTGCTTGTTGTATTCTATTAATATTTATTGAATTCAAGGAAATTCATTCTGAGCTACTGGTCTACATTTCTTTTCAAGGTCACCAAATATAAATATTTTATTTATCTAATTTAGAAAAACGACATCAGATGCTATGCAGCAAACATGACAAGAGTATGAATTAGTGGAAAGCTTCCCTGGGGAAATGTATCCAGGTTCCAGTAATGGATAATTATAAATCCAATAGCTTCTCTCCTACCAGGTAATAAAGATATATAATGGCGATACAAACCCTCACCTGAAAGCGTGCATGTGGCAATAGCAGTGAATAGCAAATAGACTATTTACTATGAGGGCAGTGAGAGCATCCAAATCTTTACGGTATTTGGGCCCTAAGTAGGCTTATTAGAGCTTCAGCTTCAAAACTGTTCATGGATAAGCACATGTGACAGATCTCCCGTAGCCCCATGTGAACAAATGTGTCTACATCTATTAGGTGCTTGATGATGTCTCTCACGCGCTCTCAAAGGTGTTGGCTAAAATGTCTCTGTAACAATCATATGAGTGGCTAGAGTAGCTTGGCTCAAGGATTTCACAGTGCTTTCTCACCACTAGCAGTCTACCGTTTCTCCTTCAATCAGGGTTGCATTGCATACTTGCTGTGTATGCGTAGCCCAGGAAGGTCCTGTTTCTTCCCCACCAGTAATGAGACAGAGAAGAGCCTGATTAAATACTGTGTTCTCAAAGTTCCTGGAAGTTAAACCTTCCTCACCCTTCTCTGCTACATGTTCAACTTCTGCATATTTGGAGCCTATCTTCCTTGTGGTCCCTGGGAGTGTAGAAATTCTGATACTATGATTATTTCAGTTTGAGCAAGCACCATCTTTCATGTACATTCATCCCACCCTCCCCCCAGAACAGAAAGGCGAATAATGGTGGCTGTCTTTTAGAAATGAATAATTCCATTCTTGCAGATGTTGGCCATAAGAAAATTGTGCTTAAAAAAGAAAGAGAAAGTAGATGGGGTTTACCAAGGGACAGCTTCTCTCTGCCATTGAGTTTTGAGCTGTCAAGAATCAAAGAAAACAAATGAAGTGGTGCTTAATTTAATTGAAAATTATGCTTGTGGATTTATGACTCTATTCAATTTTTAGCACCATAGTTGTCTTTTTGTTATTACTAAGGTTAAAATTAAAGTGTTTATTGCTATTGTCTAGAAATATTACAGACAAAGCACAGGTTCTAAAGAAGTGGGTGTTGAATAACTTATCTTTGTAGCAGTTCTGTTTTTAAACAATGCACACATACTACCTAAGGGAAGATATTAGAAAATTGTCTGTACAAAGGAAAGGTAGTAACTGGAGTTTTGACTTAAGCGGCCAGTGACCTGTGCTGCTTCAGTCTTTTAATGTAAGCAGCCTTACAGCCTATAAAACTGGAGATTTTATGGTCCTGCCCCACTGTTGATGTTACAGGTATCAAGCTCTAATAATATATCACTAATTGGCAACTCATTGATATTCTCAGCCCCAAGGCCTTGAAGAGAACAGCTATGGAGAATAAATCACGGCATCTCCCTTCTTGCAAAGTTTATCAGGGAGTAGGTCTGAACAGCTGAATCCCGGTAGAAACAGTATCAGATCATCTCTGGAGCAAAAGAGGAGAAACAAGGGCCTTGTGTAGTCACAGGAATAAGCAAATCTCTGACAAATCTAGAGGTGAGTTGCTAGAGTACGTGTTGAAAGAATAAAGGCTCTCATGATTTAGCCCTGCATCATGGTGATGGTTGGGTTGGCTACAGGAGCACAAGATGCCTGGAGAGGGAACGGCAGAAAACTGAGGTAGCAGGGAAGATGGAACTAAATGGGAGAAGCATACATCTCCCTGCATGTATGATCACAACATAAGATAAATGACTGGAAGGCTTTTGTCATGAATAAAATACATCTTTATGTACAGGGCACATAGGGTAGAGAGCAATAGAAAGAAGAGATAGACAAGTGACCAAAGAGCTCAGTAAGTCCCCAAATTGAGGGGGGAGAGATGTGGTGAGTGTGATAAGCTGGATAACCTGTGCAGCAGAGCAGGACCACTGTCCGTATGGCAGGGGCATGAAGAAGAGGATATTTTGAGGACCACCAGTGCAGCAAGCCAGGAGGGCAGAGCAGCAGCAGCTTGTTGAGTGGGTTTGAGCTAGAATCAGGTCTGGAGAGGGGCCCGGTACTGCAGCAGCGAAATGAGAGTGTTAGGCTGGAGAGGGAGGAGGGGTTTCATGTGTTTGGCAAACATCCATAATGGCTTGGAGTCTGTCATGTGCTTGAGCTGAACAAAAACAATCATGGCACCTTCATTGTTGCTCTTCTCAAGAATCACCTCAAAAATTATGCCCGCTGAATTAATGTATATAACTCTGTACATTACACCACATCCTCCCCTGATTTCAAACCAACGTGGAAAATACACATGGCAAAAATCCTTGACAGTAAGTTCAAGCATGACAAGCTCCTAAGTAAATACTGAACAGTTGCTAATTAAAGTTAAGTGCGTAGTCCCTGATTTTTCAATTACCACACTCAATATATGCCTTAATTATTTTTGTGTCTAAATATACTTACAAGAATTCGGTAGGTCTGGAGGTGAATTTCACAAGGCAGATGGTTCTCTCTATTTTCAATGGTAGACTGGAGGTGGATTGAAATGAAGTTGAAGGGAGGCCCTGTTTGAAAAGTAGCATTGGCTGAAAAGCTTTGGCCTTAGATAACGTAAGCTCTTAACAGCAACTTTCATTTATCTTCACTTTAATCTCAGGTGAGCACTTCTCAAGCAATCACTTGTCCCCTAACAAGCCTTAGGGGCAACTAGTCTGCAAGAGAGCATATTGGCCTTCATTTGACAGTTCTAATTACGCAGACCGGAATCCTCATTCTCTGTTGTGAGATGTGGAAGTACTACAGTATTTTGTTCAGAACCAGCAGCTGCTCTCCTTCTCTAGCTGATGAGGAGGAGCCTGAATAGCCCTGTCATGAGATCGCTGTGTGACAGATGAGATGAATTGCCCTCCAGAAGTGCCTGTTCTCAGTGGGGACCAAGGAGGTAACTACCTTAAACAGGTCACCTAACAATCAGGTACGTAAGGGTGTATGAAAGCAGGGAGATGCCCATGGCTTAGCTGCTGTCTGGACTCCTGAGTACCTAATGATAGCCTGCTGCTAGCCTGTTCCCATGGCAGCACCAGTAATGGCCATCCATGTAAAAACTGCTGCTTCTAAAAATACACACCTATACAACTTGAGGATAATGGTTTAAATCATTTGACACCGGAATTTTTCAGAAGCACTTAGCGTTAAAACTTGTCAGGATTTTCTTGAGCAAGTATTTTTAATCAGAAAATGACAGCTTATTGAAACAGGAATTTGGGGAACAAAGGTCTGTCTTCAAGAAGTCAACTACAAAGTTAAAAAAAAAAGTCTAGATTTAAGGTATTTTCATGACATCATGTTAAATGAAAAATCTCTGCTGCTTAGTATGAAAAAAAATGTTTAAAAGCATGTGTTACTTTGGTGGGTTTTATTTTGTTTTGATAAATTTAGAGGAAAACAATTCGTATCATCTGAAGTACTAAGTAGAATTGAGCTGACACTGTGCATGAAGTTCAGGGTGTTGGTGTTTGGTTTTTTTTTTTTCATTTTCAGTATTCCTGTCAACTTGACCCAGGGAATGCTTTTCACATTTTGTATGTTCTGCTAGGCAATAAAATAATGTACTATCTATGTTGAGTGCTGAGCTAAACTTGTCCCCATCTAGTACAAGGGTAATTTATGTTCCGAGGCTCAGTGGGAGAAAATGCTGGGAAAATTCAGAATGCTTTTGGAAATCTTGCCTATGTTTTGCAGTAGCACTACTACTGTGGTCAAGGTTTTAATGCCAGGAAGAGTATTTTACTTTAAAAGAAAGACTGTGAAGTTTTCTTTACTTTGGAGGGACTGGGGAAATGGGGACACATGCCTTCTAGGATCGACTCTGGCTTCTACTGTTAAGAAATGTAGGCTGCCATTAAGCTATGAAATTTAAACCTCAAACCAAAGTAATTGGGATGAGAACTGCTCTAGCAGTTGGCTGCTAATTCTGAAAAATAATCTACCACCTGTTGCTTAGTCCTTAGGATTAAAGAAGGTTTAATGTTTGAGGCAAGAGAAATTTATTGCTCCAGATGGAGCATGATTTAACAAAAAAAAAGTTTATGAGCAAAGATCATATTCAGTGGGCTAGCCTGCCACTCTTAAAAAGGCATCTTGGTACAAGCCACAGCACTCTTAATAGCAGCCTATGGACAGACCTGTTTTCTGCCTTCGGGAATTAAGTTCTTTATATTTGAAAGTCACCACAGATGAGTTTATTGCTATTCTCGATATGCTGTGCGATTGTATTTTTTTCCCTGTGTACATCATCAGATTTTAATACGAGGCAATAATTTTATTGTCCCACTGAGAATGTAATCAAAGATGTGTTTGGTACACAAGATAAATAGTTGCTGGAGATGAAAATGTGAAAATTCAAGGGTTATTTTGTTTGCGTGTTATTTAGTGACCATCTGGAAGCAGGAAATGCTGGAGATGAGACTTTTAGAAATCAGCAGTATGAAGTAGATGGTAAGACAGGATAAGGTAAACCTATTAGTTGAACAGACTGGATTATATTGCTGAGAATCTTTCTGCTCAGGAACAAGAAACCAAAACTTTCTAAATTAAATATATATTCTGGGGACAAAAATGTGTGAAGCTAGCTTGGGTATATGTACAGAGAAAAGGGGAAGAGAAGGCATCCTGTGCTGGATGGGATTCATGTCCCTTCTGCTCAAAGAAAAAAAAAAAAATCCTTGCTTCCAATTGAGCTTTGTGTCAAGCATTTTCTTCTTTGTACTTTCAGATTTGTTCCATTTCCACTCTAGTCTTTTCTTCTCTGATTCAGTCTTCTTGCTCTTTCCCTACTTGGCCCTAAAATTCTAAGGTCTGCTGGTTGAGGAAAATTAAATATTTGTTGGCAAATCTGATTTGTCCACAGAGCCCTTTCAGGGCAGGTCATTTATTCCAGTCCAGGAATTTTCCAGGACATCCTGGGCTTTTAACAAGCTCATAGGCAGTTGTATGTCTTCTTTGGTCATGCCTGCAGTTTAGCTATATAAGTACTGGCTGTCAGCTGCTGCCTGCTCCCCTTGCATACTCCCAGTCCCACACCAGGTGGCTTTCCCTTCCTTTTTCCCAGTCAGGTTCATCCTGCTGAGTGTATGAAGGCTGGAAATCCATAGTAGCCGAGATCACTGTAATCACCACAAGCCTGTCCTTCCCATCACTTTCCTGACCATGAGGTCCTGCCACCTCCCATGCCCTCACATCCCTCTGACCCTGCACTCAGTCTGCTGAGCCAGCAGAAAAATGGGAGAGGTTGTATGTTTTGTTGTTGTTGTTGTTGTTTTGTTTTGTTTTTAATATACAGAGCAGGCTGGGCACAGGATCAGATGTGGGACTTCACAGCATGGCATGGTGCTCTGGCATGTAAGGATGGGTCCATTCAGTCTGCTTTAAAGCCAGGGGTCTCGGGCTATTTTATCAAAGGAGCCACCCCTGCTTTCTGGATGAGTCTTTATTGCCTGGAGAGCAGGAACAAGAACCAGGCAAATACGTGCCTTGTTCCCTCCTGGCCAGCCACAGCTTTTGGAAGAAAACAAAACATAATGCAAGCTGAGAGCAAATGAAACAGCACTGCCATCTGTAATAGGTATATGGGGTGATATCATGGTGGCTTTGGAAAAGCTTTGTAGATGGTGGCAACCTCAGAGTAGGCCCTAGCTACAATTTAAGTGTTCAAATTAAAGGGTCTAGTTTTTGGCCACTAGCATTTTGCAGTTCAGTGGCAATAAATATTCAAAGGTCCTGAGACATGAAGAAATAACCACAGGTACTGGAACTTCTTGTTTTTCTTTACCACAAACACGAGTACTTGTCTTCAAACGAAAGTACTTGCATTTACTAAAGTACTTTAAATTTTCTGAAATAAAAGACGTTTTCTGTCTTTTAAGCATAAAGATTGTAGTCTTCTAATGCTGTAAGAAGTGCTGATGTTTTGAAGCAAGCTATGCAATGCAACAGCTTATGAGCAGCATGTTTAGCAGATCAGTGGTACTTGAGAAACTTTCAGGGGAGGGAGCCACCTTTTAGGCCATCTTTCTGCACATTCTGGCAGGCTATAAATGTTTGCCATTCTCAATGTGTGATCCACCTCAGTGCTATGGTCTAGTAGTTGTGTGGTTGGTATGGCAGAGCAGAGGTACAACTGTTGTGCTTTCGTTCTGAGTGCCTTGTGTGGTTTGCAGAGCTGCATCCTGCTCAGGTATGTGCTGCTGCCGGTGTTGGTATTGCCCCTGTTGCTGATGGTAATGTCTGCAGTGACTGCTCAGTCCTGACAGCTTGCCTTGGTTTCGGTGGGTGAAGAATATCATTATTCAATGGTAAATGAATCCTAGGCAGTGACCAAAGATGTCAAGAGAATGGCTAATGTGTTATGCAGAATATTTGCAAATACTTCTTTACAGTCACACCGATCCCACTGTAGGAAAAATACTGTGAATTAAAGGTGCAGCTCAGGATCATAATGTTTCTACTGCCCCATAGCAGCAGTAGTCTTACAAGAAGTAGTCGGTGGACATCTCATCAACACATTGCAACAAAGAAAAACCCGTAGTGTTTGAAGGTCCTTGATCAAAAGACTTGGCACTATCATGGCAACACCCAGCAGCAGTATTTTATTAGGTGTTAGTGCTTCACCGTGAGCACTCGACCCTGTCCAGATCTTTCAGTAGGTGTTTGAGAATCAGATAATCTTAGCACAAAAATCTGCTGAGGAAAGAGACCGATAGCTAAAGTGCTGCAGACAGCTTAACTTCCTGAGTTAATCTCAGGAGTGGCAAATAAAAATATCCTCAAATTATCTAGGATCTACCCCCTCGCTCCAGTCTTTTCTTAATTCATTTATTGTAGTGGCAGTGCAATTCTTTGGTGTGGAGATGAATGTTTTTTGCTTTTTTTTTTTTTTTTTTCTTAAATGACTGAACTGACAAACATATAGCAGACAGTATTTCAGATAAATGGAAGGAAACAAATCCATTGACTTTGCCTTAGAAAATCGGTAAATGCTGACCTATGCGAAGTGCCAAATGTTAAGAATTTTCTCCCTGACAGAGCTGAACAAAAGATAGAAAACCTGAAAAAAGTGAGGCAGTGGTACACACAGATGCTGTGTTGCTGTATTTAATCCCTCAAAGAAAATTCTATTAGCTGCAGCACAACATTAGCAAGTTCCGTGTTTTCATCTCTGTATTTAATTCACAGCTAATTTCACTCTGGAGACCAGAAACCTTCTTAAACTCTTCAAATGAGTAGCACATGATACAGATAGCAGTTGTGCTTGGGGAAAATACCAGTCATCTCATGAAAGGTTTGCTTTCTTGGTGTGTGTGGAGGATACCTGGTGCAGATTGTTCGTATGAAGGCACATGGGCATCATGCAAGCTCCAAACACTTGTCCAGAAGTCTGGAAGAAGCACTGGTTTGGGTTGGAGAAGATGTGGTACACTGTACCATATAATTCTTCTGGGAACTTAGCAAATCCTTTAGTGCAAAAGCACTGGTAATTCAGTGCCTGAATACCCTAAATACGCCCCCAAAAAACTTTGTGTCTGGGTTCCTGGCTTGGCACTGACACAACTGGTCAAGCTTTCTATGCCGTGTCTTATTGAGTCTAGGAGGACTTTTGGGGGTGGGATTTTCTCACTCTATCAGAAGGTTAGGACTAGTGTGAATTAGGTTTACCAGTGCCTTTGAAGTTCCTATTTGTCATCTTCTCAGCATGTGCTGGCTCCTAGGTATGTTTAAAATCCAGCCTCCTGACCATAGCACCTGACATACCACTGCCATAATAAGATTGGTCCCTTAAGAATATTTCTTCAGTTTTCTTCTCCTTAATCTGATATCCCAAAGTAGTGAACTTCCACCACCCCCCTGGACTGTTTAGGATCATTTCACAAGCTGATAAAGTCAGGAGGAACAGACAGCAATTCTGCAACTTGTCTTGACGTGTGTGAGTACCCTGCCAAAGTGTATTACAACATATTGAATGGGTCTGTTGCTGGCTGCACCTGGGCTATATAGAATACTAAGAAGGACTCAGAAAAAAGTATTTTTCTTCTTAGTTGGGGGGGAAGAGCTGATACTGCTTTAACCTTACTCTATCTTTCTGTTCCTAAGTTGAACTGGATATATCTAGGTTGGCTACACTACAGCTTCCACAGTAACAGATCTTTTTCTGGCAGCAGAAAAAGATGCAAATTATTTTCATGTGGCAGGTGTTTCAACCAAATATCCTGGGATCAAACTAACATTTATCAAGTACCTTGAATCACAGCGTTATGTACTCGGTGGGCATTGCCCACGGGGAGGTAATGCATCAGCAGGCTGAGAAGCTTAGAACACAAAGGAAGAGAATAACAAATCACAGATCAACAAACTCAGTTGTATTAAACGTGCTGCCCAGGGATGCTTTCCTCTGGCAAGAAAATATTCAGATGCAAACTTACTATTAGGAGTTTAAAAAATGAACCGACTGTAGGTAGATGATAGTTACTTGCTAACAAACGCAAGAGGTAAGGATCCTGAGCTCCGTTTCAACTACCTTCCAGTTGCATCCCCGGTCCCGGAAGCAATCGTTATTGTTGTTCAATTAAACTTGATTGGGTATGACAGAACCTTACCAAATACTGGCCTCTGAAGGGGTTGTTCTTGCTAAGATTTGAATAGCATGCTATTATGAATGATGGTGTTTTAAATTAGTAAGGATGCTGAAAGAAGTAAAAATAGACAAGCCATTGTGAGATTTCCCAGCAGCTGATGTTTGCTTCATTTGAAAAGACACATGAGTTTCAAGCAATCTTAAATGCAATGCCATATAAATTAGTTGGGAAAGGGTTTGCAATGTGTTTTGTTTAGTCAAAATTGGAAAACTTTGAGATGTTATCTTTATAACTTCTTCGTTTCTGGGAAGGACGGTGAATTTAGATTCCCCATAACCACATCCTTTAATGTGGCCCTCTGATTCCTTATCGTTTTGAGCTGGGATGAAGCTCAATACAGTCAAAGACAGAGTGACAAAAGGGGCCTGTGTTATTTTTGCTACTCTCAGATTGGGTAGCCAACCTGCTAGTGAGGACTACTAGTTAACAACCTTAGTTATTGCAATAGCTAGAGAGTATACAGGTGCTGGCAGGGAACCACTGCAAGGTACGGGTATCCTGGGATGCCTCCAGTTGGTGGAAATTTAGCAGGTTCTGGATCCCAAAACATGGATCCTGGCAGTGCAACCTAGCAGCTCCCAATTTCTGGCAGAGGGAACAGTGGAAGAAGGTGACTTCTCTGGCAGTCACATAATGTAACATCAGGAGTTGGTAAAGGGCATGGGGACTGAACTGAAAGCAACCTGTTTCTTTTGTGATAATTTCATGATTTTTCATGTGTCCTGTCTGGAGAAAAAGAACTGTATTAGGGTCTCTCTGTGGCAGCACTCAGATGGGGTAGGTGAGGTAGATTTCAGACATAGGACATAAGAGATCAAGTTTTCTCCATTTTGTTTCTTAGTTTTTTGTTGTGTTGAATCTTGACTAGACTCCTTTTAGTTATGAGGTTCAAGTGCTGGAACACTTCTTGTTCTGGAAGGCCAGAAGGCAATGCTGCTTTTACTTAATTTTGCACCTTAAAACTCTGCACAGTCGAAGAAAATTAACAGTGAAAGAATTTGCCTCTGTTTTCTGGTTCTGCTCTTCCGCACTTTTTTTCAGAAGGCCTTCCCTACCAGTTAGGTCCCATTGTTTCCATCAGTGGCATCTCGTAACAAAGCCTATATTTGGATTGTCATGTTCTTTAATTGAGCATCCTTCAACTCTTCAGTTTCATTTCTCAGCTCCTTTAATGCTGTCTTAATAGTAGTTTTCTTGGAAGACTTCTTTGCAGAGCTTCTTTTCAAATAAATTGGTGTTGAAATGATCATAACCTGGCTTCTCTATTTTTATTTAATGCACAGAATTATCTCAATTGGCATAAAGTTCAGGGAGTCACAAGGCCAAATGCACTTTCATAAATCTGAGGTGACTTCACTGAAATCTTTGAATTTACAGTCTCTTAACAGAGAGCACAACTTGACCCCAGAGCCCACAATATTATCTCTAATGGGAAATTAGAATTTTCTGGTGCACTGACTTCAGTGACACATGGGTAGGATTATCTGAGGATGGAAAGCAAATGTTTGCTGTACCATAGCATGCCCATCTCCTTTGTATACATGCCTGCTCTGTTTGAATGGGGAATTACAGTGACTGAGACTCAGGGTGATCCTGTTAATAACCAGGGTTAAACTCAAAAGAGTGCTTCTGCTGAGAGATTTTTCCTTCCCGTTTCAAGTGGAGCTGTGGGCCAGGGTTTGGGTTCATTGTGTTCTTGGTTCTTTCAGTACTAATCTGCTGAAGGGCTTGTCTGTGGCTGCAGCACTGTCCAGTTGCTTGTCACTATCACAGCTACTTCCCACAGCCTTACCCCAGTGATTACCGAGGCACGAGCAGTTAACAACAGCAAGACCCAGAGCATTTCGTGTACAGGGAGTGGATTCCTTTAACTTTAAAGATAGTGTGCTGGATGCCAGCACTCATCTTGTGCTCAGGTTTTCCTTTCGTTAGGTTCCTGCTTTCAGCTTACAATGTTATTAACAAGGTGAACAACCGTTCTGCGTGCGCCTTGGTCATGGAGGATTCCAGGTGAAGCTGATTTCTTTTTGCTTGTTAACTCCTTCACAAATTGACTTCAGTGCCCCATCTCTTATTGTGTACACTATCAATCACATCTTTTTTTTGCCTTGTTTCAATACATCATTTGTCTGGAGTCTATCAATGACAGTCAAGGATCTGACCAAAACTGCATCTTTTTATCTTGGCGCTGAGTGTTGCTGATTGGTGTGGGAGGGGAATGCAGTGGAAGGGCTGCTCATTTAGTGAGGCCTGTATACACAATGTGTTATAAACTGCCCGCCAAACATGCTTTCCTTCCATGTCATGTTGTCCTCTGTTTAAATCAACAGGACAGGCTGTATTTCTACACACAGCTAGTCTGTAAATGCAACATCAGGTGTCAGAGGGTTTGGGTAAGCCAGGAATACCTCGAGCAGACCTTTCAAAGACGGCTGGAACATAGGATGTGTTCCCACCTGGCACACCAGTGAAGTATCTGAGCAACTGCAAACCATTGCAGGGCCTGTGTGGGAAGCAAAGGCAGGCTAAGGCCAGGCCTCGTTTTCCTCCATGTCCTGAACAGAATTTGACCACAGTAAAATGATGTACACTTGGCTACTACCGAGCAATCTCATGCATGCTTTAAGTGGCATGGTAGGACAAATGCGTCCTGCATTATATAACCATCAAGCCAGCTCCCATAGCAACAGCATCCATGTCACCGGTTCTGCCAGCGATAACCATGTTGCAGTGATCTGCAAATATTTAAATTGTACATGATTGGCTTGTCAGTTTTGTCACATGTGTTTATGTGCAAACAAATCTTACGACTAGCGCTTCCAAAACTCACTAGGAATGTGTAAGCCCCGGACGCTTAACAGGTTTTGTTGGTTGGGCCTGACCTGAATGTTAATCACGGTTTTCCTTAGATGAGCATTAAATCTCTTATGCTTCTGGAGACGAACATCAAAATTCAAATATTTAATTTGCTCATTGACATTTATTAAAATAGCTTCATGCTTGAATATGAAGTTAAGGCAACGGCAGCTAATTTTGTTAGTCTAGATGACGTTGGAAGTAAATTTAAATCTGATTGAGAACCATTTAATACTGAGAAAAGAAGGGAATAAAAGGTCAATGGTATAAGATGATATCATCAAACACGGCACGGATTAAGGTTAGGCTTTAGAAGTAACTGAATGAAGCCTCAAAAACAGTTGCAACGGGGACATGTGCAAAGGTTAGGAGAGGGGTCTTTTAATGTTTACCAAAATAGGTCTTAGTGTCACAACAAGGTGGAGACCTCCTCTTGCCTAGAAGCGAAGTCAGAGATGCTCCAAGTTTCTCAGGACTTACGTTTTACTCTTCGGCCTGACAGTTCTTGGGCTGGGAGGTTGACTTGGGATTCAGTATATGTACGTGTGTTCTGTGAGCCTTGCATTTCCAGCCGAGGAGAAAGTTGCTCTTTCCAAGGCAGCCATTTAAATGTTCATGTGTGTGCATGCACTTTCGTGCATACATACTGTAGACAGGCTTTGTTTGAATGATACATGAGATTTTGAATATACATGAGATCCTTTAATTTCCGGATAATGAGGAAGGCGTTGACAAGTATATATGTGAAGGAAAGTCTGTATTTTTCAGATAAGTTTCAAAAATAATGAGAAGGATGGACAAGAATACTTGTCAACCTCTTTAATCACCTGCTCAAGTAACTGGCTTGTCTCCTATCAATAAGTGTCTTCTTGGATATAATTCTCATTTTACACCACTTGCTTATACAATTGCTTCTGCTGTTGGCCTGGAACACTGTGAATTGTGAATTTGTTTTTAAATTCCTTTCCATTGTGAGACCACGATGCTGTAACTGAGAGAGAAATGTCTTTAATCCCCTGGGGTAGGGATCAACTAGGGGTGTGTAAGTACAGAGGATTATATATATTTTTTAAGAAAAGCTTTTGTATATTTACCGATCAGTGGATTGGTACATATTTATCCAGTAAATCATGGGGCTAGTCTGTTCCGCAAACACTGCGAGGTTTGGTTTGAATTTTTCTGTTTTGGTTCTGTTTCATTGTATTTCCCTGGAAATGCTTCTTTTGGACACCTTCTGGTGAGGGGGTTACCATGTTTCCTTAATCTTGGCTGTCATGCTGAACTAGCAATGACCTGCTGAAGAAGTTAGCATTAAGTAGAACTTCCCAGTTTCAAAATACAACTGTCTGTCACTGGTGCACAGGGGTCCCATGCCTAATGCCAGTTTGAGCATTTTTATTATTATTATTATTATTTTACCTAGAGAATACTGTTCCAGATTTTCAGTGGAGTGTCCTGGAGAAAAGGATGAAAATTCTTAAGATTTCCCAGACTGGGAGTCGGTTTGAATTAACCCTATCTGGGAAGACTGCAACTGGGATTTCACACTGGAAATCTCTTCCTGGATGCTCTATTTCAGGAATGCATGGGAGGTAGCATCTGGTCATGCTGAAGAATGCAAATGAGGACATCTCCATTGACGAATGGCTTGTCAAATGCGTACCCTAGAAAACAGAAAAAAAAGTGACCATCTTATTTTGCAAGCAACAAAAAATGCAGGGGACAGTCCCAGGGTGTAATGTGAATGAGATCTGTTGCTTGCTGTTTGGCAGACGTTGCTTTTCTCTGAGGACTTAGAATTCTGTGTACAAGTTTGGGCTCAGAAAGAAATTCTGTTGATAACATTGGTTAAGTTGCCTCGAAGCTTTTTAAGCAACTTCATAGATCAATATGACTTTCCAGAGTCATCTTATTCATCTACTTGCGTGCGATTGTATGGCAAAGTACAGCAATGCTTTGCTTTCTATCACTTGGTCTTGTTTTAGTTGAAGGAACACAGAACAACTTATTACAGCATCTAAATTTTCAGTTTTTTTAATCAACATTGAGAGGAAATGATAGAGCATTCATGGCCTCAGTCATTCAAACAGAGACATTTGGACCAGCACCCAGATGCTCTCCAAACACAGTTTCCCACTGCTCTAGCAATCAGCTTATCTGAGAAGTGATGCTCACTGCTAATTTACTGAATACCTTTGGCAGCAGATGAGCAACTTCCCATACGCTATTTAAGGAACATGCCTTCCTGCAATCTGGAAAGACCATATGTGGGAGAAAGCTGAGTTTCTGTACTCTTGTAGTCTTTGAACTGAATCCAAGCAGTGCCAGTCTTCCCTAGACTTTTTGTGCTGAGAAGACTTCCCTTCACAGCCATTAGAAGACAACTGAAAGTAAACTGCTTGATCACGGCAGCACACTCTCTGAGATGAGATCTAGAGCTGCTTAGGAGAGTCGCTACCAAAGCCTCACAGCATTTGGTTTTATAAAACCAAATTTTCCAACAGTTGACATTTCCATTTCCAGACCTTTTTCCTAGCAGACTGGATTAACCCTCCAGGCACAGTAGATCTGTGGAAGCCAGTCACAGGAGCTTCGCAAGCATTTTGGTTCCTGAGGTCAGGCAGAACCTAGAGAGTGTGGTCCTGGGGTTTGCTACGGCTCCCTTGAGCCTGATGACTGATCAGTTTTCTTGGATCTTTGGTTTTGGCATTGTGGGGATTTCAGATCTATTGGCCGTGTGCTGAAGCAGGCAAAGTCATCTGAGAAATCTGGATTCCCAGTCTTGCCATGTTCTGTGCAGGATGGTGAAGTGTGTGTGCAAATGTATGAACTGGGGCTTTTCTTTACATGGATGATGTCAAAGTTTGCAACTGGAAGAAAAAAAAAAAACAAACACAATTGGCTTGTGAAATCATGTTGTTGATAGCTCTGATAGCTCTATTCAAGATATCAGAAAATGAAGCCTTTCTGGTGTGAGGATGGATGAAAAACAGGTGCTTGCCAGCCTATCTGTACCCTCCTAACAGCACCATCATACTCTGACCATTCAGACAGAAGCTCCATGTGAATACTCTTCTCTATTTTGCTCCCTCTCGTGTCTCATCTTTAAGGCTTTGGATTTGGAGATAGAATTAAGAGCTAAAAAAAATAGGCTAAGTTTTGAAAGAGCTCTAAAACAAACTTTTTTTTTCTTTTTTCTTGAGTGTGCTGAAGGTTATGATCTTTCTAGCTAACTTCAGCAGGGAGTTTCATAGATAATAGCCTCTTGCCAATTAAACCCCTATTTACAGCAAGTCTCTGTCTAACAACAGACAGATCACCAAGAATTAGTGCCAGCTCCTTCAGGTAACATCCCTGCTGTGATCATGCAGGGCAACGTGGTCCCTCTAAGGGAACAGCAATCCCTGGAAGACTCAGCCTAACCTATTTTCAAATATGAAGACAAAATAATAATAATAAAAAAAGAAATGCACTCGGTTCTTCCTAAATTGGTCACCCCGACTTGTGTCGGGATGTTTTAGTAGGAATGTGTTGGTTCTAGCAGCTGTGAAGAAAGCAGCTTTGCACAAGCCATGGTTTTTAAGTTAATCTCAGATAAGAGGTGGGCAGATATTCTTGCCCAGCCTCTGCTGGAGGGTGGGTGCGATACCTTGGTCCTCTGTCGGTGGGAGAAGGGGCCATCAATAAAGAGGCCAGAGAGCAGCTTCCAGTAATTTTGAGATCAGGCATGTGTAAAAGGAGAGATAAATGTGAGAGCTGGTGATACATAGAGAAAGCAAGCCTTTTAAAGTTATTTCTGGCTCTTCCTTTCACCCTGCTTCCTTGTAATTTCTCCAACCATGTCCAGGCTTAAATGTATCCAGTCTCTCTTCTAAATCCAAATACTTGCATTTCCCAAGGACTGGCACAGCTACAAGCTGATGCTGTTTGTATTTGATATAATAGAGATATAGAGCTGAAAGACCTGACATTTCTGCCAGCTGGGTCTAAGCCTTCTCACTATCTATCTTTGCAGCTGCGTGTAGATGCCAGGCTGGATAGGGAAGGAGATTTGCTCATTTTTATGGTGCATTGTTGTGTGTTTATCAGCTTTAGCAGGAAAGGAGGAAAATTAACTAGAACCGGGTGCTTTCATTATCTCTAGGCAAATCTTGGCATCATGGTGGTGGTGGTTTGTTTGTATTTTTGTCCCTGCGTTGTTAATTAAACTCTCGTGACTGTGTCCTTTGCCTTTGGGAAAAATTTGGAGATGCAGATCTAAATACAAGGGCTAAACCCTTCTTAAAAACTAAATGAGAATCACAGGGCTGTGGCTGGAGTGTTGTGTATTTTGGAAAAGCAGTCTTAGCAGTTTAGTTGCTGCCTTCTATAACTTGTCTGCACTGGCAGGCAGTGGGAAGCCTGCAGGAGTCTCTCCCTAGCTGTCTGCTCTTACCATCCATGGTAATTCACGTGGCCAGCTTGCTCTCCGATTCTGACATAAACAGATTCTAAACTAAAGCAGGTATTGACAGAGCTGGTTAAAACACATGGCATCTCTTTTAGCTTGTTAGGCCTAGTATTAGGGAGAAGTGAAGTGGGTACATTGGAGAAAGCAAGGTTTGAATGTTTCCTAGTTCCCAGGTGGGCACCAGACACTTGGGTATTCTCTTTGTTCTCTGTTGTTTCTGTAGAGGACACAGGTACCTGCTCTTGGCCTAGCATGTCCCATTCAGGTTATCTTCCTTGCCACCGAGATGCCCAGATGGGACCTGTTGCCTGCTAACTTGAGTGGATTGTCCTAGCTGACCTAACCAGCACTGCAGATACTTCCCTAGCTGGAAAAAGGCCTTCGTTCCGAGGAGTAGGAGCTGATGTGCACTCTTCATTTTCATTCTTACAATAGCTACGCTCTGCCAATTAATGCTATAAATAAACTGGTGTGTAGGAAGGTAATATATACAGCATGTTCCTGGCTGTTCTGTCTGTAGCAGGAACTCTGTAGGTTCAGTGTCAGAACATTTTAGGGATTAAGGATTGTTTCACAAGCTGGTCAAGGAAAATAATTGATATATCTGCATGCCTGCAGCCCTCTCAGTGTAAAGCAGGAGAGTAGATTTCACAGCTTTAAAGCCACATGCTGTGTTTTGGAAACTCATCCCTGTCTCTTAAATCCCTGCAAATAGGCACAAGCGAGGACCTGATGGATTGCTTTACCTGGAGCCAGCTGTCAAATATCGGCATGTCAGAGTAGACTCTTCAGCTTCCTTAAGCATTTGCTTTCATCTCAAAACAAACAAAACAAAAAACTCAAATCAAACCAAAGTTTGCTCTACAGATGGTCTTCATTCAGCTCTCAGGACAAGTGATACAGTTTACAGATGTGCCTTGTGAAAAAGACACAAAGGGTGCAGATAAATGGTGGAAGGGATATATGGAAACCCAGAAGTGGGTCAGGTACTTTTAGAAAATCCTGCTATATTCTCAGTTTTTTTCTCCATGCTAGCCCAAAGCCCGTGTTTTAAACACTACCAGAACTTTGAAAACCATTTTTAAAGGCCTTCTTAAGTCAAGTAGGAACCTTCAGTAGAAGTTAAACTCCCAAGCATCTTTCGGAAATGGATCTTAAGCAGCTAGGTGCTTTGAAAATGTCTACCTTGTGAGCCTTATTACTGACGGCTATTTTGAGTTGCCAGGCAACAAAGCAGTGGTTCCTTCTTGATGGCTTAGACCTGTGCACTGCTAGGAACTTAGAGCAATCCATTTCCCTGAGCCGGTGGCAACGCTTGGGGACACCTTTCACCTTAGGGAAAGTGACATTGGAAATGAGAGGAGGGCAGCAGGCTGCTGGGTGGGGAGGGAGGAATCGGACTTCTTTTCAACAAATACTTAAGGAACTGATGTGGTTAGCAAGAGCAACCTCAAACACAGAACATCCAGTCCCTCGTATCAGCATGAGATCCCTTTGGAGGTTCCTCTGGGATCCTTTAGTTCTTCGCAAATTATTCAGAGCTTCATCACTTTATTCTTTATATCACATTTATATCACATATTTATATGACATTATTCTTTTTCACTTTTTCCTACTTAATCATTCCCTGTCTTTTTTGTGTAATGCATGTAGGTAATGCACCTACTTTTATTTTTTGTTTGTTTTTTTAATGTCTTGTTTTTCATCACTCCTGATCCCCTCAGCATTTTTGTCACCCAACCCCAGATACAACTGCAAAGAAGATCATTTGCTAAATGCACACACTTCTATTTTTCCTATTGCTCATTCAAATATAATTTGATGTTTTGGAGCACCAGGTATCTTTTTACTCTTTTTTTTTTTGTATTCCACTTTATGAACAAATAGAAGGTTTTGTGTCATTAATAGCAATGAAAAGGCATGGTTTGAAAAATAAAAATGCTAGCACAAGTGAGTGTGTATGTGTATGCATATGCGTGTCTGTTTGTAGATGATGAAAGGATGATAGGGTAATTTGTAGGAGGAGGAGATGATTGTCAGTGGGCTCTCAGGTAACTGGTGTTTAGTTCTTTAGTCCTGATTTTTTTTTAGCCCTCTTTTCCAACGGGAGTGACTGAGGCAATTACATTGTTAGGCAATTCCTTCAGTACCTTTTTAAAATCTCTTGGCCCAATTGGAAAGAGGACTGTCTAAGGTAATTGTGTTGTAGTGGATGGAAGAGGTGAGCTATGCAGATTGGTGCCCCTGCTGAGAGCAGGACCCAAAACTTGGCTCTTAAAAATCGTTGGGCAGAGGCTAGCTTGACTGCTGGCCTGCCCATAGCAGCTAGCGTAATCTGCATGATAGTTGCTGTAGGTTAGCCACAGCACACAGTAGCGCCTTCCATGGAGAGTAGCCCAAGTGAAACGGGGAAAAATGCAGGAGTTGTATGGGGCCAAGTGCAGGAGTTGCTGTTCCAGGACACCCAGCCTACACGTGCGGCATACCACCTTGGCTGGTTTCACAGCTCACTGAACAACTTGTTTGTTTTGTGTTTTGTTTTCCGTGCAGCTTCAGCAAACTGCAAATTAGTCCAATAGTAGTAAATAACAGTGCCGGAAGGTAGTAATGGGACTCACCTGCAGGAACATTGCAGCCTTGTGGTTTTAAACTTCCTAACTCATTAAAAACGCGGATTAAAGTTTAAAATGTACTGTGCACTAAATGCACTAAAACCAGCCATAGAATCTGGCCTTTTATTTCTTCACTGTGACTTCTTGGGTATCTTAGACGAAAGCCAGAAATATTTAACGTGGAGGTAGAAGGTGGCAGCTTTTAGATGAGGGACACAGATTCTGAAATGGAAAAGCAAAGCAATGCTTGGTGACATTGGGATTGGAGATGTAATATGAGGTGAATTACTGTGTTGCTTGTCATTAGGAAAATCATCATGTAGGAGATGCGCTTGCCCCGAACTATGGAGTTCATCACTCCCGTTATTTTAAGGATTTAATAAGGTGCTGTAAAGATGCACCAGTTTCTTCCCATTGGCATAACAGCAAGTCTGACCCCCACTTTTGAGAAATTTAGCCTTGCATTGGAGAGACCTTGCACTGGGCAGAAGTTAAGCTTTGTGAATGTGGGATTTAGCCAGTGTAACTCACCTGGAAGCCCATTGTGGGGGAAGGTGTCTTGCTGAGGATGCTTCATTCATGCTTCTGGGTACTGTTTGTTTTGTTTAGCTGTAACTGCAGAATCTTTCTGCAAAATGTTTGGCTCTTTGTTCAAGTGTGGCTTGGGACAGTGCCATATTCTATATAGCTTAGCTTGCTATTTCTCTCTATTCAGTAGAGCCAAATTAGATTTTAGATTCCTGGGTATGGTTTTTCACTACTGTTAAAAGCAAGTAGTGCCACTGCCTTGAAATCTTATTGCTTATATTTTATGAAGTACTATGTCTATTCCTAGAAGCATTAATAATGTATGTCCTCTGCAATTCCAGTACTCAAACACTGAAGACACCTGGTACGTGAGAACCTATTTAAGTTGATAAGGCAAAGCTAGATGAATAGGATTATCTGTTTCCTAAGCGTACTGCATACAATGGCAGGTACATCTTCTGTCTTCAGTGCTCTTTATGGAAATGTCTGGGAGCATGTTTTAGTCCTTGCTTGGAAATAGTGGAATTGGCATTAAAAAGCACTGAGTTATTAAATTAAGAAGGGTATTAATGGTAAGCTAATTGTCCTTGTTGGGTATCTATGTTGCCAAGACCTTTTTGTCAGAGCTGAGCACCGGGCACGGAAATATCATAGAAAGAATGCAAAAGATAGAGTAAGGATGTTCACATCTTTTTTATATATATTTTTTCCCCTTCCAGGAAAAACAGAATACAGTTCTTTCCTTAAGTTTTGGAGTTGCTATCAAATCTTATACTGACCAGTAGGGCCACAGAGAGCTTCAGCCCAAAGCACAGCAAAATCATCAGCAAAACTTCCTTCAGCCCAAAGCCATTAATGAGATCCATCACAGTCTCATCCTCATCTGCTTGTGCTGACCCACAGCAGAAGACTACTGGCAGGATCAGAGCTCAGGGAGTAGTGCTGCGGGGTCTGAGTTTACCACTTAGATTGCTCCAGGCTTCCTTTTATTTAAGGACAGCAGCTTTCTGAATTCTCTAGTAGGAGGCAAGCATGCTACAGGTCTGTAATATTTGTTTTGGAGAGTTTCCCCACAATGTGGGCAGTCCATCTGGGAAGGTGCCTTGCTGGGAAAGACATGGGAGTGGAAGTGCACAGGGCAATGAATGGAAGTTGTGCAGCTGATGTGTAAGAGCATGCCCCAACTCTTTACATTGCTTGTCATGGGAGAACAATCCCAGGTACCTTTTCTCTGGAAGAAAAAAAAAAAAAATATGTTATACCTATCGGCTTGGAATAATCCTATTAGCTTCAGTGGGCTTGCTCTTACACTCAAAGCTGGAAGGCACTTTGCTGAATGAAGATCCTTGTAATGTAATATGGCATGAGAAAATTCCACTTTTGTTTCCTTTGATTCCTTAGAAACTCACTGACCCTGAAAAAACAAAACCAAAACAAAACAGAACCCCAAACACCTTTAATAAGGCACCATTTCCAGGAACATAAACAGGAATTTTAATTAATAAACACGCCCATCACATGGGGCCATTGCTTAGGAAAAGTGGGTGGTAGCAGAGTTCCTTGAAAAGACAGTTTTAAGTAATCCAGTCCAAATTAAAATGCTGCTGGTACTTGGCAGTTGTTACACAAGGAATAATGGTGAAGCAACAACACGCATAATGTCTGGATTCCCAGTGATGTCAGTAGAAAAACCTCACAGTTGTCTGGTTTTGCCCTCTTTTCTATAGCTAACAAAGGAAGCGTGTGGTGTCCTGAGTGTTGCTCTTTGGGAAGTGCAATGTATACAGGCTTTTTTAAGTCGGTACCTGTATTTTCTGTCAAAGCACAGCAGGGCAGATGCTCTTTGGCTTGTGCAGAACAACGGTTTAGCTCTTTAAGCTCTTATCTTTCTCGTACTTGCGTGTGCTGTTCTGGCCAATGTCACCAAACCGGAGTCACAGCCATGTAATCCGCCTCAGGTCTTTTAGGTTTAACTGTAATTGTTACAGCCAGGTTATTAGGGAAGGGAAAGACGACAAGGGATAAAGGAGACACTCAGAATTTAAGGAGGGTTATGGGGAAGGCTGAGGAATGAAGTAACGAACGCATCCTGCCTCTGCTGTACACCCCTCATTATAAAAGGCACCACCAGCTCCCACAGTCCGAAAATGAGTGAGCTCCCTGCTTTCCTGAGGGCAGCTGGTGCCTTCAGGAGCTCAAATAAGCTGGGGCCTTATTTCAGAAAATAATAAGAGGCAATGCCCAAAAAGCTTCTTTGCTGAGAGGCGGGAGAACTTTATAAATAAATAAATAAATACATAGCAGTAAGCAAAATGTACTGTAAGCCACAGGAGAATTACAGCTAAGGCCCTGCCACTGCTCTGCTGCCTCCTTGAAGTGCCCCTGCCTTTTGGCTGTGCTTGGCAGACCTGAGACCTCGTTTGCTGAGCTCTAGTGGACAAGGATGAAGGGTTATATTATCTTTCAACTCACCACGAGCAGAGCCACAACTCCAATTTGTGTGTAAGGGCTCTGAGGAAGAGGAGCATGGCTGTGCCCTTGCTGCTGTCTGGTTGCACGCCTCTGCAATAAGCTAGAGGTTCCTGCTTTGGCTGTATGCAGTTGTGATGGTGGCAGCAGTGTTTTCTGCCAAAGGACGAGACAGAGAAGCTGCTGGCTTCTGCCAGATACCTTGGAACTTGTCTGCAGGTATTTAGCTGGGACTGGAACTCCCTAAAAACCCTGAGCTGTATGTAGTTAATGTGTGGTGGCTGGTCCTCATAGATTTGTATATTGCAAGGTACTGTTAGTCATTACTGCGTTAAAATCTTGGATCTAATTTAATAAGCAATTCCTTATCTTGGAGTGAAACTTTTGGCATTAATTAGAATATTAATTTAGTAAATACAGGTCAAAACTTCTTTATGCTGTACATAAGGAATGAGAAAACTTAATCTCAGGGTTATAAACAACATTGCTGTTTCACAGACAGAAAACACTTCCAGCTGGAGTCTCTGAAATGTAAATGAGCCCATTTTATCCCTTGATCTTCACAAACCTCTCACCATGTTGCCACTACAGAAGAGAAAAATAATTCTATTATCGCTTCCAAAGAGACCATGTGTTTATTCAAACCAGCCTACAGCTAGGTATGGGCACCCTGTTTAGTGCAATTTGTAGCATTATTTTTCATATAGATTCGCCACGAATGGTAGCTTGCAGCAGAATCTGTTTCTGTACTGACTTGGTTGGAATCGTAATGGGCCCAAGCTGCTACTTGGGTACGGATGCTTCACGGCGGTGTTGACACAGATGCTAAATTTGCATCTCCCAAGGGGTCCAGTGTCATGAGCGTACACGTAGATACCGAGTAAGCAGATCACAGCTTTGGACTGACATTACTGCGAATGTGGAGACCAGCCCAAGGAAATGGTTGGGTGCCCTGGGCTGATGCCATGAAATCTTGCAGACCCCCAGTAGAAATGTACTGTTGGATCTTGCAACATCCTTTGATTTTCAGCTTGTGCCTGTACAGATCTCGTAGTTATCTTGTTGCAAGGTTGGAGAGCAAGGCACAATATGTGTCCTTGTGGGTGTATCAATGAAAAAGGACAATCTACAAGATGGACTGTGCTATACAGTGCTAGGAAGAGCAGGACCAGAAGGGCTGGATAATCCTGATGATCTTACAGGACAAGTGACAAGGCTACCCTAACTCTGGAGCTAGTCACAGTTCAAAGGGCTTAGAGGTAAAAGGATGCACTGAGGGGCCTGGAGAAGAAAGTGATGTCTCAAGGGGTGGTGGGAAGGCAGAGATTTCTAGAAGGAAAACTAGTGATTTTGCCTCTTTTTCACTTGAGGGTAGAATCTCTTGTGGTTTGCAGCACTTTTCCAGGACTGCTGTCTCTCAGAGACCTTCTGTCTTGGTATCTCCACATTTGGAACCTAAATAATTCTCCACCAGTTCAACCTGCTGATTTTGAGACTGGGAGTTTGGCCACTGAGTTGCAACTTCACCGAGGGAAACTGTAGCTGCTCTGTTATAATCAAATTTAGTTTGCTTGACACATAATGGGATTATTGATTAGACACCCGCAGCTTGCCATTTCAAATCACATCTCCTCTTCATTTCCAAGGGATGATTGACATAGCCTAGCATGCTCAGCATCATTAAATGGAAACAGTTATTTACGGTGGTGCATCAGAATTTATCACTAATTCCCAGATCTGACAGAAAAGAATCACTTTGTGTGCAAGGCATTTTTATCTTGCCATTAAAAACGGGTATCAAAAGCTTCAGATAAGAAGTGAAGCTGAAATTCCTTTCCAGACTATGTCCAGATAATCTCATCTAAAATACTGAAGCAGGGAGTGCCAGAACGTGTTTTATACACAAGTCCTGATGATCCCTCACTAACTTCTTGACTTATAATTGTAGCTGCTCCAGTCTCTGGATCTCAAGTCAGAGCATGCTCTTATGCTGAGCATCACCACTGTAATGAAGCTCTCTTAGTCTTTACTCTCCCCATACACCACTAAAACTTCATACCAAGGGCATCAGCCACGGGCCTGTTACAGCAGCCAAATAACAAGTGCTATGCGAGTCTTCATTTAGGAATTCATAAGGCATTGCCCCCGTTCAAAGTGGGTGATATTTACTAAAAACAGGTTTAATGTGTCTTTATTATATTCTGCTTTTCTTGAGAAGGGCGTATGGCACTGAAAATGGCAAAGGAGATGCAATGAAGGAGCACCCTACTCTTCCTATTGACCTGAAGCTGTTGGTTTGATTTTATTATTTTTCTGTGAACCTCAACCATTTCTTGAGACTTCTCTCTGATAGAGCTGAACTGGAATTCTGCCAGACAGAATGACTTTACTGTAAATTATCTATACATAAAACCATAACATTCACCCAGTTTTCTTGCAGATGCTTACGCTATTTTACTGTCAATGAAACTGAATAGCACTACTGGGTAAAAGTATCTTTTTTGTGAACAGTCCCTTGACCTCATAAGAGGACTTCTGTATGTGTGAGACATCACTAGCCCCACACTTAACACCCATCTGGAACCAGTACACTTCTAGACGTTATTTCAAGAAGTATTGTGAGGCTGGAGAAGGTTTGAAGAAAACACATGGTTAAACAGGCTGGAAAATAATGCATTATAGAGAGAGACTCCAGGAGCTTTCAGTATTTGTCTCATCAAAACAAAGATAAATGAGCAACTTCTTCGTAGGCTATAATTACCTCTGAGGGGAACAAAAACATTGATAATTGACAGCTTTGACCCTAGGAAATAACAAAATCCAGTAGTTGGAAATGAAATCTGGAGTAGAGATCAGATATAAAAATCTGTAGTTAAGTAGCTACTGGAACAAAGAAGTTGTGATAAGTTTTGTCACCAGTGATTTTAAATCTAGTTTATCATAGAGGTTTGGTTTGGAAGAGACCTTAAAGATCAGTAGTTCCAGTCCCCCCCTGTCATGGGTTGCTCAACCCATGGCCAGGTTGCTCAAAGCCCCATCCAGCCTGGCCTTGAGCACCTCCAGGGATGGGGCATCCACATTTTCTCTGGGCAACCTGTTCTCTTGTTTTAACAAACAGATACTGTGCGGTGTAATCCTGTTTGAAAGTCAAAAGATGCGTAGATGTAGTGCTTTGGGACATGGTTTAGTAGTACCCTTGGCAGCGTTAGGTTAACACTTGGACTCGATGATTTTAGAGGTCTTTTCCAACCTAAATGATTCTAGGATTCTTAGCTAATGAACATTAAAGACTTCTATAGGTTTTCCTGTTCTTCAGATGCTGCCTCAGGATCTGAGTCAAATGGGAATCAGAGCTGGTGCAGCTAGGCTTTCACTTGCTGTTCTTGCTCTTGTTCACTCGCTGTTTTTTCCTCTTTATAAATCTAAAACCTCTGTGTGATAATATCCTACCCATATTTGATAACTGCAAATTTTAATCCCTTTGCAGCCCTTTTTAGCTAATACAGAGCACGAAGAAATCTCCTGTACATACCTCAGGCTCAATTCTAAACCTTCTGTAATAAGAAACATTTGCATAATTTGTAACAAACTCTGAATGTGCTATGACAAAGGTAAAATAATGATTTTTTATTAAATCAGAAATGCCCAGCTCACCTCAGGAGTGATATTGTTTTAAGTGGAAGCTCTGAATTCTGGGGGTAAATGGAATGTGTTATTGGAACAACCCCCCTAGGTTTATTTTTAGGGAAACAGGTAACGTTTCAGTCCCAAAACAATAAATTCTGGTTCTAAGTAATTGGAAACAAATTTGTGCTCTTATATAAGTGAGTGAGCTTATTCTGTCACTAAAAATGGTTTAAAATCATCATCTGACTCCATCAAGGAAAAAAAATAGCATTTTAAATTTTTCACTCCAGATTTTAAAAGTAGGGAAGAAAGGTATTTTGAAAGCAATCTTCAACAGTTGAAATCCCCAACTTTACATTATTGAAAAATGGGAGAAAAATGTTCAGTGGGCTAGAGTGGGTGGTGGGCAATCAAATGAGAGATGTGCTCTACTTCCATTGAAGTATTAATTCAGGTATCAAATGGCCATGTATTGTTGGTAAGACAAAGATTTTAAATCTGTTTTCTGCTATATAGCACTCATTTTTGATAGAAGGTAGGTCTTTCTTTTTGCTAGAGGAATATACCTGTACTGTGGGATCTTTGCTGTTAGTTCAACACACTTATGTACAGTTGACTCCAACCAAGCTCAGCCCTTCTTACCAGTATTTTTAATGGCCCCCAACCAGTCTAATTATTGCGGCTCTGCTAAATTTCTAGGCATAAAACTTGTAAACTGCACTGTCCTGCCTGGTAGATGGAGCTCTTCTACGTGCCACATGGCTTGAGAGTAAAATGGAGTCTGTTGGCAAATCAATGTGTTACATTAGGTTTTTTTTCCTTCCTGATGAGTATCACTTTGTAATCTAGATTGAATTTTGTCTGCTTTTGTGTTGGATAGGTACCAAGTATTAGATGTTCCTCTTCTGCAGTTTGTCAAGTAGTCCTCATGCTTTTACTCTCCTGAATAGCTTGGTATCATCAATGGAGATGAAAGCTGTTCCTGTTTGGGAGGGAATTTGGTCCAGTGTCATTACAAGGAGAACAACATAAGAGTATAAAAAGCCAGAATCCATTGGAGCTGAACTGGCCATAAGGGCTCAGCCTGGAATCAACGAATTCAATAGCAAGCCTTCTGCTGAAAATGCCTGGCCTCAGGCTGGACCTTTTCAGCCAAACGGGATTTATCTTCTTCAGTGATCCACAGGAGGTATTCACAAACTGTGTTTTCATGCATTGCCATTACTTGGCTTCCTGCACAACTCTCAGCTCATCCCTTGTTCTTTATACTCCGAAACAAGGTCACCACATGTTGTACAAAGAAGCCCCTTTGAATGACTTTTGAATGGTTTAGGTAAAACCTAAATGCCACTCTAGACAGCGTGCTCTTGCAGTATAGCTTTTTCAATTGCTCCCAGCAGGAGATGACAAAACATGAGAACAGGGTGTGCCTATTGATTCTTGCACATCTACAGATACCATTGCCTTCCAGCTTTTTTCTGGAGTTTTTAGTTACTGTAAATAACATGCAAGCCAAGGGAGAGTAATATATATATACATATATATATATTTAGACTATGGAACTCATTTGATGAGGTTACCAATAGGTTTTTAATGCTGCTACTCAGAAGTAAAGGGTTCTATTTTTCTATACAGAGATTTGGTAGAGGTTTTTTTTTTGCCTTTCATTTACCTTTCTTAAAAAGCTAAGTGATGAAGCTTAGCGTGACCTTGATCTTGTTGGCCTCTTTTAATTTCAAAGGGCTATAAAACAGCTGTGATATGGGAGAAAAAAATAAAAATAAAAAGCCTGTGAGAAACCGAATGGGCTTCCCAACCAACCCTGACAATGGGAGCAGGAAAATGAGACTAATTTTACCTAATTTTAACCAAGGGGTTGGGCCAGTAGTGCCCATGTGCAACTTGTGGAGACCCCAGACACTTGGTCATTTAGCTCCATCTTCTGGGAGAAGACAGAAGTAACAGAAACCACTTGAGCTGACATTTTGCAAGTCCTGTCACACATCATTTATTGGTCTTTTATTACTCTTCATTAATGCTTCCATGCAAACTCACAATGGATACAAACTCAGTAGGAAACCTTTTGCTTTTCTGGAGGCTTTTTAATGGGAGCAAGAAGTCAACACACAAAAAAACATGCAGAAAATCGATAGCTTTTTTGTTTTCCAAGGCTAAGAAAGACAGTTATTGAATGTTTGACTTGCAATTTAAATGATAGAAAAAAGCAGAGCTCAGGTAAATGGCTTTTTGATTCTTGTACAGATTTGAAGCATTAGCTCTGACTCTGGTTCAGGCAGCATATTGTTTGTTCTCTGTTGTTAGAGCTTTGAATAAGAGAAGGGGATATGGCATTATTCCTGTAGCAACCCTCGAGTGGGTGTTGTAGATGGTCAGAACAGCTAGCTTATTTGGTTGTCCAGCAGCATGGGCCAGCTTAGCCAAGCTATAGTCACATTCACTTTTTTTTTTTTTTTTTTGCAGGTCCACTGCCATGGGGGTAGCCGTGGTTTCAGGGAGGTAAGAAGAGGCTCATAAGGGACAAGGTGGGCACACATGGGCCCTGGGGAAGGCATCTGAGGAAGGTGTCACCTAATTGTGAGGGACAAAATCACTCCTGGCAGGGAGCTGTTTGAGGGATGTGCTGGGGGGATGCAGGAACACTGGCTCTACCCCAAAGGCATGGCCCCCTCCAGCCCATACTTAGATGGGCTTTTTTTTTTTTTTTTTTTTTTTCTGCTTTACTGCTTTACTGTAATTCCTCTGTGAAGCCAAAAGAATGTGTGAGCAGTGACTCTGCTAGCAGTTGGCCCCCAGAGGAGAGGTCTGCTGATATCCAACTGACTATAAACTGTGGGTGAAGTGGATATTTCCATGGGGCCTTAGCTGGCAGCTTTCAGAATGCATCTTTTGATTAAGCCTAAATGAATTTCAGCTGATGTTCTGAAGACAAAAATGAAGAATGGAAGAACTCTCCCTACAAAGAGCCCCAGAAAACAGCACCCTCCACATGGTTGCATTAGATAGCTATTTTCACAGAAAGCAGAAGGCGTGGGTAATCTTAAATGTAGCTGTTACTTCCTGCAATAGTTATTTTATATGCACAGACATAAATACATAAATGCTGAAAGGAAACTGAGTGGTGCTGCTATAGAAACACCGTGTTTGAATGAAGCAGTCCAGAAGCTCTGGCATGAGACCACTTACCTTGCAATCCCATTCTGGAAAGCACCAGGATGTGCACTGCAAGTTCTGCAGTACCTTGGTCTTTGGCCCATCTGGAGTGTGCCTGACTGTATCTGTGCTGCAGGACAGCTCTATTCTGTCCCATGGTGCTTCTGCTTCGCTGGCTCTCTGTGCTGGGGACTTATTAAAGCCATTTTTTATTCCCTCATCCCTGGGGATGCATAAGGGTTTTCCCTCCAAAGGAAGCCAAGGCATTCAGGAACATGGGACCTTTGGATGTCCCCAGTACAAGATGCCCCTTGGGACATACGTGCTGCATGTTGGCACAGCCTGCTGAAGTATGTCATCTAGTTCCCTTCTACCTGCTGTTGAGTTGTTGTTGTTTTCTCTTAATACAGAAAGACGGATCAAGAGAGAGTTGGAATAGATGGGCCTTGCCTTTTATTCTTATGTACTCCAGACCTCTTGGCTATAGAAAAAAGATGAGGCGAATTGGCAGTGGCAGTCAAATACCTAGCCCAGGCATGAACCAGAATGGATGAGACAGTAGCTGAGTTGTCTGCAATTGTTCCCATTGCTCTGTATGGACACATCGAATCAGACAAAGCTTACTAGCAGTGAGCACTTGACGTAGTTGGTTTGCTTCAGGCAACCTTACAGTAATAGCTGTTCTGTGAAAACACGAGTGGCATTTCACGTTCCCAGTTCAAACCCTTTATCCACGAGATTTTTTTTTTTTTTCTGGAAATAGTTAACAATAAAAGTGAAATGTTGAAAAAATGGATGAAGTTTCTGATCAGATGTGCTGAGAATTTACTTGCATTTTCAGATGCCATTTGGAAAGGCATCTGGTTTGTGCCTGCTAGTTAACAACAAATAATGGTTATCATAAATATGACCACGTTATTGGTAATCATAGAAGTATGTTGAAGGAAGTGATTAGAAATGACTTCTCAACTGAAGTCAGTTAATGCTGCTTGTTGGAAGGTTAATACTAATGAACCATCAATTAACTAGTTGTTACTCGATATAAATCATTTATAATTGGAGCTGAAATATGAGCTGTGAACGTTCCTGTGGCCAGTGCAGAAAGACCCAGGCAACAAGCAACTTTTAATCCTGTTGGTTTGAGCGGGACTAATAGTCAAGGCTTCTTGAATGAGGTCCATGTGCATTCTGTGCTTTTCATTAGTGTAAGCTGCAGGACTTTCACTGCATTGCTGACCTTGGACTACTGAAAGCCAAGGTGAAATCCTCACTTAATGTTTTTCAATGCACTGGTCTTCAATGAAACTGTTTAATTGTTCTTTGAACTCATGCAATACTTTTGGCATTCACGTAATCCTGTAATTAGGGCCTTTACATTTTGACAGAATGTTACACGGGAAATTGTCACCTTTTGTTTCAAAACTATTACCTGAAAATTTGACTTGAGGCTTTTTAGACACTCTTATAACAAAGTTAATTCAATTGATACTCATTTCACATTGACTTTTTAACGTTTTTTTTGTTGTTGTTGTTGTTGTTGTTTTAAATTTCAATCCTGTATTGTATTATCCCTCTTGATTGTGTTCAGGCTGAATAGGTATAGACTATCTAGTTTTAACTCATATTAGTCATTGTACTTTTGGTTACCCTTTTAGTCCTACAATATATTTTTGGAGATGTAAAAAGAAGCCAAACCTGCAAACAGTATTCAAGTCAGGGTTACTTTGGATTAACATAATTATTTTTTGTTCTCTGCCTTTTCTCACCTAGTAGTTTCTAGTATTTCGTCTACCTTTTTGACTTACAAACGTAGAATATCCAGAGTTGGAAGGGACCCGCAAGGATCATTGAGTCCAACTACTGGCTCCACACACATCTACCCAAAAGTTCAGACCTATGACTAAGAGCACAGCCCAAATGTTCCTTAAACTCCAACAGGCTCGGTGCTATGACTGCGTCCCTGGGGAGCGATGTTCCAGTTTGAGTTGTGCAACAGCCCCTCTCAGTGAGGAACCTCTTCCTGATAGCCAGCCTGAATCTCCCCTGTCACAGCCTGACACCATTCCCTCGGGTCCTGTCACTGGTCACTGAAGAGAACAGATCAGCGCCTGCCCCTCCACTCCCCCTCGTGAGGAAGCTGCAGGCCGCCATGAGGTCTCCCCTCAGCCTCCTCTTTTCCAGGCTGAACAGGCCCAGTGACCTCAGCCGCTCCTCATATGCCTTCCCCTCTAGGCCCTTCACCATCTTTGTAGCCCTTCTCTGGACCGGACCCTCTCCAGCAATTTCATGTCCTTTTTGTACTGTGGTGCCCAGAACTGCACACAGTGCTCGAAGCACTCAACTTTTACCTCTTAATTCTGAAGTCACTTTTCTGAGAGGTAATAGTCTTTTCAGACTCTGCTGTTGTGAATATGAAGTAAGGACTGTTTTTTGTTAGGTCCATCATTTTACATTTCTTCAGCTTTAAGATCATCTGCCATTCTTATTGTCCATTCACTCAGTATTGTGAAACCTTTCTGAAGCTCTTTGCTGTTAGTTTTGGTTTTTGTTATTCTGAACACCAAACCTTTCACAGTTGTATTTGCATCTGTTTCTCAGTCACCTTCAGAAATGTGCCACAACTTGTTGCTTCACCTCCTGTCCTAGGAGAAAACAGCACTTGCTGATGCAAAACAGCACACTCACCGGTTATGCCTTGTTGAGAGTGACCATTTATCAAGATGTAACTGAATGAGTCCATGCCTCACAGAGCTGGTATAGTCAAGGAAGTGGAGGTGGACTAGCAGTTGATCAATAACGTCAGCAAGTGTCCTGGTGCAGGTTGTCAAATCTGCCCGTATACCTGGGATTTTCACCAGTTATTTATCTGGAAGCACACGGTGAAATTTTCAATTGTACTTGGCTTCCTCAGCCTGAGCCTCACTTGCAGAGGGTGAGAGCAGCTCCAAGACAGGTTCTCCCTTGTCTAGGCTCAATTCGTGTTACCAAGGAACTGCCTGTGTCCTGAGTGCATCTTTTGGGGGGGATTTGTTGGGGTCAGTGTAATGTCTAAGTGCAATATGAATTGTGTGGGGATGGAAAGGCACTGAAATAGGGATCTCTCTAGAGGATAGTCAGAGATGCAGCCATCCCTCTTTAAAGGGGGATGGATGTTGATTGTTTGCTTCTGCTTTGCTCTGCCCTACTGAAAGAGTAAGTGTTGCTTTTCAGGCTACATGCTTCTCTCAGCTAGATTTCCATGTTTATGTGTTTGTTAGCTCCGTTAAAAAAATAAATAAATAAATAGTGGACATGTGAAGTAATATTTTTACCATGCAAAACCCACATATTATACTTAGGTATGTGTCTATTTTGTTCTCAGTTACACTTCACTTCCAGATGGCATCGGTTGAATGCTGGCTTTTAATTCTCTGGATTCACCTAAGAGTATGCTTTTATTTTATTTTATTTTTTAATTAGAATTGTGTTTTTCACTTCCCACATCTGACAATAAGCAGTTTTAAACAATTCATCTTTTACTTCGGGCTTCATCTTACAGATGAGAAGAGAGAACAAAGAAAGTTAGAAAAACATTTCTGTTACTTCAATTATGGACCCAAAAGGAGCTGCTTCCTCTGACTTTATTTATTTATTTATTTATTTATTTATTTATTTATTTATTTTGTGTATGTGTGATCAAATAGTTTTTTCTAACATTAGGTGAAGTTAGAGTCCATCTTTGTTTGGAAATTTAAGAACGAATAACTTGTGCCTCAGATGGTGCTCAGAGATGCAGGAACTTCAAAATCAAGATGCAGGATCCAGCATCAAGAAGGGGCTGATGTTTGGACTACAAAACAACGCTCCCAGGAGCTAGTTTTTTGAGAGAAGTGGTGACAAGTGCATCTGAAATGCCAGTGGCTCTGTAGGAAGTTGGTGGTAAGCATGCCAGAAAAAAAAAAAAAAACCATAACAAACAAAAAACAAACAAACAACAACAAAAAAAACCAGACTGGTGACAAAGCATAGGACCCTGCCGGCCTCATATCATCTCTGTTGTCCAGAGTAGTGTGCTTAATTCAGTGAGCCCTTAAGCACTGATACTGTGACAACTGTCCTTTCAGTCTGAGGAGTGCCAAAGCATGTCTATCAGGTGCCAACCCCAACACAATGCTTTAAGCTTGACCAGAAGGCACCAGCTAGCCTTTCTGGGACATGGAAATAGGGTAGGGCATAGAAAATCCTGAAAGCACGTGTTTTTATACATTAAAATGCAGTTAAATCAGTTAGTCTTTTATTTATAGTTTTCAAAAGGAAAACATTTGGCAAGACTTTTTCTCCCCCCACATTTTCAACCATGCTTACTGTAAATAACGTAGTGGATATAAAAAATTTATTGGAGAACATTTGTATTAGCTCTGTTTCTCTCTGGGGTTGTGTATCTTGAGGATATAACCAATTCTAACACTTAAGGGACTGGAGAAGTGAAAGTGATTCTACCTTCAGAAACAGGATTATTCTCTTAAAGTTTTTACTTTTTTTCTGTTGAACCCGCTGTGGCACTATTAGAATAGCTGCATTCGTATTTCTTAGGCTGATTTCTGTTTTTATGAATTACTACGTGATGTTACTAGCACCATTGGATAGATACATATTTGGATGCTGGGAGAGGGGAACAACTCAAACTTTTACACACATAATGATGGATTCCGGGCTGGTTGTTGCTACCCAGGAAGCACGTTTGGGATTATAATATTAATCTAGTAGTTCCAAAAAAAATAAAAGCATGCCAAGTGTCAATAAATAATTATCAGAGGAAAGAACAAAGAACAAACTGGGTAGTGTATAGTGTGCTTACATCTTGACCATGTCCTCTAGTCCCCCATCTCAAAAGGGGTGTAGAAGGAAAGCATGGCCAGGCGTCAATGTTTGTGGTGATGGTGGTAGTGGGTTTTTCGTTTTAAACAAAAAAGTAGGCTAGTCCTTGTCTGCCTGGACAACAGGCAACAAGAAGGGTATGACGGGGCTTGTACCTTGAGAAGTATATGGTAGGTAAATAAAGCTCATTTGTTCACTCCTATGTTGGAAAAGAAAGTACAGCGTGGAGGTAACCAGTGCAGCTAGCAAGTGCCAGGTGGAAAACAGGGCAGCAGCTCTTCACATTTTTGCAACTAATAGAAGTTTGCATGAGTTCCATAAAGAAAACAAAGCTTTTCAGAGGGCTACTTGGGTGGGGGGAGAGTACCAGTGCTGAACTGAGTATGCAAACAACAACCTGTTGGGTGTTTGCAAAAGTCCTCTACCCTTATCTTAGACTTCTCCTGAAATACTTGGTTTTGGCCCGTTTCAAAGATGGGATGGATCTTTCACCTGACATGATACAGCCATTCTTACCAAAACAGGTGGGAAGGCTCCCAGTACTGTAAAATCTATGCCTATGTCGGTATCTTAACTCAAATGCATGCTCCAACTTCCTTCCACTTTCATGCACTATATGTGAAGATCAAGGTTTTTGAAGATGAATTTGAGCTGGCACCTCTCACTAATACACTTACCTCTTGCTCATGTGCTGAAAAGTAGTAAGGACGTGGGCTCTGAGCAGCAATCTATCTCAGTAACGTGTTGTTCACCAGAAACAAATGTGCTTTTAAAAAATACAGCACAATTTCACACCAAAACAAATGACTTGCTGTGATGGTGCACAGCCTGTCTTTTTTTTTTCTGAGGGTTTAGTATTTTAAAATGTTTTGCATGTGCGTACTTACATCGGTGTGGGTTTTTTTCCACACTAGAAAGCTATTGAGAAGACTTGCCGGCTAATTGCTGGAGTGATGTAAAGGGGAAGGGAAGAATAGTTACCACCTACCCTCTGGATGAGCTTAATGCATAGAGAGGTAATGTTTAGAAGAAAAACATCATGCTTGATCCTGGGGCTCAGGCTCAGTTCTTTAAAATGTGTGCGCAGATCCCTGTAGAGCTGGAGCTTGAGAGGTGGGGCATTGACGTGTTCCAGATGCTGCAAGAAATGGGGTCGAGGTGGGGTGTACTGTATCTGACTGTGCATAATAACACACGGAGCATACTGATGTCACTGGTGGAGTGAAGTGCCGAGGATTGCCTGACCTAAATGAAACTCTTCACTGGACCAAGTGCTACTCTCAGTAGTGTTACTTAGCTTATTCAGGGCTCCCTTTCCTACATGGGCAGCTAGTTTTCAGGTCTGAGATTGGTCGGGTTGGAGGGAGCAGTCTTCCTAAAGCATCTCTAAGCTTTTTGGGGATGAAGGCTGTGTCCCTTGATGGAACAGGTTTGTGATGGAGTCTCATCTGATATTTTGACACTGATTTTTTAGTGCCTTGATGATCCCTACAGCTTATCTGAAAAACTGGCCCTTCCCTTAGCTGAGCCTGCAGTTTCAATCCCTGTTCATCTAGAGCAGTACTTGCTCTAGGAGGTCAGCTATAGTCCTAAGATACAGATTTCTTACCTGACGAAACACACCTCTTACCCAACAACTGCATAGCTAAGTCTTGTGACTGGAAGGCCTATTTTTGCAAGCAGTCAGATTTCTCCCTAGAGTTTCGGAGATGTGGCAGCGTTTTTTGTTCAGTGTCTTCCCTGGGACCACCTGGCACAATCCTTGGGTGAGGAGAGGCTGAACAGAATAAAAGGCTACAGCTGGTCACCTCGTATTGGCATCAGGCACCTCACTCCAGTTGTGGATTACTCATTTCCAGACTATTTCTTGTGCTCTGGTGGAATGGATAGTTGGTCTTCTAGTTTGTAGAGTTAATTTAAAAGTTTGAGGAAGAAATCCAGTAAATGAAGAATGAAGGAAATAGGATGGTGACATTTTGGACTGATGATTAACTGTGGAAATACAGGGGACCAACTGACATTTTCTTACAGTGCTATCTGGGAGACCTGCCAGTGTGGAATTATAATAGTCAATCTGCAAACTGACAAGATACATGGTCTGGTGTCTGCAAGAGAGAACAAGATTTAGATTGCAGATAGAATTTATCACCTAATTCCAATGTGAATCAAAAGATGAATGGAAGTCCTTTCGTAAAGAGCAACTAGGTTTTTTTTGTTGTTTTTTTACCAACTAATGTGGGAATTGTCATAAGCTTTACAGAAGACATGATGCGATTATGAGTATTTGCAGTTTTTTAGGCATCAGGCAATTACCGGCAGCTGGTTTTAAGTCTGATCCTGGAAGTATCACAGATGACAAAGCGACAGAGTATTAGGTGTGCATGAAGAACAAAGAATCTAATCCTCGTCTAGTTAGAAACAAACATTTCTGTGACACCATCTAAAAACTCAAAAATCCCAGATGCAGAAAATAAAAACAATGAGATCTGAAAATAATGGAACCTGAAGGACAATCAAAATTTTCAGCAATTTTGCGTTTCACACAGTAAAAGCGAGGTGGTCCAAATACAAGTGATAACTGAGAGAAATCTCTAGGGAAAAAATGGTTCTTGGTGAGATCACGTCTGTTTCAGGATTTACAAAAAAAAATAAATAAAAATCACACCACAGTTTCAAAACATAAACTGAGTCTGCTGTGGAGGAATTTCAGTGGGAGGTAAATGAGATGCAGGTTAGCACAGAGTGACAGCAAAGTCTGAAATCTCTATTTTCTGCAGTTACTATTTCAACGCTCGGAACAAGCACGCTATTTCAAGTAATTTTTAATTTACATCACAAAATAGTCTCATAATTCTCCCAACCATGAGCATGTTGCTTTTTAAAATATATATATTCCAACCATCTCTCAGCCAGATAGCTTGTCCCACTTCTGTCATCATTGAGACGTACGCTGCCTCACCTATCCCTGCAAAGCAAATTGATCTGAAGTTGCTGCGGCGAAAGAAAGTTGCGAGTAAGGTCTGACAGCCTGCAGGCACAAGGTGCTTTGTAGGCAGCAGGGTTCCTTGTGTTTGAGTGCTGTGGGTGTGTGGAAAGAGGATTTTCTGAAGAGATTCTCACATGTGAAACTGGAAGAAAAATGTGAAATCTTAAGTTGACAAAATGGAAGGTTAGAATGAGTTGAATGGCAAATTTGTATGGATGCACAGACATGCAAATAAGATGGAAAGCTGGTTTTGTTACCAGGGTTGGTATAACCTTCTCTGTTGTCATCTTTTCTTTTGCTGTTTTCCATGGAACACTCTGGCTTTCCTCTCTTTGTACTCTGAGGATAGAAATATTTCAGGGTTTGGATTCAAGAAAATTAGTTTTTGATACTTTTCTGAGGGTAGAATGTTCTTCCTTTTCCTGTGAGAAAAGGTGCCTCTGATTTCATCAAGAACAGTGATTTATGTGCCCTGGTTTGTTTTCTGTTTCCCCAGTGTGGGGGAAAAAAGCCACGCTGAAGTTGGTAGTTCAGGATGACTGGTGAGTTGCAACTCGTGAGCAGCTGAGGTTGGCAGGGACATTCAGGGACTGCTCAGCTGGATTTTGGATGTCTCCAGGAACAGAGACTCCTCTCTGGGCAGCCTGTTCCAGTGTTCAGTCACTCTGACTATAGAAAGTTTTTTCTTATGTTTAAATTTTATTTCATATGCTTCAACTTAGGTCTGTTGCATCTTGTGTCGTTACCAGATGCTACTAAGAAGAGCCTGACAAACCCACATTCCTCCTAGTTAGGCACTTACACACATGGGTGGTATCTCCTCTAGACCTTCTTTTGGCCAGGTTATACAATCCTAGCCCTCTCAACCTCTCCTCTTGTTTCAGGTGCTACAATCCCCTCGATCATCTTTGTGACCCTTTGCTAGACATGCTCCAATATGTCTGTGTCCGTCTTAAAGCCTGGTTTTTAGCCATCGGTCAGTCTGCAGAAAGAATGATGAAAAGTACAGACTTCCAGAGGTAGTCTTTGCAGGTACTGAGACCGGGGTTATTGAATACTTGAATGGAAAAACTGGAATTTGAGAGAATAGATGAGTAAATCATTCTAAATCGGTAAATCAGTGACACCTCTAAATCCCACTGCACCTGTGAATTTTCTTTATGCCACTTCATTACTATTATTCTTAAAGGGTACCTGAAAAATTTCTCGGGAGGGAGAAGGGATGGGAAAAGACTGAAAAGCTAAACCAAAGCCCAATCTGTTTTTATGGATTTGGTATTTTCAGAATATTAATGGTTGGACTGCTAGGTAATATTACAGAGCTAAATAGCTGATCATATGCTTAAAAAAAAAAAAAAAAAAAAAAAAAAAGTATTACTACCTGGGCACGTGAGCTGTAGTAATATTGGAGCAGTGAAATAGAAGCTGCACACTTTTCAGAATCAAATCTTCAGCCAGTTGCCATAAACTATGCAGTTTAAAAACAAACGGGGTTGCGGGGTAGAGGCGTGGAAATGGAAGCTAAGATTCATTGAAAAAAGTTGGTATTGATTTTGTATTAGCTAAACAATATGAGCAAAATATAAACATTTGGATAGCATTTGAACACTAAGTTCCCTTGAATTTCTTCAAAAGCTGAAGGGACGTTGGGAAGTGCTGTCAGAAGAGGGAAGTAAATAGGAGGCAACAGCAGCGCTGGCTCTCCAGGCAGGAAGGCAGAGTGGGGAACTGCTGCCAAGTGGAGAATACCATCATCAGTCCTGGCCGGAGAACAAGAACATGTGAGGTTACCTCAAGGAAAGCCCATGAAAAACTGAAGCCTCTAGGAAAAGAAATGAAGTTGGTATTGCAGGTATCCCAAGGGAGCCTTATATTTTAGGGCTCTTCAGTGGTGTTGTTGTATCAAAGGTTGTATGGACATCCCCGAACTGCAAAAAAGGTTACAATTCCCAGGGCTGGAGAAATCCTTGTGCTATCGTGCAGGCTAGGATAACTAAAGCTCCTTCTTTCATCAGGTACCAGTGCATTTCATATCCTCTCCCTCCAAAAATTGTTGGGTGGTTTAAATCTCTTCACACCTGGGATCAGGTGAAAATTGTGGTTATTTGTAGCTCCATTTAATGATAGCAGCAAAGCAAGTCCTGTATGAAGATCTTCTTGCTGCTCTCCGTGGACCTTCCTTCCATACCCTATTATTGCTGTATGCAGATGATCTGAAGGAGAAAGAGGATGTGAAATTGAGACAGGTTGCCCCTTTGAATTATTCACATTGGAGATTTGGCCTCAGTGATGTTTCTTTGACATTCTTCCAAGCAGAAAGGAACTGTATACCAAATAGTTTAATTCCTGGGAGCCGTGTTTGCTATCTTTGCTGGTAGGTTTTAGGTAGTCTTTTTGCAGATGTATGAAAGCCAAATCAGAGTCACCATGGGTGCTTCATAGAGGAGGGAAAATCTCCTCCTGTTTAGATACAGGGAGGTGGTTTCTGATTAAATGGCAAGTCTTCGTTTTCATCTTTCACGAAGCCATCATTCAGGTCCAAAGCAGCTGTACACTGCTGTAGTTGGAATGAACTTTAATACATTTCCACAATTTAATGTTACCTTTGGGAGCACAGTAATCAGAGGTCGTAAATATGCTCGACTTAAGTGACAGAGTCAGGGCATAATAAAACACAGCTTTCTCTAAGGTGTCTCCTGGCCGCAGGTAACTTATCCTGGATACAGTTTTGTTGTCCAGCCATCCAGAAGGGAATTCTGTGGAAGTGTGTCTGTATGGAAAGCATATGCTTCACACAGTAGAGAATTTCCTGTGAATGTGTGAGTAAGTTCATTGCAATTTTACCTATTCCTTTTTCTCACGTGAAATGGATTACAGCTGGCTTGCAGAAAGCCAAATACTAGGGCTTGCTCAGGAAGGTGAGGGCAGTGGTGATGCTCGGGTGCTGTTTGTTTGCTGCTCAGAAACTGTGCTTGCTATTATGTTTTGGGTTTGACTTTAAGACAATACGTGGAAGAGCTTTGAGCAGTGCTCTGCTCCTCCCTTGCTCTAGTATTGTTACTGCTGGCTGGCTGTGTTGGTACTAGACAGAGCGAGTTGTGCTCCTTTGAAGGGGACACCTCTTGCTGGTTTTATACCATCACCCAGCAGCTCTGCTGGGGGAGAAAGAAAAGCACCTGCTAGGGCAGCACCACTGACATCAGGGCATTCTGCTGTAAAGTGTCCAAATCTTGCTTGTTCAGAAGTAAATGGAAGTCGGGGAGTGACTCAGTATAGACGAGATGGGAATAAAGTTCCTGATTTGTCTTCCTCAAGTTGAACATCCCTGGCTCCTAAGAGCAATGCCTCTTTCTGACTTATACCACATCATGTGGAGGCAAGTGGAGAAGGTAAAACCCACTTCTTTGTTCTTGTTAGTAGTGCTGCTCCAGTGTTAAACAGTCCTTTTTCTCAGTACCAGGAAAGCCTCTTGCTTTCAGCGAGTAAGTTAAGTAATAGATCGGTTTTCAGAGAGAGGACTCCTCTCGGTGGAAATAAAATAATCTAGCTTTCAACTGGGACATGGCAGAGCAATCTGAATGCTGGACTTAAATATATTTAAAACATTCAATATTTTAGAGTTTTTGTTGCCTCAGACAGGAAAACCATGAACAATGTGTTGCCACAGCAACAGGAGTCCAATGCTTTTTGGGATTCAGCTGACAGTCTTTTGAATACTATTTTCAGTTAAGTGCATGTAAAATAACTGCAATTCGTAAAAGCTGTAATAACTACTTTAAATGCATTTATGCCCGAAGAGAATTTTTTTATACATATGTATTCCTTTAAACTGATCCAAGAAGTTAGGAAAATTGTTGTAAAATTCTCATTACCGACATATCTAGACTATTTCAGTGGTTAAAACGTATGAAAATAATCTTCCAGCAGTCTTTAGTTTTATTTATTCTTTGCCTAATATCCTGTACTTAAGGTAATCTTCATTCATTTTTTAACTACTGATAAAATGTACAAAAAAGAGAACTGTTAAATATTTTCTGTAAGGAGTGCTTTCTAAACCTCACGTCAGTCACATGTAAGAATAATCTGTGTGCCATTTGCTCAGCGCAATTTGGCCACCCCTGTTCACTGCCGAAGCAGAAATAGGTCAAGAATGCTCCGCCGTCCTTGCTGATCAAACTGCTCAAACACCAGTTCACTGTAAAGCTGATCATCCGCCTCATGGTTTTCACACCTACAGCCTGTTACAAATGCTACGAATACCACGTAAGCTGCAATAAATTTGTCTCATGTCACAGAGGCTAAAAAAAGTTAATCTTTAATATTCTAATATTAAATTAACCTGGGTTTCTTCAGTGTACACAAAGGTTTGAGTTATTTTAAATTTCCATTTGACGGAGCTAAGGGGTGTAAAGTGCAGCAGAATATACAGTGTTGGTTTAAGGTCTGAGCACCTCGGAGTCCCTGAAACAGTAGATGACTAGAAGGAAATGTGCCGAATTACTGCACGTGGGTGTGTGGAAGCAGAGCTTTACAGTCAGGGTACTTGTTCTGGGATGAGTGTCTGGACATTTTGAATTGCAAAGACATTTTGAATTGCAAAGTCCTGGTATTCTATAGATAGTACATGCTCAAGTTTGATCCTCCCCTCCCCCCCCCGCCGCTTCCATGAATCATCTTGTGAGCAAAGGAGCTTGTATTCCAACACTGGTGGCACGAAGCTACCTCATTTGGCTGCCAGTGATGGCCATGCCGAAGCCTCAGAGTCCAGCAGAGATTAATTCATTCATATTTGACTAATTTTGTAGCTGTGTTAACCTGAAAGTAAAATAGCAGCTTACCACGAGCTATTTTAACGCTAGCTTGGACTCAGATGTGGAGTCACGTCATTGTTGCAGAAAACCACAACTACAGGAATTGCACAAGTTAATTCTTCAGGATATTACCTGAAATAAGCAATTAGTAATATTCAAATATCTTATGTCTGTGCAAGAAAAGTGTGTATAACACAACTACTCCTCGAGAACAAGAGCAACAAGAATGTCTGCAGGAATGGAATTAAGGCCAATTGATTTCAATTCTGTTCTTAGGATGACTGCATAGGAGGCCTTTGGGGTAAAATGTTCGCTGAGCTCCACAGTACCTTATGATGGATGTCACTGCAAGGCACTAACATACTTCAAGAAGGTTGGTGGTGTTTAAGCCTCTGTAGCAGCTTGGGCTCTGAATGATCACATCGCGTTCCTGAAATCTGACAAAACTAAGCAGCAGCATAACACATTATGAGCACAAGTGAATATGAAGAGCAATATTTTCCTGTAAGCAGGGACAGGGCAAAACTTAGTGTTTTTTCTAGCATGTCTTTCTGAATCATTCATTGCTCCTTCCTCAACTTGTTTATAAGGTCAGAGGTAGAGCTGTTCCTTGGAACAACTGCTGCCAGGCATTGCCATGAATAACCAAGAATGAGGCTTGCCTTGCATTGTTCCAGGTTTGTGCTTAAATAATTGCATTGTTGCCAATACCTATGGGGGTAGAATATATCAAAGGGTTCTTGTAGGTTGATAAATACGTGTTTAGCCCAACATTAGCCCTTATTAACAGTTACCGTTTCTTTCCTGATCCTTACACTGGCCTCTGACTTTCAAATAATTATCAAGAATAATACTAAAATAAATTGTGTATCTTTAAAAAAGTCATACTTCAAAATGACAGGTGTTTCCCCCAGCTTTTTTTTTTTTTGAGGAAGAAAATGCCCAATTGAAACATCAAAGGGAGAACTTGACAGAGCTGATCGAGTTTCTAACACTTGAAAATACATCAAAGGCTCACAAACTTATCTTCATATTTTATTCATGAGCTTTCTTAGAAGGAAATACATCAGCATCAGTCAATTTACAAACAAGGTGCAAAGGAGGAGTCTTTTGAAGAGAACATATATGAAAAGCCCTGTTTAATGAGGGGTAGGGAAGCCTACTGTAAGAAACCATCATAATCAATACTGATACAGGGAGAGAGGAGGGTGCTTGGCTGGATTAGGATGTGGTTTAGCCTTTAGCCACTGAGTCTATTTGCAGTCCAGGCCTGATGAACACCAAGCCTTTGTGTGTGTGATAAGGAATCAACAGGCAAGGATTCAGTGCTTATTTTCTTCTTTTTAAACTACTGCAAGGGTGTCCTAGTCATAAAATGCCTGCTTCTTATGTGTCTCAATCCATTGCTGATGGAGCTTGGAGGCTGAATTCTTCTTTCAACCCAAAGAAGTGTGTCGTCATGTACTTGGTATGGCACTGGCAGAACTTCTGATCTAAAATGTTTTTGGAATGATCTTGATTTGAAAGGTAGCTAGCTACCTAGTGCCTGAGTCTCTTCTCACACTTCAAGTTTGTACAAGTCCCTTCAACCTCTTTGCAGAATGCAGATGTGTCCACTGGCCTGTTATAAGACACCTTGAGATCTATGTGAAGACAAATGCTGTGCAACAGACCTGACTGTTTCTGAATGGGCTCTTATGTCTTGAATTTATAGTTCGAAAACCGCAAGATCTGCATGCTCAGGCTTTGCTGAAATTAGGCTTTAGGACAGCATTACCAAAAGGTCACCTAGACTGATGTTCAGTCAAATGCAGGATGAGCTGTTTCTTTTTCCCGGTAAGCACATCTGATCCATTTTAGATCGTCTGAGAGAGACGCAGCAGTCTGTCCAGTGTTTCTCAGTCCTGCATCTAGACAATTGGAAAAAGCTTTCACACTTGAAATGGGCTGGAACTGCCAGAAGGAAACCCTTCATGCTCTGTCCACTGCTGACTCAGCTCATACTCAGCCTGTCTAAAATCTGTTAGTGGAGGTAACTGTAATACAAGGGAATTATTTCAGTGGAGGATCTGACTACATCTCTAGTTTTATTCAATAATTTTATCTAGCATGGTTAGTTGACCATGCTGCCTGTAGTATTCTTGTGGCTAATGGAGGATGTGGATCCTCTGTGTTTTCCTGAAATGTGCCCAGTTACTTCTCTGAAGTACATTCTAAGGGAGCCATGATGTACCCACCTCTACTCCCTAAGCTTCTAGACAAACATTCGGGACTGAAAACATCAGACTTTGTTGGCTGAGGTGCCCAGCCAAGTTTTGTTGGCTGGTACAAGTGCTTCCCAGGAAGAAGCTGCCAAAGGTGCCTAACCCTCAGCAGCTTTGATCAAGAACACAAGTTTTACTCTTTTTCCACTCAGACCTGCCCCTTTTGGCAGTGCACCTTCAAATCTTTTTTCCTATTTCATGGACTGGTTTCTTTGTTTACCTTAAATATTTCCTTTTTTTTTCCTACCATTCCCAGGTCTGTTCTCCTACAGCCATGCTCTAAAAATACAAAACCAAGCAATTAATTTCTGCTTACCTTTATGTCCCCAAAGAATAGCAAAATTCAAGATGTGAGTCTTTGTGCTTTTTTTTCCTTCACCTTTTGTTTTGTTGCACCAAGGAAAAATTGAGATGTTATGGACAGTACTGATGCAAACGTAATGCAGATGGTGCGTGCTGGATGTGTGGTTTTATGCCTGTTTTCATTTGTAGTTTAATGTCTAAGGAAGGACACCATATCTTTTGATACAATTGGAAAATTTCTCTGTAAATTAAGAGGTCCACCATACCATTCCAGAGACCTTAACCTGCTTTTTTACTATTTCTCCTCTTTATTCTACAAGCTTAGCCAGGGTCTTTACCCTTTATCTTTAACACGGAGAATGCAGACTTTCTAAGAGCAGTGTCTTTCAAAATGACTGGAATTCTGAAGCCATCTCTTCTAGCGGCTTAGGAAATGTAGTATTCTTTAACTGGCATTTGTTTGATGGCTCCTAGGGATCTCAGAGAGAGGAAGAAAAGGTTAAATTGGAGCAGCTGATAACTGTTGAGTTGGGCAGCACCTTCCTTCTCTATAACCAGCTCTGCATATGAAAATATTCAGCAAAATCTTTCACTTATTAGTTAGGGTAAGTTATTACTGTTGGTCAGGATCATCAGGTAGACTATTGGTGTATATTTTCTCATTAAAACAGATGTATTCTACATTCATGTAATGCTTTGAGTTAGAGAAAGCATTTTAATAGTAAATCATTTTTCATCAATAAGGAATCCTTTTTGTATCACCTGAAGGTTGTTTAACAAGCTCTTACTGTTTCTTTTGCACCTTTTTGATTTGTTGCTGTTGATAGTTAACTGAATTTACATATACATATTTTTTAGAGGTCTTAACATCTGAAGGTTTCGCAGGGACACCAGATCTTGCTGGAATGTTGTGCAATTGCTTAATATTGCCAGAGAAAGCTGTGCCTGTAGTTTTTTTTCCCACTTTTGTAGTGCTTTAGCCTAATTCCATTGAGCATGTTTTTGTTCTTTTAGGAAATAAACCAAGATGGCTTTAAATGTTTGGGTTTTGCTGAGCTGGGTAGCCATTCCTCTCCTTCAATGTCATTTTTCGCCTCTGTCAGTTGTGTTTGCTAAGTTACTATATGGGATAAAAGCAGTGGTAGGCTGTCCTATCTGTCCTTGTCTGTTTTGTTTCCTCTACTGCTACTTGCCTGTATTCTCATCTCCTCTTAAATGAGTCATGTGGCTGATGTTGGTGAGTACTGGATAGAGCAGAATAGTAACTCTGATGTATAAAGAAATACCTTTGTGGAGACTGGGCAAAAAGAGGCATGCTGGCTTGGTTGTTTGAAGCAGTTATGGCTTGTTCTGGGATAGTTGTAACGAGTGTGTAAGTTGTCCCTGTGTCACCTTGCTCAGAAGGAAAGCATTCTCATGAGATGGACTGCTGTCTTTCCCTGAGGCCGTTTCCCCTGCTCACTGCAGCGTTCATCTCCTCATAACCCTGCACGTTGTTTATCGTGGCTGTCCGGAGACAATTCACTCTTTAGTATGTAGAGTCCATGTGGATGTGAACCAGCAAAGCAAAAGGCAGAAGAAAAATAAACTTAATGTATCTGCATTGCATCTGTAATTCTTTTCATGAAGCTGGAGGGATGTGACTTTGTAGCCTGCCATGGGCAGGGCTGGGAATATTGTAGAGCACACTGTAACTCAAAGTGATGATCTGTCTGGAAGGCAGGTTCTTCCACAGCTGAAGTTTTCCCATTTCAAGGCTATTCACGTGTCTTTTTCTGTCCCCTTGAAATACAGCTATTTTTTGTTTACAATATCTACTTTAGTTTACCCACAACAGAAACCTGTATTGCCCAGCCTGGTGGTTTTAATGGTTGCCTCTCTGGATGAATAGTGAAACACACCAGAATAAGGCTCCTAAACTTTTATTTTGCTTTGGGAACTGCTTCTACCTGCTCTGACAGTTTGTAAGCGTTGATGAATGTTTTCAGTGATCGCTGTAGAGAAAAACTTTTCTTCTGTAGCACAGTGCTTTTCAAAATCTGATCCAAAACATGCGGATCCCACCCCTGGGATTGTGTAAAAATGAGACGCACACACAACCCCCAGTTTCACCAACAACAACAAAATTTTGATGCAGCCTTTTCAGAGCTATTTACCTGGGGTCATAGAAATGCTATTGTAAGGCTCTTAACATAATGCTGCCTTTAATCAGAGAAATTGCTGTTACACAGAAAAGCTCCTAGGACAGCTTAAAAATAGTTGACAATCATCTGGCAGTCTCACTTGGCATGAAACGCTTCGCTTCTGACTTACTAGTAATGCGATGCTTTTTCTGTCACAACAGACTATTTCTTTTCTCTTGCCTTGGCTCGGAACTGCTCAAGCTGGTGCTGGCTAACAGAGTAAATGCAGTACTTCCTGGGGTCTGGTGAGAGGTGTGTTCCCATACAGCGAGAACATGGGAATGGAGTGTTTGAAATACACTCTGGCTTGGTTCTTCCCTTTCCCCAACCTTCACCTTCAATTAGAAGTACAAATTTTCCATCAGCTGAGCAGTCACTTGGAAAAGTGTCAGAATCACAGATCTGGGTGACCTCTGAATCCACAGTTTGTGCAGCTTTTAAAGGAAGGGCTTTTAAAGTAACCAGCTAAGTAGCTTCAGTAAGTATGTAATGCGGATGGGCTCTCAATGCTGTATTCTACAGTGCTTCAACATGTCTACTTATCCGTGAACAATAAATCTAAGATGCTAATGTTTACGTTCAGGATGCTCAAAAAACTTAGACTGGGAATCATTTGGGATATGACTAGTGTTATTTCCTGTAGATGTGCTGTTCAGTTCTTTTTGCAGAATGAAGTCAGTACTTCGTGGCCAGATACCTAAAACCAGAAAATGCACCACAAAATTGAGCTTGCATTGACACCTAGCTTTTGAAACAGTAGTACCAACTTGTCAAATGGCTTTAGCTAGAACATACCTGGCTGTAGCCAGCTCCCTTATTCCATACTGGATGCTTGCTTCTAAGAGGCCAAGATGTGTAGGAGATGTAGGAATCAACCCATTTGATAAGGTTGGTGAAAGGAAGAAAATGTCTGTAATTAGACATAAGCAGTCATTGTGGAGAATAATTATTCTAGGTTCATTTTGTTTTGAAACTGAATCTCCTGTTTGCTTTAGGAGGTATGGCCAGCTTAACACATCTGGACCTTGATACCAATAATGTGACAGAGAGTACTGAGGAATTAACGAGGTGTCTTAACACCAGGAAGCACAATAACATTTTTATTTCCACGAAGAGATAAATTTGCCGGAGCAATCTGTGCTTTAACAACTCTCATGTTTCTATGGGGTTAGGTATTAGGCTTTTCTAAAGCAATTTTGCAGTCAAACATAACAGGTGTTAATGTGAGAATGACCAAATGTAGCTGGTGTACTCACTGGAGGCCTGCACTGAGGTGGAGGTAAATGAGAGAAAGCTGGGTCAAAGCTAGTGAAATCAACTTTATAGCAGGCCGCCCATCTGCAGTTCAGGCCTGAGGCATCCAAACTGTGTTATAAATAAGGGGGGGGGGGGGGGAAAGGCAGCCATCAAAACAAACATTGGGTTTGGTGCATTCGTTTTGCTGTCAAGTGTGCTCACGTCGCAGTGCAGGTGACCTGTGCAGCCCTCTGTCATCTTATTTCATTTTTCTCCCTGTGAGGGTCCTGAGGGAGGAGGGACAGGGATATCTCCTTTTTACCCAGGTGGCCCCAGGACAATAACTTGAATGCCTGCTTTCAGGCTCACCTTTCTCTGGTTGAACTCCTATTTCAAAACACTCCTCTTTACCCTACATCAGCCCCTTGGTACAGCCTTTCTCAGGGAAAACTGTGGGTAGGAAGCCTCTTGAGAACTAACAGAGACCTTACCTAAGCAATATCTGAACTCTGTGTCCAGAAGCAAAGCTGTTGTTGCTTTGGGATGCTGATTCCTCCTCTTTCAAGCGAGAATTGACAGGACGATGTGATGGGTAAGTGGGTAAGTTATTCTGCTAACATGGAATAACGGCTTGTATGGATGAGAGAAGGAAGGGTGAGTCCACTGCATGAAGGGTGAAAAAATATCCTTCAGGAAAGATGCTGGTGGTATGTGAAATCCCTGATGTTTTGTGCTGGCCCTGTGCATTTTAAAGGATCCAAAGGATGAGAAGACATCCTAAAGTCTGAGGAGGTTATTCACCCAGAGGAGTGTGGATTCTCTAGAAGAGATGGACTGATGGTCTTTGATGGAATAACCTGGGCTAACAACACTTGTTTTGCAGGATTTATTCTAGAAGGGCTTCAGGAGAGAGGTTTCTACTAGCACTGTGGTTTGTCCTGCAGCCCAGCTGTGATCCTTGGATACCAGTGTAAATATGACTAACTAGATTCCAAAAGGGACTTCTATTATCCTTTTGTTCTGAGGATCAGGAAAAAACAGTTTATCCAGAGTTATGTAAGAATGATTTTAGTATAGGTGTCTTGGGAGTTTAGCCCAGGAAGCTCTTCACACGGTCTGAGGGATGGATGTGGGGCTGCCCATGCTGATCAGAAAGGTGGCTGCCTGGTGGGAAGCTACGGGGGAGAACAATGAGAGAACAATACCTTCTCCATCCCAGATGCAGTGAGTTGTCTCCTGCCAGCTTATCAAGCTGAAATGGCTCAGTATCGGGTAGGGGAAGGCTGGAATTGGCAGAGGGAGGATGCAGGGCCACACTGCCTTTGATGGAGAGCAAGTGGTTAAATTGACCCAGAGTACTTTGGAAGTATGGCCGTAATTTTCCTAATTTTTAGAGGCTTTGACTAGTTTCATGTTTAAACCTTCCCAAATGGAATCTGTCCTGCTCCTTGAGTCCTAGTGAGCTTTCTGTGCTCTGTGTGTGCCACATAATTTCTGTTGTGCTATGTTCCTGATGCTTTCTGCTTCCCTGAAGGCACATATACCCAGCAAAACGTCTGAGCAGAAGGGATGGAGTGTTTGGTTAAACCTACTTGTGAAATTCCAGAAAGAAGCATCCTTGGAAATGATGATTTTCCTAAGTAGATGGTGATTTTTGGTTTGGTGGGTTTTTTGTTCGTTTTACCTTGCAGGCTGTAGAGGTGGCATGTGTGAGGGGCAAAAACAACCATGGGAAAGAAGAAAAGTCTGTGGCTGAGATGGTCTGGTGGTGATGCCCCATCCAAATGGTCTCTTAGGCAAGCACTGGTTGGACTGGAAGGGTCTTTGGTTAACTGCACAGCGGGTGCTTTGGAGAGGTGGTGCAGTTCTGAGTATGTCCCTGGGAAACACCATTGAGGTGCCCATCTCTTCTTGTTTTGTATCTTCTCTGCCACGTTTCAGTAATCCAGATCCCTGTTCAGCTGGGAGTCTTAGTGGCTTACGCTGTCTTGATTCACATGAACAAGAATCACATCTGTGGTGGCTTACAGCTCAAGGCAACTCAGGTAACAGTCCAGAGCGGGTGTAGGATAAATAAATCATGGGTTTGGGAAAAAAAAAGTAGGTGCATGGCTGCATTTCAGAGGTCCCTTGTGTTGCAGTTAGAGCAATTGTTCACTTACCAGTAGTTTCTGGCTGTCTTTGTAGAGTTTTATGTTACTCTGGAAAGCCACTGAAGCATTCTATCTGTATTATATGACTTCCCCGTGACTAATGAACAGAGGATACAAGTTAGTATGTAGTTGCGGATGGCGATATTGCAAGCTGTTGTCACTTACTTGTGCTTGTATCTCTGGATATGTGTGTGGCCTCAATCAACTTCTGGTATCTTTTCTTTCTTTTCTTTTTTTTTTTTTTTCCTTTTTTTTCCCCTTCCCTACTTGCACTAATAATTTTTGTTTCTATTACATTAATGGCTACATGTCTTGTTTAAAGGTGTTTGACCTAAAGGTCAGCAATTTTGGTTGTAGAATAGTAATAAGAACGTGAAAATGAGCATGTACAAAAAACGTATAATGTGCTCTTCATGTTCGCAGGAATGGGGCTGTATGAGTAGGGGTGTGGTGGAGCTGTGAGAATGATTAATGCAAGATACACAGGTCTGGCTGTGTGCTGATGAAGAAGCCTTCTTTTCTGTCAGCTCCTGTCATGGCAAAGGGAGTCCATTCCCTGGTACCATAGAGGATGAGTTGATAAGCTAATCCAATAGCTATGCACTAGGATGCCTGTGTGCCCATTTGGGGCTGCAGGTCTTGGCTGACCTACAGAGATTTGGATAATGAGTCTGATCTGGGAGGTGGTGAGCCCTTGAGGCTGCCCTTTGGCTATAAGTGGAATTTGTAATGGATGGTCCTTCCCACTGTGGTTGTGGAAGTTATCCCAGGATGGTAGGTAGCCTGGTTAGCCTGGTTACCTGGGCTGAACCATCATGACAATGCAAAGAAATGTGCAAACTCCATAGTGGAGTTTCTGATCTTCAGCTTCACTGAAGAAATGCACAGAAAATCAGTCATCTTCCCTTGTACTGTAATATTTCTTAGTGGAATTCCACTGATACAAGACTTATTTTTTATATCAGTAAAATAATAAAGGCCTAAATGTTTTCACAGAATCACTGTCACAGGTTAGTAAACATCATTTATTCCCTCAAAAGAGATGCTGTGGTTTAATAGAAAAACATCTGTTCTTTCAGAATTAAGTAAGTTCCCTGAACAATAATTAATAAAAATATTGCCACTAAATACAGCTGGCATATTGTGTATAATAATAATAACAGAAAACCATGCTGTCAGTGGGAACGAGACCAGCGCAGTAAATGCCCTTGTCTGCTCCACCTCTCCCTACCCCCCAAGGGTCTCTTGGCAAAGAACTTCATTAGGTCATTGAGTTGCTGGTTTGAATGCTTAAACACAAATAGTTCACTTTTCTGGAACTTAGCATTTAGTCTGGGAAGAGTAGGTATGTTCCTGATAGAAACCATAGAAGGTTTCTACCTCTTGTGCTCGTGTGCTGCTGTGGAGTTAATCATCTGAAAGCATTATACTAAGATGATGCGGAGTCTGTCTGTGAGAGGACAAAATAAGTCCTAATGAAGGATTTTGTTGTGTTTCTCCACTAGTCATTGTTGTTGACGTTTCGTGTAGCAGCATGCAGCAGTTTTGCATTCTCATTCAATCACAGCATAAGTTTTGAGAGTTCAAGGAATTTTCACTTCTGTTCATTTCTGCTCTCAAAAATATGGCAGGAAGAGAATGGTGAGTGTACTTGTTTATACTAAAAATGCTAATCTGTATTGAGGTCACATTGGATGTCCAATAGCAGGATGCTCTTAAGTTTGGATACAGTAGCTACTGCAACTCTGCTCCTGATAGTTCATTGCAAAGAGGTTTGCCATCTCACGTGGCAGCTAAACAGGATAAGTAAATATGCTGATGGTAGAATTCACAGTTCTGTAGAAAAGGTATGTTTTCTGTAAACAATTGAGTAATATGTCCTTGTTATGATGTTGGAGTATCTTTCCTTCTGGTAACTAAGGAGAATTACAACTTGATCTTCATCCTTTTTCTGTTTTTCTTCTGTGGGTCTGTGATGGTAAAGAGAAATGGAAGACCGGGTATGTCCTTCTGGTTTGAATTGCTTTGTTTCTAAACACTACTTTCTAATTACCGCTAGTTTCTAATAATTTCACCCTTGCTCATTACATTAAAATGTCAATAGATCTAAAGCTGACAGCATCTTTATACCGTTCAGCTCTGAGAAGAGCTTACGCTGGGATGCAGGGATTCAGCTTCCCTAGAAGCAAGCGTCCTCATGGAAAGCAAAAGCAAGTGGTTACATTTGGTAGTGACAGTGGGAATGTTCCATTATGGAGGAAAATACTTTAAATAGTTTGAGTTCAGCAACTGCTAAGTATGCAGATTATTGAAGGGATAGGAATCAGCTTACACACCAGACACACACGTTGAACTCTTGCTGCTTGCCATACATATAACCAGAGATAACACTATTTTCCAGTGACTGATAAAGTAAATGCTGTCATAATGATTCTGAGCAAGCCTCACCCAGATGTTGCAGACTTCTTGCTGTGGTATTTATTCATAAATCTTGTTAAAATATAATCAGAGAAAACATGTCTCAATTATAACCATCAAACCACCTTGACAATGTTCATGCAAATGCAGTAATAACTCTAAGGTGTTGACATACAATTTGTGCAATAGGTTACTGGTATCTCTGAGCTTGCTGATCAAAGCTTACCAATTAATACCAAAATAACTTCTTCCAAGTGAAAGGGGAAATGTAAGCTCCCCCGTGCTGGAAGGATTAGATTATGCCCTTTGTGTGCGTATGCGTATGACTGCTGGTATTTCTACAATACTTAAAATTCATAAGGATTTTCGTACGTATTAACTTGTATGTGTTCGCATAACTTACCCCTCTTATTCATCCTATACAATTGATGGTACCTGATCATGGTGCATTATTCCATTTCATTCAAGAGCTTGTTTGTGAAATGTAAGTAGAGAAGAATATGAAGATGAAATGGAGCATCTATGAACACCCTGTAGGACAAAACAGTTGGTACAGACTCTAACACCACTCTTTCAAACACATGACCATGCAGCTGCAGCAGCTTGTCTTTCATTTCCCACTGGTAAGATGTATTTAAAGAAGCAAAAAGTACTTTATTATTGCCTTTCCCTCTAAATAATCTGCTGCTAGGATGTGGTCGGGCTATCACAGATAACTGAAGTTACAAGACTGTTTGTTTGTTGTGGTTTAACCCAGCAGGCAGCTCAACACCACACAGCCACTTACTCTCCCCAGATGGGATAGGGAAGAGATAATCAGAAAGGTAAAAGTGTGAGAATGCATGGGTTGAGATGAAGACCGATTACTAGGTAAAGCAAAAGCTGTGTGCTCAAGCAAAGTAAAGTAAGGAATTCATTTGCTACTTCCAATGGGCAGGTCGGTGTTCAGCCCCTTCCAGGAAAGCAGTTTTCATCGTGCATATCAGTTTATTGGGAAGACAAATGCCATCCCTCTGAACATCCCCCCCTTCCTCCTCTTTTACCCCAGATTTTATTGCATGATATCATATGGAATGGAATATCCATATCCAGGTCCATCTGTATCAGCTGTCCTAGCTGTGTCCTCTCCTAGTTTCTTGTGCAACCCCAGCCTCCTCGCTGTCAGGGCAGCATAAAAAGCAGATGAAGTCCTTGGCGCTATGCAAACACTGTTTTACTAAAAATGTTGGTGTGTTATCAACACTATTTTCATCAAAAACCAAAACACAGCATTATATGAGCCTCTACGAAGAATTAATTCTTTTCCTAGCCAAAACCATGACATTGAATGCCAAAAATAAACAACTTAGCTTGGAAATTGGTACTGTAACATTGTGTGTCAGGTATAATTTGTAGGCAGGTCAGTAATTCTTGAATTTTAGGCTCGCCGTTATAGCTGGACGAGCATTTTGGGGACTGAAGTGCTACAACAAAGTATTGAGGTTATCAACAAGTGAGGGCATGACTGGCCAAATGTGTCTTACCTAGTTCAGGAGCATTCAGAGTAGCTGGATAGAAGAAGACTAAGCACGTTTGGGTAGCTTGGTGCTCCCTAGTAATTTGTTTGAGTCCGAGCCCACAGTGAGATAAGTTGAGGTTCCTGCTAAAAAATTGTGGCAAGCTTTCTAGAAACAGATTCTCACACTGTGGGACAGAAACAGCAGAGCTGAAACTTGCAAGTTGCAAATTGATTCTCTAAACCACAGCTGTGTAATGGCTTTATTTTTCAGTAACATTGTGTGCTGCTGCAAATGGTTGCCTGAGGTTCAAGTATGCTCTGGTTGCTTTACCCCTTATCTAAGGGCTTTCCTGTCTCTGACCACCAGCAGCCATTTCCTCCTCTCATATCAGTACCAAATTGGCCTACAGCTTCTGAGTTGGCATAGCCAGTAACCATTTTTGCACATCAGAGTAATGTGCAGAGTTGTGCAATTGTTTCACTCGTGTGTGATTTTTAAGGATTTTTTTCATATTGTCTTGATGTTAGAGAAGTATCAGAAAAATTTTACATTCAAACTAGGGGTAGGTGAGACTGGAGATAAAAGAACATAAAACATCCCAAATGAAACCCAGCTGACAAACTAGATCCAAGATGCGAATCCTTAAAGAAATACTTGAAGGAATGAGAAAAAAAACACATGATATATAAACTCACTGATCTGCAAACTCTTTCCTTGTAATCAGGAGAGTTTCTGTAGATTCTCCTGCATTCCCTACATCTCAAATCTGCTCTCCTTGGAATGTTCTTGGAAGAGAATCCTAGCCCTTATACCTGATGACTTTTAGTCCCTCCAAAAAGTGTTTACATTTAAGTTATTCTGGGAATGTGCTTTTCACTTCCATTCAAAAGGGCTCTCTCTGTTTGTTTTGTTTGTTTTTTACTTAATGAAGGATTTTTTATTTTTTTATTTTTTTTAATGAAGCTGCTACTTTTGCAGACTGAATGACATTTCCTGATCTGAACTGGCTTAGGGGTCATTCCTTGACTCAGAATTATTTTCATCCCTCTCACTCTCAGGGTGACCAAATTTCTACACTGCAAAGGTACTGTGAAGTAGCTGCATCTAAGCCTGTTTTTCTTTATGCATAAGCTCATGTAAAATGCATGTAATTTTCTTTTTTTGAGTGGATGCTTTGGGTTAAAAATACACTTAGAGTGATTGAGTCTTCAAATCAATCTTTGGTACTGTAACACACAGAACTGAGCTGCATAGGTTGGTTTATCCTTGCAGACCATACTGTGAGGCAGGAAAGTGCAATTCTCCCTCTTGTACCTAGCTAACCAGAACCCAGAGAGGCTTAAGATGAGATTCCTCCATGGATTTCAGCAGCCAGTAGGGTTTAAGTGCCCTCTGTAATTAAATTGGTGTGCAGGCCACAAACCTCTTACACCATTCAGAAAGTGCCCATACCGCCTTTGCTTCTTAAGTCCTTTGTGGTCCCAGGACTGTTCTCATCCCACCTGGGCACAGGGAAATGAGCAGCCATCTTCAACCGAGCGTCTCTGGGCTAGACAGTTCCCTGCCTATGTTCTAAGGATCAGGGACAAGATGAAGAGAGTGGAAGAAGCTTGTATCCAAAAGCTACTGAATAAAAATAGTGGCATGGGGTTAGGCAGCAGTGCCTTTGGTATGTGGGGACACAAAAGTTGGTTGTCAAGCTTTGTTTAAAGGGTCCAAAGCATGTCTCAAATCTCCAGCAAAATAAGCTGTAGCCTGGAAATTCATACACTTCTGTGGTAGGAGTAACATGTCCTCTTGCAAAAAGTCCAAACAGACAGGAGTGCCTTACTTGCTGGACCAGGCTGGAGTGGACTTGCTGATGAGAGGAGTCAGCTTGGCAAAGCAGAGTTAAGTCCCTGATTATTATAGAATCATAGACACATAGAACATCTGAGTTGGAAGGGACCTACAAGGACCATCAAGTACAACTCCTGGCTCCACGCAGGTTTACCAAAAATTCAGACCTATGACTAAGAGGATAGTCCAAACGCTCCTTGAATTCTGACAGACTTGGTGCCGTGACTACATCCCTGGGGAGCCTGTTCCAGTGCGCAACAACCCTCTCAGTGAAGAACCTCTTCCTGATATCCAACCTGAACCTCCCTTGTCACAGCCTGACACCATTCCCTTGGGTCCTGTCACTGGTCACTGAAGAGAACAGATCGGCGCCTGCCCCTCCACTCCCCCTCGTGAGGAAGCTGCAGGCCGCCATGAGGTCTCCCCTCAGCCTCCTCTTTTCCAGGCTGAACAGGCCCAGTGACCTCAGCCGCTCCTCATATGCCTTCCCCTCTAGGCCCTTCACCATCTTTGTAGCTCTTCTCTGGACCCTCTCCAGCAGTTTCATGTCCTTTTTGTACTGTGGTGCCCAGAACTGCACACAGTGCTCGAGGTGAGGCCGCACCAGCGCAGAGCAGAGTGGGACAATCCCTTCCCTTGACCAACTAGCGATGCCGTGCTTGATGCACCTCAGGCTGGGGTTGGCCCTCCTGGCTGCCAGGGCACACTGCTGGCTCGTGCTCAGCTTGCTGACAACCACAGCCCCCAGATCCCTCTCTGTGGGGCTGCTCTCCAGCGTCTCGTTGCCCAGTCTGTACGTGTAGTCAGGGTTGCCCCATCCCAGGTGCAGGACCCGGCGCTTGCTCTTGTTAAACTTCATGCGGTTGGTGATTGCCTAGCTCTCTGATCTACCCAGAGCTCTCTGCAAGGCATTTCTTCCCTCAACAGAGTCAACAACTCCTCCCAGTTTGGTATCATCAGCACATTTGCTCAGAATACCTTCCAAGTCCTACATCCAAATCCTTTATGAAAACGTTAGAGAGCTGGCCCTCAAATGGAGCCTTGGGGGACCCCACTGGTGACCGGCTGCCAGCCTGATGCGGCCCCATTTACCACAACCCTTTGAGCCCTACCCAATCAGCCAGTTATTCACCCATCGTATGATGGTTTTGTCGAGCTGGATGCTGGACATTTGGTTCAAAAGGATCCTATGGGCAACTAAAAGCTTTCCTGAAATCCAAAAAGATGACATCAGCTGGGTTCCCTTGATCGACTAGATGGGTGATTTTATTACAAAAGGAAATCAAATTTGTTTAACAGGACCTACTGCTCGTGAACCCCTGTTGGCTGGCACCAATGACACCAAAGAAGACAGGAAAGCAGTTTTACTGGTTGTTTATTATTATTACTGTTCTTGTTGTTGTTCTTGTTGCAATGTATGTATTTATTATTTTTCTGATGATTATTCCATCAGTTTGTTGCCCTGGCTTGGGAAGAGCTGGTAACCAAGCATCCTGAAGGGCCTTTACGCTGCAGTCCTGCGCTTCTTCCAGGCAGGCCTGGAGACTTCTGCTTCTTCCGAGGAGCAGCTGTTTGTGTCACCGTTTTGAGGCATCTGCTGCTCTTCTCTGTGCACCGCCATGCAGGGCACGGCTTCCTCTTCAGGCACCTCTTGGGCAGCCTTCTCGTCCTCGGGCCGAGACACCCCATGCCCAGCGTGGCCTTCGGAAGGGTTCTCCTGTCACCCTGGTGCAGCAGCCCAAACAAAGCCGAGTGCGCTCTTACCCTGTGCTTGGCACTCCGTGCAGAAGAGATGATACCTCTGCAGGAGAGGCGGGGATGGGGGAAGGGAGGAGAAAGGGGGGGGAAGAGTCCATCATGCAGGCAAGCCTGCGTGATGGTGAATTGATGGCCTCTCCCCCCTATTTTCAGAGGCGGAGGCAGGGCCGGGAATAGGGAGCAGTCCTGGCAGTTCTGCGAAGACGGTGGCGTGGTCTTGCTGGTGGGAGCCCTGGCACGATGATGCTGTGCCATGTCAGATAGGATGGAGGTGGATCCACCTCCATCAGCTCTTCCTTTGCAGGTGGATCGACCTCCATGGGCTCCACACCATCCGCCACGGCTGCTCCGCCGCAGCCAGCGCTCTTCTGCCTCCACTTATGCGCTGGTTCAGCGAACCATTTGCTCCCATGAAGAGGTGGGCAGCTCTCGTCCCAGGCTCTGTTCTTTCCAACCATGGCTGGGTCTCGCCAGAGTGCCTGGGAGATGAGTGACTGGGGGGCCAGGCACAGGGGCTTTTATAGCCCCCAGGACAAAGGGGGGCAGGCAGATTCCACAGTGACATCAGGAGGCCTCAGTGATGGCCACTGTGATGGTGCGCCATGCCCCAGGCCCAGCATGGCCGTGTTGGGAGGGGGCTTGTGCGGCCTGAAAGAGGCCCTCGTGTGGAAGGAGGAGGGTCAGGAGGGCTGAGGGCCCCTTCCCTGGGGGTGGCTCTCTCGGGTCCTTTTGCTTGCCAGAGAGACAGGCTGCCCCTTGGGCACAGGGACTGCCCTCCGCCTCCCCTCCTGTGTCCTACCCTGCAGTCCCCTCATCTCTTTCCTGGGTTCCCTCTGCCACCAGAGGGTGGCAACGATGTTTTGGGAGGGCTGGGGTCTTCCACTACCCCCAGCCTCTCACAGACATGGCTCCCTGCAAGAGGTGTAGCACCCCGTGCTTGACAGGAGCTGGGATGGGGCAAAGCATGCAGATATCCCACCTGTGGGAAAGGGTGGCGTGGCCGGCTGGTGCTAGGTGTGACAGCAGTTGATCAAAGCCTTGCTGGTGTTCGAGTGGTGTGCCAGTCCTTCCATGCTGTCCCCAGCACCTGCCCCTGCCTTTGGAGCATGAGGAGGTGCCATCCCTTGTGCCCCCAGCCCCAAGGGGTGTCTTTGTCTGAGGACAGAAGGCTGCCCAACTGGTGCTTGAAGATGGAGCCGCAACATGAACAACAACAAGGACAATGATAACAATAAACAACAACCAGTAAATCCTCTTTCCTCTCTGCTTTGGTGTCCTTGGTCCCAGCCAACAGGGGTTCACGAGACCTGTAGGCTTCTGCTTCTTCTGAGGAGCAGCAGTCTGTGTCACCCTTTTGAGGGACCTGCTGCTGCTCTCTGTGCACCACCATGCAGCTCTGCAGAAGAAAGAGCCCCAGGCTCACACGTTTCCTTTCACACAGGGTGGGCTGGGTTGGAACAACCTGCTGTGCGTGTGCAGTGCAGCCACGTGCCACGCAGAGATACCCTGAGCAGCGGTGGCAGAGCAGCGTGCTGGCACTACTGGCTTCATAACTGTCCGCATGTGCCCTGCTTCCAGTCCTGCAGCAAGGCTGCTGGTGGCACAACGCCGGGGGGAGCGGCTGATCCACCACAAGGCTGTGCTGCCATGCAGAGAGTCCTGGGCAGGCTGGAGAGCTGGGCAGAGAGGAACCTCATGAAACTCAGTGGAGGCAGATGCAGGGTCCTGCACCTAGGGAGGAATGACGCCATGCACCATGGCAGGCTGGGAGCAGGCCTGCTTGAAAGCAGCCCTGTGGAGATGGACCTGGGAGTCCTGGTGGACAGAAGGTTAACCGTGAGCCGTCCCTGGAGAGCCTGTTCCAGTGCGCAACAGCTCTCTCAGTGAGGAACCTCTTCCTGATAGCCAGCCTGAACCTCCCCTGTCACAGCCTGACACCATTCCCTCAGGTCCTGTCACTGGTCACTGAAGAGAACAGATCGGTGCCTGCCCCTCCACTCCCCCTCGTGAGGAAGCTGCAGGCCGCCATGACGTCTCCCCTCAGCCTCCTCTTTCCAGGCTGAACAGACCCAGTGACCTCAGCGTCCTTGTATGTAAGTCTGCTCTCCCCTAATCGGGGGCTGAAGTTTTGGTGGCAGTTTTCCTCCTGTCACCAAAAGTTTTAAACTCAATCACTTCATGGTCACTGTGACCAAGACAGCTGCCAATTGCCACGTTCCCCACAAGACCTTCTCTGTTCTCCAGCAACAGATCTAGGAGGGAACCTTGCCTAGTTGGTTACCTTAGCATCTGCACCAAGAAGTTATCATTGTGGTGCTTTAGGAACCTCTTGGACCTGCTTGTGTCAGCTGTGTGATATTCCCAGTTAACATCTGGCAAGTTGAAGTGCCCCATAAGGACAAGAACAGTTGATCCTGAGGTAATTATTCTGATGATAATGACTGAGGTAATGATGTCTGATTAGCAGACATCATGTGTGTTCTGTTAAATGGTCACTGTGTAAAAAAGAAGGTACTTCCATTCATACACGGTGCTAGCTTCTCTTTTTCCCTACTGTTTGTGTTGCTGTGTCAATCACAGCAACTCCTAGGTCTCCAGAGCTAATTGCCTCCCACCTTGTAAACGAGAACGTTTATGGCTAATTGTGGAGCTGAAGCAACTATCAAATTAGTGCTCTGTAGGCTTAAATAACTGTATTTCCAACAACTAACTTGATATTTGCTACTACTTTTTTATTGTTATTATTTCTTTGGGCTTAAAACTATTAGAATATTAAGACAAGGTATCTTGGTTACTGACAGAAGAGCAAGTTGTCAAGAAATAGGGGATGGAGGTTTACAGCAAATATGAAGTTTCAGGCACTTGTACTGGAGTGCATGCGTTCAGTATGTGCTGCAGGACATTGCAGTGATGCTGTCTGCTCCCTAACTTGGGTGCTTGTTTTCTCCATGTGTCATTAAGCACACTGTGTGCATCAGGGTGCTTTCAGCCTAGAGGAATCTACTTCATGGTCACCAAAAGCACTCTGGGATCCAACCCAAAAAGTGGGGAATGACCTCTGAATGCAAGCTAGAACTCTCAACTGAAGTGATTTCTTCAGTTCCTCTTGCTATTCAAAATGTTGGTGGCATTGGACCATGGGTGGGGACTTTGGGAAAGATGTAGAAGATGTCCTATGTGAACTGCTACGTCTGCCACTCTATGCTTCCAAGTCTTTGATGGTCTGGCATCTGGAAAAATTACCAACTTTGTGTTTGCTAACACCTTAAAGTTACCTCATCCATTTGGTTTGTTTTTTTTTTGTATCTACTGTGGCCTTAAAATCTTGGGGTGTGGTACTGCTTCTCATATTCAAATTGGAGATTAAAAAGAAAAACCAAAAAGGTAGTTCTTGCCAAGGCTATGTAGCATCTGCTGGTTAAAAACTACGGAGTGTATTCCCTTAACCCTTTATTGTCTCAAACTGTGTATCTAAGGAAATACATCAGCAAAAAGAAATATTATTGACTCGTTGTCCAATGTATCTACAATAAACACTGCTCTAAGGAGAGCAGTCTATGGGACTGTGGCTCAAAACCTACAAGTAATAGCTGAAAGTCAGTCATCACTGGGAAGGGAAGAATCTGTGCCAAGAATTAGTGCAAGGGAAAAAAAAAAGAAAAAAAAGAAAAAAAGAAAAGCTGTTTTGGACAGAACAGATACTTCCTGAAGGATGGCAGCATGGCTTTTTGCTTATGAGTGGGAAAGTTCAGGTTAAGTTTGCTGAAGGGGATATTTCAGCAAAACCTCTTGATGAAAGTCAGGTCCTTAATTTAAAAAGGCTGTTATACTGTCTACAATCTATTTATCAAAGTAGGATGGAAGACTCTTCAAATTTATAGCCTCGTCAGCTTGTAAATGTAGAAATAAACTGAAGTAGAAAGAGTGTTGTGTTATTTTAAAAACTGATTACTTTCTGGAAAAGACCTCTGTCTCTGTTAGCTTGTCTCATTATTGTGACAGCAGTTCTCTGACAGCGGGGTGCTGCCACTCCTTGTTAGGCAACACGTGGATGCTTTTGTGGTGGCTGCTGTTTTGTGCTCTCGATGGACTTTGTCCTCTGTCTTCCCAAATCGCTCTTTGTGGGCTGCTACAACTGACCATTGGGAAATTATTTTCATTTCAAAGGTGTCTTCCACTTCTGGCTTCAATTTTCAGCAGCACCATAGTCTTCATCTGTCCCAAAGGTGTGAGACAGGATCCCTCTGGGCTTTTAAATGTTTAAGTACTCCAAGCCACTCACTGAAGCCCTCTACAATCAGTGAACCATCTTTGGAGACTGATCTGTCTGGTTCTTTTACAAGGGTTGTAAAGTGACTGTGGCTCAGGTGTTCAAACTCAGGTGAAAGGAATGTCACTCATTTTTCGTAGGCCATCCTGCAAAGGGTTATGGCCAGGCACGGGGGACCAGGTGTTCAGAGGAGCTCAGCTCTCAGGTTAGGCATTTAAATTGGGTCATTTTTTTACCTTTGTTTTTCTCAACAGAAACCAGAACGTGCTTTGCAGGGCTGAAATATGTGGGTTTTGAAATGTCAGTTCAATGTCTAAAATTGAGCAATGACAAAAGGAACCGGATCTAATATCTCAGAAAATGGCAGCGTTTCACCACCATTGACCTCAAGTCAGGAGAAGAATTGAAACAAAGTTCACAGAGTGCAGAGTTATTTTACTTCATTATTTTGCAGTGATAATGGAACATTTCAGCATTTATAAATTGTGCTGTTGGTTTTGTTAATCTCTTACTGCTGTAGGGCCTGTGTGGGACTGTACATCTAGGATATTTTGTGCGTATTTCTCTCTCCTCCGTTTCTCAGAGCACCTTCTGCTCATCTTGGCTGTCACACACAGTATGCTCCTTTTTGTCTTCACCTCTTCCCTCCCTTCCTGTGTCCCAAAGTAAATGCAGAACTGGCCCTTCGGAGTGCAAGAACAGTCCCTGTAACAGAGAGACAATAGGAAGAGAAGGTGCTTGATTTAATTCGTATACTAGACCAATAGATGAACCACCAAAGTGGGATGAGCTACAGTTATAAATAAATCATTGCTAGTGCTTGTATGGCAAGTTTGGAAGCTTGTCATAGCACCTGCTTTTTATTATGCTGCTCTTTGTGAATGTTTGACATGTGCCCTGACTCGTACCAGAACAACATTTGTATGCTCTTTTTTCCCCAAACAAACAAGTAATCCTGCTTTGTTCCATTCAAGAAGAAATCTGCAGCCATGCATTAAAAACCTGAGGAATGCAATGTGTAGCCAGCCCTCTGACAGCTGGGTTTCAAGAGGGGTTTCAAATACACAAGTGTTCGGAGAAGGTCTTCCACTTGGTCTGAGTGGGTTTGTCAGGCCTATGAACCCCACCAAATCTAACTGGAGATTGATGACATTTACAGCAGCCCCCTCCTGTTGGACTTGCAGACATCTGCTGTGAATAGCTGCTGCATCAAAAAAAGGGGGTAAACGGGGTACAGAGTATTTAACAGCTGAAGGCATGGGGTGAAGCAGTCCCTGAGAAGGGGGTGACCTTGGAAGCTTGAGCAGAATGGGGAGAGCTGGCAAAATCTATTGACCTGAACCAGGACTTCTTCCATAATCTCGGTGGCTCCTTAGGAGCCTTGCTTTTAGGAGGAGATGGAGCAGAAAAGTGCATTGGCCAGAAGAAAGAGCTGCTATTGCTTTCTTTTTTTTTTTTTAATTTTTATTTTTTGTCCTCAGTCAGCAATTAGATACGCTGAACTTGCAGTGTGCAAGGCCATAGTGCAAAGGTAATTTTCCTACTCATGTAAAAAGCTAGTACCTTTCAAAAGGGTGGGTGGGTGGTGGGTACAGCATATGGCCTTGGTTCTAGCTTTTAATAGCAAGCAAACATTAGTCTCCTCAAGAAGCAATGTCTTATTTTGTTTTAAATTTCTGTAGACTAAGCAAATAACTTATCTGCGTAAATGGATAGCTGAACTGTATCAGGTGTATCTAGATGCATTTTTTTTAACATTAAGGTGATTTAGCTAATAATTTTTAATGATTTTTCCACTTTAGTAGTTTGCTTTTCTTTCACAAGCTATTTGTTTGATTTTGTTTTGTTTCCTTGCGCATTAATAACAGTTGATTTAGGCAATAAACTTTGAGGACAATCCGATAAAGATGAACCAGTAAAGCTGTACCAAAATAGGAGACTTGCTGTCAGTTCTTTGAGCAACAAATTTCCCCTTCAGCTGCTGAACTGCTGATGTTAACAAGTAGCACTAACTTATGTGCATAGCTGTACGACTACTGTAAGGTAAGGACAGGCTGGAGCTGTCTCCCTAAAAATCCCTAAAAATTCTTTTTAAGATGGAATTATTTTAGGGTGGTGTCAAGGCAAATATGACACATGATAGGAAGATCCGGGGGGGGGGGTATCCCAACCAACTCTGTTCTGCAAATAAAACGCAAACAGCTTAGGCACAAATCTGGAATTCAGTCTGTTTATTTAATTCTTGCTAAAGACTCTTTGCTGCAAGGAATGTGTTAGAGGGGTGAGTGTTGGGGAACTTTCTTCTGCATTGTTTTGCTTTGTAAATTTTTTTCTCTCATGGAAAAATATTTCTTGATATGAATAAGTGAAAATGGTGTTTTCCAGCTGAAACTGATACTAGGAGTAAGTCCTATTTTTTTTTCTATTGGCCCTGACTGTGGTGAAATTAAATGTTAATGTTGCTGCTTGAGAGATCTGATCTGTTGCAACAAAACTCTGCAAGGTTCTTTGAAAACTGCTACCAAAATTTCTTCAAAATTAGTTACCCAGTCCGTATAAATAGTAATCTGCACCCATGAATGAGATAACTGGTTTTATCACTGCTTAAGGCATTCTGAACAGCTGTGTGTTATCGGAGCAGATATGTCTTCATGTCAAATAACTATTTTAACTTCCTAGCATTTGAGTGCATCAAGGTATGTCATCTTGTAATACGCCTTCCAGAGCAATGCTTTAAAATTCATGAATTCACTCTCCCGGTACACTGTGATGCGTCTGTGAAGCTGAAGGACCCCCTCCCATGCTGGGGGATGTCCTGTTTGGAATCATTTCCCAGATTGTGGGTTTCAATGGTGCAAACACAGCAAATATGAAAGTTGAGGTAGTCCAAAGGGCTACAAGTACAGTCAAAATCTGAGAATATCAGTTAGACGTGAATTTGCAAACTGTAATCAGATCTGCCTGCAGAGGAAACTGTAAAAACAGCCCTAAATGTTGCTCTAAAAGGAAAATCTTCTTGAACTAACACAGCTAATGAATATTAAAATGCCGGAATGAGTTGCACCATATGTGTGATAGTATGATAAAGGGTTAACAGGGAAGGTACAGATGAAAAAAAGGAAAATCAGCTTTGAACAAACACCTCTGCATCTTTACCAATTAATAGATAGAATTGCTTATCACTGATTTGTTGTTTGTTTTCATTTTAACTAAACCAGCCGAAAAGGTCATGGGAATACCTGGACCCACCAGGACACAGCAGCTTGCTGTGAATCATGTGAAGTTGCACAGTGCTGTGGTAGTTCCTGTTTTTCACCAAGAGCCTTTCAAAAAGGAGACATCCTTGCCCCCACTTCCTGCAAACCCACGTAGTCATACAGTGTGTCTGTCTGTCTCTGTTGGCTCTTCTGTGATGCATCACATATCAGGCAGGTGAAATGTCTGGAGATGTAAAGAAGTAGGACGAGGGAGATGCTGATCTCCCAGAAAAAAATGCTGGGAAGCACTATTTGCATTTAGACCATGCAAAAATGAGGTGATAGATTGCTCCCCAGAGGGGAAACCATCCCCGCGGATGGAGGAGTGCAGTGCAGCGCTTGTGCTGACCTCTGGACAAAGACCTTTGTTTCAGATGGATGTCTTCATACAGATTTGATATAGATGCTGGAAAGAGTCAGGTGAGGGAGGAAGAGCTGCTCTGGAGGGAGTGGGAGGTCATGAGCTGTCTGCAGCCCTGTGCTGTATCATGAGCTTAAACAAAGAGCTTAACCCAGTGGTACACAGATCATTTCCTATCATCTCAAGCAAACTTTGACTACAAAGAGATTGGGAATCCTGGGTCTGAGTCTTATACCACATTAATGCGTCAAGCCTGATTCTTGCCAGGTGAAAGCCTACAGGTGTGGGTATGGCCTGTGGTGCAATAAAACAGTTAAAACATGAGCAACCCAGTTATAAAGAACTTTTTATCCTCCTCTTCTTGAAGCTAAAAGTGGCTCCCGGCTTTTGGAAAATGAATAAGGGAAGAACCAAGTCTATGCAAAAGACTTACGTGTCCTCCACCATCTCCATAGTTCCTTGCACTGCTGCAGCACCTGGTTTGGGGTTGCTCCTCAGTGTATTGCTGAGTATCTAGAGAGTGGAACGTAGCTTAGAATGAAATAATTATTTGAAAAAGAGCTGCTGTACTTTTATATCTCTTTCAGGCTGCTTTCTGGTGATGGCTGGTTATAAAAGAGAATCGACTTCTTACTGTCTGAGAAGGACATCTTCCCCACATTGCTTTTAAAGGCAGAAAACTCCCATTGGTTTCTGACAGTGAGGAGCACACAAGTTCGTGCGGTTGGAGATAAGCAGTAAAAAGCAGCGGCCAACTGTCTGAATGATGGCACTGGGAAGTGTCAGTATGGGGAATGCAAGGTGTCTCGGTGCTGGAGATTGAGAGCTCTTGCCTTCGATAAGGAGAGGTTAGTGGCTGAATTCTGCTGCAGAACCTTACATCTTTTATTTGGGTGGAGAAGTTTATTTGGGTGGAAAACCCCAAATTAATCCTTGCACGGCAACCTGTTTTGTCCTGCATGTACAGAACGGTATGTGCTTTATAGGAAGAAAACTTTATAACCGATTTTTCTTACGGAAAATGTATGAAACCTACAAATACCATCAAGAAATACTGTGCATGCCTTCCCAGTAGGTAAACTGAATGGGCAAAAATCTGCCTGTTTGCTTCTGGACAGTCTCACGCATTGGTCACTGTGTTTTATTTTTTTTCTCTTCTCCGTACAATACTGACCAGGACTCAGTTTTCAGCTTGGCCAGTTTCTTTAAACAGGTGATACGTTTTTCAGTTCTACTGTATGGGCATTGCATTGGCATTGGAAAATGTCCCACCAACTCCAGTGTTTAAATTCAGGCTGTGGGAAAGCGTCTAGGAAGCCAGCAATATCCCTAGGTCGGTCAGGTTGAGGATGTCAGTTTAAGCAAGGTATTTTCTAGGACAGAAAAGGAAATGGGTTTATTTTATAAGGTTCTGAGTTCATTCTGGCCATTTTGAAAGGAGCTTTTTGGACCTCCCTCTACCCTTCTTTTTCACTATAATTTTTTATTCACTCTTTACATAGTATTTCTAGATGAATGTTTTTAGATTTTCAAATGAAAATCAGATTTATTGCTTTGTCAAACCAAAACCGTGTGGTCACTACAGTATTTTCCAGAACTCTGTTTAGAAAGAAGCTTTGAAGGAATTTCTTTTCTTCCATTTTTCATGCAAGGACAGTGAAGTGTCAGCATTCTTGGCTGAACTTCAGCTGTTCCTTAACAAGTCTCTGTAAGACAGCTGTGCCCTGCCACACATACTTTCTTTACTTTCTTGTCAAGGCCTGATGCCTCTTTCTACAGCAACAAAATAAAATAAATCCTCTACTCCCTGAACACAATACTGTTTCCAAAATATTAGCTGTTTGCTTTCTTCAAAGCAAATGCAACTCTCTAAGTGACTTTTTGGACAAATATTGACACAATTAAATTCGTTGCAGTTTCCATCCTTTGGTGTGTCTGTCTAATGCTATACTGCAATATAATGACTGATTTTCTAAAGTGTAATGTAAACATTGTTGTGGTTCTCTTTTTTATCTGTGTCTACCTTTGACAACCCAGCCATAAACACGGATTTAAAAGGTACTGAAGGAGCACCGTTTCTTGTTGTTGTTTGTTTGCTAAAAAAGCCTGCCTTTCTCATTAGGGTACTTTTATTCTTTTCTTGTGAATCCCTGAGCAGATTTCAAGGCATCCAGTTTCCCTGTGTTACATAAATAAATAAATAAATAGTCATGGGACTGCCCTCATCCTTTCCGAGCCCTTTATCTTTATGGTTCCTCTTTACAGTTTCAGGCACTGATTGCCGTTGGGTAAAATAAATGTTTGCCAATAAATAATTGAAGGGTTTTTATTTTCTGATTCTTGTGCGGGGTTTTTCTGTTTGTTCTTCTTAAACATACAGACAGTAAGCAGGTAGATAGCACTGAAAGTAGAGACTCCTTTACAGCAGGCCTTTTTCCTCTATATTCTGCTCTCCAAACACACACATGCTCACAGTTCTGCACACTTTCAGTGTTTGGGAATTTATTATTTTATATTAATGAGGTTCTTTGCTAATTTTCCAATTGCAAACATTCTCAGCGCAAAGGGATGCTGTGAATAGCACAGCTCGAGCCATGCAGTCACGTAAAGTCTTCAGATCCCAGGAGAAGGTCTGTATGACTGCAAATACTCTTCATGATTCTCAGATCTCATGCTAAGCACCTTTGTGTGGCATGATTGTCCATGGGGGAATGGACAAATATTTAGGCTGCTTAGCAGAAGGAATCATCTTTCCTTTGAAGCTGAGTGGTTTACAAGATTTTAATGCTATATTTAGGTAGATAAATGGAAGCTTAGGTGCTTCTCCCCTCCCCCTGCCTGCCCGGTCTGAACCCACTTACAGGAGTGAGCTGAGCCGAATCAGACTGCATGATAGCTGCAGAGCATGTGGAAGGGTGTTCGCTGGGCTGTATTTGGATCAGAACTATGTGGGAGAGTTTGGCAAATGCACGAGATTATTCCTGTGCTGAAGTGTTTGTGTGATTAGGGCTTCTCTCACATCTCTCTCTCTCTCTCTCACACACACACACACGTACACTGGAGGTGGAAAGAAAGAAAAGCGCCAAACAAAATAAATCAAAAATGTTTCTGATTGGAAGACACAGAGCTTAACTCCTAAAGAGGAGAGTCTGACAGATTTTGTTGAAATTTGGCTGGCAGCCTTCAAGCAAGCAAAGTGCACACAAATACTGTGAAGTACACATTAAAATATTAAAATACTTTCTGCTATTTCACTCTTCTCTGAGTTAGGATTCACTGGCTGTTAATCTAGAACAGCAAGTAGTTTTGCTTGGGATGGCCTTTTCCTTTCTGTGCTCCTCAGTCACAAAGCGGTGGGGAGGTGGGGGTCAGCCTCCTCACGCAGATAACTAGCGATAGGACTCAAGGGAATGGCCTCAAGTTGCCCCAGGGGAGGTTCAGGTTGGAAATGAGGATGGGGGGAGGATCACCACCCTTGGCCTGCTGGCAACACTCTTCCCAGTGCAGCCCAGGATCCCATTGGCCTTCTTGGCCACCCGGACACATTGCTGGCTCGTGGTCAGCCTGCTGCCCACCAGCACTCCCAGGTCCCTTTCGGCAGCGCTGCTCTCCAGCAGGTCAGCCCCCAGCCTGTGCTGATGCCTGGGGTTATTCCTCCCTAGGTGCAGGATCCTGCACTTGCCCTTGCTGAGCTTCATGAGGTTCCCCTCGGCCAAGGAATTAGAAGTTGGAAGCTTTGCTCCTAACCTTTCTGCCAATTGGTTTTCATGGCCAGGAGATATCTACATTTTTTAAGCTCTCCTTTCCATTCCCAGGACTTAGCTAACGACATTACAGGGAGTTTCAAGCTCTCTGTGTGTACATAGAGTGCTTAGCACTTAGCACAGTGTGGTCTGTTTTAAGTGACGCCTCTAGATTATACAGTAATATAATAGTTCTGATGAAAGCAATGGGGTGGAAAAGCTATCTTGCTGGCTTGCAGAGCCTGTGGACATGCTTTCTGTTGGCAGGGTAATTCCTCCAACATGTATATTGTGCTGTCTTTCAAGCATCTCTTTAATTACAATTTAAGAAATGGATGCGTGCCCAGGAGTCTTGTTTATTTCAGTGTGTGGGTTGTTGAAGACATTCTGCTGTGTGATGATACTTATTTTTAGGACATTAATATCATTGTTCATCAATAAGTCTTATTATAGCTTTGGAATAAATCAGTATATCCATATTGTTTATTAGAGTGTGGTATGTCCTCTGGGTGAATAGTGCTATTGTCAAAGATGCGATCTGTGATAGACTTCTGCCTTGCCTGCAGCCAGTTTAAAAGTGTGTTGTTGTTGTTTTTTGTTTTGTTTTTTAAAAAAAATAAAAAATAAAAGGAAAGAAAAACTGAAAAATCTGTGTTGCTGTTGATTTTTTGGAAGTGGAATATTTCACTTGAATTACTGAAATAACTTGTGTTGCAGCTTGCTTGTATTTAACTAAAAAGGATTAGTGTGTGCCATGTAACAAGAGCCATGGAATGTTTTAAACTTTTTGCTTGTCTGTAAAAACAAAGAAATGACTGAAGGCTTGCTGAAGTATGTGCAGTGTTTCTTTTGCTTTTTTTTGTGGTTTCCAGGAAAATAAGAATTATTAATTTGCTTATCTTTTACTGTTTTTTTGTTTGTTTGTTTTTTTGTTGGTTTTTTTTTGTTTTTTTTTTTTGTTTTGTTTTTTCCCTTATTTGAGTAGTCAGTTCTTCAAGGGAGAGCTTAGTGTCTGAGTTTCCAAGACTACCACTGAAAATACAACATGTATGTGTGTGTGTTTCTATATATATGGAATAAATAGAAGGTATAGAAGGAAGCTGCACATGCTGCTACTTGCATTTTATATGCCTGTGTGTATAAGGGTACCTTTAGCATAGTTATATAAAGGTCAAAATCCACAAGAGATGGAATCTTCCCCCCTCCTCTGTTAAGAAATCAGGAAAACATGTCGATCGTGCGTGTCACACAGCTGAGCAGTCAGGTTGTGGCAGGTATTAGGGCATGTTCTAATATGCATATATAATTACGTACAACTTTAATCTTGGTACTTTTTTTTTTTCTTTGAGGAAATGTCCGTAATGTCCACCCACCATTTTAGACCAGATTCTTTTGTTCCAAAGATGCAGGATGGGAGAGGGAAGGAGAGGAAATATTGAGGGCAAGTCATATCAATTCCATAAATGTGAAACAAAGAGAATATGTAACAATGTTGACATCTAATAAACATTAAAAAAACATTTGCCCACTATCCCCCAGTTTAGAATAAATGAAAAGTTTTCAAAGAGTTGTTTCATGAAACTCACAGTAAAAATACATTAAAAAAAAAAAACCAACAACAACACAGGTTTATTGTTTTGCTCTAAAATCTTGGGACACCGAAAGCATCAAATGAATATAGAAGTACCTTTTTTCTGATGCTTACCTGCAGTGTTTGGGTAACTTCTGCCTTGGAAATAAAAAGTAGATGAGAGACAACCCTTCCTGGTCTCTCGGGTGTAATGAAGCAAAGCTTGTTGCAGTTCTACCTTGTCAATCAGAGCACTTCCCTATCTGCCAGTGTACAAACATCCCTTATGCTATAGCTTACCAGTGTTTGTTGTTTCTTTTTTTTTTCCCTTCCTTTTTAAATGATGCACAGGATGGGTATCTAGTGCAGCCTTTGGGCAGCCTCTTAATTTCTTTCCCCTGAAATAGAGCCCACATTTTAGTTACCTTGCATCTGTCCCAGCTGTATCCTTTCCTAGGGTTTTGCCCCCCATCATCCTGGTTCACTTTGTGATGCCCAGTCCTGTGGACTAGAGAAACTGTGATTTGTTATGGTGGCACTTGGACTTTGGGGAACAATGTTGGATTTTTCACACCCACAGTCCCTAGCTTGTCTGTCTTTAGAAAGGAGGCAAAGAAAGCTGATTCAGCTGTGCTGCAGGTTCCCTGTATATGTGGGTGCTAAAACAAACTTCCTCAGGACCCTCTTGCTCTTTTTCTGTTTTCTTTTTTTTTTCACTTTTCCTAGTAGTCTGTTTTGTTTCTCTCAGTAGCTCTTTAGCTTTTGGCTCCCTTCTGCCTATCCTGACTTGTAGGCAGGTTATATGAGAACTGATCTTCAAGTCCCAGGACTAAAAGCCACGAACTACATGTCTGAAAATATAATGGATGGCTATTCAAAACAGAAACTTCATTTCTTTGCCATGTTCTCAGGTAATTATCTTATTTCTCTCTTTTTGAGGTTGACTCATTGGGTTTTGAACTGGTAGAAAACAGTGAATTTTGTTAAAAAAAAAAAAAAAAAAAAAAAAGCATGTAAAAACACTTGAACAAGGTGCTGTGGGCAGATCCACAGGGGGTTGAAAGATCCTAAGATAGTGGCCATGCAGGACAGAATATAAAGGCATGGAGAAGCTGGAAGGGGAACCTGGGAGGGAGAGGGTTCACACAACTGTAAAATCAGAAGCTCAGAGTTTTATTTCTGTCTCCTGGCTGGTAAAGCAGACATCACGTTATAAACGCTTCATGAGGTGGGAACCAGGCTGGGAAGATTCCTGCTCTCACAAGCATCGCCTTAGTAGGCCCAGGAGGGCCCTCAGAGCATCTCTTCTGTGCTTTTTTACAGGCAAAAGGAACTGTGCTTTTCCTGCTGTGTTTTTACAGAGCACTTTGCAGGTGCTGTTTCAGCTGCAGAGACGTGAGGCAGCTCATGCCAGCACACCTTAGCTGGTGCAGGAGTCTGCACCCCGTGAGTTAACGTGTGTGGTAGAGAGACAGCAGTGCACATGGGCTTGGACTTGCTTCTGTTTATCAAGGGTGATAACCTACCCCAAACCAAACAGCTCAGGCTGTGGTGTCTAGGCCGTGAGTTAGGAAGGTGGAATACCTGGCATGAGTGAAGCTCTGGTACAGGGTGGGAAATGATCCTTGATGTCTGGCCAAATACACATCACCTGCTGCATTCTCTGAATTCCTTGACTTTCCAGCTGAGTTGGCCATACATCAGGTGCTGGTGTTTTCTCTTGATGGAGGGGTACATAACAAACTTGTGTTCCTTTGCTTAGTGTAAAAGCTCCATGACCTGGTTTCACAGTAATTCTTTTTGCACCTGGATTTCTCAAAGCAGCCATCCAAGGACTTAGGGCAAGAGGCAGAGGGGGGGCAGAGATAGGAGCAGGCTGCAAGCAAGCAGCAAAGGCAGTGGTACGTATCCAAGAGATTACACCAGCCTCTGTTCTCTTCCCTCCCTGTATATACAGCAGCATAAGGAGCTTCTTGCAGCCAAAAAGAACCATAAACCCAAATTCACTTTATGAATCCAGCCCCCGGGTATTCATAACTAAAACCCAAGGAAGCCTTTATAAAGAATATTTTCCATCACTTTTTAATAAAATCGAAGATCATAAATGTGCAACCCATAGCAAAATTTTATGCCAACCATCACTGCTACAGCCAACTCAGAAAACAGAAATGTACCTCAGCGGTTCCATCCCTGATCCTCTTTCTCGCTGGAAGAGTGTTGCTCGTTTATGAAGGGCTGGACAAATTCCAATTTCACTGAACAAGAATGAAATCTAACAGCAGGAAAGCTTTCTCACTGACAGCCTAAGGCACATCAGTCAGTGGCTTTCCCTACGCACTACTTGGGCAACGCATAGTCCTTCAGGCTGTCTGCATGTCTTTCCCTTTCACCCGTGCTCTGATAATGTCCAGCTAAGCGCTCCATCCCTCTCTTTGAAATTTCCCACTTAATTCACCTGTGTCTTTGACGTCCTTACTCTCAGTTGTTCCTCAGCTAAGCTGGGGCTCTTACTGTTGCCAACTGCAGCAAGGCTTACTGGAAGCTGAGCGATATTTATATGGTTTCTACTTAACTGTGTACTTTGCAGATATGCTCAACTGAATTAGAAGCCAATTATATTAAAAAATACAAGTCATTTATGGAGCTGGGAATTAGAGCCTTTTAAAATGTTAAACCAAACCCCTGCTCAGAAAGAACTGGAGTAAATACAACTTTATAACCAAATCCCCAAAGTTAGATTTTTTTTTCTCCTTTTTTTTTTTTTGTTTAAGCTGTTCTCTTGCTTCCTCACAACAGAGATGATATTTCTTTTTCCACAAGAGAGGTGTGTACTGTGACATTCAAGGATTTTAATGCTCTTAGCAGTAGACAGCGTGGTGTTGTGAAAGGGCCTGCTATTTCTCCTGGGTCTTAGAGTACTTTTGTCTCAGTCTTTACATATTTAATTTGCTCATTTTGGCTGAGAATACCTCACACAGCCATGTTTAAGTCAACATTTGAATCTGCTCTGGAGAACACCGGAAAATGTCAGATTTTACTGTGTGAACTTGAGTTGCCATTGCCAGGGGATGCTTTTACATCTCTTTGGTCCTCGTTACAGGTAAAACTTGTGGATGCTAGTTGTCGTTTGCTTCAGAGGCATCAGTGCTGTGTTTCGTGGTAGACAGAAGAGAAGGGTCACCCGACAGGCCCTGTGAGAAGGCCTTGTCCAAGGCGAAAGAGCCTAAGGTTCACCTCAGGTTTTTCCCGTCTTCAATTTCTGCCACCTTGTCTGAAAAAAAAAAAAAAACTGAAGTTTTGTCAGCTCGCTCCTTCCAAGTATTGGTGCACTACCAGGATTCAGAGTTCAGAGCAAGAAGCCCACAGTTTCCAGAGAAAAGAGAGAATAAAATGAGGGGAAGAGAAAGGGGCACAGGGAACGAGAGCCCTTTGGCAGGTGAGGTTGGCCTGCCATGCCTCAGTGAGGTTGCCTGGGTGTTGGGTGCAGCAGATGCTTCCCCCCAAAGAGGTGAGAGAAAGTGCTATCTCAGTATCTTGCGGCCCCACAGGAAAGGTATTACAGCGGGGGTCGGGGGAATTTTACTGCCATGGCAGGTGAACTGACTGAATTTTGTAGTAGAATCATAGAATCATAGAATATCCTGAGTTGGAAGGGACCCTTAAGGATCATCAAGTCCAACTCTTGACACCGCACAGGTCTACCCAAAAGTTCAGACCATGTGACTAAGTGCACAGTCCAATCTCTTTTTAAATTCAGACAGGCTCGGTGCAGTGACCACTTCCCCGGGGACCCTGTTCAAGTGTGCAACCACCCTCTCTGTGAAGAACCCCCTCCTGATGTCAAGCCTAAATTTCCCCTGCCTCAGCTTAACCCTGTTCCCGCGGGTCCTGTCACTGGTGTTAATGGAGAAAAGGTCTCCTGCCTCTCGACACCCCCTTACGAGGAAGTTGTAGACTGTGATGAGGTCTCCCCTCAGCCTCCTCTTCTCCAGGCTGAACAGGCCCAGTGACCTCAGCCGTTCTTCGTACGTCTTCCCCTCCAGGCCTTTCACCATCTTCGTAGCCCTCCTCTGGACATTCTCCAACAGTTTCATGTCCTTTTTATACTGTGGTGCCCAGAACTGCACACAGTACTCGAGGTGAGGCCGCACCAGCGCAGAGTAGAGCGGGACAATCACCTCCCTTGACCTACTAGCGATGCCGTGCTTGATGCACCCCAGGACACAGTTGGCCCTCCTGGCTGCCAGGACACACTGCTGGCTCATATAGTACTTCATTTTGTCTTCATTAGAAGACTCCAAAAACTGGAACAGAAGAGTTCATTGAAAATACCTGAGCATGTTTCTAAGTCCTGCCCTTTTCCCTATCTATTGATGGAAGAAATGGTGAGTGAAGCACAAAAAACAGGAGGCAACTGAAACAAATAAGCATCCCATCTTATACACAAAATGCTTGCTTTTTAAGCCTGCCTAGTGTAATCTTGGAACTGGACCCGAGGTTTCTGAGCTGGCTGTTGGCAGTACTGACACTGACATCCTGCTCTGTGCAGCTTCCCACATTCTCTCTGTTTTCATCTCAGACACATAGATTTTAAGGCCAAGGGGACCTTTATCATCAGCTGCAGAGCACAAATGAAAGAACCTTGCTCAGTAATTCCTGCAATTTGTATTTACTGTGTAATGGAAGGGCACTTACGATACAGGTGAAAGACAGACTGTTTGGGATTAGAGTAAGAAAAGAGAGCAAATCCTTTGGATAGACATGGGTTTGTCTCCTGTATGTATTTGTGTAAGACCAATATATGTACTAGAATGTGTTTTGACTGGAAAGTGTTTTTCCTGGAGCAGTAAAATGCCATATAAAATAGGATTGCATTGCATAAATGAAAACATTAGGAGGCTTAGAAAGCCATTTGGCAAGCAGATGTGTGGAGTTCTATTTTACAGATCTCTCCAATGTTATTAGGAAGCTGACATCTAATAAAACTTAATTCCGTAACATTAAAATACTCTATTATTTGCCATGGCAAAAGCCTCCCTTGCAGGAAAGAAGGGTTTGGGGGAAATACTTTTGGTCACTAAGCAACACTTCTCTACAGTACTGCAGATGTGACGTTACAGGGTGAATGTGGGAGAAATATTGTGATTACAGGAGTAGCTTTCAGCCTGAAGTTATCACATGCAGACAGATAAAACGGGGAGAAAAGAGCAGAGCACACAATTAATGTAATGGGGGAAAGGAAAGCTGTTGCACACTCAACTAAGAAGCTGCAAAGGGTGGTAAGTGCTGAAGGGGTGCTAACCCACTGTTTCCAGTTCTAGGCATCTCTATGCAAGATCCCTAACATTCAGGGGCCATGGTAGCCCATCTTCCTCTGGTTTTGCTCCTCTATAGAAGCCACCGTACACTGATGGTGCTTGGAGACAGATAAAAAAACTGGCCTGGTCTACCGGCCTGCCTGCAACACCCATCACCTGGGTGACAGCCTATCTCTTGCTTTTCTTGTTCCAGGCAGCAGCAAATCTCAGGCCTCATCTGTTGTTGTTAAGGATTATTTTTTTCCCTAGTATAATTTTATTCTTTAAGCCACACATGAGCTACTGAAATGGAAATATTTTTGTCTTCTTTTCCTCTTACAAGTACTGTTTTCATGTAACCGATGCTTCCCCATCCTTCCAGGGCTGCTGTGAGAGCATATTATTTTGCAGGTGGAAACATCCAAACCTTAGTCTGATTAAAAAGTCTTGAGAATATGCAACTGTACAATACAGTAGGGGAAAAAATATTACGGTCCTGTAGATGATGTCCATAACTTCTGTTTTTTGTGGCTCATTCTCCCCTTATGTTGCTAAAGATAAAGCTCCATGCTCTCAGGCACTCAGTATATGCTACTTTGTGTATTATTTTGATGCTAATATGGTGATGGCAGGTTCTCTGTAATGTCAATTTTTTTTTTTGTATTTATACTTACAAATATATTGTGTCCCATGAAGAAAAATGCCAATGATTAATGTTCCTTGGTTGTTAGCAAAAGCTACAGTAGTTGGTAATTTAAAACAGTATCTCCTAAATTAAATTCCCATTGAGTGAAAACATTATTTACTGGCATTTAAATTTCATCATGCTGTTTTCATATAGTCTTCACTCAGTTTACATTTATTTGCATTGGTGCCAAAAACACTGTTTTGGAGATCCACAGTGTTTAACAGCTTCGGATGGCTGGCATAGTTTTAGCTTACAAAAGTGTTATTTTCCTTCTCTCCTCAAACCACAAGCCCAGTTTCAACTTCTGTGCTGTGGATGTAGTGATAACCAAACAACACACAAGTTCAGTGATGCATTTGTTTAGTCATGCGGAAAAGCTATAGAGCTAGGTGCTGCAACTCAGGGTTTAAAACATTTTCACCAGAAGTCGTATCTTTCACCAGTTCTTGTGTCTTCAGAAGCATACCCCCTACCTTTTTTTTTTTTTTTTTTTTTTTTTTTTAAGGGAGATGAAACTATCCCTTTCTTATTCCCAGGGAAAGCTCAGGCATGCATACCCAAGGGGGTGGAAGAGCAGTTCTTCTGCTGCTGGGGCTATAGGCAGGGCAGGAGCCTGGCTGACTGCCCTGGGGTCATGCAGGGTCCTTGCACAAGCAGGAATGGAGAGCAGGGCAGGCAGTAGGATGGTGCAGCAAGTCTGCAACCATATGGCACCTGGCACCAGCAAACCTCAGGCTGGAATATTGAGCATCTTGGCATCGCTTTATGTCAGATTGTAACCTTCCAGTTTCACAGATAAATGTGGTTTTAGATCGTTAGGAGTCAATCAATTAACATTTTTAGTAAGAAGGCAATAATCACAACTATAAAAACGCACCATTGTTTCCACTTTAATTTTGATAATTATAATTTGATCAGAGGTTAATTCTTTCTTTTTTTCTTTTTAGTGGAATAAGGGAGGGTGCTAGAGAATCCAATGAGAAGAAAGTTACTATCACCAGCAATTGGTACTGTACTCCTGCTCAAAACTGTCCAACTTCAGCCATGAATCATTCTTGCACTCTGCCTCATATGGAGTTACAGGAAAGGGTAGAGGTTTATTTTTCTCTCCCTGTGCTCCACATCCCTGCTCTCACTTTATTTGCTGTAGTGCTGACAACCCGTGTGGCTCTGCACAGTGATGTGCTATCTCTCCACCTGCTCTAAAGGCAAAGAAAAGCTGCCAGATGTGGTGTGCGACCCATCTAATGAGCCTGTATGTTCAAGTTTCTTGCCACAAGATGTGCCAGGAGAGGGAGGGTGGCACAGCCCGTGGTACCTGCTGTTCTCGTTACCTGTGGGGCTCTTCCTGCCCTCAGCTGCTTTGCCTGATAGCTGTCAGCTCCTTGAACTGATGAGGAGGGCCTCACTGCTTCCAGGTATTCATCTGTGCTTGCCTCCAGCAGAAACATCCCTCTGAACAAAGTTTGGTGAACTTTTCTGAGGAATAGCTGAGTAACAGTGACAGGAACAAGAGCTGGTATAAAGTAATAAGCATTAAAGTAATTTGAGAGCCCAGGTAAAAACCTTCTGCCTTAATTTAGCCTGAGAAAGTACATTTATAAGGACTCTAGGTAGTGTCAAGCTCTTAAGATGGTGTAAAGGGTTGACAAAGCCATAGAATAGGAGGAGAGCTCCGTAGTTAGAGTGCTTACCTGAAGAGATGCCAGATTGTTTTGAGCTGCCACTGTGCAATTAGCTCTGCATTGAAAATGGAAAATAAAACTCCAGCCTGCCCATTAAACAAAAACCACAGGTCTAGGGGAAAAAAAAAAAAAAAAAAAAAAAAAAAAAAAAAAAAAAAACGAGATGAGAAGATTGAGATCTCTAAAGCTGGGTTGGTACGATGGAAAGTGGGGGAGTGTGCATTTGCGGGGTCACTGCTAACGTGCTAGGCACGGTGGGCAGTAAAGCCGATGCAGCTATGGATAATGAGAAAATGGCTATCTGTATGACTGCTCATAACACTGGAAGGGAAAAGCTTTAGGAGGTAGGCTGGCTGCTAGCTGAAAGCACTGCAGATGCACACCCCATAAATGCATTGTTCTATGCTGTCAGTCATGTTGGTTTTGTGCTCTACCTACAAAGCAGCCTGCACTGCTATGGCCCGGTTCAGGACCCTTGATGAGCCGAAGAACAGGCGTAATTTATTCTGGCAGCTTCTGTGTTGAAAAGCATGTGAGCCATATCAAAAATTAAACTCTGTCAGGAATTACGAGCAGCATCATTATGGTTTTAACAAAACAGAGGTGATGCACTCTGGATGCATTTCAAACTCAGGATAAATCTTTCTTTCAAAACTGAATTTCAAATACTTGGTAATCCATTATCTAATTTGGTCACTCATTAATCTTAGACTATTTTTAAGTCTGGGCATTCGGGAAACTGATGTATGTAGTACTTAGTGACAGAGATTGCTGGTGAAATCCTCACACTCCTATATCTCAGCTCTAGGACCCACCAGATAATGATAAAACTTGCTCAAAACTCCCTGGGCCTTCAGCTTTACCTCCTAAACACTGGCCCCTCCATGAACCATGCACAGGTGAAGAGTTCTGAACTCTCATTGGGCTTACTGGAGTATCAGGTTTTAATTTCAGGAAAAGTGTGGTTTTCGTTCATTTTATGATATGAAAAGGGTCTAGGTATGTTCTGAGTACCTTTGAAAATCCTATTCAAATGATCTCCTGCTTGGACAGCCCTATAAGCTCAGCATGTACAAACTCAAATTCAGAATTTTTTATAGGTTGAAAGCTGCTGCCCTGCTCTGCTGATCCTTTAATCGCTGAGCAGCAGACATCTGAGCACTGTTTCCCAGCCATTGATTAGAACTACAGAGCAAAACTCTTGGATCCCCTGAGATGTGTATCTAAGGATGTGAAACCATCACTAACCCAGGGCAAATATATTCTGAATGATTAGATTCCTTTCTCCTTGTACATGACCTGAGAAGTGATATATAGTTCAACATCTTCACTTAATGTTTTCAAGATCTTCCCAGTTACTCAGCAGCAAGGTTGCTCATATTGATCAATCCCACTTAGCAGCTTCTCCCTTTTCTGTCCTATTACAGCTGTTCTGAAAATGATTCTTCTGATTTTATTGCGTTGAAGTATGTGTCCTTTCCAGCTCATCATGCAGTAGAAGCTGCTGTACATTTGCTGTACTGCATTGTCTCTAGGTAGCATCATTAGCAAGTACTCTGACGTTCCTGTTTATATCAAACCGAGTGGGGGAAAAGAAATTGATCCAGAAAGGTTTTCTTTCGTGTCAGTCTTGTTCGGTGAAACAGCTTTAAATGTCGGTAGTAAGAGTTGTCCATCCACAGATTATATGGCTGTGCCCAGGGGAAAAAAGTCCGTTCCCAGGTGCTGCTAAATTCTTGCTCTCCGGTCATGTATAGTGTCATTGAAAGGTTAATAAATAAATAAATAAAAGCTTCTGGCATTGTACAACTCCTTATACCCCTGCAGTAGGTTTCTGCTTCGTGCATTTGAGAATGGACTGTAGGACTGGGAACCAGACTGTAGGATACTGCTGTCCTTCATCTTGTTGTTAATCCCTTCATTTTGTTGTACTTAGGGAAGGTAAAGAACCAAAGAACCATTTTCTCAGACATTAAATTCTTCTTCCCCAGGCACAATTTTGTTTTTCAGTAGACAGGAGGGAGGAGGAGGAGTGGCTTCATAGTTCAGAAATGTTCATGCTGGAACAAAGCCATCGGTCATCCCAGTCCATGCTGCCCGTGGAAGTATCCATTTCCCCACGTTGTGATCCCTGCAGCTTTCTCACTCATATGTTCCCAATTCAAAGTCATGTCCACATGCCTCCGCCTCTCTGCCTAGACCATTAAAAGGACAACAGTTTTCTGCTAGAGCATAAGGCAATAGGAGGGGTTGCCTTTACTCCATCTGCGAGCTTCTGTGATTTGACACACGAGATTATTTCCCCAGGGATGTAATGAAAGGCATTTCTCCAGAAAACTTTACAGCTGCTCAAGTATGAATTTAGGAGTCTAACTGTGGATATAGAAAGTCCATTGGCCTTTAAATGCTGACTTGTGGTAGTGGTGCAGTTCTGCAGAAACAGTACAGCAGGACAACAGTATACTTCTTCCCTTCATTTTCTCAGGAAATGCTTACAAATTTGTGAGGGATATACTCTAAGGGAAACGTCTATGACTGTTTCTTTAGGGTGGCTCCATGGCACCGTAACTTGACAAAATTTATCCTTATGGTTTATCCTCGTTGAGATTTTATTCCTCTCTGTCAGTACATCTCTGAAACAAAGGGGTTAAATATTCAAGCTATTCGGGTAAGGGTCTTAAGGGAAACTGAACAAACCCAAGAAATTCAAACCAGATACAGTACTAGTGCAAAGAGCTGCAGGCGTCCTGGCTGGGCGGTGCGGATATGCTCCTGTGGGAGCCGTGTGTTTCCCAGCATGGGCTGGAACAGCATTGCCTTGCATGCTCCACTGGTGCCACGTGTCCATCAAATTTCTGTTTGGTCTGGCAGCCGATAAGCATCCTGTCAGCGTGGACATCGATGGAAGTTCCTCACCGCCGCAAATTCAGCAAGTTGTGCAGATGCTCCCCCTTGCAGGATGGTTAGCCTTTGTTTCTCTCTGTGCTAGAGGCTAGGCATGGGGAAGGGTACCATTTAGTCTGGCAAATAATGTGTGTTATTCCCCGTGAGACCTCACAAAGGAAAGCACAAGATGCTAATGAGAGTTTATGCTATCAGATAGAGGCCAAGTTTAATAGGGATTACGGGCTGTTAGGCCAGAAGGGTGTGCTGCCGTGCAGGATCTCCATATGAGAAGCAGATGTGGCTGTGGTTTCATGCCCTGTGTGCAATTTGGATAGCCTGTGCACAGCTTGATCCAAAATTGAATGGAAGCAGTTGTATGGGTAGGCGTCTCTCCCACAGGGGAAAAACAGCTCTGTGGTCAAACATCCGCTCCCCTGATCAGCAACAGTGCTAAAATGTACTGCTCAACACATGGCCGGAGTACACCCTCCCGCTGCCAAAACCAAAGTTAGCTCTGCTTGTCTTTTGATAGGAAAGTGGTGCAAGAGGTCTGCTCAGCTTTTGTCTGCCTCTTCTAGGGAAGGAGTTGCCAGTTGGTCCCTCAGGCATGCTCCAGCACAAACCCCAGCCTCAACAAATTATAGGGGAAAAAAAGAGGTGTAGGCTTCCTGATGTCACTCCTTTCTGCAGGACCTGTCATAACCAAGGAATTTCTTTTTGTCTCTTTGGGGGAAGTTGTATCTGAGGAGGGTCTTGGAAATAGGGTGGAAAAGGAGATTCGAAATTTCTGCTGGCACGTTACATCCAACTTTCTTTGTGTTGGGCTTAGTAAACAAAATGCGCAGCAAGCTGTAGTAAGAATTATTCACAGAGTTGTCAGTGGCTTCTCTGAAGACGAAATGACCCTTAAAGTACCAACTGCAGCATGCTTAGATTCACGTTTTGAAGGAAAAGTTAACATATGGGCTTTGCTAGCTGTTGATGGCTTTATTCAGCAGCAGCATTGCTGCACTGGCTCTCTTTTTGAGACTTTATTTTATTTAATATGCTATAAATAGCATCAAATGAGATGAAATGGTGGGCTCTCATTTTCCAGGTGGTACGCAGAGTAAGAGATCTATTAATACCGTCATGAGATACCGTCTCTCTCCTGAACAGCAGTCAGAAGGAACAGCTGCGTGTTATTTCTGCCTTGGTTTGGAGCTCATTTCAATAAGCTGAGATTGGCTGCCTTTTCCAAGACTGTGCTAGATGGCTCATTTGTAACAGCCATTCTTCGGAGCTCTCGCATCTGTCAAACCTCATACAAATCCTCCCCTAGAGGAAGCAGATGTTAGAAAGTTATAATTTAGATGTTTGTTTTGCCTCTTCGAAGAGTTCTGGACAGCAATCACTGTGGTCTGTTAAACATCATTAGCAAATGCAAATTGTTGATGAATCTGGATTAGGTTGTAAGTGATTTTTGTAACAACTCTTCACCTCAAGAATTAGAGGTAGGGAAATAAAAAGGTAATCTACTATTCACAAGCATCTAGAATTGTATAATCAATACATTCATGCACAGAATTTAAGGCAGGTAGCTGAGTTGTAATGCTATAAATATATTGCTGGAGTCATTAGTAGCGTAGACTAAATGGAGATATCCAGACAGTCCTGTCAGCAGTGTGAGAGATGTGAGCACTTCCCAAATGGAGAAGACCTTTCCTTCGCCTCATCCCTCAGATTCTTTTGTTATTTTCTGTTTGTTTGTTTACTTATGTATTTATTTATTTATTCGGTCCGATGCTTACTTCAGAGGTTGTCCTTTCCTGGGGGGAGTTGGAGCAGGTACGAGCATCCGCCTGGCACTTGAGGGGCTTGTCCTGCAAGTGGGCTGCAAAGCCCCAGGGGGAAGGAGATCTGCTCCTTGTGTGCCGGGGCTTGGAGCAGGGAGTGCGTGCTCAGCCTTGTGCCTGCTCACAGCTTTCTCCGTGCGAGCACCGTGTCACATTGGTTTTCTTTCAAAGGTCGCATTGAAAAAGCCGAGTAGCAAGGAGCACCTTTTTGTCTTGACCTGGCTGCTGCCCTTCGGGGACTGAACAGGCTAACGGAGGTATTTATTTCAGCCATCTGGAGCTCAACACTGCACTAAGCAGGACGAGTCACTGTTGAGGTGGTTGTAGAGTGGTGAGGCTGTATACGTGCAGCTGTTAGGCTTCTAGCAGATCAAGTTCCCAACAGGAACGCAAAATTCAAGAGAGGTTGCAGCTATGTTGTTCTTTGGTAAACGTAACACCTTGTTAAACACTTTTGTAAATATGTGGAAGATCTCTTTAAAGAATAAAAAAGCAAAGACACTGAAGCAGCACACTCCTGCTCTGGCTGCAGTGAAATATGTGCACCAGGTTCATTAAAAAGCATATGCTGCACATACAGCCCAATTATTAAGCTACCTCTGCACTTCAGGCCTCAGTGTACTGCGATAGGGTCACAGGGCAGATTTTAATGAATTAACAAAAAGAAAACCCTTTTACTCATTTTTCCTAAAATACCATACAATTGTTGAATCTTATCTTCTCTTTCTTTGCTTTAAAAATACTGGAAGATAAAGAGAGTTTTCTTGAAGAACACTGGCTATGTTTTTTTTTTTTTTTTTTTTTTTTTTCTGAAAAGGATGATAAAATGTTCGCTCTGTTCACATGTAGAATTATCCTTGACGTTTTCAAAATAATTATGATCTGTGGAACATTTCATTCTTAATTAACAAAAAAATGAGAGTTGCCACTATTAACTGCCAACACATTTTGATGTGAGAAAAATTGATTATCCATGCTACAGGAGCTGAGCAGGTCAGGCTGTGGGCTGAGATAAGGTGGCAGCTCCAGCTGTTTTTCTTGTCCCTAGTTAACTCTTTATACTAAAACATCTACTACAGTAATTAAAAAAAAAAAAATTGCAAGAAATGTTTCTTGGTCATCCAGTAGATGAGAAGTGAAACTAAAAGTGGACTGTGGAGAATAAGCCCTGTTTTCCTCTGTTGCACTTATCCTCTCACCTAATTAGGCAGAACTCTTTCAGGCAGGGTTTATGGTGCATTTTGTATGGTGCTTTCACACCTCCACACACTGCAGGTATCCAGCTGCCTGCAGTCCCTTGGGCTGGGACTGATGGCAGCAGTTCTGAAAGTAGTTAGCAGTCTCCCCATTGAGATGCCTGAAGCTGAATGGGCAGATAACTGGGACAAGCAGAAGGTGGTGACATGCTAAACAGCGTATCATCTGAGGGCAGCATACGGTTCAGGGGCTGCAGGATTTGGAGGCACTTCATCTCACTGTAGCTGAAGCCATTTTGCAGAGGCTGTTCTGGTCAGTCTCATCCTCAGCCTCCCACACCAGCAACTGGTGAGGAGCGGTCATCATGGTCCTGCTGTAGCTGCCTGAAGCTTTGCCAGTTGCTGCCATGCTTGCAGAGTGGTCAGCGTGCTTAGCACCATGCAAAACCATAACCCCTCCCAAACTGCTTCTCCATACTGCTTCTGAAGATGTATTGTCCAATCTGCTAAATATATGTACCTAAAATTACATCTGCTTAAATATATTCACCTAAAATTGACCTTATTTTCCTTTCTGTTCTTCTCACTTCAGTTCCAGTTATTCAGTGTTATGACTTTCCTGAGAGATCCAAAAACTCTTCTACTTGAGATTACTTGCTTCCTATATTGGCACTCGGACATCACGATCAATTCACTTTACATACTGCCTGGTATTTTAACAGTTTATTCTTCCTGAAATGCGCTCAATGAAGAGAGCTGCCAATATAGAGTGTCTATTTGCAGAATGGATTGACAAACCTTTTAATGGTTCCTAGAGTCAGCCTCCGTTGCCTGATGGCAGAATTTATTTCCTTATTTTCCAAACATGCCTCGTAGCTGCATATTGCAGCCTGCAGCATCCCAGAGCTTTAGATTCACATGGGAGTGAATTCTGAAAGATCTCCTCCTTTTTTAATTTTTAAGTGAAGAGAATTAAACAGGAGTGCTTTGTTTTTAATTGTACATGTTGGTATGTTTTACAGCAGGAGGGCAGTGATTTTGTCCATTATTAAGAGAAGGGGCCCAGTAGCTTCTCTGGATCACACAGCAGTGGTGTGTGCAGCTTTGTCACCTGAGAGGTGTAACATCTTCCACGGCTGCTGGGGAGTGGGGAAAATCAGGGGGTCAGGCAGAAGAAACCAGCCTGAAGTATAAATTAATTAATGTTTTCCAGAGAAACTAAGTTAAGAAAGGCTTAAAGTGAAAAGCTTCTGCTTCTTTGGCTTCACAGGTTCCCCTGATCCTCTTTATTCAACACTGGATTTAACCTGCTCTGGAAAGCTCATTTCTGGTGTCAGATAGCTAAGCAGTACTGAGCTCTGTGCAGTGCCTGTAGGGTCCCATGTGCTCATAGCAGCTATTTAAGAGCTGGAATACATGTTGTGAGGATACACGAGTCTGCAGCATGGATAACGTATCCTGGGAGCACTGTATCATGGCTAAGGTAGAGAAAGGCCTTAGCTTAGTGCTAAATTGAGTGGAGGTTAATAATTTCCCCTGATCTCACTGCCATATTCATCGATCAAAAGATTGATCACAAGCCTTGAGAAAATTTTACTGTGAAAAATGGGAATTATTTAGCTAGAACCAGAAGGAAATATCCAATCCCTAACATTAAGATTGTCTCGATTATTTAAGCATGTTGGGTTTAGGAAGCAATTTTCAACTCCACTTAATATGCCAGTCAAAGAGGAAAGTGTTGTTGATAAGTGCTGATGTTGTCAAGCTAAGCGTATGACTAAATCAGGGTCTAGGGCTCTGTTTCATTACTTAGTGTGTTCTGTTCTAAGAGTTACTCTGTGGAGGTTATTGGGCTTTTATCTTCATTTGTTAAGCAAGAGGTACCTCAGCTTTCCCTCCCTGGGAAGAAGCGTGCAGGGAAAATGCTTCATTTTGTCATCAGCTGTATGCATCCCAGTCTCCCTGAAAGCCCAGCCCTGTTAACGTGTATTGAAGCCATTCACCCATTTGTGAAGCCCGGTTAGTAAGCATAGCGACGTCTTGTATAAGCAACTTGGTTAAGCCAAGGTCAAAAAATGCGATGTGCCCACGAATCATTATTCTTCGCTGGGTGAAACCTGCTGAGTAACAGGAGGTTCAACAGAGAGACGTCCTGGTCCCGGCCATGGGAGGAGTGCCCTGCAGTGGAAGTGCGATGGAGCTGACCACGTTACCAGCGCTTGCAATTTCATCATGAAGCAGCAGCAATTTTCCGCTGAGAGTTGGAACAGTTGTGTTATTTGTTGGTTGTTTGTTCCCATTAACATGCTCTAAAAGCCTCAATATCATTAAATTGTGATTACAGTAAAAAGAGCAACTGCATCAAGTGGGATCTGCTTAATGAATGTGTTCCTTCTGTGCCTCTAAATACTGCTGGTTGCTTCACTGCTGCTGAACTGCACAGTACAGCGAAAGCCTTCCCTCCACCAGAAACCTTATTGTAGCTCTTCTTATTTGTTCTGATTATTGTTGTTAAGATGCACTAAAGCGTAGCAGCTGGCAGCTCCAGTCCGTATCAAGGCCCCATTATGCTATTGACCGTGTGAGTGCATCGTAAGGGACAGGTCCTCAGCCAGCAAGCCTCCTGGGTGGGAGAAACGAAGTGGTGATTTGACCGGCAACTGGCAAAGCCAACGCTAGTGTACCAGTGCCTTGGAAAGCAATTAGCTTTTGTCTTTTGGTTCTGTCTTCTCCATCTGAAGAATGTGGTCTGTTGCAGGTGACCCAGTAAAATGAACAGGCAACATCAGAGAGGTGGGCAAATTGCAGAGTTTTATTCCAGGAATGCAACAAGAGCATGCTGGAGGATGATCTTTTTTTTTTATTTTTTTTATTTTTTTCAGGAAAATTCAACCAAATCATTGCAAATGCAAGCAAATGAATGAAAATCGTGATGTGTTTTCTGTTTGCTGGCATGTTTTAAGTGAGAGTCGCTTGTCGGGATGCCATGTTAAGAGAACGTCTTAGGACTTCGCCCAGATCTCAATAGAAAAAACATGTGTTCAATTTGTTGCTTAACATTTTCCAAGTATCATAGCTACTACCAGTTAGTAGAGATCATATAACTGTGACCTGGATCCTCAGATGCATTCTGATATTCATATCCTCGCCTGGTAAATATCCTCACTTAATAAATCACCATGTCATTGAATTTAGGTGGAAGTCCTGTTTTTCTCTATTTCCTGTCATATGGGCTTTTTTGTTGAAATACGTTCTGATGATATTTTTTTTGAAAGTTTAAAATTGTCCAAATATAAGAGTATTCTCCAAGCCAAGCAATTATAGTTTCAGAGTTCAGCCAACTATGACTTAAAATCTTTTTTTTTTTATGGTGATTTTTAAAGTAGCAATTCATGTCTTGCATGGGTGAAAATTTCCCAGAATAGAAAAATCATAGAATCATAGCATGAATCATAGAATCATATATATATATATATATATATTGCTATGCTTTTTATTATCCTTTTTTGAGGAAGCAGCATCCAGTAAGGGAACCTTCCCCCCTTTTTATTGGGAAAAAAAAAAAAAAAGTTTAATTTTGAATTTCTCACTCTTAAATAATTTCCTCAGGTACTTTGCTCTCGATCTCGTTACTTTCACCTCATGGGTTCCTAAAGGGATTGGTTCAAGGAAGTGTGCAAGGCACCGTTAGCTTTATGGTACCTTACACAGGCACTGTTTCTGTGCACAGTGCCTGTCTAGGGGGGTTCCTCACACCTGCATCCCTGCCATGCCCACGTGCTACCACAGGGAATTTGAGCTTTCTGAGGAGGCTCTCGGTAAATAATGATTAGTTCTGGTCTCCCCTAAGAGGAAGGCACTCATTTTTTTCCAACAAGAAAAGCAGAGGAATTTTCTGTCAAGACAGCTAGTAAATTATTAATAATTACTAATTACATTATTGTTACATGCATACCTGGGGCCCATCCTCACTAGCTTGTACTGATGTCAGCAGGCTTTTTTTTTTTCAGCAAGTAGACCTACTTAGGTCCGTGTGACTCCTCCTGAGAATAAGGCTTGCAAGATCTGATGCCAGGACTTTAATAAATGAAGTCCCCCAAACAAAAATATGCTTTCTGTTTTCAGGTACTGAACCTACACACCAGATACATGTCAGTGGGGAACTGTGCCTGTCATTGAGTGAACATTCTAGTCAGCAAAGCACAAGGATTAATGATGGAAAATACTAGATGAATGAGTGTTATAAAAGCTGCCAAAGCTCAGACGCCCATATCGGTTACATTTTACCTTACACATCCCCTTGGTGCAGCAGTAAATTATTAATGCTCAAAACTGTTTTTTCATTCATGAATAATTTAATATGGCATCGGATGGGTGATGGGGAGATAGTAAGCAGTATAGGAGCAAAGGCAGAAATTCCTGCTGATCCAAGGTGCTTTGTGTGCTGAGCAAGATAAAGCCTAGGATCATCAGCTGTGCACCTAGTAGATAAGTAAGACCAAGAGAAGGGAGGGATCCTGGGGTCTTTCATAGGGTCTGTCCTGTGCTGCTGGGTGATACCAGGAGCCTCGTGTAGTCAGGGAGCGCCTTGGAGGGTGTTTTGGAGTGCTCTGGAGTTTCATCTGAGGTGAACTGCTTGCTGGAGAGCTCTAGCTGTATCTCAAACGTGCAGAAGCCTTCACTTAGTTACTCAAAGTACTGCCTGGCTATCACTTTTGAAGGCTGCAATCTTTTTCTTTTCTGGAGCTGCTCAGGTATGGTTTATTTAAACCCAGTAAAATGCTAGCTGGTTAGAGTTTTACACGCTTTCTACTATCATTTCAGATTTAACCCTCTGATTCTCTTCTGCTGCTTCGTTGTACGTTTTTGTAAAGCTGAGGAACCTTTTTTGGCTTCCAGATGCAGCGTTTGTGCAACTGCACAAGCTCTGAACCTTGCCTGGTGTGGGTTCCCAAAAGGATTAGGATTTGGCTTGATGGAAGCTAGAAGTAAACAAACCCATGGAGATTAATTCAACAGTCAGTGTTCTCTCAGTCTAGACGCCCATCATCTATCTCCACCAATGTCTCTGGAAAGTGTCCCATGCCCTTGCTGTATACACTGAAGTGAAGTAGGGCCATTGTGAGAGTTGTAGACAAAAAGTAAATAAATAAAAGCCATCAGTGGATGTAAGGTGTTAAGTAAGTAGCACTATCTCCTGCTCTCTGAGATCTTTTAAATGTTATTTAAAGTAGAAAACGGCTTTGTGTCTGAAGATGAAAAGCTCAGCTTCAAATGCATTTGTTTGTAGCATGTGCTTCTACATCAGCCTTGGCAAAAGAGCGGCAATGAAGTGCTGCAGGGTTATTACCAGCTGCCACCTTTTGGCTTGTTCACCAGGGTGTTGAGGTTTTCAGGCTTCACTCGTCTTTTTAGATGTGTCATGAAACCACAGGCTAAATTACTAATTGCTGGGGTGAGGTTTCTATGTGAGTTTCACAACTCAGTTATTCCCAGCTGGGAGGGACAGAAATGTCAAAATGTTGGGGATGAGGGAATGTTTCTTGCTGTGGCACTGCCATTAATTGGAACAGGGCTGAGCAGGGACTGCGTTTAATGAATGAGGGGAAAATGGGGAAAAGAAGGCTGGTTTCACCACCATGTTCTTGCTCATGGAGTTACTGACAGCTGTGAAGAATCGGCATTCTGAGGAACATGAGCATGACTTGTTCGCAGTGTGTTTGGTGGTGATTCCAGGAGAAATGGGGAGCCCACCTCACCTTCTTACATAAAATGAGATCCCATCATTCACGTGTGCAAAAAGAAAGGGCAGTAGAGGGAAAGCTGCTTCCTTGAGTGAGGAAAAGTGAGCTGAAATGCAATTACTCAGCGTCTTTCGCCATCCTGCAGTTCTGAGTATTTCAACTACCCTACTGCTATTCTGCGCACGTTTCTTTACCTTATACTTATTAATATTGAGTAGGTGTTTTGAGTAATGTCCAAATCCATTTCCTACCCACTTCAACAGGCAAAGGACTTCTCCCCTTATTTTTTCTATTGAGGCAGCAATCGTGCGATTCCAGGAAAGGGGAGTACTATTTCAAAATTTTGCTTTTTTTTGCTTTTAGTTTTAACAGCATTTACACCCAGCCCCAGTTAGACCAGACTGGGAGTTAATTCCAGACCTTGGGAATATTTCCTATTTATCCTAACGAAGGAGTTGCATTTTCCTGTTTATAGCAAAGGATACTATTCACTCAGAGTGAATCTAACCCACAGACATAGGCTCATGAGCAAAATATGGATGAAAAGAGTGTCTGATGCCTCCTTGTAATTTGTTGAGATATGGTAAAGCTAAGTAAATTAAATGATTCATTTATGCTAATTTCACATGCGCACCAAATAATGCATGTCACTTTTCTACTCAATTGTAATATCTCTCATTTATGATAATAATAATGTAGGCATCAGCCATACTGTGACTGCAGTCATTGGTGAAAACTGTGGCTTTTAACTGGAAAGGAATTTGCCCTTGTAGTAGGGCCACCTTTAGAAATTAAATAGGAAATAAAGGTCAAGGGGTGGGTTAGGGCGTGTTGATGACAGGAACATCCACAGCGTAATTAAAGGTCTACTGGAGTCAGTTAGGCAAACAGGCCATTACCAGTTCACTTGAAAGAGAACAGGGTAAAATAATCCATCAGAACTTATTTGGGGAAAACAATCCGAAAAATGTGTTGACATAGCTGGGCCTAAATTAGGCCACACAAAGATCTGTTCTGCTGCATTAGTAATAAGAAACATCAGGAAGTTTTTGGTAATTCTTGCTTCTTATCAACATCTTAGGGGCTGGAAGGTAAGAGTCCGCTCTTGCTTATCATAGAATCATAGAATCATAGAATATCCTGAGTTGGAAGGGACCCTTAAGGATCATCAAGTCCAACTCTTGACACCGCACAGGTCTACCCAGAAGTTCAGACCATGTGACTAAGTGCACAGTCCAATCGCTTCTTAAACTCAGCTTGATACAAATCTATTGATTTCAATGCAATTATCCAAAATTATAGAAATGTATCTAAGCCAAATAGTCTGTTTACCTGAACCTGGACTCTCATAGTCTCCATCTGCATGGTAATTAAAACCTTCAAACAAGCCAAAGAGCTGCAACTGAATGAGATTGTGAGCATGGTAGGTGTGAGCAATGATTCCTGTAGCTAACGTGGTTTGTGTGCAATATAAATACCCGGTTTTTGTCTTTGGAATTGCTTACCATATTGGTAAAGGTTAGTTAGGTTCACTATCATCAGTTTTACAAATGTTTGATGGGAATGGTAATTTGTGCTTCTTAATTAGAAATCACATTGCAGCATGTTGTGACCTAGATATCAGGATAATTTGCATGCAGAGGCTCTAGTGTTTGGTATTGCCATAAATGTAATGATTTTAGACACAGCAATAATAAAATTACAGTTCTTTCTGTATGATATTTCCCCCTTCTCATGTTTTCTTCTCTTCAGAAATATAATCAAAATTATTACTGATGCAGAACAAATCTGAAAATTGCATTGCTATACTGTTGCCAGTTTAATCCACATGTGAAAACTGTGTGGACTTGTTTTTATTAATAAAAATGACATTTTGAGGACGGTAATCTCCCCTCTACAACTTTTTTTCTTCTTTTGTCAGTAATACCCCAGGTCAAACAGCCTTCAGCCTGATGCAGTAGGACGTAGCAGCTTCTTGAGTCATTAGGAAGCATTTGGTGTGGAGACTAGAGCAATTCTGTTTCCATAAAGTGAAGGTTCTCGTAATGGAGGATTACAAATCGTTTGTTTGTTTGTTTTTGGTTTTAGTCTGCATTAAATTCAGATGTTTCAACTTTCTCATTGTGACACAGGCTGGTGAAGTGGTGCTGGCGTTAGTTAGCATGCAAGTGCTGCGCTTAGCTGCTTGCACACATTTCAAGAGACATTGCCTGTCTTTATCTGAGCAAAGCGCTCAGAGGCTTCGTGCTTCCAGGCTGAAGAGCCGAAGAGCAGTAAGTGGTTGATACTGAGAGAAGATGGAGATAGTGGTGTTTAGTCTGTTCTCCGCCTAGCTAATAAATGGATCCTGGACAGAATCCCATCATAGAAGAGTGCTCCAGGGAACAAAAACAGACACTAATGGTGTTTGCCTGGCTAAAGACCAACGCTAGACTTTGTAAGTCAGCATGACCAGTTCACTGTTCCTGAAGAATTAGTCAAAAATGCTGAATCCTTTCAGAAAAAAAAAAAAAAGTGTGTTCCCTTTAGTAAGGCCTGAGGAAAGGAGTTGGGGTTTCCTTCTCCTGCCGATGCCGGATTTGGGAAGTTGCATGAGGAAGCTTCAACACAGAGAAGGCAAAGGGGAAGTCCATAATGAGAATATTTCTTATCAAAAAGCCAAGACTTTTTTCCTAGTGTCTGGTTTGCTTTGTTTCCCCTCTGATGTGGGAGAAAGAAATCAAGCTGATTCTGGTGACTTAAGCTGTGGCAGTAGTGGTGAAGGATGGGGGGGTGTTATGTTTGGTCTCTAGAGGTGCTATTCCAAGTAGACAAAGGTTTATTTGATGTTAAAAGAAGCTAAACGCCTCCTTGCAGCTGATTCATTGAGCTGCGGAATGGCACATGTAACTACCTCAAATGTGGAGGCTCTGGGTTCAGGTTCTGGTCGTATGGATTTACAGCTGTTAAAACTCTTCTGATATTTGTGAGGAAAGTTTCAAATGAAGAACCAAGTTTCCATTTTCCTTTACTTGAATCTTTAGTTTCAGTACCCATGCTATTATGTCTTTCATCCCCCTACCTCTTACCAATTAAAGTCTTTTTTCATATCCTGAAATAGACCCGAGAGTGTTTGCAAAAGGAGAACCGCCATCTGGTAGGTGGGATTCAGAGCAAGGTTCTCTTATTAATTTTCCTGGAGTGGAAATAAAATTCAGACTGCTCGAGGGCTTCATCCAACTGTTTTGTTACCTCTTGATGGTGCCCAGAAGTCTTAAACTGAGCCCTTGTTACTGTCTTCAGCACCTGGTTATAAGTAAAAAAAAAAAAAAAAAAAAAAAAAAAAAAAAAAAAAGGCAAATCTGCCACCAAATCTTTTGTTTCAGTAAAGTAGCGCTTGCATACAATTGGGATTCTTGGAAAGCAAGGCCCATTTAGGAAGGCTCTCATCTGGGGAACGTTTTTAAAACCCAGCTTCAAGTTTGTTAATGGATGGCTGCTAATGTAGAGCTGCGTGTCTGAGAGCAATATCTGCCTGCACTGGGAGCACAGCCGTAACTAGATGCAGGACAGCTTTGAGCTAATGTAAATGGACATATCCTGAAGGACTTGACTGATTAATACCCTGTAGGCCTCAAGGTAGGGCTTTCACAATGTCGTGGCTTAGTCACTGCAGTTCTCCTGAAGCCTAAAGGGGGTAAGATCAGCTCTACCACAACTTAATTTACATTTCTGCTGGCAAGGCCCTAAGGGGGCCTTGTTCTCCAGCTGCACGAGATTCCAACTTCTTCTTTGCCCTTTTACTGAGAACTAAGTAAAGCTGAGCAGAACTGCCAATTCATAAAAAGAACAGTTGTTTTTGGAAAATGTTAATATCTTGTGATAAAGCAGCCATTGCCATTTTATGATACCTGACAGAAATTACCCAGTTTCTTTGATTGCACACAATTAAATGGCATTATCAGCCCATTAGGTTAGACACATTTCACAGCAGGAAAATAAAACCTAATGTTTACTTATCGATGTTTAAACAAATTGTAATTATCATTCCATGACAGTCTTGTACTACTGTAATTAAGCTTTAAAATAAAGGGTAATTGGAATTAAGAGAGCTTATCTACATTTCATTCTGAAGCTATTGTCGAAGTCAACTGTGGTAATGTGCAATAACTTTCAGAAAACAGCACTCACCTGTTTCTGCTGTGGAGTAACTGCAAGGGTGCTGGCAGTCATGGGGAGAAATTTGTGTATAGCTCGTTCAGAGATGAGAAACAAAGCCACACGAACTGCATGTTCAAGGGAGCTTCCTCATATTGAGCTATGTCTTGTTTTTTTTTTTCTTTCTTTCTTTTGGCATTGAGTGCCTTTTGAGGTTGAGCTGTGCTTCCTTGCTTTTCTCCTGCACTTTGATTTTTGTTTCTTGCAAGAATAGGTTTTTCAGTTTTTTTTCACCCAGCATGGCAAATTGAGTTATATGGATTGCTGGCTGCTCGATTCTGTAGGCTTTGCATACAAATCTTTCATTTCCAAGGAGACTTGGGGTGATGGGTGTTGGTACTGGGTGATCTTTATGGTCCCTTCCAATTCAAACCATCCTATGATTCTTAAAAAAAAAAAAAAAAAAAAAAAAAAAAAAAAAGGCCCAAGCCTACTGCTTGGCAGACTTGGTTCATAAATTTGATGTAGGCAACATGACTGAGACCTTTGGTGGGGTGAGTATGTCTGCTAAGTAAATATCGGGAGGATGTGGGAAACAGCACAGGAAGAGAAATTTGTTTTGGTGGACTTGGGGTTGGCAATCTTTCCTTCATTAAGTTACACTAGATCAAGAGTCTCATTTGCCTAATTAAAGCCAATAATTGAGTCTTGAGCCCCTCCCCACACCATTCAGTGCTCAAAGGTATCAGGTAAACCCATGGCCTGGCAGACAAAATGCATTTCTCATCTGATAAACTCATTTGGTTTAGTTCCTTATTGCACACTCACACTGATGATGTCTTTGCTCCTTTTTTATTCTCTTCAGATGATAAGTAGGATGAATTTTCCTTTTCCTCATGCGTGCCTGGTTCTCCCTGAGCCCATGGGGTGCCTGCCACAGTGTCAAGGCTTAATTGGGTACAATGAAGTACTACCAGGTACGTCTCAAATATCCCCTATATTCTGTTGCTAGCATCTCAGGCAACCTGTTCAACTCATGATCTTGTCCCATCTCATGAGAACAGCCAGGAGTCATGCTGCTTTTTAGCTACTCACAGGAATATCCTAATTTTAGAGTGACAGCCTATGCTAGGACATGAGATCAGGGCTGAGAAAGCACTGCAGTCTGGTCAGGTGGGAAAGGGATATTAACTGCCCAGACTGATATTGTTTGGTTTCTCCTTGCTTGCTACTAGTATGACACACCTATATAATTTTAGAGAGATATTTAAACTGTAGATTTAAGACCCCCCCCCCCTTTTTTTTTAATTTGGTAGCTGCTGGTGGAATTTTTTTAGGAAGGCAAGTTAAAAACATCTGAAATGCTCAAATCTGAAACTCAAAAAGGAGCTTGTCTTTCTTCTTTTTTAAACAAACAAACAAACAAAACTCTATTTTTTTTTCTTCTTTTTTTTAACGTTGAAGGGGAGCTTTTTGAAAAAGTCAAAGCTGAATTAGATTTTTTTTCTTGGAGTATTCAACTCGAAGATGAGCTTTAACCCAAATCCTTTAGCTTAAATTTGATTTAAGATTTCAGAGTGAAGACACATAAAGACATCCAAGACTAGCAACTACATAAGTTTAAAAACTAATTAGGGAACAAATCAAGCTAGAAGATCCTATTAGTTATGCAGTACTGCTAATAATATTTTCATAAGGAAAATAAACACACAAAACCATTCATCAGCTAGTGTAAATCAGATTTGCTCCTGTCAGTATGTGAATTTATACTAGCTGTGGATTTAGCTACTCTTACTTTTGGGTAGCATAATTCAAAATCATTCTTTTCTGATTACCTTGGGATTTTTTTCAATTTTTTTTTTGTTGTTATATTTTAGAGGATCCTGTGATATACAGATAGTGGCAAGTCAAATTTGCAAACTTCCCTTTGGATTGTAGGTACGTGGGATAGATTTGAAGAAATTTGCTTGATTTTTTGAATCTGTACTCTGAGGCTGGAAGGGTAGAAATTAACCACCTTTAATGTACTGCTAAGTTTCATGTGGTTATTTTTTAGGATCAGTTCTTGATGTTCAGGGATTTTTTGTAATGTGAGGTGAATCTAGAGCTCTAGAGTTGGCAGCATTTTTTTTTTTTTGGGGGGGGGGGGTAAATTAAAATCCCTGACATGACTTTAATCCCAGTTTATACTAGGCAGGAATCTGCCCATGAGGTGGTGACCAAAATTAAGAATGTTTGGAGGTGTTTATTAAATGATTTTCCTTAAATTATGCAAGGTGAAAAGCAGTATCTAGATCAACCAAGCAAAAAGAGAAGGTAGCATCTTGAAACAATGTTGGATTCGTTAAGCTAGAAATGCTGCTGTGGACAGCCAACTTTGTAAATTTTAGTTTGAAAACAAAAAAGTATTCTTCATGGATCTGATTGGCAAGTGGGTCAGCTGAGGGTGACAAGTTTGTGTGGTTTCCAGGACCTGTGTGAGCTTAGGAAATGAGTTACAGAGCTGTTCCTCTGCCTTTGGTTGGGGCCAGGCAGTGGTGCTGCCTTTTTGCACAAAACACTTTTATTTTGGGGGGTTGAGCAACTTGTGAAAGTAAGATTGCTCTTCGGTGAGTGAGGGCATGGAAAGCTTTTATGTAGCTCTTAGTTACTGACCCTTGTCATTTCATTTGATTTCTTAAAAGGTATTAAACATGTAGTCTGGTAGGTAGACAACTGCAGCCTTAACTTTTTTTTTGTGTGTGTGAATGTTTTAAAAATTTAAGGTTTTTTTGAACATGTAATTTATGTTGGTTAAAACCAATCAAGACAGTGGAATTAGCTTGAAAACCCCAATCCTTGTTTACTCTGTAATCTTAAAAGATTTAAAAAAAAAAAAAAAAAAAAAGATTGAAAAGGTAAACCTTGGAGAGCAGGTGACAAAACACCACTGTATTAGCCTGGAGCAGCAGAGTGCAATCATGCTTTCCTCCTCCACTATAAAATTTTACTTGTGATACAGTTGACATTTTGGTGCAATGGACCATAAATTAATGCAACTATGTGCTATAAAAGGAAGGACATTAGAATAATCAAGTGGTTACAGAAGTAGTTGAGTGTGTGCTTGTGTGTCTATAGCACACAATTTTTCGATTAGCTCACTTTTATGAGCCTTGTCTGTTCTTTGTCTATATCCAACATACCTTAATTTCATTTTCTCTTGAAAGTAACTCAAGGGATTGCTGAACTTCTTGAGTTATGAGATTTTTGTGTCAACAGAAACTTAATTACTTTGGAGAAATGAATCACTGTAACTCGTCTATAATAAATCTCCAAAATACAATATTCTAGAGGATATATTTTCTGTTGAACCATAAGGTGTAGTCTTTATCAGTGTTTGTCTCTCCATTAGCATTATCACATTAGAGCCATACTTGTACCCTTCTTGGTTTTGTTTTCTTTTGTGTATGCTTTCTGTTTATTTTCAAGATTAGGGCCTTGACTTGCCTTGTGTGGACTGTTTCCCGTGGTGTTAATGTCAGTGGGATGGCAGGTGGAAGGAAGGAAGATGAGATGAAGGAAGGATTTGCTCTGTGCTGCAGCCGTGAGGGAATGATGTGCTGGGCCGCCAGGGCTGTAGTGCGACTTCTCACGGTGGTATATAGATATGCCATGCTATATGCAGATATATACAGTGGTATATAGAGTGTGACCTCCCTATATTTGACCTGTGTCTATTTAAAACTGGCAATTTAGAGTAAGCAAGCTCTATATAATAACAAGGTAAGACCGTTTCGTATCTACAAAGCAAAATCATATATTTATTGGCATTAACATTTCGCTGCCACTAAATACCTGAGCAAAAGCAGCATGGTATTTTTGTTGTTGTTGCTGGTGGTGGTGGTTTTTTTCTTGATCAGAGTCAAAATTGCAAATGACTAATCATCTAATGTCGGGAGCTGGTGGGTTTTCCTCATTAGTAACACAGTAATGACTGAGTAATTTCCTTCCAAATTCAAAAGGAGAGGGGAAATTACTTTTAGGAAGACTGTAGACATGACAGCTTCAGCTCCCACACTAGTTTCTAGAGAAGGTTGTAACTGAAAGAAAATGTTTTGCTTTTGTTGCCATAAGAAAAATCAGGCTTGTTTTTCCTTCCAAGCAGTCTTACGGAGCTCTGGGGAACTTCTCAAGTCAAAGGAGCAGAGCTGGTAGTCCTGTAGGCATTTTGCTCAGATATCTGCATTGGAAATACAGCATGATGTATTTCAAAGATATTTTACATCTTTGGAATATCCTGTAATCTACTTTGAATCAAAATTATTCTTCCTGTTAATTTAATGGCAACGCAGCCTTTAAATTTGTGTTGGTCTTTACAAGATACTGTCCTGTCTTGCACAAACCATCTCAATCGTGTTCATTTTTGGTCTCTTCTGCAGTTACACTTCTTTCCCAGCAAAATAGCATGTAAAGATGTATGGAGTAAAGATGTGTAAAATGGTCCTATGGGAATTACCTTCACTTAGGAATTTACCACCTCTTGCACGTGTTCAGTGAAGATCCCCCTCTTTATACTTGTTTGCCAGCCGTGGATATTATTGGAACTACTGTCGTATCTTTCCATGCTGTCAGAGAGGTTTTCATGGTTTGGTGGGCTGTTTGCAGTAAAGTCAGTGGGGTCAGATTATGCTTCAGAGAGCTGTGAGGTTTGGGATGGAGAAATCACTCGCCCATGGACAGATCTGGGACCTACGCTACATCTGCTGTCCCTGACAGAGGATATGTGTCTAACCTGCTGTTTAGGGCCTCCAGCAGGGAGGGTTATCCATCTTTCCCAGGCAGCCTTTTGGAGAACATCATGTATATATTTTTTTCCTTTATTTAACCTGAGACCATAATGCTACTAGTTGCTTCCATAACTTTGCATCTTTAAGTACACTGAGAAGTGATGTTTTTAAATAGTTATACTTCCCTCAAGTCTTTCCTTTAGGTTAAACCCTAAACTCATTCCATCTTCTTGGAGTAGGTGCTGTTTTCTAGAGTTCAATTATTCATATTGTTCTCTTCTGGCTTTCTTTCATCTGCTCCTTTTTCTTTCGTGGCAGTATGCCCAATCTGTTAGGATCATTTTGGACCCAAAACAGTCCCAGGGCCCATCATCGGTGCTAGAGACAAAAAAGACACTAACATCTCTGCTTTATCTACATCCCTTTTTGTGAAGTGATCAGCCTCAGCAAGGAATGGCCTGATGTTATCTCTGGACCTCCTTTTGCTGTTAATACACTTAAAAAAATAAATAAATAAATAAGAAGCACTGGCCAGCTTCATTGGGTGAATATATGTGCCATAAGGATGCCCAGTACTGAGGGGAGCTGAGTCTCACCAGACCTTTCAGTAAATCCTTGCTTGGTGTCCGCTGCATAAGGAGAGCCATCTAAGGAAACAAACGAGCCAGCAGCTGGTCTTGTGAGTTAAAAATGATGCTGTCAGTGCGTATGCACGTGATACACACACTAAGCAAGTGTGAGCACAGGTTCTAGGTGTCTGATCACACTGTTCAGTGGTTGATAAGAGCCACTGTCACCTCTCAGTTAGAGAAGTACAGCTTTTTCTCTTCTGTGGTTGTAGTTTGGCTTGCTGTGAACCTGCTTACTCCTTCTGGCCAGATTTCTGTGGTATTTTGAAGTCTGTAATGAAGCAAATAGGACGGTAGGCATTTGTGGGCATACACTGGAATGGTTCTTTGCTCATCTACTCTTCTTGCCAAGACTGACATTAAAACAAAGCTTATTAATACGAAATATTTTATTGTGCACGTAGCATGCTCAATTGTTCCAAAGTATATGCTCTGTCATTGTACAGTACCTTTTCTCTTTAAAGATGTCCGTGAGATACTGACAGAGATTGCTGCTGTTACAAGCCAGGCCCTTACTTGCTGTAAATCACTGAAGTTAATAGAGCAATACCAATTTCGTCAAGCTGCACAGAAATGATGAAAATACAATTTTCCAACAGAAACTGCTTATTCAACAAGATCAAAACATTCTGTGAAACATTCAGGCTTCAATCAAACTCCATTTATAAAAGAAATCAAAATGAAGTAGCTTTACCTCATTAAAGATACCTTTTTGATTTTTTTCTTTGAAATTTAGATGAGAAGTTACAATATGATATTTTAAAAGATGTTCTGTTTTAATTGATGAAATTAAATCTTTGCACAAATATGTATTTTAATGGATATTTCAAATGTTGACAGTCTATTCTAATTAAGTTTTAAGTTCAGGAATAGTGCAAATTCCTGCATGGCTGAGGATTCTTCTGGGCACTTGGGTATCCACACCACAAAGTCATTACCACCCATGGTTATTTGGTATTCTCAGACAGAGGCAAGGAATGATTAAGAATAGAGAAGCAATTTATCCTTAAGGTAAGAATGGTCCCTGTGGGTCTTATCATGAGGCAAGTATAGAGAAGTTTGCATTTTATATGCTACCTCACATTCTTGCATAGCCATGTGGAAGTGGCTATGTATTTATGGATGAATATGACTTGAGATTTTTCTAGTTTTATTTCTATATAACATAAACGCATAGCGTAATAATCATGTCTTTAAGTGTAGCTAATGAAACTTTACTAGTCTGTGATAGCAATGTTAATAAAAACATGAAGGATGTGCAGATGTTCCGTAATAAGTTTTGAACTGTGTGTGCCAATGGAGCTACTGGCATCTTTGTTGTAGGGCAACATTCTTTAAAATCAACAGAGCTTTGAGGAAATGAGCACCAAGTAGAAACTGGCTCAAGAGTTGCTGCTTTATCTTGAAAGTGCGTGCACTTTTCTGGAAGAGAAGCAGAAATGCTGGCCATGAGAATGTGATTTAGCAAAGAGGGCAATGGGGAAGGTGGGCAAGGAGCAAATCTCTTATGAGGGTGTTTGGGGACTGCTCATATTGATGCAGTCAAAGTGTCTGGCTGCAATGCTTTCTTGGCACTGGAGCTCTGGTGTTGAGAGAAGCGGATGGGGAAGGCACCACATCTGTGTTCCTTGGTGAGACTGGCCACTGCTGTGCTCATCTGGTCGTACTGGGACCTGCTGGCACAGGCAGCCCGTACACATCTGTGCTGCGGCCAGAAATGGCCAGGCCAAATAAAGGCTTGGAGATGCCAGCGAGATGTGTGGTAGTTGCACTTGCAGTCCTGGGAGAAATATAATCTTTGATTAGCTGAGAAAAAGAAACTGTGCTGACTCCTCAGCTCTAGCTGATGGATGATTTTAGTCCCCTGTCTGTCCACATAAATCTAACAGCCAAATAGTGAATAAATTTGGTCTGTAAAATCAGGGAGTGAATGCTCTGGTGCAACTAGTAATCAGATATACAGCTATTTGAAAATCTTAATGGGATAGGTGTGCAACAATTTCAATGTTGATACCTTGGTCAGTGCTATTAGCCCATTCAGGTTCAGGTTCATTTCAGTGGCCAGAGATGTGACCGTGCAGGTTTCCAGGTTCTGGTTTTCTAGTTGCTTCTTAGGTTCATGTTTAGTGATTCCGGGGAGTAGTATGGGCCCTTCAGGAAGTCCAAGTGCTGTTTCTGCTCTTTATATTATTCCATCTACTGCTGTTTACCTGTTCCTGCACTCCTCTTTGCTGTGGTTATCCACAAATTTATTTTGCTTTTGTAAAGTTAGTCTAGTTCACAGCAACTAAGGACCCAAACCAAAACGTAAAACAACACCAAGGTGTAATAAGAGGTATATCGAGTTTCTTCAGAGCTACCCGAATGAATTTCAAATTACCTATTGCCGAGTCATACCCATACAGAAGCCTGGCTGAAAGTGGTTACCCTGAGAGTTGAGAGACACAGGACAAGGTGATGCTCATTTCATTGCTGAGTTTCCATTAATCTTAGATCTGCAATTTGTTTCTTTGCAGGAAGGAAGGAAAATGGTGTCAGAGTACGTGTGCACAAATATTCCTAGTTGCATTCTTCTACTTTTGTAGTCACTGTGGGATTCAAGGTTCACAGAACCAACCTGCACTGCAAAACATGAAAGTTTTGGTAACAAAGCTAATTAGTTAAGGGCCCATTCTCTGTAGGGATTTTAGGTGTTTTTTTTTTTTTTTTGTGGGTGTTTTTTTTTATTATTATTATTATTTTTTCCTGAAGAGAACAAATCTGCTTTCTTTCCAAGTACAAATTAAAGAACAGGAACCACATTACTGTCAGCAGATGAAAAGATGGCCGCTGCTTTGCTGTGCAGTGATTATGGTTTACAACATGAAACTGCAGTTACACTAATTGTTCCAATACAGTTTCAAGGCAGGGCAGATTTTTCCACCACGTTACAGCTTTTTCACGACAGAGAGAGTAGTATCTGCCTTAGGATTCATCTTCCTTTGAGATTCAGACACTAGAAAGATAACTCTTTCTAGTAACCCTGCTAGACTCAGTAAGCAGCATACACAAAACCAGTACCTCGTCTTTTATATGTAGCCAAGTATAGCCTCTGGATACTATCCACAGTTGTTCAGCGATTTGGAATATTTTAGCACATCTTTGCATTTTTCCCTCCCTTCAGGTTAGAGTGTTCATTAGAAAGCAGTTCATTAACTTACCACCGTCCGTGCATTCTTTTGAAGCAGCAACGCTAATATTAAAAGTTATGTTATTGTTTTCTCGCGTCGTATTTTGTTGTCTCAGCTTTGTACAAGCCAAGCGCTTTAATTGCAGTTCTTAATCTTTCAAAGTGCTTGCAAAGATGAATTAATTAATCCTCATAACACCCTTGTTGAGCAGGTACGGTTGTATTGGGCATAAATTACGGGACTTGCTGCATTTGCACCGAGGCGTCCAGTTAGCTCCCACATGAGTGCTGTATTGGGAATATGTCACAGGATTTCGGGAGCCGGAGGCCGCAACAGTTCCCTGGGAGAGAGGAGGCCAGCAAACGCCCTGTGCCTGCCCCAGAAAGCTCTGAAAACAATGTAAATGCCTCACTGTGGGCCAAAACACCAGCCTGCTGTATGACCTCTGTGCAGACGTATTTCAGAGCAGGAGCCTGACGGGGACTGGAAACATGAAGGTGGCACTGGAAGGGAAATGAGACTGAAGACATGCTCATGGACAGAGGTACTCCATGCTGCAAGTGTGCACCCCTTCACCGTGCAGCCCCCAGGCAACCCGGACCAGGGCAGGGACACCCTACAGAGCAGGGTGATGTCAAATATCCTAAATGTAGAGGAAATCATGTGCCTGTCAGTCTCCTGTGCTCGTAGTGAGAACACACTCCATCTGCTAAGCTTCCTTGCCCATAATTTGGCTAGACACCCTGCCTCTATGCCAGCTAGCCCCAGGGACTGAGAGGTTCACTTAGGTATAAAAATCAATCTCTGTCAGTAAAAGCCATTTCCCTTCCCTCTCAACACTTAGGCTTGCACCCAAAGTCTTCTGTGGGAGCCTTCAACATGAAATGCTTTTTCTGGTTGGAATGGTGCATCTGCAAATTGGAAGCAGTCATGTGTCCTATAAATCTTTGACTGAAAAGATAGGTTGTCAATTTCATCAAAGTTGCACTGCAGAATAGCCCTAAGCAGGAGTCTCTAAAACCTTACTTCACATTCTACGGATGAGGATAAATTATAAGCCTCCTTGCTATATATTTCTGAAATATAATGTACCTAAGTCTGTAACAGAGGCTATAAAATGGAAATGAGATGGCCAACACTCTGGTGTTTTTCTGATGTACAGAGGTTATCCTAGTAATATATCTCAAAAACCCCCAGCAATACTTTAAAAGATCAGCAATGTCAATTTGCATAATTTGGGATATAAATTTTTCAATTTTTTCCCTATGGCTGAGAAATGGTGAATAAATTTTAGCACTGTTCTCTGTAAGAACGAATAATTTGACGCGTGGAAATGCAGCCATTATTGGTTCCCTAAGAATGGATGCAAATCCACGTGTGACATTCAGAAACACGTCAAAATTACCTTGGGTTTATTCATGGTACCCATTAGATCACCGCACCAACTGAGTTAGGGCTGGAAATGATTAAATGATCTTTTCTGTCCATTTCAATAGATGCAGCGATTTTATATGGTTCACCTTCGACATCTTGCTAGGCTGTAATCAATAAGAATCAGCATTTAATAGAGTACTTTGCTTGGATTATTGCCATGGTGGAAGAATGCAGTTTTTCTGTAGTGAATATGGGTTCCCCAGTACTGGGGTGCACAGCTCAGCGGGACTCCCGACTGTGAGATACCTGTCACCAGTGTCTTCACAAGGTGAAATCTGCTTGGCTTCCTTGTCCACAAAGACGTGGGCTTTTCATTTTTTTGCAGCAGGCGTATTTGGATTTATAAAAAAAAAAAAAAAAAAAAAAAAAAAATCTTAGTCTGTGGAAAAAAAAGCTTTTAATGAAAGAGGTTTTCTTGTGTTTTTTTTTTTTGTTTGTTTTGTTTTGTTTTTTTTGTGTGTGTGTCTGTGTGTTTGTTTTTGGCAGAGGAGAATTAAGGATTTGTAAAATAATAGAACTTTCAAAAGGAATTAGCACCAATCCCGAATTAAATATTTGGTTTTCTGAGCAGGTAAGAAAACATTTCTTGCATTTTGGCAGAATGAAAATGTCAGCTTTTTACCTGCCTGATTTTGGCAATAGAAAATATCAGAGTGAAAAGTCCTGCTTCATTTTAAAACTTGGAAACAAACTTCTGACGTGGGCTAAAATTTTGACCTGAATTCATAGAGGTCAAGCCAATGTTTTTCTGTTAATATGCGAGCTCTCAGAAAACTTTAATCTGCTTCGCAACCGGGTGAAACTTTTCTGTTGAGGATAGCTTCATTTGACCTATTGATATGACAGGCTGTCTAATCCACAGATACTTCTTCACCATGTCTCCCTGGAAATATTTGTTCAGTGAGTTAAACTTATTAACTCATTTTTTTTTCAGCTCTTGAAAGCTGATCAATTCCTTGCAGTCCAAGTATATGAATGCTCTCTTATACATCATCCTCTCATCTCACTGATCCCAATATTATAACTTCCTTCAATTTGTATTTTGTTCGGGGCTGTGCAGATAGAAGAGGCCAATTTCAACGGCTGTTTTGTATTTAGAGTATTTATTTAGTTGTGCTTTGTGGCAGTCCTCATAGCCGCTACAGGGCAAAACTGCTCGAGCAGGGGCACTTCAGTTCTGCCCTGATGAGGCTCTAACAACTGACTGTGCACGTGTGTGTTCTGCAGAACTGCATTCATTCTTACAGACAGTCATGGGTTTGGAAACAATGCCAGCCCCCTTTTTATAGAGAATCATATGATTCATGGTACGTAAGGATATTGAAAGTTTCTTCTTTCCCCAAAAGGTCATTTTCACAAATTGAATCATGCCTGGGAACATATATCTTGGGTATCTCCAGAGCAAGCTAATGCAGAATATAATTTATTTCCCCTGCTAACTATTTTGATAAAATCATATCTGCTCTGTAATAAAAAGTTTTGGTGACTCAACTTCTCCTTTTTATACATATATATATTTATATATATATACACCTAATATTTTTAAAACATTTTTACTTTGCCTAGCTCAGAGTTGATGTTACTGCTAAAATGCAAAGGATGTGCTCACATTCGATCCGTGTTGAAAAGTGTACTGGAAAGGAATTCAGAGTTAAAGCTCCTTCTCTTCCTAGTTTGTCTAAAAACCAGAGACTTGGCAAGGCTGTGCTGTAAGGCCCAATAAAGGAGTGAGCTCAGACCGAAGGATCCTACCACGTCAGCAAAATACCACCTGCGTATTTAATATTCCTCTGGCTTAGCTTTACTGCCATTTCAAACTGCTGTTTCAGGTATCTTCTCTCAAAGCTCAGACACAAGCCCCAGTCATAATGAGAGGGGCTGTGCCGGCTTCTCCTCCCTAGCCCTGAACGAGGGGGTCAGCAGCTAAAACCCATCAGTGTTTTCTCAGCAGACCGGCCATTAGGTTTCCGTATATCGCAGATTTTATGGTTGGTCCTAAGCCAATCCTTTCAGCTGCGAAACAAGGGGCACCCTCATGTTATATCTAATGTGCATCGTGGACGTGCTCTGCATGTGTCCTGCAGCTGTGGTCCCCAGGAGGCCAAGCCTTCCTATGCCATGGTTTCATCCAGCACAAAGTCCTCAAATGCCATCATCTGCACCCAAACGATGCCTGCTCCACCCACCGTCTTCTAGCAACTGCTCTGCAGGTTCTCACTGCACTACCACTAGTTATTTCTTCGCCAAAATTTGTATCTGTCTCTGCATCCAGTGGTGGTTGCTTTTGCTTCTGTTCTCAGATGATGGATGTAGAAAACAGCTCTCCATTCAAAAGCTGGGGCTGCAGCCTCGTTAGCAGCATTCCAGGGATTGAGGTAGGGTGAGGAGTTGGTCCTGGTGTTCCTACAGCATGATTCTGGCAGCCCTTAGGCCTGCGAACATCCCTTTCTTGACACTGGCCATGCACAGGGAGTACTACCTCACCTTCATTGCTGGTGAAACACCTGCAATGTCATTTTTAATAGATTATGTGGTTTGACTTGTGCATTAGTTTTGTTCGTGCTGTGTTCATTTCATCAGGCAGAAGAGATCACTGTGTGTAGGGAAATCAGTAGACTGTAAATAAGCAATACCTGGGCTGTTCCCTTTTGTGAGTGGTTGCTATTTTTTGGAGAGGCAGAGTGGCTGTTTGGGAAACAAGAAAGAATATGCTGTCTTACAGATGCGTGAAATGGGGAGGGATGGTGGGACACTAGACTGTATCTGTACTTCTGTCCCTGTTCTGCTTCGAACCTGCTTCCGTGAAATTCACCAGGACTGGAGTTTCTTTTGTGTTCTTGTTGTTCTTGTAGTCTGTGTAGTCCGCTGTAACCAAGGCTTAGACTTCATCATTGCTATTCGTACAGTATCTTTGGTGTTGTATCTTGTATTAATAATGCACAGTACGCAAAAATCATAATGAAGTTGAGTGTAAAGTATCTTCCATGCAGTTTATTTCAAAAACATTCAGTTTCTTTTAGCCAAATTCAGAAGTCCCAGTTTTCTGACTCTTAGACGACCTAGCCTGGGGATCATCAACTTTCCGTGACTTCGGAATTCCCGTGTGGCTGAGATATATTCAGCTGGCTTCTGCTGTGCATACATCTGGTTGGTGGCTGGGATATCCGTGCCACAAGCTGGCTAGAGGTCTTGGCACCATGTTTTGGGAAGGTGCTGGCCTGCTGCTGGAGCCTGGAGGTCGCTGGATGCTAGTCCTGACAATGTCCTGTAAAGAGAAGTGAAGACAAATAGCTCTGGCTGAGTTGAGAAATAGCTTTATTTCAGACACTAGCAGCCTCTGAAGCTCTTGAAGGTTTGAAAAGGTCTCCATTAACTCGGACAAAGAGGCTGTCCATGCAGGTGCAGCGGAGATTTGAGCGGTTATGGCTTGCTTTGCCAGAGGTTTCAGAAGAGAGGGGAAATGCAGAAAGTGGATCCCAGCAAACTGATGAAGCACAGTCAATAAAACCTACCAAAAGCTAGAGTTGGAGGGGTTTGGGAAGGCTCGAGCCCTGCACAGATGGCCTTGCCCTGTGTGAGTTTGCAAACGTTAGTGCGATGTGTGGGTCCTGGGAGAGGAAAGCACTGCAGTTTGGGGGGTTATTCAGAAAACAGGATGGCATGCCAGGATAAGACAAATGGACTGTCAGCCTGAAAGTGAAGGGGTACTTATTAGCCTGCAGTTGGACACAGGTTCAGAAGCCAACTTGGTGCCAGAAACAGTAGTTGTTAGTACTGCAGAAGAAGCTGCAGATGGTCAAGAAAAATGATTAAAAGTCCAGGCCAACAGCTGGGATCTTGCCCCTACTTTGGAAATAAATACATGAACTAAATGTAGAGCTAGCAAGGTGAAATAGATAGTTTGTAATAACATCTGGGAATGGATCACCCTGGGGTTAACACTTTTTCCTCAGCCATTCAGCACACTAACAGAGTTCAAGCACTTCTGCCTATGGTTGAAGGGGTGCTGGAATTGTCAGTCTTTGGCTCTGGGTGGTTACCAAATCCCTCGCCACAACGTGCAGAATGGTTTCTTCTCATTAATCAGTGCTTTCCTTCATATCAACAGGATACAGTATTTCCAGACTGGGAAATACTTCCAGAGGATGCTAACCACTTGGGAATGTGTAGCTGAGTAATTTCACAATTCTCCACTTTTCCACGGGACTAAATGCTGTGCAGAGATGCAACAGTCATGGGGCAAACTCCATTCTGTTCACCTGGAACTTATTTGATTAACAGTAGGTGTAAAACTAAAGTTTGCCTTTTTATTAACATGCGTTTTGTGTGTTTACTTGTTCCAAGTAAATGCTTGAGGTAGCTAAGTAGCCATTGAAAAAGAAGCCATAAATGGACTGTGTAAAAATAAGTTTTTTTTTTTGTTTGTTTGTTTGTTTGTTTTTTTAATTAATCAAGCTTCAGTTTGGGTACTGCACACGTGCTCTTATAAAATCAACGGGATTCAGACTGTTTCTTGGCATTTGGTGAAAACAGCATTTAATTGAAGACCCAACTAGTAGTTACAGATGAATACTATTCCTCATTTTGCTTCTGGACACTTTAATCAACCTGCCTGCATGTTGGGATCAATCAGTTTCAGCAGTTGTGTTCATTCATCTTCGTCCTGCCATTCATCTCATGGCAGCGAGGAGAACACTGTGTAATTGAATTTAGTTGAAATCTAATACAAGGACAAACCGTGACAAGCCAGTTATAATCAGCTTGACTCTGAATTTTCAGAACAAGTATTAGCTTTGTATTTCCAGGAGGAGGATATCCAGGGTCCTGCAGAGCCTCAGCAAAAAAACTGGCAATGAAGGTGGAACACTGGGGATGTGGAGGCTGATTTTTTATTTTATTTTATTTTTTAACCATTTAGGTCAATTGAGAAATGAGAGAAGAAGAAATTACATGTTCTTTAATTTTACTCAGCTTCTATAGTGTCTGCTTAATTTAGGAGGGAAATCCACCATTTGGTACCCCATGAGAAATGTTCAAAGTGATAGCTTTCATACATCCTGGGTGTCTTTTTGGTTTCCTGTATTGTGTGTGAGGGGAGTGTTTGTGGTTTCGTTGCTGTTGTTTAAGACTAATGTAACAAATCACAGAGATAGGATCTCAATGTTCTCACTAAAGTGGATGTAGAATTAGATTTTCAATTTCTCTAAAGGGCTCAGCATTTGATCTACATTTCCACATGGACTCCCTCAGAAACAAAGGCAGCAGTGTAATACTGATGGAGCTATAGCTTTTTTGAAAGCATGATATTAACCACTCAGGGGGTTAACATGCTGTAAGTTATGCACATTGTCTTCAGACTTTCAGCTGATCTGACTTTACAGAGTATTCCCACGGAGACTTGGTTTTCATGAGTCCTTTACATTGCATATATTTCTGGCAGAACTTGAGGACATCACTATAAACAGAAACCAGATTAAGAGTACTCATAAGATTTCCTGCTTTCTTCAAATTCTTTACTTTCAGTAGCCATTTTTATTATGAATAATACAATAATACGTAATACATAATCTGAAATAAAGGATCTAAAATTAAGGGAGGAGAGTTTTCTATGTAGCTATGTAAGTGAAGGAAATGCAAAATAGCCCATCATTTACAAGGGTTTATAATGTTTTCTTCTAAGATTACATTTAATAAGATCTTTCTTTTCTTGGTCTGTTAATACAATACACTGCCAAGGCCTCACAGCAAAGTCAGACTCTTGGGAGTGCACATGGGACTGTGTTTGCTGACCAGATGTGGTGAGAGGACTGTGTATCAGGAAGCAATTCTGATTTCAAACTTCACTCTCCTTTCAATGCATGTATGGTTCTAAAGTTGTTGGAATATGTCCTGTGTCCTGCTTGCACGTATGTAGTTTTTTAAAAAAAGTCTTTCAAAAAATAATGATTTGGGGGGAGACAAGTAATAAATCTGTTCTTCATCTACTGTTGTGAGAAACCCGAGGAAATCTTTGCTTTTGCTGGGTTTGATTGCTGTGGCTGTGTCACTAAATAAGGGATATCTATGCTCAGAATGCAGCAGTGGTTCAAGTTTTTGGTGATTTTGGACTATGACATCAATTTGAAGTTCTGTAGTTATGAAGTGTTTGTGTAACTACATGCCCTAGCATTGAAGTGTTAAGAGGTGTGCAGTGTTTTGTTCGAAACTTCACAGGTTTCATGCTATATGTCAGACCAGCAAGAAACCTTTTCAAAATATTTCAGTGCAGATGAGTCTGGCAAAAGATCACGTCAAAATTTAATTCTTAGATGTCAAAGCAGTATGTAAACAGTCTGTGTGGCCAACTGACCAGTCATGAGTGGCTACAGGAAAAGAAGAAGCTCTGCGTACAAACGTTTTTCATGGGAAAATGAGGAAAGCACCAAGATGTGGACATGTCTTGGCAGGTTTGAGTTCACTCTGTCTTTTTTCCAAATTGCCTGGAGACAAACCAGTTTTGGCCCTAGGCTATGCCCAAGCCTCATTCAACTTCTCTAATTGAATTACCCGTATTTCCCATGTTGCCCTATGTCTGTGGGACAGCTGTAATAGCAGTCAGGCTCTTCAAGTAATGGCGAAGAACACCGCAAAGGGGTAAGCAACTCTGTGTCCAGAAAACAGATTCCATTTTTTAAAAAATCATCCGTTTGTAAAATCAAACACGGAAATCTCCTTAAACAGCACTACGGGCACAATAGATAATTTTTTCTCATTTCAACAAAAACTAAAATTAACCTTAAATGATCAGTAGGATTCTTGTTATTTCTCTGCTTGGGGGCAAGGTCTAGAGCAAGCAGCCCTAGCAGGAATGGGTCCCTGACCCAAAGGCTATAACTTTAGTGCCAGATAAACAGGAGTGGTACAGTACTGAAGGGTGGGCAGTGAGCAGGGCACAGGGTGCATGATAAACCCTAGCCAAATCGTAGCAGTTTTTTCCTCAGTGCCAAGAAATCAAATGCATTTTTTTTTTCTATCATGGGAAAAGCTGTGGCAAGTGCCTGACCAGCAACACAGCTTTCTTCTGATTTTTATCTGAAATTGTTTGCTTTCCTTCCCTCTAGGTGAGTAATCTTTAATTACAGTGTAATCGTGTGTGCTGTCCTTGCTGCTTTCTATTAGTGTACTTTTAAATTTGGTGGAATGCTAGAAAATAAATTGAACAGAACATACAGAACAGGACGTTCTCATAGACATAACTATTATGAGGGAATGAGGCTGCTAAATCTTCTTTACTACAAAACTGGAAACGCATATAGATTATATTCTGAGAGGAACATAATTTAGGGGGGATGTAACGCCTCTCATTACATTCCAATTAGCTGATAGCATAAACCACTTCCCGCCTGTGGAAGATTTCACGAGAATAGGCTCTGGTGTTGTATACATGAGATGCTATTCGCAGTAGTAATTAATTCCTCTAGTTTCGGAGGTATGCTGAATGTGTACCTGACCTGTGCTGTCTGCAGCATTACAAGTACTCACTTTTCCTTCCTGATAGCTCGGTATGACAAAGCCCAAAATTCAGTCTCTGTTTGGGTGACAGAGTTGCATTTCGACAGCTCCAGGTGTAACTGTCAGCTGGTGAGAGCAGGCCAATCCAAAATATGTTAATTGAAAAAATATATGTATCCAAAAATGTTAATTGAAACAAGAAGGCTTTATGTATGGTGAGGTTTAGCATGCTGGGATAGTGAAGGGAGAAATGAAAGGGGAGAAACTGAAGTGCTTCTTAAATTAAATTAATAGCTTAAAAAGGGAATTATCTGAGTTAATGAGTCAAAAAAGATTTAAAATAAAATAAACCTTCCAGCTTCATCCCAACCACTGTAGTGTTTCATATCTTCTAAAAGTTGTCGAGTTTTAGCAGTGCTCTGTAGTGTTTCTGGAGACTTCTGCTGTCATCAGTGGAGTTAGCCTTCCACTTTTTATGTGCTTTTTAGCTAATTCCACTAGTTTTGAGACGTTTTAAACTCTGAAATTGCCATGGCATCATCTGTCTTACATTCCTGACTCTTCACGCCTTAATCACGTAAGGCCATATACAAGGTAAGAAGGAACTTGATGGGATTGAGATGTCACCATCCAAAATCACATCTTTTCCCATGCTTAAGCTTGCTAAACTCATCAGCTTCATCCTTCTTTGACCTCAGGGATTTGGAAGAGCTGTCACAGATATTTCCTAGGAGCTAGATGTTTGGTGGAATAACACCCAGCGGGCTGCACTATATACACAGCCTGCTCTCTCGCTATGCAAGCCTGCTTTCTCGTGCAAGCAGGCTGCTGTCCTCCTTCCGGGTCAACAGTTTTTGAAGCTGACGGCCACTTCCAGCCAGATTCAACAGCAAGTTGTGGATGTGTCAAAGGACCTGGCTTTTCTAAGAGTTTGGGAGCTCTGTTTGAACCCCTCTTCTCTGCCCAAAGATAGGGTTTCAACCCACTGCTTCCAGGGAAGCAGCCTCACCCTGTGCCAGATGCATAGGGAGGCAGGGAAATGGGAACAGGGACCTCCATTTGCTGATGAAGATGTGATGCACTGTGTACCCAGAAAATGGGCTGATCTGACCTAGATCTGCTAGTAAAATATGAAGACATCCCATCTGTAATGCCACTCAAAGGCAGAGCAGTTGCCATGGCCTGGGGATGGGTTGGAAGAGCGAGATCCTTGATTATGGTTCTCTTTTGCTCTGTGCTTATGGGATATATTTTAAAAGGTTGTTTGTTTTCTTAGATCCACACAGCAGTAGAGAACAGGGATGGGAACACAGGCTTTCTCCCCTTCTCAAGGGATGCAGAAAACTGGTGGGAGTTTTGGTGGCTGTTGTACAAAGGCCAAGATTTTGTTCTGTCTCTTATGGCTTAATTTACTGTAAACAGCAAAAGCATTCTTCACTTGCTTTGTATGGGAAGGTCTATATCATAGTAAGTCAATGCAAACAGAGGAAATCTTTATATGCAGCCTGTCAACAGCAAATGTCAATGGAAGAGCATTAGTAATAAATGTCATGGTGTGCTCTAATTACCTCCTACAGCTCTGCTCCTTTAGGGTAGATGTTCTCTCCATTGAGGTCATGCTGTGGTACATATTAATTAAATCTCTTCAATGTTATCTGCTGCTTCTGGAAGGCAGCAAACGCAATGTGCAAACAGTGGTTTATCTGGAACGAATACATCCCAAAGCAAGGAAATATTTATCTTTTGAAACAGATATAATCTGGGGGGTTTGGGGGAGAAGGGAAGGGAGATTTTCTGCTCTTGGTAATAGCATGTTTTAAAATGAAATAATGACTAGGAAGAGGGAAAGGAAATAAGCAGAAATGAAAGCACTAGTGCTATTGTTTAGTAAATACATGTTTCTGTTAAAATTATGACTGTGGAATCAGCAGCTAGTAAGACGAGGCTTCAACAGGCATTGGAAGGAAAGGCAGCTACAAGCAACTATTTGCCCTTTGCATGGAGAAATTCTGTTATGTGTGACAGAGAAACAAGTTGTTCCAATTTAAGGCCCATTAGAGTCAGTGGAAAACTGAGGCTTTCCCTTGATGTGTGTGTGTTTGACTCGGGCTTCTGATGACTATTCTCATGTATATTAATGCTTACACAGTCATTTTTGACACAGACATCTTTAATATTTACTTTTGCATCTTCATTTCAGCCAAAAAATAGATACCTGCACAGGCAAAACATCCTTATTTGTCAGTTAAGAAATAAGATCACTACTTGATGACACAGAAGAAGGTGGAAATTTTTACCAAGTGTCTGAGAAAAGTGAGAATACACTTTGTGTATGAGGTCATGTGTACGGGACTTGTACTCTTATGTCTCTTCAATCCTACCAACATTGTTTCTTACATTCTTGAGGGCCTTCCGAATCACTACAAAGCAGTTTACTCTAGTTGGGGGAGTTGATTCAAAGTGAGAGAGAATCATACTACTCTTACTTAACCTGATTTTTCTTATTGCAAGAAAAATAAGTCTGAAGCACTGCAAGCCAATTCCTTTGGATGTCTAAGCTGTTGTGGCTTGTTGAATTGGGATGAATGTCTATGGCAGGAAAAAAAAAAAAAAGTGAACTTCTATTGCACTCAGTGATAATGCTCATATACATCATTAAAAGGACATCTTTTACTAAAGTATTTTTCATCAGTTTGAGGGGTTGTGTTTGTAGCACAAACAGCAAAGGACAAATATTTATAAGAGTTTAGAGTCTCTTTAAATACATAATTCCCAAGGAAGCTCAGCAGCAAGCAGTTCTGTTGTTCCTAGATGTGCGCAGCTGTTTTGAAACCTGGTTATGACTCTAAGTTTTTCAGAGGGATTAGTGATTTGGTGTTTTAATTATCTCACCTAGAACGTTTTGGATGCAGCATCTGATGAGATACAAAAGTTCAGCTCTGTTGGTAACATTAATAAAACTCATATGTTTTACAACAGCCTATTTCAAGCCCTGGGCTCCATTAAACCTAGAAAACTCATCTTTAGCTGAAATCTGGGTGGAGCTCTCCCCTCCATGGTTGTGTGATGTGTGAAACAGTTGAGCTGCTGATCATCTTGTCAAATGTTCATCATCTCCTTGGGCTTGATAGACACAGATCTTCATCCACCTGCATTTGTTGGCTGAACATAGTGTGAGTGTACATACATACAACAAAATCTTTATAATGTAAGAGCAATGCTGAGACTGTTGTCCTTCAGCTCAGCAACCCTAGGTATTAGCAGGGCAGAGAAAACACAGCTTGAGAGGGTCTCTGCACACCTCCTGAGGCATCATTGGTAAGTCACTTGAACCATCTCACATACCCGAAGTAGGGTTTGGATGTTGAATAGCAACAGCTAACATAATACTACTAGCATTAAGTATGACTTTAAGGGAGATACCTTGGTCTACTGCCAAGCAATTACAGTAAGTAGTATTTAACTAGGTGTTAACATGAAAGGGAGTTTATCCTTCTCATGTCTAATATAAGAGTTACCAGGTAAAGGTTAAAAGATGAAAAGGAGAAAGAATGTGGTAGAAGAAGATCCCATTGCTCTCGTATCGCTTAGCACAGGTCTCTTGTTCAATCTGCAGAAGCACAAGGACCAAACCCCTAGATGGGTTCCTGGTGTTCAATCCAAGCTTGGGCACTGAACTCCGCCTTAGGTCAAATCCGTAGGTTGGAATTTCAGCTAAGTGCAAACCTGGATGTATGGATTAATATGTGACTGCTCTTAAGCTAAGGCATGTAGTCCAAGTGTGATACTCTGATGCAAAATTTTATTCTGAGCCTGTTTCTTGCTTGAAATGTTTTCAGATTTGACTTGTTTCTTTCTGAGGCAGGAAGCAGGACAGCCCTGGACAAGGAGGATGTTGCCTTCATTGTATTTCATTTCTTTAAAATTATCTGTTGTCCTGACTAATAAATATTTAGCTATGAATATGCTTGACAGCTTGTCTTCATCCTCTGCCTAGACAGAAGGCTCCTTCAAATAAACACAGCCATTTTTTTCCTTAGCCTATCCACCCAGGACATCCTCTGGTGTAGAGATGTGCTCCAAAGGGTCCGGGAACAGCTTTGGACTCTGCCCACAGGCTCTCAAGCTGTCAGTCACAAGCAGGTGATCACAGGCCATGGATACCTTAGCCTTCCAGTACAGGCTGTATTTCTTGATCAGGCAATAAAGAATTATTGAGGTATTTACAGTATGGAAATTGAGATCTCATTATGGGAAGAGCAGAAAGCCCTGGATATCTGTGCTAGCTCTCAGCTGTAGTTCGGCACTCATCTGTTTTCACCAGAGGCTGGGGAATGGCACAGTCATTCTAGAGCAGGCATGAGGTTAAAAAGTCATATCAGAGGAGCTAAACAACAACAACAACAACAAAAGGCTCTGTACTTTTAATATGTGAATATATAAATTTTCTCACCATAGAAAAGCTAGGGCATAGGTATGTTGCAACCAGTTGGAGCTTTGCAACTGTTATTTGATACATGATCTTCTCAAATAGCGTTCATCTGCTGATTTCAGGTGTTCAAAAATAAATTATTTCAATTACCTAAAATAAATAGATATTCCTTTATATCAGAACTCAAATATATCTGTAGGAGCGTTAGACTCCAAGTCTGTTTTCCTAAGGTAGTAGCAATATGCAAGAGCATCACCCAAAGGAAATTTATGCCTCTAATGATGTTGCATGTGTCCAAAGACATCTGCTCTTTTTACTATGTACATCTTTCAGCAGTGTGACAAATTATATATTTAAGATAATGGCACAGAAGGATAACCTGGATTTCAACTTGCACAAAGACAAAAGCTACTTTCTGCCAGCAATTAATTAGAAAGTCTGTCAGCATATGTGGTTGCACACAGATTTTTGAATGTTTCTCTTTATAATATCAGGTTATGTCCTTGCCATCACGGAGGCCACTCCAACTAATTATCTTTACTGGGACATGGGACCATGTTGATTGAGCAGCATCAATCATCACCGGAGCTGCATGGGCTGTTTATTTTGATCTTCTCCGATTCTTTCTCCCCATACCTTAAACATCCATGTAACAGGAGATGTTACAATTTCACAGCATAATAGAACCACAGAATAATTTGAGTTGGAAGGGACCTTAAAGATCACTTAGTACCAATTCCCCTGCCATGGGGCAGGGACACCTCCCCCCAGATCAGGCTGCCCAAAGCCCCATCCAGCCTGGCCTTGGGCACCTTCAGGGATGGGGCATCCACAGTTTCTCTGGGCAGCCTGTGCTGTTGCCGCACCACCCTCACGGGAAATAATTTCTTCCTAATATCTAATCTAAACCTATCCTGTTCCAGTATAAAGCTGTTAACCCTAGTCCTATCCCCCCACTCCCTGACGAACAGTCCCTCCTGGATTTTTTCGATGGCTTGAGGTTGTTGGTTGTGAAATTGTGAGCAATTGTACATGCTTGGGGACACAGTCATCTGTAGGGAAACACCAGGAAGTACAAAAAGAGCTGCCAAGCAACCTGGGTTTTAACTCCAGCTCTGAGATGACCTTGCAGAGGATCTTAAGGACCTCAAGGTTTTGCTTCTTTGTCTTATTTGATTTTAGAGTCCTGCTTTTCTTATCATGCCCCAAGTTGTTTTTACATTAGGTCGGGAAGTTCTTTTCAGTCACACAAGCAGATGAATATTAAAATCACTCTTAAAATGTAAAGACTTTTTAAAATAATTATTAAAAAAAAATCACTTGCATCATTTTGGCTCAGTTCCTCTTCACACACCTTTGCTTTTCTCCTTAAGAGAGGTTGCTGCTTACTAAAGAATTACAGGCTGAGAGCAGTGGAAGGCTGTGCTTGGTGCTGGACTAGTACACATCATTTTACAGGAAAAGATCAAATATCTTTGTGTTTGCAAAGCCTTATCTAGTTGTTGTGTTGTTTTTTTATGTACATAATAACTTTAAATGCTGCTTACAGAGGTTACCATTAAAAGGACAATGTAAACAACTACTTCATTACATTAGTTGAGATAACAGCTATTTTACAGCAATACAACTTACTCTGGTGTCTTGGGGAAATAGTATTTTTTTAAGGAGCTCTAAGGAAGGTGGTTCTTCAGCTATTCACACTCAAAACACTAAATCAGTCTTGCAGGAAGGATGTCCACACTTGAGTTACTAACTGAATCTTCAGGCCTGAATGTTCAAAAATACCGAGTTCACAGAAGTTCTTGTTAATTTCAAGTGTATAGATTTCCAGAAATTGTCTAGAAAACTGAACACAAAAGTTCTGAAAATGAGACTGATTTTAGGTATCACATTTAAAAACTATGTCTTTCAGCATCGTTTGAGTTTATACCCATTGTGTTCATGCCATTAAGACTTCGACAATCTTCCTGCCTTTCCATTTTGCTAGGTACTGATTATTCATTTTTTTATAGGTGGGGGAAGTGAAGGAGGAGGAAGGACAGCATTTTTAAAAAATAGCACTACTTTGAAAAAAAAAACAGTCACTTGCAAAAATTGTTAATGGTGTTGGTATTCATATTCCTTATGATTTAGCAGAGTACTAACTATGGCACAGGGGAAACAAAACATTCATAAAAGATGGTATTTTCCTTCTTTGACAGAAAACAAACTATAGCTCTTATAAAAAGGACGACCATTTGTATTAGGAAATGTGGTTCTGACAGATTAGTAATAAAGCTGCAGAGCTTTTGCTTTAAAATCTGTGGTTCCGGGAGATTTATGGCGGAGCAGAATACTCCATTTGATTCTGCTCAGAATTTTGGGTGTGAAAAGTTGAAGATAAAGTCTAAAATTATTTTGAAGAGAGAGTCCAAAATAATCAAAAAGATAACTTTGAAGGGGCTATGGCTTAACAAACAAACAAACAAAAAACACTATTTTTTTGAGAGCTGGAGTTGTGCAGTGAATTTTGTGCTTTTCACAAGGGCTGTAATGTAACTCTCTTGCAATGGCTTAAGGCCAAATACATGCCATTATTTTCAGGTAAGTGATTTACAGCGTGGCTGCGCCTCTAAATAAGACAGCTTGACTTTTCTCTGGGATCTTTCCCATCAAAACCAGTCATTGCCGGTCTTCAAATGACCCACAATATATTTCTTTAAATGGCTAGCTTCTGGATTAGATTTTACTACAACTGTTTTTGTTATCTGCCTGTCAACCTCTGTGGTGTAGTAGTGTTAAAAAACAGCAACGTTTTAAAAGAGAGACTTTTAAATCTGGCTGGTTGGTTGTTGTACATCTTTTTGCTTGTTTTATGATGGTTGAGAAACAATGATGTAGGTGAATATATTTTCAAGCTCTCTTTTAAAGGCAGTATACCTTGCTAAATCATTTTATTTAATGCCATTTATTGAAAATGACTGTGCGCACCATCTCTGTGTGCGTTTTTGGAAACGTGGTATGTTCAGAAGATTAAAAATTTCAGTTCACCTCCACGGGATAAAGATTGTAGCTGGTATGAAATAGTAAGAATTGTTACATTCCTAGGGAGCTGTTTTCTTCAGGACAGGGAACATCATGGGACAGAGTCTTCAAACGTTATTGTGCAGCTTGTCTTCATGCTCTGTAGGAGAGGAGTTGTGCTAAAGTTGGGCAGATTTAGTTCTTGCCTCAGTTTTCATAGCCTTAAATACTGTTTTACTACTGAAATACTTCTTTTTTTTTTTTTTTTTTTTTTTAATCTGCCTGAGTTCAGTGCTGACAAGCATTTATCCTCTAGGAGGAAGTAAGCCAAGTCTGTCCCACTCTTTGGAGAGTCCTCTCCAAGAATTGCATTTAGGGTCAGAAAGGACAAGTGACACTGGATTTTGAAATGAATAAATTGCATCCTTGAGAAAGCTTGGTGGTGTAAAATAACAAAGACATAGGTGGGGCTGTCACAAAATTTAGTGAAAGTGGTAAGATTTTTGTAATACTTGTACTTCCCTGATAAGTGTTTTATTAAGAGGCAGAGTGTAATTTACACCAGAATTTTCTGTTATTATTTGCAAAGGGAAAGGCGATGTAGTTGTTGCTTTTTCTGTAAGCTAAATTTCCAAAAAGTGCTTCTCAGTTTCATGCTGAAAGTCTGCTCTACAAGTGCTTAGAAAGCCAATGTCACTTGGTGTCAGCAGTGAAGCAAAGCATCGCCTGCTTGTACCCTTTCATTCCTGCCTTGGAACCATGGGCACGGCTTTGCTTTGGTTTCCTTCCTCATTAGACACTTCTCTCCGAGTTTGCTCAGTCTCCCTGCTTTGCATCTTTTTCTACAATGACTAATTTGTATCTTCTCCAGGCTTCCTTCTTGGATCCACTTTTACTTTCTTTCTTTCCATTTTCATGTACTGCATTAATTTGGTTCTGTAGAGTAGATTTCCACTTGGGTTCTCATTTTACACAAATTTATCTCCAGGTGGATGCCAAAACCCCAGATGATAATATATTGATTGCTGCAGTCTTGTTGAACATTGATGTTGGGATATCAAGCAGTTGGTTAACTTGCCCTGTCAGGCTGACTAACCTGTATTTGTAAAGCACCTTTACCGTCCTTTTTTTCCATGTTACATTTCTGCTCCGTCCCTCAGGCTGTAATACCAGACACTGTGCTGCGCTCAGTCACTTGGCGTTGCTAGCCATGCAGTGCCATGTCTAAGAATGGCTCATTATCCTCTCGGAGCTGAGTGTCAGAATGTACAGCGAAAGGAGTTTATTTTTAGGAGGTAAGATCCAAATGCGCTCACAGTCGCTCCAAATTCCTCTGAACTTTGAGAGAGGCACCACTTCAAACAACTGTAAAAGTTGAGAACTAAATATTTCTGGTTCGAGGCAAATGTGTCCCTGTGGAGCCAAGCTGTGTCCTTAGATGATTCTGTGCTGTTCCTGCCGGAGGCGGGGGCCATCCTGCCTGTGAATGCAGAGCAGATTGTAGCAGGATGCAGGGGCTTGAGAGTGAGGACTTTATGAATCGGCACTTCTGCTCTTAATGCTTTTTCTTAAGACATAGATGGGAGAAAATTAAATAACCGCTGTGAGGCTTAACATGCACTTTGCTCTTCATGCTCTTCATAAAATTATGGGAAGGAAATTTGAAAGCTTGTGTTTACATTTTGAAATAAGTGCCCTGAATTCCATATACCTTAAAATCTATATTGTTTTACGAGTCATACCCTTCTCTTTTCTACTGCAGCCTTTGCTGGTCTTAACTGTCCCCATATTATCAGCTTATCTTCAGTGAACACAATTGATCCCATGCCACTTTTCTGTGGAGTTCCTTATTGTTAGGCTGGAGGCTAAAGTAACACGTAGCAGATTGATGGCCATGACATGAATCATCCTTAATTTTAGGGCTGCAGCTTCTGTGTTAGTCCTCCTCCTCACATTCAGACATGAGTCTTTTATCAAAGAAAGCTCATCTTGGTGATCGGGCCACTAGGCTTGCAATTTCGGGCTCTACCACAAAAGTGTGATAGGTACCTCTATCACACCATTTCACCTCTCCTGCCTTTGTGTCATCCCCCTGCAAGGGGCAGCCACTGTGTTCTTTGGCATCAGGACCTTGTACACCAATGGTGAAAATTACAGGGGTGGTCAGATGGCCTCAGCTGAATGGGCTCCTGAGGAATGCAGTTTCCTTCCTCTGTAAATTATAAGTGATGTTGGTTTGGGTGGCACTTCTCCCAGGTGAGACTACTACCTGCTGAGCCCAAGGACCAGCTGAACAGCATGTTCCTATAATAGTAGTCTTTTAAAATATTTTACAGGGAATTTGTATGAGGTGGAGTAAGAATAAATATAATTGCATTGTACATTTTCCACAAAATTTGCGATAAACCTCTAACAGGGCAAAGCTTGTTGCAGCATGATTAAAGGAATCCTGCTGAAATGAAGTTTATCTTTATTGCCGTCACTTGAGGAGTTTGTAATGCAACAGCGTAAACAGACCGTAAGATTTTTAATCTTAAAATACTAGAAGCACTTTTAACCTTAAAAACTAGAAGCACTTTGTAATATTATCAGTTGCTTAACCAGAAAGACAGTAGTGTACAAGTTTAAGTTAAAGGTCGGCCTTTCAAGCTGATCCGATATTTAGAAGCAAACTTTCCACACTTGATATCATCCCTACATGGCGAGCAGCTCCTCTGCAGGTGTCAGCAGCCTGCAGCTCTGCTGAGCACCCAGTGCTGTGTAGCCCAGACTTACCGAAGTGCCCATGCTCTGTTGTCAGGAGAGAAGTCAGTGGATGATGTAACCTTAACTTGTAGGTTAGAGAACATGTCTTCTGTATCTTCTGCATTTTTTTTTCATCTTGCCTCCTGAAATTTGGAAGACCTAAGGAGTCTGTGGGTTAGAATAATGATTTATTTATTTATTTATTTATTTATCAAAAGTAATTGCAGTCTGCCTTGGTCTGTGTAACCCATTGTATGCTGCTGGTTTATTCATCAAAATCTTCATTATGAACACAGACACCTGACACTTCAATTTAAAGAGAAGGAAAAGTCTTGGAACTATTTTATGCTGAATTCTGATCTAAGAATTACAAGCATTTCCTTGTCCTGATGAACAGTGCTGATTTTCCTGCTGAAATTCTCTCCCTGTGAAATTTCATATGAGAGTGTATTTTAATAGCTGAGTTCTTAACCTTTCCAAATAGAAGCATATAATGTAAATAATGATAGAATGAAATTCCACCCTTAATTTGAGCTGTGTTAGAAAGCCTGGATATAACATTATCCTATTACTTTTTTCCTTTTCTGAAAATGAGTATGTACTTCTGTCACTTGGCTTTACACACATTCATACACCATTTAGCACCCTTTACTCAGACAGATGAGATATTACCTAGGTAATCTAGCTCATTTATCTTCAGCAGTGCAACTTGTGCATGGCATTATTCACCAGTGGCACCTGCTAGGCTAGAATAGAAGGGTTTTAGCAGGAATGTGTAAGTTTGGTTTTGTTTTTTTTTTGTTGTTGTTTTTTTGTTTGTTTTTTTTTTTTTCAGTCGTGTCCAAAACTGTGTATTTAGATGCAAGTGTATTTTCGTGTGATGAAGCCCAATTCAATTCAGGAAATACCACCCAAAGCACTTTACGAACTCTCTTCTCCATAGTGTTGTCCCCCTTTCATGCTTTTATGGCTCCGGACTTCAGTGCAGGAGCATTGGGGAAACGGTAATAGCACAGATCATCAAATGTTGAATCCCCAACAGCTTTCCTGTCCGCTGTTAATGAAGGCTCGTTACTGGCAGACAGCAGAGCCAGTAAGGTCTAGTTCAGCTGACTCAGTTGCACAGGAGCTTGGAGTGTGAATTTGGGAGGGAGTCCTTGTTAGAGGTTAACATGAAGAAATTGTTCATCGAAAGCTGACTGCAGACTTCCCAGCTATACCTTCTTGCACAGAAGCCTTACAACACAGCTCCTAATGAGGAATTGTCTGGTTAGTCCCTGCTACACGTGCTTTATCCAGAGCTCTCGTTACCGGTATGTTCACGCAAGCAGCTTGAGGATCAGTGAAGTCTTGCACATCACAAGTTGCTCGTTATTATTGGTTCAGTTAAGCTGATGCAAAGTACCCGTGAGCCCCTCTTCATCCCCTCTTTTAAATTCCTTCCTGGAAGAGTGGGCTCATGGCTTTGGGCTCATCTTCAGTGTCACAACTTCCATCTCCAGCATTTTTTCCCTGTGGAAGTTGTGATGGGGTAGCTGGGAGCCAGTGAAGAGCAGTGTGCTTTGCGGTGAGATTAGCGAAGCCGTGTCCATGGGTCAAGTGGTAAATGGGGAATAAACAAGGCCCCGTGTACCTCTTTTCATGTAAAAATGCAAAGACCAGGGACTTATTTTGCTCAGCAGTCTTACGTGGAAGAGTGAGAGGAGTTTTATTTGAGATACTTCAGGATTCTCTATCAGATTCTTGCTTCGATTGAAAAAAAAAAAAAAAAAAAAAAAAGGTATGATCTTGCCCGACAGTAAGTGGCAATGGAAGAAGGAAAGCAGGTTTCAAATCTTCTTCATCGTTGAAGTGTTGAAGTTGTGAGACTGGAAATTCCCACTTTTATTTTTCTGAATGGCTCCCCAGAGTTTTAGGCCAGCAGATCACTGCTAGGCTTGCAGAGTAGGGAGGAACGTTATTACTCTTTAGCATAAACTTAAAGACAGTCAGTGGCTTCATGCCCCACAGCTTTAGGAGCACTTGGCTCTAGATAGGGTATCTCCTGCCGCCCCCTAACAGAAAGACGAAGTTAGAAAAGAGCTGTCTCTTGGCATAAGGAAACACCTTTCTGATGTAAATGTCTCATCAGCATAGGTCTGTCAACCTGTGTTTTGGAAGAAAAGGATGCTTTCTTCCTCACCTCTCTAGGCAGTGGTGAATCATTAGAAGTGCCTTTTGTTTGTTTACAGTGAGGTTGACCCCACAAGACCACAAATGTCATGCATGATAGATTCGGTGACAGCTGATCCCTTTGTCTGGGGCGCTACCATGAAAAATGGTTTAATTTCCTAAGTATCACCTTCAGAAATTATTTAGTGCCTTTTCTGCTTAAATTATGAATCTGTTGCAGCAGGGAGAATGCTCAACAGAAGTTGTCTGTAGGAAGAGGAAACCTTCTCATATATCAGCAGCATTAACTCAGCAAGCAACCTCCCCTAGGGTACAACTACACAGCCCAGTGCTGTTCTGTGCAGGGATACCCACGCTGGCTCACAAGAAGCTGTAGTAATGTAAAATCATGAGCTGATTTCTCTTCCCTTTTAAGTGTTTGCAGTTCCTACGTAGCTTAGATAAATACAGTACGGAAATGATAGCAGACCAGATGATGCCTTCGGAACCTGCACTGTCGGGGTAAGGTAGAAAAAAAAAAAAGAAAGAAAATGTGTGCCTTAGTCCTCTATGAGACTTTTAAAAATATAAGCTTAATTAAAATAATAATAATAATAATAATAATAATAATAATAAAATGCTAATACTAAGGTGGGAAGAACTGTTCCTATTACTCTGTTATGTTGTCTGTATAGTTGTTGCATATCTACGATTTGGAGCAGCATACTTTGTCATGGTTACAAGACTGAGGAAGGGCTTTACTTAGAATGTTTCATGAGATACTGAAACCTGCTGCTTGCTTGTCTCATCAGTCTGAAGGTCTCAGGGAAATCAAAAGAAAGATCCGGGTGCTCCCAGAGCAAAAATGCAGGTGCTTTAATGGGTGCTCCCAGAGCAGCCCTGCTGTACTTCATGGGTGTCATTCCAGCTGCGCTCAGTGCTGCAACTTGAGGCGTTGTTGCTGTTGCTGTCAACGCTGTATGGGTGCTGCAGGCTCTCGAGGAGCTCTGGCAAGCATGAGGATTGCAAAGCAGCTGGTGCTGTGCCACCAGGCAGAAGAAAGGTGTTCTCCTCCAGGAGCTTGTGCTCTCGAATTCAGGCAGTGTGGAGAAATGTACAGAAAAGCGCAAAACGTGGTATAGATGTTCGCAAACATAACAGAGTAGTTAAATCCACATCAAAACATCAATTATCACTCTAACTAGCGGCCAATAGCAGCACTTTCTAGGCATCATTGAGGCGAATGTAGATTACAGAATAAGATAAGGAAGTTAGAACTTTCAAAACATGGTTTTCTTTGGGGTTTATGTCCTACAAAATTCCTTTGATTTATTATGAACAGCTCAAAAAAACTTGAATATGCACCATACAGCCATAGCAGTGCTTAGGACCACCGAGTGGATATTGGATGTATGGTAATGATAATAGTGGCAAATAAAGGTAAGCCGTGAATACCTGCCATTAGGCATTACAGTACTGTTGTTACAGTGTAGTATCTCAATGCAAGTGTTAGAGAGCGTTTTGTTTATCCATCAGTCCTGAATTCTCTTTACAAGAGAGACTAGCAAGCCTGCTAGAATTAGCTAGAAATTGGGTAATATTAATTATTGTGAAAATTGACCTTTAACTGCTCCCTTTCATTTTTACAGTGAAGGGTGATCTTGTGCCCATACGATTGTAGATTAGTTCAGTTGCACATGAATAGTGCTGTACTGTTAAAGAAAGGTTGTTTGGCATTTACACCCCATTGCGCATATTCAATGCATTTAAAAATATAGGCATCTAGATTATCATCTGCTGCAACTAATACCAGCCCCACATCAAACACGAGTCACTGGCCAGCAAAGAAGCAGTGCAGCACCAGCGCTTCCCTTCCTGTGCTGAGGTTCTTGTTTGCTTTGTAAGTGGGAAAATGATCATCCAATGGCCTTTATGAGTCTCTAGAGCTGGATGTGCTTGGAATAGCTCAAGGCTGACTTTTCGAACAAGAACTAAGCCTTTGCACGCAAAATGTGAAGAACAGTCCTTATTTAAAATAAATGTAACGTTAGAAGCAGAAATTGGTCAAATTCATGAAAACTCAAATTGGAAGTTGCTTGGAAATTTACTCTGAACATATTCTGCCCTTTGAAAATCCAGCTTGGATATTTTATTTCAGTGATTATAATCAGTTAAATATGCAGGGTGGGATCATGAGTTTTTGGATGTGCTGATTTTCGGTAGGACTGTTGTATAGGTTGGTATAATCCCACACGGTTCTGCAATGACCCGACTTTATGGAGATAAGCAGCTTACCTCCAGTGCGCTGTGAGGTAATATCTTAATTGCCATTTCTTGTGACAGGAAAGTAAACACATTACTTGATATTTTTTCTTTCTAACGGCAATTTTAGACCTTCCAAGAATATGACCTCTAGCCAGTGGGCACACCACTGAAGAATGGGGTCCCCCTCAGCTTCTACTGCCTTGAGTGGCTCCGTTTTCCTGCACCTCAGCTTCTCTACACGGCTGCATTTAAGAGAAGAGAGCAGTGATTGTGGCCTGCTCCTTGAAGTGCTCTGGGTGTGGTCTGTTGGTCAGTTTTTTTTATATATATTTTTCTTGTTTTTTTCAATCTAATTTCTGCAATTAAAGATATGCAGCCTTAGATGGTATTTTTGGACCAGAAGAGAAGCTGTTGGGGAGTAGTCGTTTTTTTCTTTAAAGCTTAGGGTTTAGAAGAAGAAAATAATGAAGTAAAAAGCTACCCCAAAACTCTGAACTCACCTCTGAGTTTTTGGTTAGCTTCACATCTGCTAACGTTGGGTAGATTTCCCCTCACAAGAACATCCCTGTCCCATGCAGCTGCTTCAGGGCTGCCCCTCTGCTGATGTATTTAAGGCAGTGCAGTTTCTCAGCGTGTGGACAAGCTCATACCAGCAGAATATATATGAAGAAAATTGGTGAAGACTACCAATGCCAAATTCATGAATTGCATTATCAATGCCTTATATTTGGAAAGAGCCATGAATCGCATTACAAGATAAAGAATGATTTTTTCCCCTCCGGTGCTGAAAGAAAAAGCAATATATGATCTGAAGTCTAGCTTTGATATTTCTCTCTACTCTTCTCTTTTTCAAAGCTTTCTTATAACCAATAAAATTCACAGGTTTGCCATATCTTATTCAGTGAGGAGGCAACTTAAAAACTAATATGCTGCATTGGCACCAAGTGAAAGAAATTGATTTAGAAGATGACAGTGAAGGGGCCTTGCTGAAATGTGTGTAGCTAGGCAGTGTCATACTTCCTTGGAAAGCATTCAAATTGATTTCTCATGGAAACGAATTCCTGTGGAACTGCATCAGACAAAAAAAGCTTCCTTCCAAAAGCATTGATTTGTCCTGTGGGCTCCTGCTAGTGTACCACCATGGTGCCAGCCCGTGTGGCTTTCCTGCAGTAAGTGTGCTTTGACACCCACTCGGCTAGGGTAGTGCAGCCCGCTCCAGGTGGCTGATGAAGACGCCCGGTGCTGCTCCCATTTTAACTCCTGTTTTGTCCCTTGGGCAGGGCAGGGTATGTCTTTCTTTGTGTTCCTGCAGAACAGGCAATGGGATGACTGAATCCTTGGCTTCTCCCCCCTCCTTTTCCAGAGGTTTGAAATCGAAACCCCTGTCCTTGTTTGAAAAAAGAAGTGTCCGGGGGGGAGCGGGGGGGCAGGAGGGAAATACAAAACAGCTTGGTGCTGCAATTACATATTGGTTCAAAATCTATCTGATTTAGATAACACTATTTAAGATGCAGATAGACTAGATACCCGTTTCTGCTCATTAGCTGACTCATGGCCATCCTGAGCTTCATTCTGCAATCCAGAAATTGCCCCAATTCCTTCAGAATCCCTGTATAAGCCTGAAGAAGACCACCACCACTTACTTTCCAATGTTGACTTCACCAGCTGCAAGACGTCTCTCTAAGAAGCATCACTGGGTCTGCACCGCAAGAGTTTGTAGAAATTGCTCAGAATTATTTTGCAGGCATTTCCATCTCAAGGTACATGTAAAAAGAACAAATAAAAAGGTTTCTGGCTTATACAATGGCCAGTTGTCCAGAGATCCAGGGATTCCCTTGGGAAGAAGATCGTGGTACGCACAGTTTTACTGCAGAGCCTGCTGGTTTATAGAGTACAGCTGAGCTTTCATGCAGGTAAGCAATACCTAGAGAAAAAGCGATTATAACCACGAAGACCTGAAGAAGGGCAGGGAGATTAAGCACTGTTTGGAAACATGCCTGCTAAGATACACTGGCTGCAGGTTTCATATTCCCAGTGGAAGAGATTGCATGCATACTGTAACGCAAAGAAGGAATAATAATACCGAATGGAAATGGAGCAGAAATGAGTGCGAAGGTTTTGCGGTTGCTTCTCTTCCCTTCCTCCACTTAACCACGGAGTCTGTCCATGGAAGGAAATGTTAGAAGCAGCTGCTGTTTCCTCTGGCAGCTAGAGTTTAGTAAGTCACTAACTCGCAGGGTGTTAAGTCTTTTGCAGTTGTTGAAGAAAGATCAGAGTCTGTCTTCAAGTAGGTGAAATTCCCTATACAAGTTTGGTGCTGCTGAACTCACTTCTGCTTTGGAGTTCGTTATTTGGGGGCTTAATTGTCTGTGCAGCTTAATGCCTGTGTACTTTTAGCTGCAGCAAAATGCACTTGAAAACACTTCTTGCATTTCCAATTAAATTGTTCGGCTCAGGTGCCTCTATCCATTTGGATACAGAGTTCCCTTCCTACTTGCCCCTTCTTACGGAGCTAATATTTTGCTGTTCAGCTAACCAAGCCAGAACCTTTCCTCTTTCCCCTGCAAGTCTCCTGTTTTTATTGTACGAACTCAGAGCTGTGCATCTGAAGGTTGTTTGAAACTGAATCAAAACACTCAGAGTCCCTCCAGTACTGGCATCGAGCATTCATTTCTTACAAAATTTTGCTGTCTCCTCTGAATTCAAAGCACGTTTCGCAGGTGGCTCACAAGTGAGTGCATTTGGAGCGGCTGCATTTGTTCGGTTATTAAAAGAGAAATGAAGCTCTTAATAGGGCCTGCTGGAAAAAGTGGACTGAGCTGTTGTGGAAAAAAAAATGAGCACCGTGACAAAAGGTTTCAGATTTTCTGTCGTGCTTTTTCCTCGTTTGAGGAAATGAATTGAGACGTGTTGTTTTAGAATTAAATAGAAATGCAGCATTGTCAGCTGTACGCTCTTTGAGGGTGACTTAAATGTTTTCTTTGTGTTTCCCTGCGATTGTCAGACCTTCTCTCAGTTTTTATCTTTTATGCATTTTGATAATGACAAAAATGAGAGCACAGGTAAAGGAAAAAAAAAATGGCTGCCTGATTTGTATCAGCAGAGAATTTCTTTTAGCTTGAAATATTTTGCCAAAATCACACATCTTTAAATGATAAGCAAACATTTTAAATGAAATATTACCCTGCTAAACTTACTTTGGTTCTCAGAGGGCTCACCAGGAAATCACTTCAGACAACCCTACCTGTACGTGAAGGGAACAAGAAAGAGGTCTGTCTGAGTATGGCTCAAATAAGGTAGCGTTAACACTGTAATTTATTTTATAAGAAAACACTGATTTTTGAAAGCAAATGGAACGGTGTATGAAGATCTTGGGTAATTGTTACCTTTTCAGTCTGGTGATTATTTGGGTGTCACACCAAAGACAGTTTTCCCCTGAAGAGGAAGTAGGGATTTATTGATTTTGGTAGCATTTTGTTTCTGAAGTGTTATGGAGGGGAAGATTTGTGTATTTTCAAATTATCATGTAATGATAATTACTCATGTAATCAGGACTTAATGTCTCCGTAGGTTTGATATCATCAGATCAGAAATGACTCCCTGGAGAAGGATTTTGGTCTGTATTTGCATGGTACCCGTGCCTCTGGGCTCTCCCATGTAGCACACAGTCATCCCTCTAGAGGCTGACAGGCAGTCACAGCTCCAAGCCCTGTTGGACACAATCCTCTGTCAAGACTTGGATATTAATTACTTTTAATGAACTTGGAACATGCAGTATACATGAAAATACTGTTTTCAAATGCAGTATCTTGCAAAGTAAACAATAGAAGTTGGTACCCCAGAAAGCGAGTTCTATTTAGTAAAATATATTTTTCTGTCTTTATTTTTGAAAAAAGAATATGCTCCAAAACAGACTTTTTGGCTGGTTTCTACTCAGCAGTTCTGCTTGCACCTGGCGCTAGCACTACCACAAAAGCAGCTCACCCTTTTCCAGGCTGACTTGGTGCACGCCCTCGGCAGAAGGCTGTCCCTGGCAATGCAGAGGCTCGTGGGTTAAGTGCTAGAGCATAAAAAGACTGAACCGAAAGATACCTAAATACCTGAGGTGTCAAATACGGTAACTCTGCTCTGCTCGTGAAACTCAGGTTTTATGAGTATCAGTCTGAACACTGAGCGGTGGCTCCTGTATTGCAGAGCAGAATACCAATGTCCCCTCCGTGTCTCCTTGTAATTGCACAGCAGCAGAGCTTAGCTGTGGGCTGTCGATACCATTCGGGGTGCTCAGATCACTTTCCTGTTTTGCTCTAGTGCTGTATGATAGATGACAGTGGAGATGAATGAATTGTATATTTTATTTAACAAAGACTAAAATAAATTAGTTAGCAATGTACTGCCTGGCCTGAACACCTGGTAAGTACTAGAGGTTTTCATTATCCCTCAAGAAATCATTGACTATTTTATGCGGTGCAGTAATGTATTATTCATAGACAATTTCGTTGGTAACATTACTGCAGATTCTCAATGTAACAAGAATGTACATAAAGTCATGAAATCCTTAGGAAGAGAAAGATGGGTGATCTTCCATAAAAGTAAGATACGTGCATATGCATACATACAGAGGACTACAGGTCTGCGTGGAATCGGGCAAATACCTTTTAATCATGGCAGTGAGCCTTTTTCTTAAAGCATGTCTGATGCTATTCCCTATAATCCACTAATCCCTCCAGCTTTACTAGTGATAAACTTAAAATATAGGGCCGAAATGTTGTTCTCTTCCAGAAGCTGAATATTTTCAGTATCATCGTTAGGAATTTGCCCGTATTCCTGACATCGATGGGTATCCGCCGCTCCAGCCAGAACTCAGTAGGTAGGAATAAGCACCTGGACAAGTTGTGGTGTGGACTCCTGATCAGAGACCTTGTGAAGCTTGCGTTGAGTGCAGTCTAAAAGCACTTTGTGTTATTCCTTTTTTCATTTTGCGCTGCCTTTTATGGTTGCCCTTGAAACTTCGCAGGCGGTGCCGTTATCCAAGCGAGATGTGTTGCAGTTGGGGTGTTCTGTGCTGGGTCGGGCACTTCGGAAAGCTTTTACCACTTCATAATTTAAATGCATGTTTGTCCCTCTTTAATTGGAAAGTTGTATGAAGTGAAAGGTTTGTGTTTGTTTGCACGGTTTGAAGGCTACTTTGACTTTTGGTTACCGAGGAAACCACTTTACGGCAGAATTGGATCCCAGCGTCCTTAAACTCCACGTTATTTTAGTGTTTGTGCATCCTTCACGTAACAGGAACTATTTAAAGCATTTTAGTCCCCTAAGGGGTCTGTCAGATGTCACTAAGGAGGGTTGAGGGGACTTGAAAGTTCCTCCAGCACTGCAGCTTCCATTCCATTTCTATGTTTCTTGTGGGTGCAGGGCTGAACCTGACATCAACAGCATTGCCTCGTTGTGCCTTTTGAGTACGTACACTGGGACATTGCTCTGTACCTTGTAACCCTGAATTTCTTTTCTACTCTTCTGCCTCTCCATGTGCAGCAATACACACCAGTGATACTGTGGTGTAAGCCATAGCTAGGTGTGATATGATATGCTGGAGACTGTACTAGAGCAGCTGTGAAGCTGGGAGAATTGCCTGCTTCATGTAATGATGAAATCTCACGTGAAGAAAGCAAAGGAGGTGACGTGTCTACAGCTCTGCAGTTCTCATCCATCTCGTAGTCAAGGTGGTGCAACAAAGAACAAAGCAATGTCTTGGAAAACTGCATTGGCATTAGGGTGCCTCATAGCTCTCAGACAATGGGGTTGTTTCCAGGTCCTATGGCATTAGTAGACTGGATTTGCCCTTAAGAATAACCCAATTCTGGCCTTGCACAAGCGAGCTAAGGGAATGCAGCCTCAGTCTTGGCTGCACATCTCCTGGCTCCTGACACTGGGAGCCACCTCCCTCAGCCTGAACTCTGCTGGCAGCAGGAGGTCTCTTCCCAGAAGCTATCAGAACCACAGAACAAACATTTGCTGCAGTGAATGTAACTTCTGGGGCAGGAGGATGCCATTAAACCCAAATCTGTAGTAGGGGCAACTTCATAGCATCTATCAGAAGGTTGCACAGTAGCCAACTCTCACCCACACTGTGATATTTAACAGACTGCCTGGGCTGGATTGGGAAGGCACTTCATAACTCCGTTGTAGTTGAGGCATTGGGCTAGGGAAAGAGAGGAGGGGAAAAAAAAAAAAAAAAAAAAAAAAAAAAAAAAAAAAAGGTGACTTCTACCCCAGCAGCTCAGACACCAGCCAGCCAGAAGCAGCTTCAGATCACACAAGCTGCAAAAGCAGTACCCTTCACCAGCAGTTTTCTCCAAAATGTCAGGAAAAGACAAAATTTATCCACAGTGGTGGTTAAGAGGGAGTGGAAAAAAAGCTTCCATATTTATTTATTTATTTATTTTACTTCTAGAGTCACATCCTTACATCCCTTTAATGTGGAGTATGGGAATGTTAGTACAGAGGAAAAACTCGCTTCAATAGCAGGTTCTGCTGCGCAGCAAAAGGCTGTGGCTGCACAGGAGTGAGCCTCCAGCCCGGAGGAGAAATTTCACATCATCTCTGGAGGCTAATAAGGGCATGACCTCCTCGCCTAAGGAAAGAAAGATTCCCCGGGGGATGCTGTTCCCTGCTGGCTGTTTTACATCTTGCCAGTCCCAGCCTACAGTTCTGGCCCTCCTTTGCAATCAGCAGCGCTTGTGTTTTTTCTCCTGCACCACTTCCAAGACCAGCAGATTCGGCTAGACATTGACTTTGGGGCAAATGACCAGGAAAGGCTTTGCGGCCAGTGTGGTCAAGAAAAATGGCAGCTACTGTGAAGAAAGCATGGGGTGAGAGTGAAGTTATCAAAGAGAAACTTTGGGTGGCTAGGAGCTGGGAGCTGTGCTTGAATGCCAAGTGCTGGTGTTCCCAGCAACTGGAGCAGTGCAAGTGGGCTTCAGTACATCCGGGCAGGTTTCTTTTTTTTTCAGTCCTAGTAAAATGTAAACTGCATTAAATGAGTTTTGAAGGTTCAGGGGCAGAACTGGACCATAGAATGAGGTGATCTGGAGAAACATCGGTGGAACTGATGTATTTACTTTGGCATCGTTGCAATCTAAACGCTTCCTGAAAGTGAACTTATTTCTGCTTTTGTATTTTGGGACGGGGGTAAGAGGGAGAAGAGAAGCTTTGACAGTGACAAAATATCCCATTTTGATTCTGGGAAGTCTCCTTTTATTTAATGGCATCATTTTAAAATTATAATGTGATACGCAAATGCAATCTAAATGACTTCATAACACAATGTTTAGATCAGTCCCAAGTAATTCTCTTTCTCTGAGAATGTCATGGTTAATTCTGCTTCTTAACGAATTCAGACTTGGAAATCTCAAATCCTTTGATGAACCCAACTGTTCATCATTTTATGGGTGCTTGTCTTCAGGTGCTCTGTTTCGGGCTGCGGCAGTCACTCCATAACACAGACGGCAGTGTTTTCCACCTACTCCGAATCTTCCCTGTTTGGGGTGAAATCCCATCAGAAAAGGACTGCCTTCTCCTGTGTAAACTGTGAAGCAGAAAGGAGCAGTGATAGTCATCAAGTTTTCCAGTGTCTACTGTAGTACTAATTCATGTCATATATCTCGTAGCAGGCATTAACAACAAGTGTATATATAATGTTTGACATATTTGCGTTCTAACAACCTTAAACTCCAGGGATTTGAGCCAGCTTCATTAAAACGGTGGGAGAAAACGTTAACAAGTCATTTTAAATGGAGTTGGCATATATACTCGTTTTGACTGCATCGCTTACTGTTGTCCTAGTAATTTAGTTTGGGTCTCCTGGCGCACTGCGTGAATGTGCAGAGGAAGCAGCGTGGCTTTCCTAGAATCACACCGAAAATTTAGCAGTATCTTCATCTCTTACTTGTTCTCTATATGTATGCATCTGTGTGTAGGCAGAGATACATGTGTGTGCTTTCAAATATGCAAAGTGCTGTGAAGCATAAGCTCAGTTTTTGGTGCCTAAGTCTCTCAGGTGTTTTACATCTTGGTTGTTAAGACAGGTAGTGGGGTTTATATAATTCTGCTGTCTGTGCGTGTGTGCTCATCTCGTTAGTCCAACAGGCTTCGAAGATACTGGCCAATTCCAATTACATTTGGAAGAGAAATAAAGGTGTTAAAGGGGCTACACTCCTGCAGGTTTTTAAGTATTAGTGGCTCGTAGTGGAGCCACTGTCAAGAACAATCTAACTTTTTCAGACAGCAGGAAAGCATGGAGAGACTAGTCAACTCATTTTACTAGTTCCTACAGCTCATTTAAATTATTTCAATATACCTAATTTATACAGTGCAGCATGTGCCTATACACACTGATCTATGTATTACACAAACGAATATTGTTCACTGAAATTCTTCCAGAAATTAATTGTGCTCCCCTTTGTGTAAAGCATAACCTCAGCTCCACCTGGTGGCTGTGTGGATTAATAAGACAAGGCTGCTAAAACACAACATCTGTGATTTTACATTTTGTCTAGTAAAAAAATAGGTACATCACCAGACATACAGATGTGTATTTATATATATATTTATATTGTGTATGAAATTTACCTCCACCCTATTCCATTATCTTGAGAACAAAAGGTAGAGCTTTATGAGAAAGGCCAGATATTTTGTCTGAGTTGCACTGCCCTCCTGATTTACAACTCTCCCACTGTGACCCCTAGAACAAAGTTTGAAGCCCACTCTAAAATCTGGAATAGTCATCACCTGTCAAATCCTGCTAATTCTTCACTAATACTGTATTTTTCTAAAAGTCAGATATAACGGAGAATTATTCTTCTTTTTCTCTGCTTGTATTAGGGAGGCATTGTTTGTAGGTTTTCTGTTATGCAAGCTGTTCTGTAGTCTGCAATTATTTTTATTCCAAGTGGGATAACAAAAGGAATTCCGAAATTAATTTTTCATCAAAAATTAGTGTGAGAGCTGGCAGAGTTTTGGATTGATTTTGATTACATTTTTAAAAAGCAAAAATGAGAGCAATACGCTAATAAAATTTAAAAAAATAATAATAATGAATCCCTTCTGTTCAGAGGATGCAGTCCTGGCTTCACGTCTTCAGGAAAATGAGTGATGGGAGTGGGTGAAACAGCATTTTGGTGAAAACTACAAGGATTTGATTTGTGTTGTGTCAGTGAGCTGTGCTGCTTCTGTCAGTTTTGTGTGAGCATGAGCGCCTGGAAGCAGGACAGTGAGAATCTCAGCATGACTGAGAATCAGTCCGTAAGGTCAGCTGGAATGCTACAGCAACGCTAATGAAGCTTTGGGCTACTTCATATCAGTTAAATGCATTCTGAAATGAAGCAGATTTTGTTCCAATAATGTTGAAACAATTTGATTTTTGTGTGCACACACCCTTTAAAAATGTTATTTCTGGGCCTGACTTGTTTGGATAGCCTCAAAAACAAACCAAAACAAACAAGTGTTTGATTAAATTTAACAATGTGGCTGGCAAATACGTCACTCTTCACCCCATTTGTCAATTATTAGAATACGTGGTGGTTCTTTTAGGTTTGCAGATCTTGTATTGCATGTAGCTGGGACCTTGGAAAAGCATTACAGATAAGGTACTGATCGGAGTAGGAAATTGTGAGATAGCCTGATAAGGAGCAAGTCAAGCCCAATTGCTTCAGCAGAGAGAAGAAGCAGAGCCCAAAGCTTGTGGCATGGGGCAATCCAAGGCTGGAATTCACTTATTTATCAGTCATACTGCCTCTGCTGTACAGTGACATATTCGGTGTGGCTAGTGCTGCAAACAATGAGCAAACCTGAACGCGGATGAGGAATGGGGAAGACTAAGTTAAGGCATAGCCAAGTGCAGCAAATATCCAGGTAGAACAAATTTCTCTGAGTCAAGAGTCCTTGCAAAACAAGGAAATCTTGCAGGCAGTTTTAGTTGTTCTTAATATGTTCGAGCTTGCTGTGGAAAGCATCTTGCTCATCACAGAAGTTTAGTGTCATGCGTGCCTGGCTTGTGCCATCATGAGGCATTTGGGAGTGGAGATGTTGCATATTCTCTCCTTGTTATACTTTGCATGTTCCTATTTCTAGTATGTTGAAGAGCTTTTTATAGCCACACGGTTTTATATGTCTTTGTGACATTTACCCTGCATCCTTTTCTCTACTTCTCAGTTTCCTAATGAACAAGCTGCAGGCTGCGTATTTGCATACATTAATGCTTTGTCAACTCTAACTCAAGGCGGAAGACTGTCCCGGGCAGAAATACCATCTTGTTTCTGTTGTTCCTGTCAAAAGACTTAATGCAGATGAATATATATATATATATATATATATATATTTTTAAAAAAAAAGTACTTAACATTTGGATACTTTTAACCAATTCTTTGCACAGGTTGCCTTCCTGCCTTGGACATTTATAATAATACTTAAGACCTCAAATAAGAACAGTTTCTCCATGCATGAAGAAGTATGTGTATTAATGATTAAATATAACCTTTCTCCTTAAGCTGTGTATGCTCGTGGCTAGAAAAGGGCCAAAAAATGGCCATCACTCTCTAGGAACTGATGCAGAAATCACAAGGTGTGCCCATGGTCCCCCTGTGTTCTGTCAGAAGGGAGATTTAATCTCTGCTGCCAAAAATGAGACAATTCCCTCCCCCAGTATAATATATAAGCTTGAGGTTAATTAAAATGTGTCATCTACTACTAAGCAATTTACTTCAGAAAAGAAGAAAGTGGCACCAGAAAAGTTATAAGGCCTTTCCTCTTGCTGGCAGTCATAAATGGGGTGCTCCAGAGGAGGGAGATGTGCAGAAAGTGAGAAACAAATCCCATATGACAAAACTGTTCCCCCTTTCTGCTGCTTACGTCCTTGCACTGGATGCTGAGGGCACGATGGCATCTGCAAGATGCCCATTTTCCTAAGGACAAACCAACAGAAGTATGTTAGGAAGCAGAGCTCTTCTGTGGTTTTTGTTAGTGTGTTTTTGTTGTTGTTGTTGTTGGTCTTTTTTTGATTCCACCTCATGAAATTCATGTGAACTTTCCATGACATTTATAAAGCGAAACCCAAAACGACAAGAGAGCGATCCTGCCTGCGTGCTTCAGTATTCACATTCAGGTGTGGTAGGGGATCACTGTCCAACAGGGCTACGTATCGATCTGGGGAACGACGCTGCTTGGTTTGGAAGGATCAAAGACTCAGCACGTCGCCTGTGGACCCCCTGGTTCTCCCCAACCCTTTTGACACCAGTAACCTCACTTCTGCTTTGCCGTACACCGTGCAAGTATTGCAGGTGCTCTCAGGGAGCCAGGCTCTCTGTACATACAGAGACAAGGTTTGCTAAGGAATGCTACCTCAAAAAGGGCACGGGTTTACATCATGTCCCCGTAGAGACCCTGAAATGCCAAATAACGAAAGACACGGTAAATTTGTAAAACATTTGTTCTATAGCAAAAATGGTCTGGCACTGTGGCTCCATAAGATGCAGGGAAGGAGGCTGCCCTGACAGATAAGCACATGGCACATGCCTCTCCCACCCCCTGTAGCCAGACATGTTTCCATGCAGGGAAGCCTCTTTATTTGTGGTTGGGGTTGCTGTTTTGCTTGCGCAGGCAGAGAAACAGGCATAAAAAGTCAGAACTGCATAGAATCACCGAGTCTTTTGTGGAGACTGTAGGATTTTGTAGCACTTCTTTACAGCATCGCACAGAGAACTATTGACTACACAACATGGGGGTTATGTGGCAGCAGCAGAGGTATTCACTTTCTTAGTAGTAGCTAGCCAAAACATATCTTTTTTATCTTATTTTAACCAGAAGGGCAAAAACTGATCTTATGTGAGCAAGAAGAAAGATAGTGGGTGCAATGAAAATCCTGAGAGCTCTCCCTGGGGCTGGCTGAACTCTCCATCCAAGCTGCACAGCTTTAGAAGAAGGCAGGAGAAGCGGAGCTCCAAGGCCGTGTTTAAGACCAGCGACTGCCACGTGGCAGTAACCCCCTCTGGTTTGTAAGGAGCCTCACACAGGCACTTCACAGTCCATTGAAAAGTAATTTTTAAGGATCACAGAAATACTAATTGTGGGGACTGGAAGGAAGTACAACACTTTTCCAACTAGTATGCATCTTCATAGTGCTTTGTCTAGCCTTTGTTTAACTGATATATCAGACATAGTTTATGATCTGACCTTTGAATTTTGGGTACTACCCTAAAGAAAGCTTCAGACAGAGAAGGTAGAACCAGATAGCCAAATTCATCTAAGCTGATCTTTTGAACGACTTGTATCTGTACTGTACCGGTTGAAAATCTGAGGTTTTACCATCCTCCCCTGGAGCAAGTTGTTATTCTTGGCATCAGCATTGATGTTACTGTCAGTGAGCACTTTTTCATGTCATTTGCATGCGGTAGCCCCACTCCTCCTCTCCGGGATTGTCACATACACTGCTCTTCCCAAGGATGCTCGCAGGCAGACCTGACGCCCAGTTACAATATCAGGGGCTCCTCCCTGACAAGCGCTTGTTGAAGACCGTGAGGCAAAGTGCTGCTTGGTTTAAGGAAAGGGATCCTCCCCAGAGCTGAGATATTTAGTACCAGCTTAATTGAAATCAAATAGCATGCAAAAAAAAGAAAGAGGCAGCAGAAAAAAAAAAAAAAAAAAGGTGAAGCAGAGCACCTTGTATCAAACGTGCAGCTGAGGGTTAGCTATTGATTGCGGAGCATATGTCAAAAAACACGTCTTATTGTGTGCCCTACAGTGATTTCTGTGTTTGAAATGAAATCTGGTAAGTAGGAACTTGTTTACCTCTGTACATTGCTGCCACATATGTGACAGGAAAATAAAGCACTCATGAAATATCATTAGTGTTTTCTTTTTGTTGATTCCCAAATTTCTGTAGCTGCGGGAAATGTTGGGGAGAATTTATGGTTCCAACCTTTAGTTGAAAATTAATGTAATTGTTAAGCTCTGGGATTATGAAGAGCTGTCTGGATGTCAAGCAGTAACAAGCAGAAAGCCCTTACAAAAAAAACAAAACAAACAAACAAACAAAAAAAATGATAAGTCTGCCCGTGTCTGGGAACTTTTGCGCAGTGAGAGTAATAATCTGCTTTAAAGGGGGAATGTATATGGCCGTAAATAAGAACAACTACTGAAATTGGCAGGCAAGGCTTACAATGAAGCTGGTCCATGAAGATTTACATTAAACACAGCTTTTGTTCCCCCCCCTTTTTTTTTAAATACAGGATGATAGCATGTGTTTGCAGGCTGTTCTCACTTCTGGGGGACATTTTTACTCCTGACTCCAGCCCAGCAATTCCACTGGCTTTGGTGGTGGTGCTGCTGCCTTGCTCCACACAGACATCGGCTCAGTAATACATCCAAGCCTGAGGAGAAAGAGATTTCTGTTCTGCAACTTAACTCCTACCAACTCAATTTTCCCGGTCCTATTTGCTTGAAGGTGCTTCCTACTGAATTCTGCCATCATCTTTCAGAACAGTTAAACGGTGAGACCTGTGGCTGTACAAATAGGATGTTTTAACATGAGCTTCTGGGGCTGTTGCCTCTGCTATCCATAACTTTTTAAGCTGTGATTACTACACCATCATCTCCTGGACAACTCCTTTACCCCATCCACAGCATGCTGCCCATGCATGAGTCCTGTCTGTAGAGACCGGGGAGAAATGATGTCACTCAAATCTGTGAAATCCTTTTAAAAAGGACATTTTAAAAAGGTCTTTATCTGATTTATCGTATGATATTTCTGGTCCTGCAGCATCTTTCATCTGATGATTAGCATCAAAGCACTTTGTAAACCTTGATTATTTAGCCTTCTCAATAGTCTCGGGGTATTTTGAGAAAAAGATTTTGCTTGGCTCACAGTTGAAAGGCAATTTTGTGATGAGATACAACAGATACTTAACAGTACAGAACAAGGTGATATAAGAGCTTTGGCCAGAATTAAAAAAAAAAAAAAAAAAAAAAAAAAAAAAAAAAAGTTGGTGATTGGCTAAAGCCATGGGAGGAAGCTGATATACAAACAGGACTGTAGGAGTTGGATATTTCACAGGCAGTGGAGACCTTCCCTTGCTTTTTCACCTCAATCTTACTTTATTTGTAAAGCTTTAGAGGAAATACAGAAATGGGTACTGAGCAGAGATTGCAGGCTACCTTGTTGAATTAGAGTAAGAAATAGAACTTGTATAAGGGGTTGGAGACTATCAGTTTTGGGTCTGGGGCCATGGCTAGATTTTAAGAAAGGCAAGGGGCATGGGATGCTAGTTTTCTCATGGACAGCAGATGAACTGGATGAGCAGAACCACAGCCTGGATCTGAGGTCCTTGAAAATCTTACATGTATTGGCAGCTGAGGACTCAGGATTCCAATAGCTCACAGGAGGGTTGCTGGGGATGTGGTAGGGTAAAGTAAGCCAGCCAGGCTGGGAAAGGGCCAAGTGATCATCCTGCATCGAAAGGGACGTGTTCACACAAAACATTTAAATTCTGCTTGCCCATGGCCTGTTTCTAATGGAAATAGGTTTTTCTGGAAAACAGCTACCCGATGATAGGTATAAGCCCTCAGAGGTATTTGCACACGCTTTTTACTTCACACCAAGAAAAGGTCAAAAGAATCTCATTGAACCCATTCGTGGTAGAAAATCCAGCGTGCGCTCCATCTTTGTAAGCTTGGAGGAGCACAGATGACCATGGGATTAGCAAATACCCATCCAATTAGTCACCTTGTAGGCCTGGCTTTCAGACACCTTTAAAGAGTTTTACACCCAGACTAAAGGAGCCGGATTTCTGAATGGCTCATTCCTCTTTTGGGAACTACCTATTCCCCCCACATCACAAAGATTTTCAAAGGGTGATCTGGCAGAGCATGCTCTAACCCACTGTGACACAGGCATGCATCTCATGTAGCCTTCAGTCACTAAGTTCTAAAAGGTGGTGCTGAAATCAAAAATGATTTGCAGCCTGCAAAAATAATGGCCAAATCTGTTTAACATCCTTTACAACAATGGTTATGTCACATAATTTTTAGTGAATCTTGTTCATTAGAGGCTGAGCTTCCGCATTCAATGCTGTAAAAGTCTGAAGGGATCATGAAGAATTTGTCTAATTGGCATCATGCATGAAGGCTGCTGGAGCATTGGGAAAGGTTAGATCTTCTGCACCAGTAATGATCTTATTGCCATAGTTACAGCTGTCTGATTCTTATTCTCCCTGCAAGTCAGCAAATCCCGTTAAGAATATTTTCAAAAAACGTGAAAGTCTCACCTGGGATGCCAATAGCTGAGTGGCTGCATGAAAAGCCAGCTCTGCCTAAAGTCATGCCTAGTCCTGCTTCACCTCCGGTTGAAGCCTTCATTGCTGGTAAAAAATAAAATAAAATAAAAATGCTGAGCCCTAGGGAGGGCTATGGAGCGCAGCAGCAGTTTCCTATGTGCTTTGCTTCCCAGGGGAAGGGTATGCGCAGGTTACATGTGTACGGGTGGCTGCCCAGAGAATCCTTTGGGACCAGGGTGACACGCAGTGAGCTTGTCTTGGCAAGGCTGAAATGCCACTGCTCGAGATGAGCTGTGATTCCAGCTGTTCCTGAAATACGGGTAAATGGACCCATCTTTGATTCGCTGTCAGGAAGCTATGCTCGACCTGAACTGTGCAGGTATACAACAGCACAGACTGTGAGCGAGAACCAGAGCAAGGTCATTTATCACTTAAATATGCTTTTGACTGAAGATCCTTGACTTTTATTCTGTGAAGCAGAAGAAGAGTGAATCTGTGAAGAACAAAAGCTCAAGGAAATACAGTTGCTAACCCACTACAACACTTTTATCTCCAAATCCATGATTCTCTGCACGTGCTCTCGGTCCTTCCCACTTGAGGTCTGGGCTTGTAAATGTTCTGTCACCAGGTGAGCTCTTCGGGGTGGCCTGACCTGGGTTAGCCACACTGCCCCTAGGTCTTAGCTTACTACAGGGAACGAGATGGACAAATGATTTTTTCTGTTAAGCTCATTGCCTTGTTGCAAACAGCCAGAAGTTTGGGGCAGGGCACGTTTTTCAGTTTGCTGTAATTCTTGTGGATGTGGGGTGAGCGTCTCCTTCCCCCTCAGGGATAGAGATTCCCATCCAAGCCACATTTGTCACAGGGCCACAGCAGCTCGGTGCAGCAAGGTTGGGGGGAAGTGTCCAGCATTTGGTGGGAAATGCAGTCCACCCAGGAGATCCTACGTGGAAGGAGAAACGTTTAGCACAGAAATTCCCAAGAGGAGCCACAGTGGTATTTCCAGATGTGTCAGCAGCACATGACCATAGGCAGAGTTCAACTTCCTATATTAAAAAAAAAAAAAAAAAAAAAAAAAAGCTTTCTGTGAAAAAGGCTTTTCTATTTTTTTTTTCTTTTAAGCATTTGCCTACATCTGTTTCACAATCAACCCTTATTATTCAGCAGCATGGAAGGGATGAACTCTATCTGCTTGGCATACTCCATGCTAACTGCATTATAAACTCATAGAAAATCCTGAGCTGGAAGGGACCCGTGAGGATTAGCACGCCCTCCTGGACCTTACGGATTGATGTTTTGAACTGTCACCTGTCGCGGATTTAATAATGGCAATTAGTACCTAAAAGTACGTGTGTATTCAAGAGGGAGAGGAGCAAGGACTCTCTTTTAGTCAGCTGAACAGCTGCATTACATCTGTGTAATATCTGGATGAAGCGACTGGTTTCCTCTTGGACTGAAACCATGGCTTTTTGCTTGTTGAGCAAATTGATTAAGATTTCATCAGCCATGACTCAGAAGGCATTAGACCAATGCAATGATGATTTATATAGTATTATGTTATTCACAAGCTGTTGGAGCAATGGGTCAATAGTTTTTAATAGTTTGCAGTAAGAGAACAAGTTGTGGTCTTCGATACGGTTTTTAAGGTGAACCCTACTGATTTAACTGCGAATGCAGAGTTTACGTCGGCAATAACATCTTCAATTTTAGGCTATAACCAAGCTGTAGGAAGCAAAAACTCCATACTGGGTAAATTATGGAATACTTTATTTTACTTGAGCTTGCCCAGCAAGCTAAAATAAACATGCGACCTTAATGTATCAGAAATTCATGTAACATGTTAATTACTCAGTGTGCAGTCATTACACTTCCAGTAGCACTCATTACTCCGACAGCTCTCAAGTGTTTCTGCAGCAACACTTGGCTTGTAGCTATAATGATACCATTTTGCAAGTTTCTGAAGGTGTTTTTTTTGTTGTTCCGACTTGCATTGATTGTGTTTCATTTACCTTTTTGCCACTGCTATTGTTTATTACCTAGAGCTTATCAATTAGCTCAGTCAAGACCCAACGAATACTACTGTTTCACTCAGTAAAAATCAATAAGGAAACTCAATAACTCCTTCCAGAACCCAATAAAGAAGCAGCAAAGTAAAGTGTTCACAGCAGATATGTGCAGAGTGCTTTGGCTGAATATTTTATCTCGTGAAAAAATGATGTTTTTCTTTTAACTGTAACTACCTACTGAACTCAGCCTGAATCTGCAGATAATTTGTTCCTATCTTGCCCTTTTGTTTTTGCTTAAAAGTGCAGAAATCAAGGTGGCATTTTCAGAGAGGAAATATTTTGATTGCTTAGAAATCATATCTTGAGATAAAGTTTAGGAAATGTGAATAGGTTCCATTTTTGAAGGTTAAAACTGTGCTAAAACCAAACTGAAAAGTTGTGTGGAGGGATGGGAAGGGTGAATTTTAATGCAAAAAAGGAAATGTTATGCTTTTCAGCTCAGACCAAAACAACCACCCTCTACTTCCACTTCCTTTGATGATTCTATAGTTGTCATGTTGACCTTTTTGGACATCCATTTTTCATGTTTTATAAATGGAAGTCCCTCTGGAGTATGTTTTTGAGGGCATGGACTGAAGCTCATTAGTTCTGCTTATGTTGAGGCTAATGTAGCAACCTTCGTAGCAATAGGAAATTACTATGTGTTGCAGTTTGGGATGAAAAATTCAAGAGGAATATATTGGATGATGAGGTAACTAATTCTAATGAAGAAGCAGGAGAGCTGTTATAGCACTGTTACAGCAAGATCAGTTTTCAAATGCCATTTAGATCTGGCCAATAATTTTTATTCTTTATACTACTGTAGCAGATTGAGGCCATCAGCCAAGCCAGGATTTGGTATCTTGTGATGCTGCATTGTTTGTGTGCGCAACGCAAGACACCATCCCAGATGATGTCCTTAACCGAACAGATAAGACAAAAATACTGGGGGAAGGAAAATATTTGTTTTGGTTTTGCTGGGCTGACCAATGGAGGTAGGGGAGAAGTTAAGAGAGACTTTCTGGTTGCCCGTGGAGTTGCAAGCACAGCCCCGAGGCAGAAACTAGTTTATCTTGGTTTCCAGAAGGATACTTTAATCTTGTGTTTATCCTTCATGTGCAGAGGATTCAGGGCACAGTAATTGGGAAAAATCAGTGTTTCTCACATTTTGAAATGGTCTAAAGCAAGCGTCCTTTTTTTTTTTTTTTTTTTTGTACATAACAAAACAGCTCAAGGCTTGTCAACAATTAACAGTATGTGTAAAAGCAAAAGCATATATTTTTAAAATATGCTCCACTTTGATCAGATTAGGAAATTCTGTCAGGGCAATTAAAGGAAAATAAGGAAGGATGAAACTGCTCTCAGAGTAATGGAAAAACAATCATCAGTGTGCTAGCCAATTGCGTGTTGTCCCTGCTGGATGCCAGAGGAGAAACATCTAATTTCAAATTGCTTTCCAGGCCTTATCCTCCATCGTGCTCATCCTACTTGGTTCCCAGGCAGTACCAACGCAAACTAGAGGCACCCAGAAGGTGCCCCGAGCATCCTCTAGGATCAGCCACCCTGTCATTGACAAGTGCAGCTCACGCGCTGGCAATGAGAACAACACCAAGGAGTTGAACCAGCACATGAAAATAAAATGTGTTGAAAAACACGGTGACTAAACAAGATGGCATTTAATCGTGATTTATTAGCATGCTTGCTGCCACGTTTCCAGTCCTTGTTTGCTGTTTTGGAAAAGTGTTTCCATGGATGTGCTTACACATTTCTGTCTGCATATCATCAGACATCTCCAAAAAACAGCTCAGCAGCTGGGAGACTGCTAGTGCTCTGGGAAGTGTGCGCATCTCTGGGAGCTGAAGTCCTCTCGATTTTGGAGAGGAGTGGATGGAGGTTGTTGTGGAAAGACTTAGAAACTTTGCCTTCTTACTCATAACATGGAACTTCTAGAAAGCCCATATAAAGAATAAAACAGAGCTTAGGGGGATGCTGTCTCTAAAGACTCCTACAGAAAAACGACTAAAAATTAATGTATTTATTCACTGTAGTCATATGCTCTGACCCATGAAGTGAACGTACCTTGAACTGGTATGAAGTCTTTCCTTTTCATGGCCCAAAAAGCTGATGGCAACAAGAGTGCTTTTCGACTTTCTGTTAGCATCCTTGGGCCCTTAAAGCTAACAACCAGGGCAGGAAGACTTTCTTAATACATCTCCTCGGAGATCTGACCAGCAAATTTTTTAGCAGCATTTATTATTTTCTTCATCTTTGGCCTGAGTTGTCAAGAATGGTAATTAATTATATTGTATCTGTTTGTCAGAATGATTAAGGCAGCTCTGCAGTGTAGTTTGACCTTCAGGTAACCTGCCATGGCATGAGATTTGTGCAGTCTTTTGCATGTAATTGCTTTCCTCTGCATTTTTCTGAACATTTGTATTCTTCTAGTGGGACTTTTTGACTGGAAGATACATAGAACCACTCCCGTTAGGTTTGGAAGAATTTCTGGGAGTCCACAAGATGATGCACTCTGAATATCATGGGAAATTCCTTTAGGCTTATCAGCTTTTCTATAGATCTACAAACCTTTTACTGAAACTAATAATAAAACTGCCCTGCCTCTTACTAATTCAAGTTCTTTTTTTTTTTTCCCCAAAGATAAAAGTGTTTTTTGTAATTTGTTTTGTTTTCCTGAGGTCCTACTCCCAGATGTTTCAATGAAAATGCACTTTTTCTCATAGAGGATCCTGAGAGAACCACTTCAAAAGCGTATTAGAGCGGCGGAGGTTAACAAGGTTTTCACGAGTCCAAATTAATGCCAGAAATGGTGTTTCTGTAGTGTTGCATGTCATCATCTTCTTGTGCTGAAACAGTAAAAAACAAAACATGGGTGACTGTAGATTGCCTTTCTTTACCGTTCCTTGATTTGAAAAGCCTCTTAAGTTTTTTTCTCCTTCCAAATCATTTCTTTTGACCTGTTTAACTAGACCAATCTGGCAGATGCATCCATCTCTGTCTTGGAAGGACTTTTGATGTAGGATCCTAAGCTGTAGTGAAACAGAACTGGCAACGTGATGGGGGACAGTATGCCTGAAGCTGTCCCACCTTCCTTCTGGTGTGCTCTTGAGAAGCCTGTGGTTTTTATTCCCGAGTGACTTCTCTTGCAGTCCCATTGGGTGTTAGTTCACAGCATTTCAAAGGAAAATGTTCTAATTTGAAATACAATAGTACCTGGTGTTAATACTGTAATTGCATATTCATAGATGACTTCAGAGCAGTTTGCTACTTGCCAAAGTAGTGAAATTGTAAGCAAAGATCCCATAAGTCATGAAATTGCCTTACAGTCTTGATACACCACGATGTGTGTATGTGTGTTGGATATTTCTTCACAGTTTACATTTTCAAGCTTTCTTCTGCCAGATGAAAGGCAGGTCACTAATGAATAAAAGACAAGGAGAGAATTTCCTTCACGATACAGAGGGCTTCAGGAACCACAACCCAAGCATGAAATACCACTAGATTTGCAATGAAATAGAGAAGTTGGCTGCCAACCACTCTCCTTTACCTATTCCTTAAAAATAAAACCCTCGAAAATGGGACTAGCATTCCTGGAAAATTAAATAATGCTATCCTTTAATATGTTCTTCCTGTTCTGAAGGTTCGTGTTTAGTTATTTTATATTAAACACATAGTTAGCAGCAGAGCGGAGGTGTTTAGTAATGTTAAATAGCTGAATATTTAATGTATCTCTTAGTCCCACTGACCTGTGTGCATTTCCTTTGTTGTTGTTGTTCTTTAACTGCTGTTCCACATTCTACAGTAAAACTGGAAAAAATGCTTTGAGGAAACTTTTACATTACTCCTTCCAAAGAGAATTTTGTCCACGTTCCAAACTTTTGTAATTTAAAGCCAAGCATATGCACTGTCCATACATTTCAGAAGGCAACTGGATTAAGAGCCTTTTAAATGAAGTTTTAATGAATGATTGTGTTTTCTCACCAAATCAGTACAGGGAGTAAATTTTTAATCACTCATTAACAAAGTTAATAGTTTTGAAAATCATTACAGTGCAGTTCCATTATTCTGTTTCTTTTTGCAGTGCAACTAATGCCCTGTGCATCATAGTAATGTTTTTCTTTTGGCACTTCCAGCAGAAGCTGTTACAACTCAGAGCTTCCTCTAGGAAATCTGTTATGAACATGGCAATTTAGAAATACTCTGAGATTTCCACGAGTCCTTAATGGATTTAGGAGCACTATAGGCTTACTCAAGGGCCAGGCATTGCAGTGCATATGGGCCCCTTGAGAAGCAGATATATACCTAATGCTATTTTCAAAAACCTAGTATCTTGATTTCAACATGCATTAGGGGCTGAATCTCTGTAGGCACTCTGTATAACCCTATAAGTTGCCTAATTTAGTTTTCTTTCCTTTCTTCACTATTTAATATTTTTTGCATGGTCCTTGGACCGCATACATACTGATGCTGACAAAGTCTTTTGCCTGGCATCACAGGAAGAGCCTTATTGTTCCAACTAGCGTCTATACAGAACTGTGTATTCCTTTCTGTCTACAGGCAGCATTTCCTTTTAACTGTTTATATATATATATATATATATGTATGTATGTATATATACAGACATTTCTTTTATAGGCGGACTTTTTGCTACAGCTGTCGCCATGAAAATCATTCTGTTGCATTCAATTCAGATTGACTACTTCAAGTGGATAAAAACTATCTAAAATTATTTGCTGCAACTTATCTCAGAGAAATGCCTGTATAGTCCATTGCCTGCTGAATGAAGAGTATTTATAGCAAGTGTTAGATGACAAGCTTCTTCCTTGCTAACCAGAGCATTACATTCATTGACAAACATTGTCATGAGTTTGCTTGTAAGCAAATGAATGGCATTCAGAGGTAAGGAGAAGAAACATGAGGGCACAGAAAGTGGCCTGGAGAAATTTGAATGCTTAGAGCTTGTAAGCCTTGGGGAAGATGTTTATCCCAACTGAAAACACACGGAGTAAAGTACTATAAAGCAACTGATGGTAGAGGAGATAGATCGTTTTCCCCTACCTGTACTGAAAAGTATGTTGGTGTTCTGAGACACCAAGAGGCAAGTTTAAAACTAAGAAACAGATGATTCCCACTGATTTGAGAGCAATGTATTACACTAAATTAGATAAATTCTGCTGGTGTTATTCTTTAGGAAGATTGCATGCTGTGCGGGTTCATGCCCAGAGTGCTCAAGAAGTCTGTTGGTATCAGGAGCAAGTATTTACTGTTTCGTAGATAATACAAGTATTGGAGCCTGCATTCAGAATACCTTGCAGCTTGTGCCTAAATGTAAAATAACCTCAGGCCCTCTCTTGCCTATATACCCCTGCCAAGCATTGTGTAACTTTGTCTTTTCAAATTACAAGATCTCTGGGGTCAAGGAAAGCTCCTATCCTGCAGCACATACCTCCACCGAGTCCTTGAGGTACTGCTGTGGTGGCATTCTATTTCTAAATGATGTTAGCTTGTATTTCCTTGGCAAAGTGTCTTGTCTCCGTATTTTATCACTTTACGTGCTTCTTACTGCTTTTACTGCTCTTTCAGCAGTGTTTTTCCTTGACCTGCATCAACTTCTTCATATGCATCTGTGTCATGATGAGGGCTGTCATCCAAGAGATCTTTATGGATGAGATTTCCTTTGCCTGAAAGAGAAAGACCCTGCAATATTCTCAGTCTTGTTGTTTTGCAAAGAATAAAGCCTGTTGTCAATAATAGTGAATTGGGTTACTAAGAGAAATGAATTTGGAGTGCTTTTCTGGACAGGACTACAGGGAATCAAGGTTTTTTGAAATGTTTAAATAGGAATTTGTAAGAAACTATATCCACTTGCTTTTACCTACGGATGATAAAAATGTGTTTCTTTGGCTGTAGGCATATTATCTTGCTTGTCAGCTATACACGATACTCTATTAACCATTGTATTTAGGGTTGCCATTCATGCAGTACTTTTGTTCTCCTTTCAATAGATGTATGGGCATAGAATATCTTGGTGGTGTATATGTGTGTACAGCTCTTTTGTGCTAATGGAAGGTACACGTGGCTGCATTCATGCAAAAAGGAATCATCATCACCTGTTGCTCTTTTATCTCTGCTCTCCCTGTAAGAAAAAGAGATCCCATTTATTTAAAAAGGTGACTCAACTTAGAATATTTGCTTACAAAATCGAAGGAGGGAGTCTTGCAATTTATTGCTGGGCAGGGCTTGGGAAGTCTGGTCACAAGCTTGATCTGGGCTGCAGACTTGGCTGTTTACCATTAGACCCGGCAACTTCTGCAGTTGTGCTGCAGTTGCTTAATGGGCTATTGCTGATATGTAGTTGCTACAGGTCATGCCAAATTTCATAGAATCATAGAATATCCTGAGTTGGAAGGGACCCTTAAGGATCATCAAGTCCAACTCATGACACCGCACAGGTCTACCCAAAAGTTCAGACCATGTGACTAAGTGCACAGTCCAATCTCTTCTTAAACTCAGTCAGGCTCGGTGCAGTGACCACTTCCCTGGGGAGCCTGTTCCAGTGTGCAACCACTCTCTCTGTGAAGAACCCCCTCCTGATGTCAAGCCTAAACTTCCCCTGCCTCAGCTTAACCCCGTTCCCGCGGGTTCTGTCGCTGGTGTAAATGGAGAAAAGGTCTCCTGCCTCTCGACACCCCCTTACGAGGAAGTTGTAGACTGCGATGAGGTCTCCCCTCAGCCTCCTCTTCTCCAGGCTGAACAGGCCCAGTGCCCTCAGCCGTTCCTCGTACGTCTTCCCCTCCAGGCCTTTCACCATCTTCGTAGCCCTCCTCTGGACACTCTCCAACAGTTTCATGTCCTTTTTATACTGTGGTGCCCAGAACTGCACACAGTACTCGAGGTGAGGCCGCACCAGCGCAGAGTAGAGCGGGACAATCACCTCCCTCGACCTACTAGCGATGCCGTGCTTGATGCACCCCAGGACACGGTTGGCCCTCCTGGCTGCCAGGGCACACTGCTGGCTCATATTCAACTTGCTGTCTACCATGACCCCCAGATCCCTCTCTTCTAGGCTGCTCTCCAGCGTCTCATCGCCCAGTCTGTACGTGCAGCCAGGGTTTCCTCGTCCCAGGTGCAGGACCCGGCACTTGCTCTTATTGAACTTCATGCGGTTGGTGATCGCCCAGCTCTCCAACCTATCCAGATCCCTCTGCAAGGCCTTTCCACCCTCATCCGAGTCCACAACTCCTCCAAGTTTGGTGTCATCAGCAAACTTGCTCAAAATACCTTCTATTCCTACATCCAAATTTCTGCATACAATTGTAAAATTTGCTAGGATGGACACATGTATGTTGAGGTCAACACAGAGTAAGAGCAAGCAGTGCTTGGATGGAGGCTAGTTAGCACCTGCTGTTTCTTACTGGACATTTAATACAAGGGGAAATTCAGCGTGCTTTGGATTCATAAGAAGTCAGTGAGCTGTGCTCTATGCTAGAAAGCCTATTCAGAGCTCTTAGAAATAGCAGTGCTTGGAAAGCAGAATGGACTGTTAGTATTGCCACATTCAGCATTGCGGTATTTTTAGGAGTGCTTATTGCTAATGTATTGATTCTAATTGGTAATTCCCACTTTTAATTATCTTACATTTAGTTACAGCAAATGGTCCCCTTGTTCTTTAAATCTAAATAAATCAGTGCAACCATGTGTTTAATGGCCTCTTTCATATTTTCCTTTTCACCAGTACTGGAGTTAATTCTACTCAGGCTAAGCACCTCCATGTTCTGTGCCTGTTTACTTATCTATCCTTCTTCAGGAAGTACCACAGTCAAGATTAATGGGTTGGCACCATCTTGGTACTCAGGTGATTAATGTGAAAGCTATTTATAAACCATTAGTTCATTGCACATGGCATTTTATCTTTGCTTAGGAAAAAAAAAATGCAAGAAGTACAGATGCTAACTAGAGATTAAGCAAACTTGATTTATTTTGAAATGTAAATGTAGTGAGAGGGGGTCCCCTCCAAAGGTAATTTCCTCACTCGTAAGTGCTCAGTAAATAAAATGTCTCTGTTCTAAACCCACTTACACTTACCAGTTTGTGAGGTGTCTGTCCAAATAACAGTGCATTCCAGAAACACTGGTGTGTGCTTTAAAATTAGAAATCAAAATACATCTTTTTAAAGCATGCATGTTACTGGGAGCCCTGAATTATTTGGTATTCAAATTCCAATACAAGGATTTGTATGCTTCACTTCTAAGTGAAGATATTTCATTGCCGACAATTCTTGTTAACACTTTTTATCTAACAAAAGCTGAAGGCTGTCCTTTAATGCTTTTTTTTTTTTTTTGGCTGATTTAAATTACATATGTGATTTTATAAAGCCTGGGTAAAGATTTATGTTTGAGTCCCTTGGGGCCCTCAGTTTTACTAGACGCAATTTCCTCTGAAACCAGCAAAATTCCCAGCCAGTTAGTGAGGAATTAATTTTGATCCCATTTCTAACTGAGTAGCACACATCAAGATAATCAGCTAAGTGCATTGCGCAATTGGGAAAACCTCTGGGAGAAAATGATTCTGGGTGGTACAAACTCCAATACAGATCCACAGTCACTACTTGCAATATGTCCTCTGAACTTGTCAGGGAAGGCTGGTCAGTAGTGTGATATTAATGAAATTGATGGCATCGTTTTCCATTTGTGGTCACACTGCTGCTGATAGACCAGTACCAACTGGGACGTCTTTAATGAAGGTTAGATCTCATGTGTTGTGCATTTAAACCTCATTTCTGTACTCCAGATCTGTGCTTGGTAGATAAAAAGCTTTCCAACAGCCCAACGGGTAGCTCTAGTCCTTGATCAGATAGGAAATTAAACATACAGAGCTAGTTGATTTGAGTGATGTAGATGACAAGATGTGTTCTGTTCTCTACCCTTAAATACTGCTTTTTCCCTTCCATTCTGTGCCTACAAAATAGTGTAAAACTTCACTCTATGGGGTTTAAAAATGCAGCCTGGTTTCCAGAAGCATTTATCTCATAGCAGCAGCCAGGGAGATGGGAGGAGTGCGCCATGTAACTGGAGAGAGATCACAACGTCCATCACGGTTCCCCAAGGACAGGCCTACTTTAAAAGCCTGCCTTTCCAAGAATCCTGATGGCTCGTGTGTCCTGCACATCTCTGCTAATCAGGCTCTGAATATTGCCAGTGAGGCTTCCCAGTGCAGATCTGAGATGCTCGTAGTCCCGTGTATCAGTTTTCTGCTGAGTTTACACATGCTAACCTCCTGTGGGCTTGGGCCATTCACAGAATATTGTGACTGCAGAAATATTTTACTGTGTCCTACAGTCTGTCTGTCGCGTGTCATCCCAAGTCTTAGTAACCAGAGAGATAACTCTTCAATTGAATAGAAAATAATTTTGCAAAATGAGAGCTAGTGAGAAAAAAAAAAAAAAAAAAAAAAAAAAAAACTTTATAGCAGAGGAAGATAGAAAACACCGTGATAAAATCATCAAATCATTAATGGATTAATCCATTCATCAGTTACTCTTCAAACTATATGTCAAGCCCTTGTCTTTTGATTTGTATCCGATGGATCAGCATTACTTCCAGGAATAAAGTCGTCGTCTTTTTCTTCCTTTAGCTTGCCTTCCTTTCCTGCCTCGGACACATAATCGATATCTATAAATTTCTTCATTTTTATTGTTCCAATGTAAAATCTGTTTTAAAAATACCTTCAGCTAAGACTTAATAGGCAAAACTTCTCTTTTTCTTCCCCAGTGATTGCTGAAGGCATGTTGTTTATCATTTCTGCTCAGCACCTGCAGTGCAAACTTTATCTGATAAGAAAGGGAAGGCAGGTCAGAAAGGAAAGAATGGAGGTTAACAGGAAAGGAGAGAATTTTTCCAGAAAGGAAAAGAATGGAGGTTAATAGGGAATGTGCATGATGTGGGCCTATTATTTATTCCTAGATTCCAGATTTCAAAGCTAAAAAAGATCATTCTAGTCTAACCATCAGCATTATTAATAGATCAGAGCTGGTAAATCCTGCCTGGAGCCTGTAGTTTGGGAAGAGATTCTCTCTCAGAAGGAGTCCAGAGAAGGGCAACAAAGCTGGTGAGGGGTCTGGAGAACAAGTCCTACGAGGAGCGGCTGAATGAGCTGGGCTTGTTCAGCCTGGAGAAAACGAGGCTCAGGGGCGACCTTATTGCTCTCTACAGATACCTTAAAGGAGACTGTAGCGAGGTGGGGGTTGGTCTGTTCTCCCACATGCCTGGTGACAGGATGAGGGGGAATGGGTTAAAGTTGCGCCAGGGGAGTTTTAGGTTGGATGTTAGGAAGAACTTCTTTACCAAAAGGGTTGTTAGACATTGGAACGGGCTGCCCAGGGAAGTGGTGGAGTCACCATCCCTGGAGGTCTTTAAAAGACGTTTAGATGTAGAGCTTAGGGATATGGTTTAGTGGGGACTGTTAGTGTTAGGTCAGAGGTTGGACTCGATGATCTTGAGGTCTCTTCCAACCTAGCAATTCTGTGATTCTGTGATTCAGCAGGTTGTATCCTACAAAAACGTAAGTGTCCATTTAAATAGTAATCGTTTCAATCTGACCTTACTAGAGAAATGCTGTATGGATGCAGTTAGAGTCGAAAAGTAGGTTGGTTGGTTTGTTGGTTGGTTTGTTCCAGGTATATATGTAGTGGTGTGGATGTTACTGGATTTTGCAGGTTCTAGATTAGCCGTTTTGGATGGAGAATTGTGCTATGAAAAACTCCTCAGAATGTGTAAAAAATAAAAATACAGGAGGAGCTGCAATAAGAACTGGTATTTGTAAAGAGCCTTGTCTGCAGGAAGGTCTGTCAGTTTGACTTTTCATCGTTGTGAGGTATGTTGTGTGAAAAGGACACAAAAGCGCATGAAGTCTAGTAAATAACAAAAGTGTTTCCTTTTGGACTGTTCTTTCTCCATCTTTAGTACGGTCTGCAGGGGTAATACACCCAGACACAGGCTTGTGATCTTATTCTGGTGCCTACTAGCAAGAAAGTGAAATGGCATCACCTGTTCCCTGCAGTATCCTGTCTTTATTAACAGATCATAGTGTTATTGAACAGAAGGCATTTCTGAAGGAAGTTCTTTCATTTATTGAATTATTTTTTCTTGTAGCTTGTTTTGTCTTAAACAGACTGGGAAGCCACCTTCTCCTGTGCAGGAAAAGGAAAGGAGCAGACAGACTCAACACAAGTTTCTCTGACCAGTGACAGCATGGAGGACTAAAAACCCAGGTAAGTCCATGATAACATAACAGGTAAAATTGCATTGGTGGGTCATCTACAGCATTTGATCTACACATTTGCATAGTCAGATGCCTGCTTACAAACACCATCAACTAGATTTAGAAATAGTTTTTGAGTGTCCATCTGGATTGGCAGAGGGTATGTTACTAAATAGACCTAAGTATTGAACTCTCTACCTGAAAGAGTTAAAAATGTTTGCAGATCTTGAAAGTACAGCCAATATTAGCATGAATTACCTACATCTTCAGTGTCCACTTTGTCCTCAATGCTCTTCTCCAAAATCTGAGCTCTGTTTCTCAAAGTGCTGCAGCAGATACTTGGGAAGAGACAGAATGTGTTCTGAAAGACACAAGCAGAAGAAAAAAAAAACTTCCCAAACACATTTTTTCTACATCTTTTAAAGGCTACCTCTATTAAAGTAACTGTATCTCAAAATTTTGAGTCACTTGTCCTTCTAGCAGTTGCACAGGACAGGAAACTGTTACTTGCTGTCTGGTATGTGAGAGAGAGGCTGAAAAAAAAGCCAAAAACATGCAGCAAGAGAAAAACTCAGTGACTACCATTTCTGCAATTAGAGCACAATGCCTTCAAATAGGGCTTTGTGCACTCATTCTACTACCACATTTTTATGACTGCCTATGGTGTCTGAGGCAGGCTGGGGTATTCTGAATCTGTTTGTTTTCTTTGTGTGCAATTTCAGTGCCTTCAGCTGAGTCACATTCTCCATGGTAGCTAAAATGTTATTGTTTTACAGCATGTTTACCAAATTGCAGAGCACACATCTACTGCAGGTCTTTTTTTTATGCTATCTTACAGAGAAAGTGATTTATTTTTTTCCTGAGATAATGATGTTCTTATAACAGACAAAAGTTATTGTAGTAGATCAATTACTTGCACAAGCAAATCTACTGACTTCAAAGTTTGAATTCTTTCTGCTAAATGATGCTCATTACCTTTTGGATTGGTATAGTTTTAACATAATTTTATCAAAAGTGGTTAAGAAATTATTTAACACTCAAAGTTTCTGTTTTCACATATTTGTTTTTCTAGTACGTTTGTGTTTTCATTGACAACCAACCAACCAAAACAGATTTGTCTTCCTGTATGTATATCTGTCTGCCTTTGGCAGGAAGACCAGAAGGTCTTGAATCTTCAGTTTTGCATTAAACCTGAACAAATCTAATCAAAATCAGAACAAAATCATATTTGTGTTTCCAGTTAGCTGAGTGTCATTTCTTTCAAACCCTTTCTGATGAATTTTGAGCAGCTGTAATTTCCATGAGATGCTGTTGTAAAGTTATTGTCTGGAATAGTCTGCCTGACTAGCTCACTACTGCAGGAACATGGTGGATTTGAGCTGGAGAACAAATGATTGTTTGGCCCAGAGAACAAAACCTGAGCCCTGCATTTGCCTTGTCTTGTCTTGCCACATCGTTGTTCTGATGTATTTTTTTATATATTTTTTTTTGCTCTAAATATATTAATTAGCACAAGGGAAGATACCCATGCAAATAATCTCTCCTATTAAATGTTTATCTTTGTCTTTGTCTCAAGAGCCCCAAACAAACTTACTTCAGACATTTACATGATTAAAGTAATGAGAAGTAGTACATGTATCTTGCTATATACCTGGCCGGTGACCACTTGGTCTAGCAAACTTCCACTTTACAGATATCCATTCCAGGGAGAAATACTTAAGGCCAACTACTGAAGAAGACACTGATACACACACAGTAGCTGAGCTATACTGGAGCAGTGGATTTACACACATACTCCAGCACTTTCCCAAATAGAGATGTTGCCTTAAAGCATAAACCTGTTCACTAACTGAGACAAGATGTGTGTATAGTTACCTTGAACAAAATGGAAGGGATGGCACCACTGATGTAGGATTCTGCTGGGGAGGAGGAAATCAAGTTAAAAAATGGACATTTATTGCATGCCAGAATAAAAAAAAAAGAAAAAAAAAGAAAAAGAAAAAAAAAGAGGGAACATGAATATACGCATGTCTACATGTGTACACTGACATCTGGCTCTAGAACTACTACTATTCTTTGTGGTCAGGGTTTGGGTATCAGGGGATCTAGGACACATGATCCATGTCCCAACTGTGAGTCAGGCCATGTTCATTGCATCCCAGCTGAGAATTAGACCTACCAACTTTTAGACTGAGAGGGGTGAGTCCTTCACTCCTCTAATTACAGCTGTTCCACTTTGAAAGCATCATCAAACATTCCCTGGAACGGGGAGAGCCTGTTGTGTGCTCTGGCACATCAGGTCATTCCCATTTCATACCATTGGGAACCACTGGTGAGAGTTTGCCTGAGAAGGGACTGCAGGCACCCATGTGAATTCTCTAGCCACTTCACTTGTGTGACTGTTTGGTTTGCCATCTTGTGTCGCATTCATATTTGAAGTTTTTATTCAGCTCAGTTTCTGCTCAGAATTTTCTTCTGTGTAAACGAAGCAGGAGTTACTGCAGAAATTGTATTATTTTTGTTTGAGATCTGCTTCTTGCAGTGGCAGCTGCTTAGATATGAATCACTTGGAAAAAGAAGGTTGTGACAGTATGCTTAAGGGCTCACTCCCAGCCTGAAGTGAGTGAGTGAGTGCACATATGCATTTGGGGTGTGAAATACTGTGGGCTTATAGTGAATGCTTGTAAGTTTGTATAAGACATACAGCAGCCTTGCCTGGATAATAAAAGGTCTGAGATTTTGTGCACTACCAGATGGCTCTGGAGGTGTACCATGGTCTCCTGGCTCTCTGCAAGAAATTTCTTGTAGTGTTTTATTCTGCATCAGAGCTGTGGTACCACTGGGGCTATAAATGCAAACATAAATGAAAAGGGATGTGGAGCAGCTCTGCACCATCACTTGCTGATCTCTTTGCTGCAGTGGCTGATTTCAAGTCCCCATCCTGGTAATTACTTCCTGTCTCCACTATGCATATCCAAAGGCAGTCCTTGTCAGTGGCCGTATGGTAGCCCTTCTCTTTGGGACACCAGTTCATCGCTGTCAGTCACCCTGCGCAGGCTCTGAAGGTAGTGTTTCACAGAATCACAGAATCACTTAGGTTGGCAGAGACCTCCAAGATCACCGAGTCCAACCTCTAACCTAACACTAACAGTCCCCACTAAACCATATCCCTAAGCTCTACATCTAAACGTCTTTTAAAGACCTCCAGGGATGGTGACTCAACCACTTCCCTGGGCAGCCCATTCCAATGCCTAACAACCCTTTTGGTAAAGAAGTTCTTCCTAACATCCAACCTAAACCTCCCCTGGTGCAAATTTAGCCCATTCCCCCCAAAAAAGAAGCACTCACGCAACCCCTGAGAATCAGCAAGAGCTGTTTATTGCCGGGACATCTTGCAGACAAGCCTGTGGGATGTCCATGGTGTTTGGTGGCTCCAAGCTAATGCTTGTGATGGAGCCTGAGCAACAAGTAGGGGGCTCACCAGGCACTCATGAGATGCTGTTGGTGCTCTTGGATGGGAGAGCACAAAAACATGCTGCAGTAGTCCCAGGTCTGTTGTGGCAGAGGTGGATCCACTTCTATCCGTTCCTCCACATCTGGTGGATCCAGCTCCATGGGCTCCACAGTGTCAGGCAGAAGGATGAGCCAGTCTTTTCCCGGGACTGCCCAAATGGGATGCCTTCTGTCTGGAATGTTCTCAGGCCAGGGTGCTGAACCAGGGAGTCATCCAGTGCCCTCAGTCCCATGCCACTGTCGGCTTGATTTTCATGCACGGGTCCAACACTGCTGTCTGATTTATGGCCATTACTGGGTCGCGCACACAGTGCTCCAGACTGTTGGCATGCCTCTGCTCCCTGCGGCTGTCTGCATGATGTTCCCACCTTTGCTCCACATCACCATTGCTCCTATGGTAAGGCCCAGGCCCCCTGTCGCTGGATGTTTGAGGGGCCAGTCTGTTCCCTGCATCATTGTGGTGCCAATGGTACTGCCTGTATGTGTCTGTGGGCTGGGCGCCAGAGGTCCCTTGGGCACTGGTGTCTCTTGTGCCACCAGCACCATCCCTCCACCCACGACACCTCTCCTTCTGGTCAGGTGCATTCCTTCTTGGTGCTTCACTGGACCGCATGGCTGTCCTCGCACACCAAGAGGCCTGCCGCTCGCCTTGCTCTCCTAGTCTCCTTCTTGCTGCACCAGCTGGCAGCCAGAGGGCCGAGATGCTCAGCGAGTGGTGGGCCAGCTGCGGGGGGCTGTTTTATAGGGCCCGCAGCACAGGCGGGGCAGTGGTGGCTGCTGTGACCTCAGCAGGCCTCTGTGATGGAGTGGCCGAAGGCGGCTGTGTTGGGAGCAGCCTGGAAGATGCCCTCACGTGGACAAGGAGGAGGGTTGAGGGGCTGAGGGCCCCTTTTCTGGGGCTGGATCCCCTGGGCCATTTGGCTTGCCAGAGAGAAAGGCTGCTCCTTGGCCACAGGCACTGCCCTGCACCTCCCATCCTGTGCCCTGGCTTTATTTTTAACACTGTTTTTTTACGTAATTTCATTCTATTCTTTACAAAAAAGAACAGAAGCAAAGTGCATCTTCAGCCCTAATTCCCATGTGTGCCTCCAAGTGAAGAATTTCTTCGTCACGTCACATCTAATCTAAATCTTCCCTCCATTTGTTCAAAGCCGTTATTCCTGGTTCCATGGCTACACTCCCTGATGGAGGCCCTCTCCAGCTTTCTTCTAGGCCACTTTCATGGGTAAGGTTAGGTTGCAAAAATGCAGGACCTAGCAAATTGCAGCCTTACCTACCTTATTCCACATGTTCCACATGACGTTCTCCAGCTCAGGCTCTAGCCTCTCATCAGTGTAACATAGAATCCTGGCAGTATCTTTGGGGATCAGTGTAGAGGTCAGGTGCCACAAAGGAATGTTTAAGTAGAAAAAAAAAATAAAGACCAGGTTATCAAAGGCAGCAAATGACTTTTTTTCTTTTTATTTCATGATATAACGCTGCAAAATACAGACTGTAGTAGCTAGGTGTGGGTCTGGAGGGTGGGCAGCCTGTATGCTGGCGTGTATGTGCCTCTTAGGGAGTCAGGTCAGCTGCATCTCAGGTGGACTTTGTTGGGTCTCAGCTCATGTTCCAGCAATCTCCAGCTTTATGTGCAGCTCTAGGCCAAGGAAAATGGGGGACTCGGAGCAGGGATGACACATTCCTCACTGTCCTTCATGGAGCACTGTCTCAGGATGTTGCCAACTGGCTGCTGGGAGTGGAGGTGGGTCTCTGTGGCAGTTGGATGGGAATTGGGCTGATGTTTTTATTTCCTCATCCTTTGGAATCAATCCAAAGAGAAGAGAGCTGCTGCAAGGAAAGGCTACACAGCCACGTGGCTGCTGAATTAAGGAGGGGATGGAGGAGTGATCAGTCAGGACAGAGGAGGGTAGAGTAATTCTGTGTGCACCTTTGAGGCTGCCATGTCGTCTTGTTCAAAGAGTTTTCTAGGATTGTGATGTAGTATGTTTGCACTGGATCTCAAGGAAAACACTTTAGGGCCATGTTACAAGTATGGGTTGGAAATCCATGTAATCCATTGGTTACAGTTCTGGTATTATGCCAGAACACAGGTACTCATGAGATGCTTCTGCAAAGCAAAAAGATAAAATTATGGAACCTCTTTTAGAAATACACGGGTTTGGTCAAGGCAGTGAAATATACATTTAACAGTGTTTTCTTTCTCAATTTGGGAAGACTGATGAGATCATTTCAGTGTGAATGGCTTTCCAACAGGCAACAAAAGGAAAACAAAAGTCAAGTTTACAAGAGATTTATGATTTCAGAAGTAATTAAAAGGAGCAGTACTAAGACAGAGCACCTAACACACCGTAACTGAATTATCTCAAGAGATATGTATAACAAATTCTGTCAAGAGTAATTAAGGTCACCAAACATCTTATATTGAAAAATCTCAGAGAAAAAAAAATAGAAAGGTTCTTTTAGTCATTAAACCAATTTTAAACCTGAAAGATGTTATAAAAAATAATCCTGACAGGAAAGGAGGTACGAAAGAATAGGAATGAGACACCCATAAGACAGAAAGTTGTGACATAGAGTTTGAAATCTCTGGTTCAGGGTCCCTTTTGTGACTGCTAGAATGAGCCTCTTTTACTCATGTCAGAAAACTGTTTACCAGAACAAAAAAAAAAATCAGATTCTATTAATGACTTAATAGCACAACTTTTGGGAGTGAAAATTCAGTATAAAAAAAAATACGAAAACTATTGGAAGTTAAGTTTCTGCCTGCTATCTCGACAGCCCTTTCTCACCTGGAGTTAGAGACCGTGAGCTGTAGTACCCCTTTCTCCTACCCCTTCTTCATAAAACATGCTTGGAGAATCTGAAGCTCCTTTCTGCCATCTGGATCAGTGCTGCATGTTGGCTAAGAGGACAGGGGCAGCTGCCAGGGTGTCACAATCAAATTCTCAGCATCATTACTGATGCAGAGACATGTTGAGCAAGTGGCAGCAACCCCCCCCCCCACGCACTTTGTTTTTTTCACTGTAAATTGGAATTTGAACTATTTACCACTTGGTGCGTGTTGGGTGTGTACATAGGGAGGGCACTGTGTAGATGCTAAATATCTCCACTCAATTGCTTAGCTGTAAACATTAATAGGCAGGAAAGCTTGACTCAGTGATCTAATCTGGACATTAAATCAACGGGCTCGCTGCTGGTAGCATTAAAATGTGCACTCCTTTAAAATCCTGACCTTTAATCATACGCATATAGTGGGTTAAATGATAACCTTGTGATGTCTAGAAAAGACTTGGGATGATCTAGATATTAAAATTCCAAGTGGTGTCTGCAGCAGCAGCTTTTCATTCAGCTTAGCAGGTCTTCACGTGCCTCGGCTGACAAATACATCCTTTTGCCAAATAAGAGGACACCACGCATGTCGAAGTGGGAAAAAAAGTCTGACAGTGGTGGTAAGATGCTTGCATTTAGGAGGGAAGAGTCACTGGATAGCAAAAAGCCTCACCTGAACTGACAAGTCAGAAAAAGAAGTAGAAGGTTGTAAAAGACCATTGTGGTGGGCTGTGTTGTGCTTGATCATATTATATTTTGAATTAGGAAAGGTCACAATCTGGTATGGATGTTTATTGATATTTACTGGCATTCTTGCCATTAAATCCCTGTCAATACATCCAACTTGCCTCTATTCCCATCAAACTTGCTGTAGCTTTCAAAATTCACCTAAACAGAGAAATTTCTCAGATGTGATCTGAAGAGGATTTCTCAGCATATGTTCATACACCAGGCTAAAAAGGATGTCATTTCAAAAGGCCTGACCATTGCTTTGATAAGAGTTGGGAGGAAAAAAAAAAAAAGGAAAAAAAAAAAAGGAAAAAAAAAGGTATTATTATCATAGCAAGTTTGCTTAACCATGAACAGAGAAGTGGAGCCTTTTTCTGCAGTTGACTCCCATATTCTATAAGTAAAAATCAGAAGAAAAATGTGGAAAAACAAGGCTTTCAACTGTAACAGTGCAGTTTCAATGAAATAAATTTCATGAGCACATTTTACATTTTGATGCCATTTTCAATGGAAAGGTGTGGAAGCAAATAGTTTGTACATGTTACTTATGTGATGCTGAATTGCTTGTCTCAATGAGTTAAAACATTTAATTTTCATGCTAGTTCATTTAATTCCATTGAGGCTTTTGTACTCTAACATTCATTTTATGCTAAAAAGCTCTATGTTCGCTTTTATATTGCTTCAGTGTTGATTTAAGACATCTTATTCTCTCTTTAAACAAAATGGTTCAACATTATCAAAACACAGCCTTTTGGTATTTCATGAGAAATCTCAACTCTTGTACTCTTTTATAATACGCATGCATTTCAAAATGTCAGAAGATCCCACTGAACAAAAGTATTTCCTTTCCAGTTCTGGTGGAGAAATTGCTTTTGGACTGTAACAAGTACTGACAGCATGCGTTATTACTTTTGCTGGGTGGTATTTCTTCATTATGTCCTCAGTCTGCATTCTGTCTAGAACATGTTTAAGTAGTCTTAATATTGGTTTTGTATCACACGCTCTTTAAATGTACAGAAAGGAAGTATCCATTGCTCAGTGCTGCAGTGGTCACGACATCATACCATCTAAGAAGGTGGTGGTCCATGACCTTCTAAAAAGGCATTTATTCAATTCCTGTTCCTATTTTCCTAATATAGCATTCGTTGCTGTTTCTTTTCTGGGTGGCTAATTATTATTTCTATTCACAGATCAAATGGCTTTTCCCATTAATCAGCCAGCTGGGCTCTCTGTTTGCTAGGTTTAGTCCCTTTCTTGGAAAGGAGTCATTTTTATCACTCATCTAAATGATTGATAAAGCATGGAGGTAGGGTAGAAGTTAAATGCTTTATGTTATGCAGCTGTGCAGAAGCAGATGTGTTGGTAGGCCTCAAGGCCTCATGGCCACAGCTGGAGCTGGGACATCTCAAGCAGTACTTTTTGAGTGTGGGGACTGGGCATTAACAGTTTCAGAACAGCCTGATATCTTAGAGTACTGCATTTTGCAATATTCTTCACGGAGGATTTCTGACTGAAGATTTCTGTAGTGGTTTGGGTTTATGGTAAACAAGAATGTGGACTTTCCCCTGTGGTTGCTGAGAAGCCAGCCTACATGAGGAGTGCTACAAGTGTGCTTTCCACTTTACTTCTTCAATATTTGCAATCCATAAACACTTTCTGACTCTGGGCGAGATACATTTTGATGGTATGAGGAATATCAAGAAAGAATCTGCCCTTCTGTGTTATTCCCCAAGTGGGGAGAAAAGGCTCTGAGAAATGTTGCAGCTTTGTTTTTGCCAAAGCTTAACTCAAGGCAATACAACTAGACAAGCTTCTGGTGAGATGTCTAGCTACATGTCCGAGCTCAATTAGATAGCTTTCTCCATGTATTCCTCTGGTGAACTCATCGCTAAGCCTGCATTGCTGCATGGTGGGACATAGCGGAGGGAAGAAGAGTGGTTGGGAAGGTAACTGTGCTATCACTGCCTAGCACAGAATTTGCAACCTCTCTCTTTTGTCAGAGGCTAAGTACCAGGGATGTTAGGCTCTGTCATTGTTGGGAAATTGTTTTTCCATTTAATTAATGCCCTAAGAGCTCTTAGAATTGTATCGACCCTCTGTGAGGGAAAACTGAGGAAAGCTGGTTTCCCTGACTCGTCCCTTTTTCTAACAAAACAAGCAAACAAAAGGGTGTAGCTTGTTTAAACTCCAGAGGACACCGAGGCCTTTCCTCCTGAGCTTTTGTGCAGGACTAAAACTATTAAAAAAATAAAATAAATGACAAAATAAGCATTTCTAATGGTGGTGTTATGCAATCATTTGCTGTCACAGTGATGCTATCTACATCAGCGTGTTGGATAAAGGCAAAGTACTCCTTGGCCACGCTGGTCCAGATCTTCCATGGCACATTTTCTATGGCAGATGGTCACAGGCAGAGCTGGGGACAGCCAGGACGAAGAGAAAATGTGCTGCCCCCCAAATTACAATTTCCAGGCTACAAAACTGAGAAATACAATCAAAGGCATGGCTGTCATTTGGTGACACTGGAAATGTTTTGCTAAGTGTTCCAGTAAAGATGATACAGTAATGGTGTCACATTGTGCATTTATATGTCATGGTGCTTTTTACAGTAGCTATAGACTTGCAGATACACTCCTTGATAATCCTACAATTTTATTGTCAGGGAGTGATAAGCTCTCAGATATGAAAGCTGATGTCAGCATCTTCTGCCACTTTGATCTGCATGAGCTGATGCCTTGAAAATTAATGAGAACGCTACATGTGAAACCGGAATCAATCTGCTGTGGAGTTTTTTCCCCTCTCCGCCTTTCCAGGAGCGCTGGGAGGGGGAGGGAGAGGGGGGGAGAGACATGCATTATCAAATTTTAAGCGTGGCAGAGTATAAAGGCTGTAATCTCATCTCAGGATTCTTATGGCTTTAATAAACTCTTCATGCTTCATTCTTGCAGTTTACTGCATCATAGGGACCCTTCTGCAAAATTGCGGCCATAAATTTTTCCTTCTGCTGGACAGATTTTACTCCCTTGCTTTGGTATATATGTCATACTGCTTTCAGAAGAGTCAAGACATGACAAAACTGATTAAACATTTGTATTACCTTTTCAAAATAGATAGGGAACTGCAGTTTCTTAGGTGGAGGGAAAGAAGGTGAAGGCATTGTGGAGTACAGTTCAGAGGTGCTTCTCGCTGCTTACAAACACACAAAGAAAAGTAAGACTCAACTCCTGCCACCTCTAGGGATGAAAATTCTTTGTCACCTGATCTAAGATGGGCAAAATATGTTTATTACTACTGGCATTTGGCAAAAGGTATTAGTCAATCATTCAAAAAAGCATTATTGTCCTGCCATCTGCTCCCACATCTGCTTAAGTCCTGATGGCCCCCAAGAAACTGTCTGCCATTAGCAGTGATCCCTAGAAATAAAGTTCCTTTTACAATGGGTAAGTGAACTAAGTAGACCACGTTCTCCTTTAAGATGGTCTTCTGGCTGAGGCTGCACATTAATTATGTTCTGGGCTGGCAGCTGTAATTTGCAGTGATTATTTGCTGGCTCCTGCTGGAGGAATTTGTGGGGTGGAGCCTGTTGTGGTTCCATCGTGTTTTCATCTCCCTTCTTTGTCTTGACATGGCCTCGACTCACCCTGCTGCTAGCAAAGCTTTCCCTGTGCTGTGTGTGCTGCTGGCATACTTGGCACAAGGCTGGTGGTACCGATGGCTGCTGACACGAGAGGTGATGGAGCTGGCTCTCAGGTGTGCCACCTTCGTGTCACTGCTCCTGTCACTTCCCCAGCGGAGGCAAGAGCCATGCTGCAGTTTCCTGGTCTACACAGGTATTGTTGGAAGCCATTGTTCTTCTGAACCTGTGAGGCATGTGAGGTCCTGCATCCCCATTTCCTCCTCTGGCAGGAACACAGGGACAACTTTGTCCAGTTGCAAGCATTTTATTCAGCAGCAATATTGTACTCTTTTTGTCGAAGGGACGTGCTGCCATGATGTTAAGCAAAAGGAGAAGCTCTCGCATATGAACAGGGAGATGTTTTGGGAGTAAAATCCTTTTGCTTAGCAAAATGATCCCTGCTGGAAAGAGTCTCTGACCGGCTGGTAGGCTCAGTTGCTTCACAACATAGCAGATGTCAGGAAAGGGAGGAAACCAGCCTGCCTAAAACTTGAGATCTGAGAGGGAAATTAGTTAATTTGGAGCTGTAGGCTTAGATGGTTTGTGCAATGTTGTTGCGTGTCCACGCTTTTCCTGCTCTCAGTGATGATGATCACTGAACGATGGAGCTGCAAGGATGGTATATGCACGAGGCTGGGGAGGTAACTGTTTTCCAGCTGGGAAGGCAACCCCAGAGCTGCCAAGGGAGAGGAACTAGAGTGCAGTAGATTCAATACAGCTGGCGATGTATCTGCTCCCATGACAGCTGTTGGGTACACACAGGTGAGCTAGCATAAAATGAACAGCTGGAAGTAGAAGCAAGCATCTCTGGGCATGCTCCGTGTGTGGTCAGATTGTGCTCTACAATACATGGAAACTGTACTTAAAATTGGAAGTGGATTTTTACCCGTTTTGTCTTCATCGCAAACAGTTTTGTGCAAAATGTCAAATCAGCATTGAAATGGAAGGGTAGGGTGACATTAGTAAAACATCTGCTGTATAATGTTTTGGCCACTAGGAAATGCAATCATTAGAACCTAGCCCTTTGGGGTTTGGGGTTGATGTTTTGTTGGTGGTGGTTTATGAGGTGATCAGATGAGCTTTTAAATGGACAAAGACATTAAAATCTTCATGCCCATCTTCCTAAGGTTGCCAAGTAAGCTGTAGAAGAAATAGGATATTTTTCCATGACAAAAACAAACAAAGAAACAAACTAAAGAAAACTGCTTAGTGCTAAAACTTCAGAGTAGGAGTGTTCTTGTTTTTCTCCTGTTTCAGGGACTCGCATTCATATTAATAGTAACATAATGTATTGAAGTCTTTTTTTACTGATAATGAAAAATAAATTCAAGTAATCATGGTGCCTTGGTATAAATGTCACGAAGTTTGAACACACAAGTTTATTGTCTCAAAACTCAAAGGTCTTCCGATTAAGAGCCAATTTTAAACGTGTAGCTATCACGCTGGTTTCAGCAGGTAGCACATCTGATGGGATGCAGTACACAAATTGAAAAAGCAGTTAAGATTTATGCATCTGCATTACCACTGTCAGAAGAATCTTGTGTGGTTTCTTTTCTCTTTTTTTTTTTTTTTTTTCCTCCTAAATGGTTTGCGTTAAGTTCTTAGATTCCGAAGAAAGGGAAGTAAAGACACTAAGACTTCAGTGTGAAGACAAGAATGAGACACAAACATTTCATAGTTCAAGGAGGATTGTAAGATGGATGGGAAGGAAGCAGGATAGACAATTTCTTGGATTTTCTTCCAGCCTTATTTCCTGTGATCTTGTAAATCTCAGAGCACATTCTGAACATCTGTATCTGTGGCGGAACCCAGTGTTGTGTACCTGTGGGGGTGTTCCTATAGATTAGGAGTTTCCTGACCAGGTACAGTTGTATTTGTTCATGGACATGACTTGAGGATTGCTGTCTTCTCTGCTGTAAATGAAGAGCAGCATTTAAGCCCTTCTGTTTTAGCTAGGTTTAACCCATTGTGGAACACACAGCTCAACACTTCACTTTAGATAGTCACTTGTATTCACAGTGTTCCTAGAACTTTTGTCCTGTGGCATGTTTTTTATCAACTTCCCACTTTATTATTTTCTTGCTGTTAGACTGCTTGAGAGTTTGAGGTGTACATTTTTCTACAATGACTTTGCTCAGCTCCTTACATGCATACCCATGAGGAGCACTTGTGCAGTGTGTTGCACCCCTAGTCTGTAGAGCTCACTGCTGTTTGTAATCCAAAGTGCTGAACGTGGAACACGGAGTCCTCAGCAGCCTCTGCATTGCCCCTGCTAAAAGCCCTGCATGAGATCCATGCACTGAAAAGCCTTTGACAAGCTTTATCACATCTCACTGAAGTTGTGACTAACAGGTTGGAGAAAAAATAAAAAAATAATAATTAAAAAAATGATAATAGAAGTACGGAGCACCAGATTTTCATTCTCAGTGGGTATTAAAAAACAAAATGAAGCTTTCCAAGATAGCAATTGGATTTAGGAAGAGTGGTTTCTTAGGAATTCAAAAAGCTAGCCAGGAAATTGGTATCCAAAAGCCACTTCAGAAAACCTGATTCCTGTTAGATTGTTAAAAAATGCACCAGGAAAACTGAAATGTCCATTTCGGGTCACTTTCAGTATTTGAAATTTTAGGGAGTTGTATAATTATCTAGCAAGCTAATTTAAGAAGAGGTTAAGGTGTGCATTATTATGGTAACCTGTACCTCCAGCCCTTTCCATCTCCTGTGGACAGGGCCCCCTGAAGAACTGGTATTTTCACCGTAACCGAGCTGTGGAGAAGAGCCTGCCACTAGCACAGCCACAGTGCTTTAGGGAAGGTGCAGCTCCCAGGAGGAGCCTGGGGCACAACCAGGGCAAGGAAATACGACTTCCACAAGCAACTTTGGGGATCTCAAAGGAGAAAGCAGCCACTGTAGCTTTTTTTCTGCCAGTTTTAGCCAGGCAAGGACTATGCTCATTAACCTTCGCATCACATTGCACGGTCTATTTGCTCAAGACTTTCCTTGAAGGAGAGAGGTTATACGCTGAGCTGATTTGACAATAAAAGCATCAGTGTCAGTTCTGCATTCTTTTATGAACTCGTAATCTTTTAAATTGAAATACATTTGTTCAGAGACTACCATGGGTATACATCCATCACAGAGGAAAATAAAGTATCACACTATTTCTGATTCACCAACAGTTGTACCATCAGAGGCTGCTGATCTATGTCAAATGTGCTACTTAATCAGGAGGAACAGGGGAAACAGAAGTTTTCACAGACACATCCTCCTTACATTGTCCCGCAGTGGAGCTTGCTGCATTTTCAAGGCAGTGGATTCCCAGCCAAAACCGATCTGATTGTTGGAAATTTTCAGACACCTAGCACAGGTCATTGCCAAGCTTCCACTCCAGACCTGTTTGTACTCTTGTGCCAAGTATCTCAAGAGCCAAAGACAGGCTGCAGGTTTGGTAGCAGTTTAGGGTATCTTCTTTTGTTGTCCCATGTTATTGCTGTCATTTGGCTTTTGCTAGTTTTTTTTTTTTATTATTTATTTATTTTCCCGTTATGCCTGTTCAGCTACTTAATCTGTTCTCATTGCACTGCTGCTACAAGAAACAGGTTAACCCACACACTAATGTTTCAGTGCAATGCTGCAATTTGATAACAATAAACAGAAGCTTTTATGAGGCTGTAAATGTCTCTTCCATTTATAAATATTGTACTATAACTGCAGGCTCTGGGGTTATCACGCAGTCAAACCCTTTATCAAAGCCAAATATTTCCTAAAGTACCACTCTTAAAAATCTTTTGCAGGCATTAATGTTTCATTAGTTCTCTCAAATGAGTCTCTACGGGAATCTGGATGGCAAGTAAAGCCTACTTCTAAAACATTGGAAAATTAACTGCATTTTTAATTCATTTCTTCAGGATTTACTCCACATGGCTTCTGGTGGTACATACTTGGTATTCCAAGTGAACTGTGCAACTTCTCAGTTTTAAAGTCAGCAGTAAAATCAGTAGCATTAGATCTATGAATGTGCACTGTACAAACAAGTACTCAGCCTCCAGACAGGTTTCTCGCCTGTGTGCCCATCCATCCCTCCATCTATCCCTTGATGTTCCACGGAGGGTATTTGTGCCTACCCCAAGCATGTATGTACCCAGCAGACCATAATACAAAGCCTGCCAAAGCTCCAAGTACAATTATAATATTTCACAGCACCCCGCAGGGACAGTTCATTTCATCGTGAAAAGCATGTCCTCCAGCTTGCACTTCCTCCTTTGCGGGATGCAGCTCTGCTGCTAGCTCCAGACCTGTCTCACTTCTACTGAGCTGGGGAATTGCTGCGCTGCGTGGGGTCAGCCTGTGCACGGGCAGGTCTGTGTGTGCCTCTCTCCAGCCTGGCACCTCCTCTCCTGTCTCTGCTTAACCAGCCCGAATTTCCAGAAAGAGGTGACCGAACTGAAGCTGCACCCATGGTGCAACAACCAAAGAAGCACTCTCCAGGTATTTGACCTCTTCACAGGTGTTCAGGTCAGCAGGTGCTGTGATTGCCATAACTACACCTACTACTTGTCTCAGCCACCACTCAAATTGTGCTAGCAACACACACAGCCTGTGTATTCGCCATTCTGGTTTTTACCTCTAGCTTTGTGAAATAAGTATCCTCAAATCCTGTTCAATGTTGAAGTGTGAGTGAGTAGCAACCTGTTGTTACTGCACAGTGGAGCAGGGCACAATTCATGTGAAAGAAACTGATTTTGTTGCCTGTAGTGCCTTCATTTTTTCTGGTTCTTACACGGTCCTTCAAGCTGTGCTTCATTTTGTTTGTGTTGCTTGTTCAGTAGACATTTCATATAAAGATCAGCAAGAGCGCGGGTGGATGAGGCTGAACCTGCAGCATCCATTTCACAAGTGACAGACAGTTCATCCTCCCTCTGGACAGGATTTTTGGTGGCTTATCTGCAAATGCGTGAGGTGAGCATCTGCAATCTATAAGGCCTCTTAGAAACACAAACAAAGGCAAACATCTGTGTGCTGCACAACCTAGTTTGGCAGACACTGGAGGGAAGAGAAAGCCTGGGGAAGGGAAAAGCACACCAGGGAGCTGTGTCTGTGGGTGCAGGCTTGGAAGTGGGCACACGTGTGTGAAGTCCCGTGGTTGTCACTGCTGTTCACGCTGTTGATTTGAACAGGGGTGCAGTTCAAAACAGAGAGTTGAGCTGTTCCTTGCCTGGTCACAGCCAGCACAGTGTGATCTTGGCTCTCCCACTTCGGAGAGCTTTGGAGTTTGGGCTGAAAGCATTGGGAAGAAGAGCGAGTCTGTCCTTGGCAGTGAGCTTGTCCATCATTATACCTCATGTCAGCCTAACTGCGGATTTCTGCAAAACGCTGATGTCCGTCTCATTCACGTCACATCTCTGTTATTGAACCGATTGCAAATGTGTTTATCGATAGTTCCCCAAAAGCATTAGTAAACAGGGAGTCAGCAACGTAATGGTTATGTGACTGATGGGTCCCCGAGGAATCTGTTTGGATGAATCTATTTGGACAAAGTTGTCTACATGATCTATTCCTGTGGTCTGGAAGAAACTGTCCAGCCTTTGCTGGAGGGAGAAAAAAAATAAAAATAAAAGTTGTAGAGTGAAAAATGCCAATAGGGACGATGAAGTTATAAGAAGTAGGTGAGACTGTGGGGTGTTGTTGCTTCATTTGAACCACATGCAGTCTTTAGTGTAGTCAACACAAGACCATGCACCTAGGAATGCCTGTTGTAGTAGGCAGTCACTGGCTGGTGTTGAGTACCTCAGAGAATGGAGTCTCAGCTGAGGAGCTGAGCACCTTGAGAAGTTGTCTGTGAGTTCCTGGTGACCTGTTGAGCTCAAATGCAAGAAGCTGTCTTCTGAAAGTAGGGTGTCATCAGAGATTGAGAGAACTTGTGTTGTTTCCACATACAGAGTTACTGGAGCTGTTACATGAATGGTGTGGCCAAGGAAGTTTGGAAGCTATGAAAAGTTCAGAGAAGAGCAGAAAGCATTCATCGTCTAGAAATCTGTTGCTTATTGCGAGCTAACTGAACTCATGTAGTTTGAATATCCAGCCTGCAAAAACCTACCTGTGACAAATTATTATAACAGGCCCACAAAGGTGCTTTACAAACCTGTGCGCCAAAAGCATTTCTCCTAAGATATTATACGGTCATTTGCAGTAAGTATAGAGAGGCCCAGTTGGTGAATTCACTCCCCAGGTTCTCCATATTTATTTTCCTCACGTTTTATGAAGTTGCTGTCTGTGGCAGTGACAAGACACCTGCAAACACCTTGCAGGAAAGTTATTCGTCATCAGTGCAGACAGTTTGAAGGCATAAGCAAACAGCACTTGAGCACTTGGCAGGAATTTTTTTTTTTTTTTAATGAGAGCGGTTTTAAAGAATTCAATGTGAAAATTGTGAAGGGATTCTCTGCACATACCTTCAGGTTTTCAGTTGCTTTCCTGTCCACTAATTTTTTAAAAAGTAAAAAATAAAGTAAAAAAAATGTGAATTTTGAATTCATTTTCCCAAATTATGGGCCTTGCTAATTTCACATGGTGGCTTTGCCACTCATCTTCTCACCAACAGGAACCACAAAAGACTTCAGAGTTAGGGGAACTGAAGCTGGGATTTTTGATAGTCAAAATCTCCACCAAAAAAAAAAAAAAATCATGAAAATAATTGGCTGGAAAATGAAGTTGGCCAGAGAGAGTCTATCAATAAAGTGGGAATGATGAACAGGGAAGGAATGACTAACCTCAAGTTGGGGTAGATGATCCATCTCTTCCCATGACGTGTCTCTAAAGCAACTGCTTGTGCTCATGCAGGAATTACAGGGTCAATGCAGAGATTATTTGATATTGATCTTCAGCCTGCCTTTAAGCAGATCATAAGTCTGTAAAATTAGAGCGCCCCTTGCAAATTTATTAAAATGGCTTAAAGCACCTATTAATCACTTAGGAAACACAGGTCAGGGACTGTGAACTGGAGCAATAAAGCCGTAAGCCACTACCAATTAGCTGTGGAGTTTGCACAGCAGGGCTGTTGGGCTCCCTTGCGTGTGGGGTTCCCAGCCAAGCATGCTTACCATTGCTTTTTTCCTAACTAAGCAGAGCTGTCGGGGCTCCCCAGATCATCGCCGTACCCCACCGTCAGCTATTAATTGTCATTAAGGAGGGATACCTGTAGATTATCACCAGGACAGTTGTATAAATTATTAATATCAGAACCAAAGCGTGCCAGATGTGAGAAATGGGAGGCACTGGAAAAAGTCACGGGCGTGCATCACTGGTCAGGGGAGCAACAGGGAACGGCTCCTTATCTACACAGAAATAATGGCTGTGCTGTCGTATCCCATTGCTCCTGATAAAGGAAGAGGTCACTGCTGTGCATACTTTCTGACAGAATGAGGTCGTCAGACGTTATCCCTGATTAGCTGAATAATGGTTGTGACAGCTTCTTCGTTGTCTTGCCTTAGAAATGACAGTTTATTTTCTATCCCCATTGACCTTTTTTTCTTAAAGGGAACAAGGCTTGCAAAACAGGTCCAGAAACTAAGGTCTGGGGGGCTGGATTTTTTATTCTTTTTTATTTTTCTTTCTCCTTGTGAAAGGATAATGGGAAGAGGAGAAAAAAACCTTAGCGGGTACTGTGGTGGCAGGCACCCCACGTATCTAGCAGTGTGTCTAAAGTATGCTGCTCCTCAGGTGAGGCAGGAGAGCTGCTTGCAAGTTTGTCTTAGTAAGGTATGGTTAAATCATTGCACCGGGGCTTCTTATTTCAGATAAGTTTAGCAACATTTTCCACACAACTTGATTCAAACTGGAGAAGGCGTTTTTACAACAAAATGAGAGTTTAAGTTCAGGCTTTATTCATTTTCATAAATTTTAAGGCCAGGCGGATGCATTAGATCATCCGCTTTGCCCTCCACAGCATCTCACCCCCATGCCCCAGCACCAAGCACAATAACGTGACTAAAGCTCCTCTTAACATTTAACGGCCCCATTAATTTTCAATTGATGCACCGCTTAGACTAAGGGATTTGCACCCTTGACCTTGGGCATCTAACACATAAACTATCAGATTATGTTTTTGCAACTCTCTCATACGCCTTCGCTCTTTCAGCGTCAGGAGTGCAGGCAGCTATAAGCAGCTCAGTCAGCCAACATAAAAACCACTTAAACTTCCCTGGCACAGACAAGGCTAGAGACACAGGAGAAATTCAAATGTCCTTGTCTCGTTTATTAAGTTTGAAAGTGTTATTAAACACTGAGAAAATAGAATGTGGCACACCCAGAGGAAGTTTGCGGGGAGTACCTTTTCCCTCTCTTTTTTTTTAATTCCAGTTGAAGACTCCTTGAAAAATGGGAACTGCGAAAACATTCCTCATTTTTGGTGCTGTATAGTGATTTGTATTGGACGTGAACTGTTTACTTTTCCCCTCCAACCGTTTAGCCAGTGAATGGAAAACATATTTTGCTGCAAAACCTTTCAGGAGTGCATGGGGAATGGAGTTACTCTAACTAACTGCTGCATCGGAGCAGTAATGTAAAGCAGGTTTGGTTTTCCTGTGAAACTTCTCTTGAATTGGAGCTGAAATGCAATGAACTAGATCATGCAGATACACTTTGGTAGGAATAGTTGGATTGTATAGAATTGGTACAAATAAAAAAGTTACAGCTGGAGCTAACCTGTGCCTGGTCTCCGGCACCAGACTTGGATAAATTTGGAATTTGCATTTGTGGGTATCATTGGTTATTCACTCAAGCAGCTCACGGGAACTAATAAAGCACTAAGAATTCATGAGGGCAAACTTCAGTGCATTTGAGAGACTTCTTCCCTAGCAAACCCTTCCAGACACTTCTTAGGCTACTTGCAGCAGGGAGAGAAGTGAGATGTCGGTATGGTGGCCATCAGTGAATGAGCTCCCTGGGGTGCTGTACCTCCTAGAGTCCTGTGTTGTGTGCAGCACATCTTGGGCTTCAGCAGGAAAGCAAGGAGGCTCCGAGTCCCTCTGCAGTGTCTGAGCTGGGTGGCATTTTCCCCAACCACCTGTGGGCTTCCTAGGCGCTGTGGATCTTTAAATGCCTTTCAGTTCAGGCATATTGCCAGCATAAGGTGTTTTCAGGTTGCTCACAAAGCTTGCGGAAACCTGCTAATCTGAAAGAGGGCCAAGGACAATGAAATGCCAAAGACTTCGGGACCAGGTTTGTTACCCAGCTTTGAGGCAGAGTCACGGTTGTCTTTGGTGTGAGATGCTTGCAGAGCACCGAGATGACGGGACTTGGGTGCAGGCACACACCACTGCTTACACTGCAAATAGCGCCAAAGCCCTTTGTAGAAAGAGAGAGAAGGGGCAGTCTGGCATGGAGTGAAAAATAAAGTGGAAATCCAAAGTTATAACCACACACAGGCAAAATAATATTTTCCAAGGTTGGTTTCAGGGAAAGTTAATAGAGCTCTAATGAATATTAGTTTATATCCACATAGATGACTAACTTCTGTGTTTTTGCTGACATGGCGAGCAATCAGTATTTAAATGTCTAGTATTTCTTTTGATTTGCCAAAATTAATGTTTCATGGCATGTATGTGAGTTTATAAATTAAAAAAAAATAATTAGAAGTTGTCGCTTTTGTTTTTTTGTAAAGATTGAATGGCAAACAGAGCCATTAAGCCATGCCATGCTCAGAATCAGGATGCTGATGTAAATACGGATAGATGATGCTAACGACTCTGAGTTATTTCTTTTTAATCTCCTTATATTTTGAATGGAAGCATGGCTTTAAATGAAAATGCTCATTATACAAATTAGATGGATGTTATTACTAAGCACATTAATCATTTTTTCTCCAAATGTTCACTTTACAAATGTAATTATTTTTAATCATACTGGTTCCACTAAATTAGAGATTTGGTTTCCTTTTTGTACTCACATTTAAGGTCTTTGTATTTAAAAGCACATTATATTTTATAGATTATTTCCTGCCATTTTACTTCAAAAGCACCTAATAAAATTTCAGTAAATGTGATTAAATAGCACAGAGAAGTTGCCATGGCATTTTTCTTCCTTTTAGCGTCAAAAAAAAATAGCTGGTTTCTCTATTACAGGCTTGCAGCTTCACAAAGATGTGGGTGGGTAATTAATCTGATTCCTCTCCATGTATATCACAAATATATTTTCTCACAGCTCAGTGATTGATACCAAGCTATTAAGTGCTTAACCCTGGCAGAAGATCAGGACAAGGCCTATAGGGCATTGAAATAACACCTATAGCTTTTCTGGAAGTTTCACAAGGTACTTAATCGACGGTGTTGTCACCTCAGAAGCAAGCGTGAATTGCACCCTATACTTGTAAAAAAATATCCCAAATCCTCGAACCCAGGCTTTGTGGACCCAGGCCCCGAGGCTTTGTGGACTGCTTTTCCCCTGGCAATTTGCAGCAGAAAAAGCAGCACAAGATGTTGTGTTATCAGCTGCCATCTGGCAAAATTTCTTTGTCTGAGCTTTTCACCTGCTTTATGGGGAAAAACAATTAAACTCCACAGTGAAGAGTGTTCAGCCTCACAACCAGATCCAGTCGTTTTCAGCACTGCCCCTCTGTTAGTGTGTATAATTAATATGGACTTTGAGACATTAAGCAACAAATTCTGTAATTGAAAGATATTTCATGTGCAGATTAGGAAGCAACCATCTGCCACTTTCTTTGTGCATTACTGTGGCTTATTTTAGAAAGAGAAGAAAAAACTCTAACATACCCGTTGTTTTGCAAAGACCTAACATGCTCCCAGGAGAGCCTGGCTTTGCCTTTGCTGGAAAGGTAGTTCAGTGCTGAGTGTCAGTTCACGATCTCTGCCCACATTTTCCATGGCGATTTTGCAAATGTGTTAAGGAATATTACTTCTGTGAGATTCTACCTCACCAGAAGTTTAGCAGAAGATTAAAAAAAAATCTGTTTTGTGCTAGTACATGAATAGCATATTATTTGTCTGTGGCACTAGGTTATTTCTGTTGGCAATCCCGTCCTGCAGTCTTGGTGCCCCATTCAGTGCCCTTGACCTTGATGTCAGATGTATGACCGTGCCCTCGCTTCTCCATAACTTGCCTACAAAAAGGTTCATACAAAAAATGGAGTGAAGGTGAGAGATATGCTGATGAGAATTTGTAATGTGGGATGAAGCAGAGATGTGCTGTGAATATTTGTGATAGTTAAGGGAGTACAGTGTAAAAGAAACCGTCTATTCGAAACTATTCCTTGGGAAAACTCTGTTCATTGCATTAGCTTAGCAATTCAGTGCAACTTGAAAATAGTATGGGAGATTGTTCTCTTTTCGTTTGCTGTCTGGCAGTCTGCTGTTGTACGGAGCATGGTGTTAGGGCATTAGTGATGGGTTGTTCCAAGGCATTTTTGAAAGTTGGCAAAACATCTATTCAGGTTTTGTGAAAGTGAACAGACATCCATCAGAAATGAAGAGCAGGGAACAGGCTGGCAGAAGAGAAACCTCTTGATAGCTGTTCTATGCACTGGCCCACACGTAACCCATAGCATGCAAGCCTCTGCACTGACAATGGCCTGAAGATGCCAGGGTGCTCTGCTGTGTCCTCTGTTAGGTTCTTCTGTAAGGCCCTGCTCCTGTCAGACCCTGAGGCTGAAACCCGGTGCAGGGACATTTCAATTCAATGTATGCAACTCCACTGCTGCATTTTAATAGTTTTTACTGAGATGATTAAGTGTTGGATTTACAAGTAACGTTCAAGGAGGCAGGTACCTGAGTTTCCCTGAGATGTACTTGTCTCAGCCCCGTAGGGTTTTTGTAACATCCCAGCTGAAATACTCATTTATCTTTTGCGCTTCTACCTAGAGCACAGAGCTCAGTTCCTTCTTCACGCTCCATAGCAGGCACGGTGGACTCATCTCCTCTTTGCATCTCTAAAGATAAAAAACCCTTGTGGTGAATAACCATCCAAGTCCAGTACCGTAGACAGGGCAGTAATTATTTTACCAGTGTTACTGCACCTCAGCAGCACATTACAGAGCTGGCAGCTCCATTGGCAGCGGAAAGAACTTAGCTTGGCTTCCTATGACTTCCTGTGCTGTGTTGGCTTCTTGGAGGCTGATTTGGGTGACCTGTCTGTTCCTTCAGCGGGATATTCTGCCAGCATGCATCTCTCTTAGCTTTCCCAGTGCTGTGAAAGCTTTTAGGAATTTACTGGGTTTGAAATGTCTGCCTTTTTGTCATATTTGATAGGAATTTGCAAATCTTTGAATTTACTGAGGACAAAGGCACAGATGTACACATACATGCAGCAAAATTACTTAGGCTTCGTTGCCTTAGGGGAGCTAGGTGAAAATGTCCACTGCATCCTCCATGCCCATCAGTGCATAAAATGGTGAAGCTGTCTTAAAGGGCGTTTAATTATGGCACAATTTTAAAAGTGAATGAGTGATAAGTGAGTTCTACTTACCTTGTAGTAAATGAGCTGTGGTTTTTTTTCCTTCACCCCTCAGAATCCTTGACATCTAACCTTTTGCTTATGCAAAACACTTCAGCTGTTCATTCGCAAGTTTAACTATGCTGAAGACTATCCAGTGGAAAGAAATCTTATTATCTTCAGCTTAATGTTTCATTATCTGGCACAATATGAGGATATTAGACTTTGATTGCTGGTTCTCTTTGGAGATTACAGCATTTAAGTTCTTATTCCTATCTTCATTTTAAGTTTTATCCTTTTTTTTTTTAACTAGTTGCATTTACGTTACATTTATATATTGTCTTGCAGGGTTTTGGGGTAAAAAGTTTAGGCAAGAAAATAAATATTCTAATTAGATTTGCCTTAGATTATTCTGCCGTTCATCCATCCATTTTGCATCTTAACAATATGTAGACAAAACAGTGGGCATCGAAGAATTGCAGTGGCAACTCACTACACACCAACATCACACATCTGACAGAAAAATCCCTTCAAGAACGGTGTGATGACCTGAAGCATCTATAGGTATTACAAAACCATTAATCTGTGACAATGTCACCCAAAGTTACAGTAAATAAGTTATCAAAGTAGTTTTATGGATGACAGTAATGTATCTGTTTGGAATCTGAAGTGCTCCAAAAGGCATATACATTCGCTATAAAAGGATCTTCAATCTTTCTGAATCATTTCATTCTTTTTTACACACTATAAAATTGCCATTTTTATGGCCAGGCTTGATGTACGACGTGGCTGAAGAAATGTATGAGTTAATTAAAGAATAAAGAGCTGTCCCTCCTGCTGTGCATTTCTGTTCATGACATTAGCATCTTAGGACCAGTGGCTTGTTCTGTGCAGAGATTTATCTGTACGCGATTCATATGGGGCTGCGGAAGGTTATCGCTGTGGTGTGCATACTCATACTGCATGGGAGCCTGTGATTTGATCCAAAATCCAGCCTTTGTATCTCCAGGACGAGCTTCTGCACTACTAGGAAACATTTACACTTCTTTGAAATTGTCAGCAAGATCCCAGACCACAAAGCAGAGTTCTTTTTGCAAACGATAATCCCACCAAAGAAGCCATCATGGAAAACTAGGGCAGGAAAGGATTACTTGAATTCTGTCTGCTGCGATCACAGATGGCCATGCTGTCTCATTCTAGCCAGGCATGCATCAGCCTCTACCTTCAATCTCCCTGGTATTTGCTTTTCATTTGTTTTTGTTTGTTTGTTGGGTTTTTTTTTTTTGGTTTGGTTTGGTTTGGTTTCTTTATTTGTACTCTTTCTACCCGCCACTAGAAGGCTGTTCCAGGAACTCGCTCCTCAAATACCTAGAAATCACCCTCACCTTTCCAGCCAAAATTTATTCATGCCAATTAATGTTCATCTGTTCTTGTGCCAACATTGTTCTTTAGTTTAAATTGCTCTTCTGGCTCCCTGCAGCTTACCCCGCTGTATTTATAGAGCCCAATCAGATCTCTCTTAGTCTTGGCTTTGCTAAGCTAAATAACACAAACACCCTTAGTTCACTCTCGAGAAACAAGCTCATTATTCCTTTAATCATCCTTCACCTATGCCCTGCTAGCTTTATATTTTTTGCACAGAGCTGGCAAGAAATGTCCCATGAATTGCAGCTGAGGTCTCCCCAAGTTGTCCTGTACAGGAATTAATGCTCTCCTCTCACGGAAGCGACCTATTTTGCATCAGCCTTCAGAAGTGAATGTATGTGCCCCAACACCTACCTCTGAGCCTCACACTAGCCACGTATTTCCTGGCCAGTAGCCCTCTTCTCATGCCAATGAGCAAACATGGTACGTCCAGGGAGCACCTTCAATTTCTTATATTTTCCCTTTGAATTCTGGTTACTGTACATTAAATAAGATACTTTCTTCCTGTGTCTCATAAGCACGTTCCTTTTCTTGAAAAGATTATTGCTTAAACAGCCAAAAGGAAGGCAATTGTAGCATAGGATGATCAGTGGAAAGAGAAAGTTACATGACCTCCTTTAAATTTTAGGAAACATGAAATGCTTTTTAGCTTGCTTATCATTACTTAATATGAGCTAAGGCGTTTACAGAATGTATCTCCAAAACAAATTTAAAAGATAAAATATTCTAATTGCTCTTTTTTTTCCCCTTCTCCATATTAGTATTATTATTTTAAGAAAAATAGCAGAAAATTGACAGAAACTGTAACTTCTTACTTTTCTATATGACTTAGTCTTGTGCCATAATTTCAAAGCCTACATCTAATAACGCAAGTTTCCTTTTAACAGCAGCTTTAATAAGTCATCCTACCTCTGCACAGCCTTTATTATTGCTGGGCTCTTTTTGTCTTTTTCTTTTCTTCATGTATTTTTTCTTCATGATTTTTCTTCATTTTCCCCCTGTACTCGGCTCTGGTGAGGCCACACCTCAAGTACTGTGTTCAGTTTTGGGCCCCTCACTACAAGAAGGTCATCGAGGTGCTCGAGCGAGTCCAGAGAAGGGCAACAAAGCTGGTGAGGGGCCTGGAGAACAAGTCCTATGAGGAGCAGCTGAGGGAGCTGGGCTTGTTCAGCCTGGAGAAAACGAGGCTCAGGGGTGACCTTATTGCTCTCTACAGATACCTTAAAGGAGACTGTAGTGAGGTGGGGGTTGGTCTGTTCTCCCATGTGCCTGGTGACAGGACGAGGGGGAATGGGTTAAAGTTGCGCCAGGGGAGTTTTAGGTTGGATGTTAGGAAGAACTTCTTTACCGAAAGGGTTGTTAGGCATTGGAACGGGCTGCCCAGGGAAGTGGTGGAGTCACCATCCCTGGAGGTCTTTAAAAGACGTTTCGATGTAGAGCTTAGGGATATGGTTTAGTGGAGGACTGTTAGTGTTAGGTCAGAGGTTGGACTCGATGATCTTGAGGTCTCTTCCAACCTAGAAATTCTGTGTGATTCTGTGATTCTGTAAATACCAGTATAGACACATTTTTAATATCCTGTGGATACCGGTTTTCTCTTGAGGTCATTTTGTTCTGTGGAAAGACATGTAGAGTCTTTAGTTTACAATAATGTCTTGTTCCCATGGGGCAAAAGTAGATCCTCCTGTGGTCACTTTCCAATCTTGTTGTTTTGTCACAAACAGGCTAGCAAAGCTAGAAATACAGTTACAGAAATGAAGAGTAGAGAAAGAAAAACACCGTAAGAAAGATTTCTAAAGCTATTCAGATTACAGGGCATTAAAAAGTACATGGCTGTGTCATATTTCTTTGTAGAACCCAATTTTGTCTTCACAAACATGTTATACAACTATGATTCCTCTCACATAGGAAGGCTCTCCTAGGCTTATCATCTCTGTGTCCTTTCCAGCCTTCCTCATGTCCTCTGTTTTAGCTCAAATAAAAGTTAATCCATACGAAAAGGCTCAAAAGACCAAGCTGACCAAGCTCAATTAGTTCTCTGATGAACATAATCAAAGCCAGACCTTCAACTGAAAGGGGTGGCACTCGCAGAGACAGGATAGAGCCTGCTCACTGTGTGTTTGAGCACATCTTTTATCGGAGTCTTTTAAACTTAAAGCATTTGGCTTTATTACTGTAGTACCTTATGCCCTGGAAGCCAACTGGAAGGGCACTCACAGCCTGCTACACGGAGCCTTCAAGTGAGTGGCTAGAGCTAGGCACACATTTTTATTCATCTGTCCATGGTAAGGAAGTCCCCTTGGAACATGCTGCAGAAATGTAATGGGTTTTGAGGCAGTTCTGTCCAGATATGTTGTGTTAAAGAGGGTGGAAAACACAAGGATTTGGGCTGGGAGGCAGAGGGGAGGCAGTAAAGAGGCAAACAGGTGGGGCCATGGCACCAGGATTTGGGAGCACAATCCTTATGTCTGTCCATGCAGGGGGAAATCTTAAATAGCAAAATGTATTTTATACAACTTAACTAAGCAGACTAATTCATTCAGGGACCTCTAGGTCCCTCTTCTATAGCATGATTCAAATTAGATATTTTGTACTTCTCGGCGTGGTGTGCTGTCAGTGGAGTTTCCCATACTTATTTCTGCCCTGAGACATCTGCACGTGCAAGATGCTATTCAGGCATTTGGAGAAGAACAGAGGAATACATTTTTAAGGGCTCTTCAGACAACTCAGGCCAGTTCTCAGAAGTTTCGTCCTGCAATCAAATATTTAAAAATGCTCTCACAATAAATGCATGCCTGTCTGTGATACTCAGTAGCAGCTTGTTCTAACCTTACGATGCCGGAGATAGTCCTGTAATTCTCAGCGCATTCTCACTTCAGTGCATTCCCACTGAAGCCCTATAAAACGTAATGGGTAATTAATATCATCCAAAACTCTTCAGTAATGGCTGGGGATAGCAGAATTTAGCTCATATTTCCTTTTGGGACCATGAAAGTTAATTTCTATACTTTCTGGCAAAAAGGCTGATCTTTCTATTCAGAGTGTTTTTATTTCGAAGCATATAAGCAACAGCAAATGCATGCGCTTCTAGTTTTGTATCATTCTTATTGGAAATTAATTTGTCCCTTTACTACTGAAGGAAGATCTGAAATATCCTCAAAGTTTGACGAGATGTTAATGTGATAGAAAGAGCCTTTGAAAGAGCTTGTTTTAGTCAAAATATCGCAAGAGTGTTAATTCTGAGACTTTCAATAACACTAAAAATGTTTATTGATAAATGCCTCATTTTCTTTTAATAACACTTGCTTTAATGTTGCTGTAACTTTAAGCCATCAACTTGATTAAGCCATCAACTTTGGCTTAATGATACAGTGTTAGCAGTTAAAAATGTACCTTCAATGGTTATTTGTATTTTAAATTTGGCGTTTTCATTTGATCCCATATGCTTTTGACAACCCTGGATTGAATTAAAGCAGGATCCCAGGTACCTTATGAAGGCAAGAGAGCAGCTGGATCCTAGGCAGCACCTGAGCTAATGTCTCTTTTCTAGCTGAGTGATAGCCAGGCAGTTTGCAGTGCCAGCAAGTGCAGTTAAATCAAATTGACTTTTAGTGTTAGACCAATGGTGCTAATAGGCTGGGTTGACTGTCTATGAGTGGATATGGAAAGACAAATACATTAAAAGCAGAGGTCACGCTTATCTTTTGCTTTCGGCAGCACAGACTTAACAGTGTGAAGTTCGTTTCCCCTCCAAGAAATTATCGTTCCTCCAGTTTATCTCAAATGAGTTTGCTAATGAAAATCTGGAAGGATTTTTCCTGGCCACACCATCCTCCATAACTCAAGACTTATTGCCCTTGCATCCCTTCATGCTCAGATGGGAGCAGGGATTGTTTTCCTTTTTGTTTTTGCATACAGCATCTAGCACAGTGATGTCTCAACCTTTGCTTTAGGTGTTAATGCAATGACTAATAAGGAGCAAGGAAAGTATGGGAAACACGGGGAGGCTGCGAACTGGCCAGGGGAAATAGCTGGTAGGAAATACGGGTCGCTGCTTCTTCCACCAGCCAACAGAAGAAGCAGTGGGCACCCTGGCGAACCTGCAGCAATATTCCTCTGCTGATTTCCTGAACTTTTTGCCAATGCTAAAATAACGGCCTTTTCACACAGCTGAACGCCGTGGGCAGTGGAAGAGTTTTAATGGTCTTCCCAGTTTCGAATGTCAGGTCCTGAGGGCTGCAGAAGTCTTGGCCCTTCAGTTTGCACAGGGCTCAATGAGCGTATGCCTGTGACTTGGCTCAGTGTAGTGCCCAGAAACCTCTGAAGACTTGCGTCAGGCAGATTAATAGCATCTCTGGAAGGAGTTAGCCTCAGTACAGAGTACCTAGCGCCAGCACAAGGATAGCATTGGCAGCACAGCAGTAACACCACTGTGCTCACAGCTGATGGCTTGTACCATGCAATGAGGCAGGACGAACAGGATCCTCTGCCTGTTGGTCATGTCTGAGAGTGCTCCCGGAAGCTGAGCAGTGTCTCACTTGTATTGTTAGGGGATCCAAGTGGGATGGCCTTTCAATCCTGCCAGCACCCACAAGATGGGACAGGAGGGAGATCTCTCACTTCTGAGCCCTCTTCTCTGCTGAACCGTGATTCACAACGCATCACCCCGAGCTGCTGACTTAGCAAAGTGCTTCACCCCGGTCTCATGCTACTTGGAGGCCACACACAGGGGAAGCAACTTCAGCATGCTTGGGTTTAAGGAGCTCAGAACCAGTCCCACTTGGTGCATTCCCTGCTGCTGTGTCAGCCAGGAGAGGCCGTGTCCAAATGGCTGAACAGCAGCCATGCCATGCTGCATGTCACCCTGTCTTTGGGGAGTACAGAAATATAAGGTAGACAAGGTGCAGGAGGTCCAATGCTGGAGAGACGGCATGGCCAGAGCCTTGTGCTCTTTGTACCTTCAGTTATTCAGCATGTTCTTCAGAGTTGGCCGAAGCCATTTTCCAGAATGATTTTTATTGGAAAATGTTCTTTCGTCAAATCTGAAAGCTCTGTAGGAAGATTGTGAAAAGCTGAATTCAGACAGAGAGCTTTGTTTTGAAGAGTTTTGTTTCACCCATCAGCAGTGCTGTCTATTTGTATTAGTTCAGATGATAACAGACATTTTTAAATGCAGCTGTTGTACTCTGTGCTGGGAATCACAGTGATTTTTACCACGTTGCAAGGAAACATTTTAACACTATGAAAATCCAACTTTTTCCTCAAACGTTTTGACACCCAGAAAATTAAGATTTCGGCATGGTAATTTGATGGTTTCAGTATAGACCAAGCTTGAAATCCTGCTCCACAGAACATTTTGAATGTGAAATAGTTTTTTTTTTTTTTTTCTAATTTGATTTAGAGAGGGCAGAATAACAAGCCAACTGTGTACCAAAAATCTGGAGCTTCTTGTAAGTTGAAAATTCCATGTTTTGTTTCCCTCTAATACCAAGAGAGAAAAGGTTAATCTGAAAGTACACTGAAATTCACATTTACAAAATCCAGTCTCCACAAGGCCGTGAAATCCTTAATTTGTTTATTTCTCCCATAAGAATATAAATCACTGTTGCATCCCCCAAATGTTTGTGAGTTTATCAAAAGGAGCATTTATTCAGCATTCATTCCACTCTGTCATTAAATCTTCTGGATTATATGGCCGTTGTTGTCTTTTAAATTCCTGGTAAATATGTTGCTGACAACCAGCTGTTCTTTTCAGTGCATCATAACCAAGCGTCCTAGAGTAGATCATTAGTCTGCTTGCATCCATCTATTTTATTTATGTCAGTCAGGGAGATTACAACAGCCATCTGCAGCCGTGGACAGCTTTTGTTTTGCAGGAATGCACTACGGCACCATCGAGGGCAGGGGGACGGGGGGGGGGGAGGGGAGGGGGGGGCGGGGGGCGGGACAGGGCAGAGCTTCAAGGATATCAGCTCGCCGAAGGCAAGAAGGCTCGCCAAGAGCCCAGGGTAGGGACACCTCGGTCTCTGGTGACTTTTTCCCTTCTTGCCACAAGGATGCTTTGAGCCAGGCAGGCTCAAAGATCAGAAACATTTGGGGGCTGGAAGCATGAGCAAGGCACAGGGCACCGCCTGGTTATCTTTGGGAGCCAGCAGGTCTCAGCAAGCTTCTGCACCATCAGTTTCCTTCCCGGTCCCCAAGCAGTGCATCCGTGCCAGCAGCAAACTCATTACTTCAGCTAGGGGGTAAGGAGAGAGGCAGCCTGCTCCTCATGCATTTCTCCTCCACGTCTCATGGATGGAACAACTTACATGCTGGCCTCTTGCCTACCTTGAATGTAAGGGTGGCCCATTCTCACAGCAAAAATTTGGGTGCATGTTAAGCCTCAGTTATGATACAGTCGTCTTTCCTTTGCACTCTTAGCCCATGTTCCATTTGTTAAATGGAGTGTCAGAGCTTTCCAGCTACACATTTCCCCCTTGGCAGCATGCTGACTCCTGCTGCTGCTTTGACTTTTCCATGGTCTGATACATCAGGCTCGGTTCACTCTCAGTTCAAGCTGTGTCAGAGACTCCCATGTGCACGGTGGTCAGAGGTTTTCTTTGCTGGGGAAATCAACCTTCACGTTTTCCAGCTTGCAGGATTCAGCCTGGCTGGTTCTCTCTCTGAAAGCAAGGGGATGCTGTCCCTCACACTCGTAATTTACAGGAATTAGCAATGAAGTGATGCTTGGTTTGAGGGAAAGAAGCACTGTGAGCAAATGGGTCTTAAAAGGGAGATTTGGAAAGCGAGGTCCCCACTGGGAATCAGTAAATTTTGGTTTCTGGTGAAAACATAAATATTTGACATTTTCTGTAAATCAAAAATCAGAAGGAAAAAAAAAAAAAAAAAAAAAAAAAAAAAGATTGATTGAACTATTTCTCTCACAGCTTATGCTGAAATACATAGCATTTCATCTGTCTGTGAAATGCAAGCAAGCTGAAAGATTCGTTATATTAATTAGAAAAAATAGACAAACAAACAAACAAACAACTATGTGAAACACTGTGCTTTCAAAGAACAGATGGCTTTCACTTCTTGTGGCAGTAGAGTGTTTTGCTGCAAAATAAAGGCATGCAGCATCTCCTCTGGGGATGGAGGAAGTTGAAATTGAGAGAAAATCTTGCAGGGAAATTCACAGGCAGCTCTAGGTAAGCAGTAGAAATAAGAGGCATGACCTTTGCTCCCTCTAACCTGTGTTGGTTTCATTGCCTGCTGCAGGCTCACGGGGCCTGAGTCGCTCTGCTCTGAATCAGGGTAAGGGACTGAACCTGGGGCTGCAGTAGAGTGGTAGCTGCTCCTTCAGCTTAGAGGTTGACTTTCCTTCATCAAGATAACCAGGGATTTCCCCAGCCAGGACAGTAGTAGGCTGAGCCTGCCCAAAAGTGCCAGAGCAGCAGCCCAGACCTGGTGAGAACCTGTGCACAGACAGCTTTTGGGACACTGCAAATCACTGCCTGAGATCAAGGTGTTAGTACATGTGCTTGCCCTCAGCTCTCTGCCCTTCTCCCCATCAGGACAGCAGAAGCGCTGTCTGCAGAGATTTATTGTGTTAGAGGGTGGTTTTGTCTGTTTTCTCTACCAGCTCGCTGGGCTTAACCTTTTGACCATCCTTCAGCCTGCCTCATAATGTGCCTATTTTATCGACAATTGCAGTTAAAATGGAAGGCAGTTCGGCCAATCCTGCCTGCTGCCGCTTGAAAATTTTGTCGTGACCTTGTTTGTGTCCTTAATTCTTGCTGGAGATGCTCACCTCCTTGCACTGTAACCAGTGAATCAATTTTATTTTCTCTGCTCCAAGTGGGGATGGGAGTTTCTCCCCCCTCCGTATCTCCAATAAGAAAACTCCTGCAGTTTTTCTCTCTTTGTAACTGCCTATTGATTGCGTGTGCCAACCATATGTTTGTGGATGCTGAAGGATTTGATTTTATTTCTATTTGCTCAATGGCATCTGAAAAAAAATGACTGCTGAAAGGGCTGCTGAGGATTGGGGATCTTGTCAGTGTGTTTTATAATGCATTATTCACATATAATTGCAACACAACATTGTGATTACACGAGACATTTCCTTTTTTTTTCGCTTGCTTTAAATACGCCCTTTGGATGACATATGCATCTGCAGTCCCAAGGCTACAGAACTGCAGTAGGCAAGGTTGCCTCCTGTTGCATGTGCCTAGATTTAGTGCCCTTCCACAATCTGTGTGCCAGTAAATAAAAGTCATTTTTCAAAGTGTTTGCAGGCACTGGCTGCTGTGCTTGTTTTTGTCGGTCTGGGCAGCCCTGTGCCACTGACAGCCAGTCAGCGAACCACCAGCTGGCACGTACCATGAGTTGCTTGAGGGATGAGAATAACATCAGTGGCTTCTTCAAGGATGACAAACTGCATTAGCTGTTTGGCAGGCTTACCGAGAGAGCTAAACCCATCTTGCATCTGGCTTCAGCACCTTGGCCTGGAGTCCACAGCACATCTTCTAGCAGAGATGCAGTAGGCTTGTGGCATCCCAGCCCTTGAGCTGCTCAGAGAGCTTGGGTGCTGAAATAGCTGGCTGGGGCCACAGCCCCTGGGCATTCAGCTCTGAAAAGGAGCAGCAGTGGCTGAAATGGTCTTTGTTTCATCAGGGACTCAGACTCGTCAGCAGGGGAGCAGGGTGGTTGTAGAGAACTGTCATCCCCTACCTATGAATGACTCCTGAGTTCCCTCTTTCAAGCTCAAGCTCTCTGGCACAGTCGTGTGGCTGCCCTGAGGGTTTGGTGTCACAGTTCGTAAGTGCAAGAAATTTCACTGCCTTCTCTGGTAGGAATAGCACTTTATTTCCCTGCCAAAAATGAAGACGAATAACTGCACATAATAAAACAGCGTGCTTTTGTTTAGTCATTATCAGTAATTCCCTGTGTAACGTGCAGCACTCTGTGCAAGTCCATGGTGTGCTCATAGTGCATGAGTGAAAATTATTGTAAAATTGGCATTTCCAAACCAAGTGCAAGAATGTTTGAGGTACAGTTTCCGACAAATATTTGCATGTTATCAAAACAGATTACCTGTTTATTTAAGTGTTTTCAGGCAACTGTGTCTTCTAAAGTTAATTTCAGGTCTGTAAGCAAGATCAGCACTGCCTTTATTACATTGCAGTAAATCTTTATTGTATCTGTGCTTCCCTCTCCTGGGATAGATGTCCAAGGCACTGAGCCCTTGGGGAGACTACAGTTCTCAGATCACTATGGTCTTATTCACTTTGTCCTTGTGTCTGTATTACTGCAATATCTTCTCCTTTTACCTGCTAGGGCTCTCTACATAAGAAAACATTTCAAACGTATGTGAGATTATGTTGCAGCTTTTATTTCACAGATTTATGGTTTAATAGTAAGATGCTATTACAAACTTGATTGGTTAGACCTGGAAGACTTATTCTTGTGTTTTGCAGCGATGAGGCCATGAACAGCTGCAGAGGTTAGGAGCAAAGGAAATGTGTAGGAGAGTCATTTGGAAGTTAGGGTGTGTGGGGCAACAGGGCTGAAATAGGCAACACAGATATTTCATCTCTAGCCTTTTGAAATCAGGAGTTGGTTTTCCTTTGACATTACTGCATATCTCAAAGCTCTAGTAGATAAATAGTAAGAGTTAGAATTAAAGCCATACTAGTCCAAACACAAAGCACATCCTGCAAAGATGTGATGTAAACCAGAGGATGGAAGAATACGGTGTTCTTATGTGACAGTATTCCCTGTTGGTTTCAGAACAGGTACTTTGTTTTTCATTAGATGCAATATTGGAGATGTCATCTTTAATCCATTTCTGTCAAGCTCTGTTGTCAGAAAGAATGAAATTTCTCTCCAAAAAGACATATCTGTTAATCCCTAAAAGAACACTGCAGCCACATTCTAGTCCTTCCAGCTCTCTAATCAATGTTTCATTCTGCAAGGATGCCCTTGAACCTAGGAAATGGCTTCATATTATATCCTAGGAAAAAAAAAAATATATATATATATATATATATATATATATTCTCATCTTCAGGAGAGGGACACTTTTTAAAGTATTTGTTTATTTTGTAACACAGTGTCATGGTGCTCCACCAGTCAACTGAAAATTCATCGACTTTTCAGTATGAGTAAGAGCAAAAGAATGCTTGATGGGGTCTGTTTTCTTCTGAGCCTGCCCTGTAGTGCTTTAAAAGAAAGAGCCCCCTCTTGGTGAGAGGTGTAATTTTAAAAGAAAAGCCTTCCTTGTTGAGAATGGCAGAGTATTCGGAACAACAGAAGGGATCACTGGTAGAGCTATATTACTTTTTCCCAGGAATAATGTCATGTATTAGGAGGAAACTGGCTAACGATCAGAATTCTTCAACAAAAGATGTGAAGTTTGCTTTTTTAAATAAGGCATTCTTTAGCATTGCTGAATACTCTTATCACATTTCTTTTATCTATAAATGATTTCCTCTTGCTTTGTTACTCAGCCTTCAAATGCTTCAGAAGTTGGATAAAAGCAGATATATGTTAGAACTCTAGGTACTGTGAACGTGTTAATATGTGGTAGATTTTTGTAATCCACATGCACATACTTCAGGACCCGTTAGCTCATCTTTTCACTTGACAAAAAGGTTTTAGATTTACCGTTACATTGCAAGGAAATTCAGTGCAGAGTATTTCAGTCACACAGTGACTGTCGCCCCCTGCTTCTTGTCCAGACGGACAAGGAAATGTTTTCTCAGAGCCTTCCTCACAGGGCAGCGCCAGAGTGAAAGCCAGTCTCTGGTGAGCGAGGCAAATAAATAGCCAACCACCAGTGCCATGATAAAGGCCCAGGGCAGCTTTGCTCGTGGCTCCGATACCTGCAGAAAGAGTTAGGTGTCCAAGTCACATACAGCTGAACACTACATCTGTGAAGAACATTAGAAAAAAAATGTTTTCCATGATGCTAAGTCTGTGTGTTATGAAAACGGCCTTTAATTGTAGCTATACAGCAGCCTTTATACACTCACCTGTGATAAACCAGGCTTTTCATAGTAAAATATTACTCATGTAGATACTTGTCACTGTGCAGTGACAACACAACACTTCATTTACGTTTATCTGTGGAACGCTGGAACTGGCATACAGTACATTTCTCTAAAAGCTTTCATGAATGTTAATGACAGAGAATATAGCTTGGAGACTAAACTTGTGCCTAGGAAAATACAGAAAAAGGAAGGCAATAAAGCATCATGTGGAAAATATTAGCTTGCTGAAAAACTCTTTATGGTTTGAATTAATTTTTAGTTCAGCAGCACTTGTTAAAACTATAAATAGATAAATAGTCTCTTGCTTTCCTATAGCTTTCTCCCTCTTATAGTGTACTTTTGAAGTCTTCACATTCAGTGGTTATTTTATTATATTTAGCTATCACTGCAGGCTCTCTTTCAGATAACTACTTTGCTATCGGGTTGCTTTATCTCACTTCCTAGTGTGATAAAAGCCAATTTAGAGTCACTTTCTTTATACAAAACAATGGAAAGTACAAGATATTTTGATGATAATAGCATGTTTAAAAAAGGATGACCATCTGCCTATTCACTTCGCGCGCTTTCAGTGTTCTATGGAAAGATGAAATCACTAAGACAAACTTCACTCCTGGGAAGTCAACTGGGAAGATGTGGTAACTGTCTTATAGGACAAGCATATGGCTGGGTCTTAAGGGCTTTCTCAAACTGGGCATCCAAATGCAGGCTGCCAAGCTGTGTACAGGAGCATCTGCCACTTTGGTTCCCCATCAAAACGCCTCACTGCATCACCAGAGAGCCAGAGCTGGTGCCTGCTCTTGTCAAGGTCGGCATTTCATGGCAAGAGCAGGCCGCAAAAGTGTAGACCTGTGAAATGGAAGGCCCAACTTTAGGCTACCCCGTTTGAAACTCTTGAAATTAGGCTTTGAGGAAGATGAGACTTACCCATCTGGAGGATGACAGCAGAAAACCAGTAGCAAGCCTTTGGGTGAACACAAAGGGACCTGGGTGTGAGGAGTCTCCACCGATGAGAGAGATCAAGCAGTACTTTGAGCAGTGGTGTTCACACCAGCCTTACCGGGCAGGACAGGAAGGACTCCGTGGGACTTGAACTGATTGTTTCCACACTGTCCCCACCAGAACTGTTGTCTAGTAGGCTCGTGTCTCTGTACCTTGCTGTATTTGTGGTCTTTTGGCTTGGCTGGCTTAGCTTCTGAGGAGTCTTGAGCAGGAATCGCCCCAGTACGTGGAGATCCTACCTGTGCCAGTGGTTGTGCTGGCTCCCTGCATCTAACCAGAATCTGTCTCGCTCCAACTTTGACCACTTGATTCTTCTGCTGTACATTGCTCCTGCCTCCTGCTTCTTGTGACAAACATTGTTATGCTGCATCTAAGATGGGGGCTGACAGCAACATCAAGGAAGCTCAGGCTAGCCACTGGAGCAAAGGCAAGGGCAAGGAACATCCTGAGCACCACAGGGCTGTGGGTTCACTGCCCCACAGTCCCTCACCTTTCCAGGTGCAAAAATCATCAATAATGGAATCAGAAGGCGAGTGAGCTCAAAGGGAAAGAATTAGTTTGTTCGTTGCAAGTAGTAGACTTCATGGCCCCCACAGGAAAGCAGGACTTCCTATTGAAATTCAAAAAAAATCCATTCACATTGTGCTGATTATTTTCCCATGTACACCAGTGCATACAGGGTGCTCTGGTGGTGACATCCTTAACCGTGTCTGTTGACTAACTAACTCTGTATTAACTGGCCAAAGTAGGGGGCAACTACCTGAGCAATGAGTCACATTGGATGTTGGCTCATTCCCTTTGACCTTGAAGCATGATGGTATTCTGGCACTCAGGTGACCTTGCCCATGTCTTTCTCTTATTTGATGGCTCTGAAAAAGTTAGGTCTGTGCTTAAGAGAGAATATTGCCAAACATATTTTCAGTTAACCATTTATTTCTTCATTAGCCCTTAATACAATATCAGAGTATTTTGAGCTCGATAAGGAATCTTTTTCCCCAGTAATTAGTAGTCATGACAAACTTTCCCAAGAAAATGCTTGTGTGGAGACAGTTGTTTTGTTTCAGAATATAACTGATGCTTGTGGCTAAAATTACTGGGAATACAGGGAGATAAGTTACCTGTTCTAATCACACAGAAAATCCTTGAAATCCTTGCCTTGAAAATCACAGAAGGTAGAGTAATAGAGAAAGATCTGTGAATGTGCAGGAAGTTGGATTTATTGCTATTTGTGAAGTGACTTAACACAATTTAGAGCAATTTTAGCTAGTCAAGATCACATCAGTGAATGCCAAAATATCTGCCATATTTATTTATTTATTTATTTTCTGAGACAGCCTGTTGGAGTATATCTTCATTTTTTCTTACCTAGTATTTGCTCCTACCCTGATTTTAAAACTTCACTCACTACATTAAGGAGCCAAAACCCTTCTTCCCCCATCCTCACATACCGAATGAACAACTAAAAAGCAGAGAGGTAAACAATTCCTGAAGTACTTACTTGGCCTAAACTAATTGTTGAATAGGAACTGTGCTCCCAGCAATTGGAGTCACTCTGGTAGCGTGCCTTTGAACAGACTTAAAGCAGCAATAATCTCAACCAAGAGACTATTAGATAGATGTGTAATTTTATCAAGTTACCCTCCTTCATGAACTATTCAAACTTCAAAACTGCTAAATTAGGCATTTAATTAACCTGAAATTAAAACAACACCAGTAACTGGAGGTTGTTGTTGTTTTTTTTTTTTTTTT
>CM021734.1:46093959-46505935 GCA_011075105.1 Heteronetta atricapilla | reverse complement strand
TTTTTTTTTTTTTTTTTTTTTTAAAAAAAAAAAAAAAAAAAAAAAAGGAGAGAGAGAGAAATATTCTTACGATTCACATGTCTTACACTGGTTGGAAAAAAGTTTCAAAATATTTCTGTTAGGTGTAAGTGACTAAAGAGTACAGAAAATACTTTTTCTGAAACAGATCTTTATTAGTAGTCCGGGTTAGACAACTGAGTGTTCACTGTAACTCAGGTTTTCCACTGAGAGGAATAAAAAATAAAATAAAATTATATGTTAACAGCTTAAAAGTTTAAAAAACAGGGAAAGTGATTTATTTACCAAGATGAAAATTGAGTTATTGTTGCTAATAGGCAAGTTGTGAGACTCTAGATTAGACATTAGAAGAGGAATATAAAGACAATTTGGGGGGCAAATTAACTTTGTTAGAACACTTGGGATTACAGTGCCTCAAGGAGACAAACTGCCTACTTTGCATCTGTATTTCGGTATTTCTCAACAAAGATTTTCAGGCAAACTTTTTCACAGGCCTAAGGGAGCCAAAAGACCTTGATAAATGTGCAGTGGTTGTAGAATGGAACTAGAATTAAGATACAGAGTTAGGTCATTAATGCGTGCTTAAACAGTTCTGATTTTCTTGCTGTCTGTAACTACAGTTGTGCTTCTGCATGGCAAGGATCCACTGATTTGCAAATGGAGCTAAATGGAGTTTTCAGGACTTGAATAACAAATCCAGAGGATCCCCTAGAAAATAATGTCCTGGAAAGCAAAGTAGTAGTGAGACCTTACTGACCAAATGGAAGTGGAGCAGAAGCCATTCAGCAGTGTCCACCTGTGGCAGTTCAAATAGGGACTGAAATTTTGTCAGAATCCCTCTCCTTTTGGATAACAAGCTGTAATCTGGTTCACCTCATGCCCAAGGATTTCACAGTGCTTGATACAAGTTAAAGTGAACAGTGTCCTGACATGGTTGGGCACTGAACAAGATCTTAACATGCTTGTTAGTCCATAAAGTCTTCTGCTATTTCCAGAACTGTTTAATGTGAGAAAGGGGGGATGACTTAAATGATGTACCCAAGGTCATGCAGCAAATTAGTAGCAAACTGGGAAGCAGCTCATAAACAGCCCCCTCCTGAGACTGTGGGGCTAATCTGCCTACCTGAAAACTAAAGAAAACCAGACATCTCTGCAGTGAATCATTTTAAGCCAATTTGTATTGAACAATTTGCTATCAGAATCAAATAAAAAAGAAAGAAAAAAAAGTGTAGAAGTAGTCTAAACTGTTTTAACAGCTTAGCAGTCATCCTTTGATGTGATTGATGCTTTAGAGGAGCTGAGGCAGAACATGTTGTTTCTGTGGAGCTTAACAGATGCAAAAATCCATGCATCCGGTCAACATCTAACACCAAGCCTTAAAATCACCAGATCCGAGTGCATGCAGTTGAGGTGTATTCCATTCATTTCAGCAGTATCTGTGCCCATTTACACCTGCTAAATATCTAGCCTAATATTCAGTATAAACAATTTTCTCACCCCCTCCCAATTAGCTCCATTGCAGAAGATTAATTAAAAATCTTTTAGAGGGAAAGAAGAATTCAAGAGCTATTTTTTTTTTCACTTAATTAAAACCTCTTCTTTTTGATCTGTTAATTTTCTGAAAAAGATATCCAGTAGTTTGTCCTCTTTGGTTACTGAATTAAATGGCTCATTTACTCTGCATTACTTATTGAACTGTACACTTGGGCTTCAACTCTTGTGAAGGGCTCAGAAGATGATAGGAATCATAGCTGCTTTTCTCCGCACCTCTGGATAAAATTTCTTCAGGTACAGCTTGTGTTTCTTTTGGGCCCAGAGAGACATCTGGATGACCATCAGGAAAGCAAAAATGCCAACTATTAAGAAAAAAAGGGGAAAAAAAAAGCATCGAGTTTTCTTTCAGCTCTTGTTTGTGTGAACACAGGAGGGTTTAGGGAAAGTCTTCAGTCTCTTCTGTGGGCAGAGACAAATTAACCCTGCCCTCACTCTCAGCCTTGCAGTGGCTGTGATAACATGTCCTGAGGCTCACAGCTGCCGTGTCAGAATGCATGCAGATGTTCACATCTTCTAGAAACACCCTGAAACACCTCGGGCCTCATCATAAATTAAGGTCTCCTTGGGCCTCGTGCAGTCATGGCACAGAATTCTCCATGACCATACAGGACTATTTCCTTGATTTGCTTCTGGCCTGTAACACATCTTCATTTTTACTTCAGCTTCCAGCCACAACAGGGAGCTGTGCTGTAACATCTTGTTGTACAGCTGGACCCTGGAGCAAGCAGACAGCCACAGATTAAGCTGCCCAGAAGTGAGGTCTCACAAAGCCTCGGTGTAGAGGCATAGGCCCCTGCTGTGGTCATCAAGACTCAGTAAGAGCTCTCTTCGGTTCAACTCCTTTCAGGCAGAGAGGTAGAGAATGTTTTTTGTTGGTGGTGGTGTTTGTTTTTTTTTTTGTTTTGTTTTTTTGTTTTTTTGTAAATTCAATACCCTTTTTCTCCCTTAAAATGAGCTGGGGGATCGGATTCGTCTGGCCAAGTTATGTTTGGGACAGTCACTGAAAGGATGTGTACACAGTATCCTTTGCTGTTCTCTGCCCCTGGGAATGCAGCCCTACAGTGTCCCTAAACTTTCACATCATCTCCATACCTGGACCTATATCAGAAAAATGTTTTCTCTTTCAAACAAAATTAAAAGTTTTATTTTTATTTTGTCAAGATGCAGTTTAAGCCGCTTCTGAAATCCCTTCCTTTTTCATTTGTAAACCACATGGGGCTACTTTTTGCAAGTAGTTTTTATTGTTTTCTGTTTTGGAATGGAGAGATAATTTAAAAGTGAATGTTCTGGAGAGCTCAGTCCCAGGGACATTTGTCTGGGTACTTAGGTCTTTAAGGATGCAGAAAAGTACTGAGCAAGATCTGCAAACACTGCTAAGCAGGTTGATGTTAGGAGCTGGGTGCCTGGTAAAAGCAAATGGGGAAATCCTGACACCTGTCTCTGTCTTTACTTATTGGAACTACTCAGTATGTCTTTTCAGCTCTTCCTATTAGAAGTATCATTCCAGGTTTACAGTGAAAAGAAAGTTCCCTGTGTCATATAAATGAATATATATTTAATTAAAATATATATATATATTTAAGTAAATTTCAAAGTTAATTTTCACTTTGAAAAGTGAAGAAACAATAATACTAGACAAAAAGCCAGGGGCAGGTTGAGATCCAAAGAAGCTGACTGGGGGTGTTTCAGGAGTGGTCATGAACACAACTTTCTGAGGGTAGCACTTTGAAGGTTCGTACAGTCATGTCACAGGGGAGATTTGATGACAGTATTTCATGCGCTGTAAATTCGGGGCACGTTTTAGTTTTACAGAATTCACCTCCACAAACAACAATTTCAGAGCTGTCTTTGCCCTATTTCAAACTTACCTGGCAGTGTTTGCGTCATCACTGTGAAACTAATCCAAGAGCCAACCTGTCGCAAAGGAAAAGGCATTGTTAATTGTATACACAAAACAAAAGGGAAAATCTTCACAAGAAGAGCCTAAGACTTTGCACTGGAGAGAGGAGAAGAAAAACAGCTAGAAAGGGGCCAGCCAGTGTGCTGTGTGAGGGCGAAGAGATGGGGGTAAAGAGATTTGGTTGCTGGGGGCTCTGTAATGGAGGAGAATATGTTCAAAAGTCATGCTATAGATGTGAGGGGAGAGAAGGGCTGGTGGAGAAACATTTGTGGGAGCAAGGAGAACCTGAAACAAAAAATGTAATGCTTAGTGTATAGGGAGATGTGTGGAGGAGCTGCAGATTTTGCTGTGGGCACAGGCCAAAAGTTTCACACAACCTAACAACCCACCCTTTGCAAATAAACAGGAGAAAGTAATGTACCTCATATGTATAGTTGGGACAGGATACCAGCAAGAAGAGCCATGTGAAGGGGTTGTAGGTTGGACTTGGAAAACAGGCTTTACTTCCTTTATAAAAGAGGGAAAAGAAAAAAGACAAACCCATGGTTTTATTACAGGGAGGGGAACAAGGCCCTATAACAAGCTAACTATGTGACAAGGGTCACTTTGGTCAATGCTGCCAGAGTACAGCTATAGTCTGGAAATTTTGTGAAATCTTTGAGACAGCAAAGCTGCATTTATCCCAGTGAGAACGCTGCTTAGCAAGCCATGTATCCATTTGTACAGGAAAGGTTTGGCATGTCCAAAGGATAAGATCTTTGTTCGGAGGAAGAGAGAAACGAGTAGTTTAATGTGGACTAACCAGCAGGAGAGTGCTAAGGGCACTCTTCCGGGATATAAAGGACGCAGATGGATCTTATTCAGCCTGACTCATGACCATGAACCTGTCCCCTCTTGCATCCTCATCCTTCATTCCTGAGCAGAACAGGAAAACAACTCCATAGCTAACAGCACGACTCTCCCCAGCCACTGATAACGCTCATATAGATGGCAACATTTCACTTTTCGAGTTCTGGCAATAGTTCTGTCTTTAATACTTGTAGGCACTGAGAATGCTTAAAAAAATGATTTTGCTGCTTTTAAACTGCTTTAGACTCCTTGCAATAAACAACATAAGCACCTGCCTAACCACAGTACATCAAAATCTTTCTGGAACAGAAGAAACTGACTTCAGTGTGTGAAGTTGATTGTACCGTGGTGAAGTATTTTCTTGAATAGGATGCTATTGTGGGAAATTACACTATTATTACCTGAAAATATAGTTTATTTTCTAGCATATCCAGTATATCCAGCTTTTATTCACAAGGTATAAAAGATCCTGAAAAAACAGCATGCCTGAAGCAGCCTTTTAAAGCATACATATGTACACTTAGACGCCTGTGTAAGTATTCATGATTTTATCGTGTGTTTGTACATATGTGGATGTGTATCTGTGCATGAGATGGGTATATCTAAAACCTCAGCAATTTCACTTTTAAAATTTTGAAACTGATTTAAAATTGAACTCTCTGTTGTCAACAGGATGCTTTAGAGGAATTCCATGCTTAAGTTCACACCTAAGTTGTAGGTATGTATAATTAAGATAAATTTGCTACAGGTTTTAGAACAACAACAAGTGTTGTTAATATTTCCTTGTCACCACATTTATTTTGAGCACATCATACAGATGGCAAGGTACCTACTTAATCTTTCTTTATTCCATGCTCGTAGATAAATAAATTATTATATACCAGCAGAAGATGGATAGGTTAAGCACACTTCAGTCTTAAATAGAGAAATATGAAACAGACCTGAGTGATTTTGGTGAGCTAACGCAACGTTGATAAAGTGATTTCCAGCTTCACACATCTGCAAGACATAAAAAACATCTTTCCAGTTGTATGCTTAAAATGCTAGCTGCATTACAGTGCATAACCAGAGTCCCCCCCTCTCCCCTACAGCTTTGTCTCTGTCTCCAAAATATACTCGAGAAGGACTTCCACAGCCACCCTATGGGAAATGCATGCTGTGCCCATTGTCCAAAACACAAGTGCCCAGTGAGAGGGTGCCATGGACAGAACCTAGGGTGAGAGTCTGGGGACTAGTGTTTAGCTAAATCATGGAGGAAGAAAAAACAGGCTGAATAAACACATAGTGGTTCTCAGAACCACTCTGAAAAAAATCATTTAATGGATAATAACCAGGAATGTAAAAGTAAAGGGAGCCAACGTTATTCCGTGTTCTGCTACTCTCTGCTTATGCCACTTCCAGGCTAACCAAATTCTCACACTTGATATTTAATATTTAGACGGTTAAAATCTTTAGAAGAGGCACCAGGTCTCCCTGTTTGGTTACATAGCATGTGGAACAAGGTGGCTTCAGGTTTGCCTGGAAAAGAAAACCTGTCAGTAGAACAACCTCTTTTTGTATTTTTCATTTTTCCGTTGTTTTACGAAGAAAATCAAAATGCTAGTACACATTTTAGTCTCGGACTGAACTTTTTTATTCAGTTGTGGGTTTGAAGACCGATTTCTCTTCTCACACTGAAAAAATGCAGTGTTAAAAAGTTATGTTTTTGTGTATTGTTTATCACTCATAATTTTTTTAAGCTGGCAAAAATTAAGAAATTAGAATAATAAGAAGACTGCTAAAACATAGAGACACTAAAAGTGTAAAGTCACAAAATTAATACAGAAAACAAGTGAAATATGATATTTTAAGCCAATTACAAAAAAGGCAGCCATAACAAACTTCAATGAAAGCTAACTGAAAGAAATACATAAGTTCATTTTGTATTGAAATGTGCCATTATCTGAAAGAACATTGCAGATAGCATTGCTGAAGAATTTTCCCCTTTTTGGCAGAGAGATTTCTGTGTTTTTTGTTAGGAAAGTTGAAATCAGTTCTCCTACTAGCAAAGCTGTTATTCTGCATGGATAGGTAGTCATGGGTCAAATCCTGCAGTCTTTTTATTTTTTTAATTACAACTACATAGCTGTCATCTATCATAAACACCAGATGTAAAACATGAAATAGGCAGAAAATGAAATTCTGCTTTAAAACATTACACCAGGAGCTGTAATTTTAGCCACAGCATTTAATTTAGGTACTTCTGATTACAAACTAGGAACATGATTGTTTCTGTTTACAATTGCTTGAAAGAAAAAATAAAATGTTTGAAAGTTTAAAGTGTTTTTGTGAAACACTGTACAGATTGAAAGGTGTGCTACCTATATCACTGTGGAGAAAAACAGATTTATACACTATAGATAACAAGTAGCAATTCCATAATCTATTTTAAGTTCAAGCAGGGAAAGGGCATTTCTGCTGGGATTCTCTTTGGCTTACCTTGGGCTCTGCAGCTGCATTCAGCTAGTAAGTAGCTCTTATGTCACTCTTTAGAAACGTGGCTGGTAATGCTCTAAATTGAGAAGTACTGCTAAACGTAAGCCAGTCTTTAGTGTCTCAGAAATATAAAAATAGGGGCAGTGGAGAAGTGCAGAGAGAAGCCTTAGCATCTTTATGAGGCTGAACTGTTGAAGTCTACATCCTGTTTCCCCTCTTTGCATTCCACGTGTACCCTGTAAGATAACCATCCCTGCACAGCTTTGAGCAATTTCTCTAAATAGGAAAATCTTTCAGAAGTGCCTGCTGACACTCTACAAATTACTCTGTACTGTTGTTTACAGCAGCTCCGGATGTATACACTTAAATCAGGGTATGTGTTAAAGACAAGTCTTAAAAGAGAAAAAATAAGTCTTACAAATATTTTATTCATATGTTTAAGAATCTTGTGAAAACAGCTTCAAATCATTTTCTTTTGTATGTTGCTGTTTTAAGTTGTCAGAGAATCTGCCAGCACGAGGTCTGAAAGAGAAAAGTTTTGAGTTTTCTTGGGTATGAATTCCTCTAAAGAGCTGTAGGAATTCAGACCATGGATCTTCTGATGCCGAGTTCGAGAGGAAGGCTGTATTGGGCAGCAAACATCCTCAACAGGGCTCTTGGCTTGCCTTGATGGCACCCTTTTCCATAAAACTTATAGCAGAGCATGTCACAATGATGTTTCATTCAAAAAGGATGTCTGTTCCTTTGCGGAGATCTTGGCACAGGCTAGTTTTACTGGCAACTAGTTTGCTTGGTTTCAAGTAATCCCTGAGCTTTGGAAGGGTGCACCACTGCCCACCACAGCCTCCTGGCACCACACTATGGGACTATTGCTTTCAGCTGCACAGCCTCATAAAGTAAGCCTCTTTGCATGAGGATTTTGCATGTCTTTGCTGTGCCTTATTTGGGCAGGAAAAGCTGAGGAGTGCATGGCCAGCCCCAAAGATGAGCACTGCCAAAACTGTGATCTTTAAAGGTTCTGATTTACAGAAGCATTTAAATTTCACACAGGAGCTGTTTGAGTCCTTTTCAGCATAGTTTGTCTGCAGGACAAGATATATTACTTTCTTCTCTTACTGTTGTATTTCTGGACATTGATCTGGATACAGTTATGTTCATTGAAACATCAGGTTCAGCAGTTACCTGTGGGTGAAACTATGCATTTTCCTCTCTTCCCAGCAAAAACTATTTTGACTCTCCGTCTAATTTGCAAGGTTTTAAATCTCTCAGGAGCCTTTTTTTTTTTTTTTTTTTTTTTTTTTTTTTTTTTTTACCTGTGTTGAATAGCCTGTTTGAAATACATCCTCAGAATGATCCCGGTGAATTGTTTCATACAAAGACTTCCCAAAAAGATATTGCCTTTAAAAGCCACCCGGATTGTCCATGGCATTGCTCTGTTTTCAGATGAGACCGAAACGCTCTCACCCATTATTTCTGCCTGCCATAGGCGCCCACAATGGAAGGCTATCCAAACACCAAAAGTGGTATATCTCACTCTGTCTACACAAAGACAAAGTCAAGCAGTCTGAAAAACAAATGCCACCAAAAATCCTTCATCACTTGTGCTTCCCTTGGCTTCACCCATTTTGACAGGGATTTTTAATTGTTTTTAATATCTGCTGAGGATAAATTATTCAGGGTACACAGTTGGAAAGTCTACTTAGTGTAAAGTTCCTCTGTCTTGGAACCTTTTGAGTTCTGGTCTGTCTAAATATTATTGTTTTTGCACATTTGTGAGTAGTAATAATCCTGATGTAGTTCTCACAGCTCTCAGATGCAGTGCATTACATTAAGCTCTGTATAGGCAAGTAATCAGAGGAGACTTCCTGGCCCAGAAGCCTTGGTAGATTATCACTAAATCCAGTCAAATGACACAGGACTGGGAGAGTGGACGTATGTACACACATGCATAGAAGCATTGCTGCATTTTGCTAAATCATGAGTTGTTCCTATTGCACAATCATTTATATATTATTTTATTGTACTTACCAGAAAACCAAGGGCAGCAAGAGACACTTGTCTATGGCCAAATGCTAGAAAATAGAATGAAATGATAAATTGCATTTTGCAGTATGCACATGGTTTGCTATGGGTGAAATTAATCTAGTGCTGAGGAGCAGAAATACTTCTTTCCTGACAGGCTCTGCAAGGAGTGGATATTATCACACAATATGAAGACAATGCAAATAGCAAAGGCACTCTAGAAATGCCAGTCTTTTCACCACTGATCTCAAGGTGGTTTTCACCTAACTTTTCCTATCATTTGTCAGCTTCACTCATCCAAGTACTTTGTCAAAACGGTTGGTGTTTATAATCCTTGGAAAGGCAAGGGAAGGGATGAAGGGAACATCAGTGGGAGAACCAGGCTGGCAGTTACACCTTTGTCCTTATGTTTTATCCATAGGCCCTTCTATCTCCTTGAGCAGAGAACCCAAGACATAAGCTAGCCATTATTTTTTTTTTGAGTAGTGAGGCTTTACTGTGTCTGCTTCACAGTCTCACCATGCAAGAGGTGTATTTATCCTTCACAATTTTTACCTGCTCTTCACCTGCTATCTCCTTTTTGCTATCGTCCCCAGACCACTCTAGGGCAGTACCATGTTCATCTCCAAAGCTACAGTTTTCCTGTAAACCATGATCATGGCTGAGGGCCATATACCATATGTACGTCCCTCACAGCACTGACCAAGCCTCATCCAGCCTTTACTTCTGCAAACATTTTTTTCTCTGGCTGGTGCATGGCTCTGTTTGCCAAGGGCATATGCTAAAGCTCCTTCCCAGAACGGGCAGCACATGTCAACAGCTGAGTATGTAGCTGCTAAGCAGATGTTCTTCATGGGCCCTTTGTCAGCCTGGTCTAATTTACCACTCCTACATTCCCTTCTGTAACTATCTGCTCGCCTTTCCTTACCTGTCGCCAAAATAACCATCTTCGGATGTGGTTGTGGAGGTCACTTTCTCCTACATCCAAAATAACTCTATTTTTTGTTGATCCAGCTAACTGTGCCAGAGGGCTGGTGATCTCCAGCATTGATCCATTATATAATTCTCATTTTAAGGCAGTGGCAAGCAGTTAGAGGTTAAAGTAATAAACAGGGCTTTCTGGCTTCAAGCTGTATCTTGAGCAAAGACTTTTCTCTATAAATAAAGAAGCTGTGCCTACTGGTGGAATGGCCCAGATGGATAAAGATGGTGTCTCAGAAGGTTTCAGCCTTGTTTGCAGCATTACTGCATTGCACATTAACTAGCAGTGACCCAAGAGGAGTGTCACCTGCACACCAACCTACCTTCTGACAGGGAGCAAAGGCCAGTCTCTGTCCAGGTTAGTCACATCACCTGACGTGAGGGCCAAAACATCGTCTGGTTTTGGGGGACTTAAGGTTGCACACCAAAAACTACGTAAAACTAAGGTTAATAAAGCACTCTACTTATACATACATGGTGGCGTATATCGCGGGTGGTTGATGTAGTATGCAATCCAAGAAGTGAATCCCCAGTAGAAGGCACAGCCCTGGAATGGACAAAAGATACTTTTTTGTTGTTGTTGTTATAAAGGATGCAAAGCAAGTACGGACTGCAACTATAAATTCTCCTAAGTGCAAAACCCAGATGACTACTGAAAGATTTTGCAGTGGCTTTATGAGTTACAGAATACAGATCTTTTAAGATGTTATGAAGCCACTAAAAATAAATAAATAAATAAGAATGCACAGTGCAGATTTTTCATTGTTGAATGTTTTTCATTCCTGTTTTAGGGACTGACATTTGTTTTCTTATTATTATTTGATTCCAGCGCTGAAGGGCACATTTCTCTGAGTTGAACTATTAAAAGCCTGGGGCTGGTTAAAACAGATGAGCTGTGACAATACCTTAAATTCAGTATTTCCAGGCAAGATAGAGCTAGCCAAACAGAACACTAAAGCAGCTAAGATAATAAAGGGCACATCCAAATAGGCCTGGTTTAAGCCTGGTGAAAAAAGGCCCTCGGTGCCTTTGAGCTATGTACTGCACCTACCACCATAAATTCAGCCCAGTTCCATCTATTTGTGAAAATCCAGCACCCCAGCTACCTTTGCTCAGTGACCAAAGCCATGGGCATGGAAAAGGTCAAGCAGAGATAATTTCATTGCGTTCCTGCCCTTCTTAAGGATCACTGCTCCCATCCTCCGTACAAGGAAAAAAACCAAACTCACCAGCCAGCCAGCTGAAATGACCGTGGAGGCTGGATAAAGCCTTTCTGCGTGTCAAGGTCAAAGGTCCCACGCTTTGTACCTCCTCAGGTAGTGTGCTGGCACTGGCTTAGCCCCATCCCAAAGTAGGGCAGCAAGTCAGACTTTCTCTTCTCAGTCTGTCTATGCAATGCCACTCTGGTGCATGTGCCACAGACGTGAGGGGACAACAGTTACTACGGGTCTTTAACTCCCACATGCATGGATCACTTTAGAAATGGCACTCTGGCTACTAAGCCAAATAGGTGCTGTAGCCTGTATTCCTCTTTATTCTTCAAAAGCATGTATTGTAACACAGCATCTCTAGTTGTGCATATCTTCTTAGCTCCTTTCTGACTCTGGAATGGAGATAACCCGACCGTATGTTTATCTTCTTCACAAAAATGTTAAATGTCATACAAAACTTTGCAAGAGAGGCTCTTCAGGGATGGGGAGTGGGGTGATGCAAAATGATTGAGTTTCAGTAAGTGAAATAAAAGGAAGGAGAGCCTATAACGACACATGGCTGAAATTTGGAAGGCTTTTGGGAGACAGAAGAATTTATACATCTTCCGTACTGAGGCTTCCATCTATAGAATGAGAAATATATATATATATATATATATATATATATATATATATATACACACCTGTATTTGTAATTAGTTTTTAACTTCCTAATGCAACAGCTGTGTCTTGCACTGTATTCATATTGCACCAAGAAAGGGGACTGTGATTTCTGTCAACACTGCTAGTTATTGCAGCAGCATATCTCATAATAAAATAGCATTCTGTCTGAAAAATATCCTGGTCATGACAATCAGCCCCTTGGGTGGATGAGTCAAAGTGGACACTGACATGCAGGAGCTAAAATGAACATTGATTTCAATTCATGTCCTTGGGGATATGACTGTGAGATTTTTCTCATATTTATATTTTGACTAATCGTAATCGCTGGAGCTAGAAAATAAATTATTTTTTATTTTCCTATCTTCATCCAAGGACTACTTCAACATGAGGGTATTATCTCTTGCCAAAATAATAAGCACAGTCACCTTTATCATATTTTTCAGAGGAGTGTGCCCTCCAGAAAACTTGTGAACAAATAACGTCTCCAGAAGATGTCTGATGTAGTGTAAACAATGGCAGAAGCAGGCCAAGCTGGAGGGGGGCGAAAAAAAGGAAATGAAGGTAAGAGAAAGATTTATTTTTATTACTTCACAGTTTAATGTCACAAAAAGAATAAAGACTAATATTCCAAAACTGCAGAGACACAGTGAAATTGTGGGATTTAAGATTTTGTCTTAATTGAAGCATCTGGAACCAAAGATTAATAGAATTATTTTCAGTGTTATACAAAGTTGCTTTCGTGTTGTAGGGAAGCAGCTTATTTTTACTAGCCTTGAATCAAAAAGAGCTCCTAAAGCTCAGAGTGTGATACACAGCCCTGACAGGACATTAACACAGGACAGCTGTGTATACAAGCAGATGTCTGCCGTGCTTTTCCAGAAGACATCTCCCATGTTTTAAGGCTACCTTAATGCTCCTGTAGGATGTGGCTGACATTTAAAAACATTCTGAATTGCTTCTGGATGGTTCCCTTGTCCTTTGCCAACTTCAGTATCTGCATGGAGGTAGTTTGTATTTCATTTCCTTGTGGACACAAAATGAGATTTTGTTGCAAAGTTAATCCATTCTGATGGCTTTTTTGTTTCCCGTTACAAAGAAACGAGGTAATTGTTGTAGGAATTATTATACTGATTCTCTTTTGAGGAAGATTATGAAACAATAACAGGCACTGCTGATTTGCTTCAGAAAACGAGTTGCGGCTCATAGAGATTGAGTTTCAAAAACAAATGCCAGGAGTGATTCCTGGTGGCATTTTATCTTGGTTACATTTTCCATGCTACCAGAGCCTGCCTCACTGCAAACCAATTATAAGGCATAAATGAAAAGTGGCTTTCAGCATGTGAAATCTCAAATATTTCTATTATGCATCTTGTATGGTAGCCAGAGTCAAAGATTAAACAATTCCAAAGTAATTAAACCAGAGAGATTTGAACTAAGAAAATTTCAAACGATTAACAACTTAACCAAAGGCTAGAGCAAACTTCCAGCTCTGTTGGGAATTTTATAACTGATTTGGCTGATGATGAATCCATTAAGGAGTGCTCACTGGAAGGATTCCACACACCCCTTATCCATTTAAAAGAAGCTAAAAGTATTTCTGACTTTTCTGTGCCTCCAAAAAGTCTCTCTTTTTAAGTGTGTGATCAAAAGAAGGAAGGCAAGCATCTTGCAACTCTGGATTTGAATTCATCTATTCTGTGTTCTGGTTCCCAGCTCCACTAACTCCCTTAATGTCTCTCCACTAACACCCCCAGAATGGTGACAATCAGACTGAAGATGCGTTCCTTAAATGTGAAAAGTTCCCAGCCTGGTGCACAAACCACCATCCTGTGGAAGGGTCACGGCTGGTGGCAGCAAAGCCAGGAGCCTGTCAGAGGGGACTGTCAGAGGTCCTAAAAAGTTATCTTGGTCAGCTGTCATCTCTGCATTTCTTTTCAGTACGCTCTTCAGTTCTAGCAGACTAACCAGGCTGCATTTCTTTGTGGTCAGCAACCATTGTATCATAGCTGAGGTGTTTTGTTTTTCTTGTTAGTGGTACTTTTACGGTGATGGAGAGAGGCAAAATTGTCAGGTTTGTGCTTCTGTGTGAGCTCCTTTATTTTTTTCTGTAGAGCTAGGTACAACATGTGCTTTTCACTCTTCCATAGAGTGGCTAAGCTCTTTTGCTTGTTGCTTAAATTTCATTTCTTAAAACTCTCAGAATTCAAATATGTAGCACATGGCCTTGGAGAACGATTACTCTTTGAAGAGCTTAGTTTGAAAACTAAGGTGAGTACCTAGGTGAGAGCTGGCAGGAGGGCTAACGCTCCCCATCGTGTGAGTGGGAAGGCACTGGGCAGAGACACCTGAAGACAGTGGGACACCTGAAGTGTTGTCCTCTCCTCTCTGTCAAGCCTGACTTTGGGTTACTACCCCACGTTCATTATTTCACCTTCTGTTCAGGCTGCAAACAATTTGGGGCAAATACTGCATTGTGAGCAGGTGCAGTGATGCAACTGGAATTTCATTTTCAGCCAGGCTTACGAGTTCTGCTAAAACTCCAATTTGCTGTCAGTGAGAACCATCTGAAGTTCTGAACACTGACTCTGGGACCAGTTTCCAGGACCCCACCACCCCTCTGGTTCCCTGTCCTCGAGGACACAGCTCGCACAAGTGTCACTTACTGAACCACTGGGTGGCGGAAGTCCTTCGTACTTTCCACTTGATCATAAATAGTTGAGAGGCGAATGTAAAAGAGCAGATATATTAGAAGAGGCCCAGTGTACTCTGTTAGAAAAAACTAGAAATGAAAAAGAAAATAGCTGAATCAGAGTGGGAAATTGTGCCAATGAAGGCATGAGAAAAAGAATAACCCCATCCACAACGCCCATTCATCCTTCAAATGTCATTTCAGCTTCATTTTGAGGACTTAAATGACATATAGGTGTTTTTCTGCTGTCTGTTTAGCAATGGAGTAAAATCCATCTAGCAAATGAGAAAGGTTTCTGTGCAGAACATTAACCCAATCGTGAAGGTTTTGTGAAAGATGGTGAAAATCACTGTTAGCTCCTCTTTATACTTCTGACTGTGCCATAAGATCCCTATTTTGAATCTAAATACCATTTAAAATGAATGCCCAAAAGCTGAAGACAGCTTGCATTGTGCCAGTGCTTTTTGCAGTTATGCAATGCTCTGGTCTAAAGCCAACCAAGCATGACAAAAGGAAACATAGCTTTGAATCCTGGTTGCTAGCAGAGTCATCTGGAATGGAGGGATCATGGCTTGAAATTTGGCAGTGGGTAGAAGAGCAGGGCCAGCCTGCCTGGTATACGGTGTTCTGAGCCTCTGTTTGCTGTTGAAAAGGGATTCCCCTATGCAGGCATCCCTAGAAGCATCCTATAGTGGGCAAACTGGACAAGTAAAGTCAGTCTGTAGAACAGAAAGCAAAGATTTCATCTCTCCTCTGCAACCTCAGGTAGCCTCCAAAGCTGAGAGGAGAGAAGAAGCAGGGGAGGGAAGGGGGACATACAATGCCATGAGCCACTTTCAGGTTTATGTTTTGGCTTTGGTTTGCTACAGTCATATCACCTTTTGTCACGGCACATTGTTAAGCTAAAAACAGCTAGAGGAAGTAAAGCACGGTTATGATGACGTGAGGTCTGGATTTGATCATCCGTCTCCACTGTAATGAAATAGCAGCACAAAAAAGTGCAGTGCTACGTGTTTATGAGGGCCAGTAACTGGTAAATCACAACTCAAGTGCACAGTATTGCTTAAGGCTTTTAACTAATGGGCTGTTTGGCTTTAAGGTGGCCATTTGCACTGCTGTAGAATTAATTGTAACAGGTAAGTACCCATGGCTAAGAAGCAACACTTAATTTAGACTACCTTTCTCAAAAACAGTATTTGGCCCACGCTCTGACCCTCAGCTGTTCCTCTTACCTCTCTTCAGAAAAGCTGTGAAACAGAAAGTTTTCCAGCACAAATACTCTACACACAGGTTTCCTTGCTTTGGGACCCCTAGTACCATTTCTTTTCCCCTACTGCAGAGGGAAGCTTTGGAAATATCAGCCTTTAATAGCAAGACTGTCTCCAAAAGTAAAAAACTTGAGTGTTGTCTAGAGGAGAAATGTCACATTCTTTTTTCCATGTGACACCACGACTTTTGTGGAAAAAAATGGAATTTAGACTCTGCATGAACCCAAGAGCAGTAACATGTGTAAGTGTCCCCTCCTTACCCCCTGTCTGATTTCAGGTGTTGAAATGAAGAGGAGAGCTTCAGCATTTATTAAAAATAAATGAATCCAGCCAAGGCTACAGGCAGCTGAATCCAGGTGGTCGGATAAGGTGATTTTGATATAGGAAGGGGGAGGTAGGGGCTCCCCTCAAGCAACCCGGAGAAGCAGCTGCCACACTGACAGCACCGACAGCAGCTCCCAGGCTGGAGTTTTGTGGAGCTGAGCAGCATCAGCATGGTCGAGGTGCTTTGCAGGCCAGGGACAGCGTCCTGCCTCGTCTGTGTGCCCGTCACATCTCACACATCTCTGCACTAATCACCCGTGCAGAGGCATGCACTCTGAGATTGGCAATCGAAGTAGGTATTGTCTAGTAGGCAGGACTGTATTTGCCTTTGTCATGGCTGCATCACGTTGCTGGCGTGTAGCTGAGATTGGTAGCATTCAATTTTAGAAGGTGAGTTTCAGTTTTCTGCAATGGAGTATTTTCTTTTTCACACTTTGGGTGAGTTTTGGTCTGTTTCCCTCTGCTCCATCTCCCATGCTGCAACTTCTGCTCTCCTTCCCTGCCCTATTGGTTGTAAATTCACCAGAAGTGAGAAGTGAGTTCCAGAGAAACTCTGCCCCCAGGTTCAAGCAGGTGGAAGGGAAAGTGGTCTTCAATTAACACAAAATTGCCATCAGTTCTAACTAAAGGCAATCAAAGACAAGCACTACTCTTTTTCTATTGATTTTCAATAAATAGATGCAGCTAAGCCTACCTAGTATTTTCATAACTGGGCTTGCAGGTTGTATGTTAAGGATCAGTCAAGCTATTATTCTCAGAGATGCTCAAAACCCTGCAAAAGATTTTTGCAGGGTTTTGCAGGTTTTTTTGCATAGATTTTGCTGACAAATCCTGAAAAAATATTAAATTTTAAACGATTTAAAAAAATGATAATTGTGACTTGTGGTTTCTGGGAAATAAAAAAGACCAAAAAAAAGGATGATTTAAAACATACAGAGTGTATGCTCTGCAGAAATTGCCAAAACAGCCAATATTTGTAACAAAATTACTTTTTCTTTATCATCTCATGGGCCTGCCTAGATTATTTTGATATATTTGGTGCAGCTAGATATGGTAGTCTATAATAAACACAAAGATCTTTTCCTGGCAGAGCATTACATCTCTATTACATAGCTCAACAGAATTTAATTCATCATTAACCCCCTGAAGAAATAGAACAGGAGACTGCCCTTTTTTTCCCCACATCCGCACACTCTGTATTTCATATTTTATACCATGCACAGTGTCCATTTCTCTTATCTTCCTTCTCTCTTTTCAATAGTCTGGCTTTATATACTGTAGTTAGCTCTTATTCTCAGTGGCACAGATAAAATGCTGTTCTTGAATCAAGACTGTCCCAGGCATGAGCTCCAATACAGGGTGCTGAACCCAAGCTTTTGTAACCACCTTAGTTTTCAGGACCTTGGGAACCTGATTCAGTAATACCTAAACTGGAAGCATCTATTAATAAACAATTGAAATATGGCAAAAGAAAGCTAACAGGAGCCTCCAGCCTGCTTGTCTCCTAGAGTTGGTGAGAGAACTGGGACAGCAGTAAAAAATAACTCATTTCCAGACAGCAAAGTATCTCATCATGCATAAGCAGGATTGTACCTGCTTCCCTACAGTTTCCAAAGGCCTCTTTTTATTATTATTATTTTATTTTTATCCTCTTTCAGATTAATATGCCACTAACACCTAGCTAAACTAAGTAACAGCTAGGTCAAGAATTATAATCCCAGACCTGATGAGGCAAAGGATCTATTTAGGGAGAGCTGAATGCAGCAGAGGTGAAAGGAGGTGTTTGAAGTTTTGTTCTCTGTAACGCAGAGGGAATGCGAGGTTAATTTCCTGGCTGGTAGGGTCAGCTGGCGCAGTGCCTGACACCATCCCAACAGGACCACTGCAGGCAATGGAAGGATTTCTGATGTGAGTTCATAGGACTGCGGGTACTGCTTGGGAAAAGGCAGAAAAGGGCAAAAGGAAGCTATAAATAGAGGGGATGGACTGGAAGGAGCCTGAGAAAAAGTCCAGAAGAACCTTTATAAATGATCAGCCCACAGATTAGCAATCTTCACATGAGGGCATCAGCTAATTCCTCTCTGTAATGTTTACAACATGCCCTTTTTGTAATACCATACAGCGCACCCAAGCTTGTATCATGTTGCCTTTTGGCATAGTCTCGCATTATCTCATTTATGACAAGCTGCAGAGTGGAGCTGAGGAAAGGCCGTACAGCCTTGTCCACGCTGACCCCTTCCCGCAACTCTTTCCATGCCATGTAGGGGCAGTTTCCCAGTTGGTCAGTGCTGGTTGCAATGGTTTCTCTCCCACTGCCAACGGGATGTCTGGGTTCAAGCAGGGGAAGCGCTGGCTGTGATGTGAGGGCAATGCCTGCAGCCAGGACAAGGACTTGGGGATGCTGCCTGAAGCTCTGAGCACAGCAGGAGATCCAAAAAAAAAAGAAGTTCACATGTGTCCTGGGTAGCTTTGATGGAAAAACAGCTGCAGGATATAAATTATCTAACAGATGGATCCGAGTTTCTCTGATAAATGTGAGACAAAGGCATTAGATGCAGGTCTGAGCCAGGGTCAGCCTGAGACAGTACATGCCCCATGAGGAGAAGGATCTCCTGATACCAGACAGGCCATTACAGTAGGAGAGTGTACACACAGCAGCTGGGATTTCTGAGAAACCCACAAGAAACAGGCAGCTGAATCCCCCCCAAGTCCCCACATCACATTAAACTTAACATCTAAACTCTCTTAGACTCCTTTTACAATCCCAGCACAAAGTATGCTTGAGCTAATGAGCTTCATTAAAAAACTTTATTATTTCTGGACTAATTTCTACTTTGTGTGCTCTGGTAAAGGTCGTGTAGTTACCTGGGGATGATAAAGGCATCGTTTGAGCAGTGTCTTTAAATCTTCACCTTTTAAAAAGTGTTGTATTTTCCTCTCTGCAGAAGTCCTCGGCAGCAACAGTTTTGCATCAGGTAATAAAATTCTTAAGGGCTTCTTGAATATTCAATGATTTTTCATCCAGTTTTCATTGAACTGGATGACCCATTCCACAGGATCTGAATGGTGCAAACAGAGGCACCTGAAACTCTCCTTGTCCGGGCAGATTTTACAGTGATTCAGTATTTAGGAGTATTTAAGGCTGCATTGCAGTATTTACTGCAAATACCAGAGACAGGGATGGATTTGTTGTAGGGTTTTACAGGCAAATTGCAGCTGACTTAGGAGCTGGGGAGCGAACAGCGATGCATGCTGCTTCTTCCTGAGCCAGGCCTCTGCTTCCTCTTGGGGAAGAGGCAGCGGAAATCACGGCTTGCTCCCATCTCTTCTCCTAAGTCTGTCTGAAACATCCAGCAGGGCACAAGACTGCTTAATACTCTGCACAAAATTCTTCCCTGAGAGCATGTGCCTTTGCACATTTCTTCCTTAAAATGGAAACTAACAAATGCTTTTTTAAAACACACGCATACATGCACGTTTTGTGTATTGTAGTGAAGCACTCACATTCTGTGTGTAACCACAGAGCAGTATGAATTCAAGCTTTCTGCCAAGTCCTTACAAGGTTTCAACAGCATTTTGAGATCTGCTCCATAATCTGCCCCAAAATGCGTATCCATCATCTGCTATGAAATGAAATGATGTTTTTAAACACCTGGCTATTACTAATAACCTCAACCAGCTCTTCCACGGCGCTTTTCATCTCGAAGCCTCAAAGTACTTTGTAAAGGAGGGAAATACTGTTATTTTCTTGCCACAGAACTGGAGCAGGAGATACATTCAGTCAAGGTCACCACACAAGGTGGGCAAAGAACCTTGCTTTAAAAAGTCTGGGTCACTCTCGTCTTTGTGTTCACCTTACCCACAGTGTAAGGTGGGACCAGACTTCTCCATCCACAGTAATTTTGCCAGACTTCTACATGTTAGAAGGCCTAAAGCTTCTCACAAATATGTGTAAAGATTGACAAATTGTCAATGACCCGTGTTTTTCTGCATGCACACACAACAGGGTCTATACTTATCAGCACCATACACTGAGTATCCCTTTGGTCCTTTAGTAGCAGAATTGGTTCAAGGTGTGTGTAACTGAAAAAAATAAACCACCTTGCTCTGTTTATGCTTATTGAATACTCTCTACTTTCACTTTGGATTTTAAGCAGTAAAAACTCCAGGGTATTACTACGAACAGCGATACATGGGTTATGCAGCCTGTGCTCTGCTCAACAGCAGCTAAAACATTCATTCGTTTCTCTTAGATTTAGTTTTCCTAGTAGCTTCCTAGCTCCCTTTGGCGCCTGAAGGATGGATATTCTGGCATGGTTCATTGTGAGCTGGTGGCATTTGTTGCCGAGACCAGGAGATAAAATTGCAGTGCTGTTTGCCTTATTAGGAACAGAGGCTGAGCAATTCCAATCGGCCAGTTGGGCAGCCTCAGCAAAAGAGAGGTCTCCTCTTGCCTTATCAGCTCACTTCACACTGCCACTGGGCAGTAACAAAGAGCCAAAAGTGTATGTGGCCCAAGGAAAGGCATAAATAATATAAAACTATGGCAAGAAATCAGGCAAATGCAAGCTGTTCTCTCCTGATAACCCTGAAGGTTGCAAACTATTAGACTTAATTAAATGAATTTAAGACCGATCTTATGTATGTTGTTTGTCTTTGTGAAAGGTTACAGTGTTTTGCAGCGTTTGACTCTGATCAGCTCAAGACTTGGCCAGCTGTACCAAGGCAGAGCAACCCTCACCGTGTGCAATATTCTGTGTTCAAGCAGAAATCTCTGCCAAGTACAAACTGTTAGCTGTACAGTGGAGGTGCTTTGTGTTACAAATAATTATAGTTGGAAAAGTGGCTGGAGAGGAAATAATGACTTTTTTTTTTTTTTTTTTTTTTTTTCTGGAGATCGTCTGTGATCAAATTCTCTATTGATCCAAGAGTTTAAGCAATCAAAAAAGTTTTGGGAAACTTCTTTGGCAGTTTGTGTTGTAGTCATAATTAAGTTGCTCTAGGATTTACACAGTCATACGTTCTGTTTCTTTGGCATTGCTGCCAAGTTTTTCAGGCACCCCACACTTCTATGAAAGTGTTGCTCAGTTGGAAGGGCCCTGTCCCACAACAGTATTTGAATTGGCCCCAAAATACAGAAGTTCTAACATGTTTGCAGTGAGAAATACATTCTCTGCCTATATATGCTGCAGATCCTCAGCTCTCTCTCCTACCTTGATCCTCAGTTCCTTCCAGAGCAGTAATCATATGAGTTTTCTTACATTTGTCTTCTTCACACTGACCCACTAGTTTGCTGGGACTCCCATCCCTCCCACTCCTCCAAATTCCTCAGATCCTGTCTTTTTTCTTAAATTTTAATTGTCTGTACTGCTTATTAAATCCCACAAGGAGGATATAAACTTTTACCGAATTCTCTTCTCCTCTTGCTGAGTTAGGGAAAGCATCCTAAGCTTCCCCACTAGAAGCTCAGAGCTGATTTTGGTGTAGAGGAGGCTAAGAAAATGAGTCTGCAGCAGTTTGGCAACCTCTTTTTCAAACCCACTGATACTCGTAAATTGCTTCATATCCCACAGACTTCATATCCCGTATCATATCTCATACCCCACAGACTTCATGGGATTACTTCACATTTACAGGACCAACTCTTTGCTCTCAGCCATGGTCACAGCAAACCACTCCTCCCCTGTTTATGACCCACCCATGCAAACAGTGGGCAAAAAAACCTTTTACTCTGTGAGTAAGAATAGAGGACCACGTCGCCTGGAGCACTGCCTTTACCCCCAAGAAAGCATGCATTCTTCATTAAAAATATGTAAAATATAATCTTAAGCCTACTAAATATGGTTCCTTTTTTTTTTTTTTTTTTTTTTTTTTCCAGCCAGCTATATGGTTTATAGTAACAGAAGTCTATTGAAATGGTAACTGTGCATGCAAGTGGGGGGCAGGAAGAGGAGGGCTGTGCAAACACAAAGCAAAAAAATGTACAATATAAGGAACTAGGATAAGCAAATGGAGCAGTTTTGCTGCCAGCCTCAGTATTTTAAGGCTCCCAAGAGTCAAAGTATTTAAGCAATCCCTAATTTTAACTCAGTTACAAAAAATATTTACTGAAGCACTGCGTTTCAGGATTAATCTTTCTTACAAAATTCACAGACTTGGAGGCATAATATATTTTTCACAGCTTCATGTTGTTTTTGCAGTTCTATTTTGATCCTTCTGGTAGCCTGCCTGGATAGCAACTAGACAACAGAAGCTGATAAATCAGAAGCTGCAATCACTGTTCAAACAGGGAAAGCTTTAACACCAGTCTGAATTTCGGCAGGAAGAATGGCTTTCTTTTTCCTTTTGACTACAGCAGCTGTACGCATTTGTGGCGGTAAAATGCCAGCCATGTTTCAAGTCACATGTTGCATCGCAGTATATAAAAAGAGGTCTCTGTCAAACATGCTTAGGCCCCATATTGGACAGAGATCTAAAATAAAAAGCCATCACCACAGTGGTGGGAATTTCAAACACCTCTGGGAGCGCAGGCTTTGCAGGGAGCATACAGAAGAGATCTGTACACTCTGCTCTCATTCATCTCTTTGCAGATCAGCCAGCAAACCTCAGGTATGCCACCCAGGCATATCATTGATACTATTTCAATTCCCAGAGGAAGGGAATTGATAAACCTTGTACAGAACCAAATTAGGTGTTTCTGCTGATATTTGTTTTATTAAAAAGAAGACAGATGAAAGGGACAGTTCTAACATCTATGATGCAAAGAAAGTTTTTGTTTTCTCCCTAAATGGCTTTCTTGAGATACACGTTGAGGGTCTGAACTTTTCTAACAGAACCAAATAAGGCTGGTTTTATACCCACGTTATCCCAGGAAAGGGCTTCACTCTCGAGAGAGTCAGGGCTTAGTTGCTCCAGCAGAGGACAACCGTAAATCCTTCGCACCACTTTATCTTTCCTCTCTTCCTCAGAGCAACTCAGCCTCTGGAACTTGTTGACATCTGGGTAGCCCATCAGGGCTGGGGTGCAACCTGAGCCCAGGGGATGTGTGGCCTTTCACAGCACAAACCAAACCAATTTGCACAGCCACCATGCAAGCATGTTTTCAGAAGGCAGAGGCTGAGAAGGAAGCATCCTACCAAGTGGTAACACTTAAGAGAATAGGCAACAGGAGACAACAAGCCCTTCAGTCATCAAGGTGATGTCTGGAAAGGACTGTAAATCAGAGACCATGAATGCCCCACAAGAGAAAGTGAGGTTTCCTGACTCAGAGATGTATGCTCCTAGACTTAGGGACCCAAACTGTGTTCACCTGGGAACAGAGAATGGCATCGTCTTTTCTTTTACATGCCTGGAAGAGGGTACTGCTCCCAGGAGGTGCAAGTGGGTAGCCCTTTCCGCTAGCCCCTACCTTTAGAAAAACATGAGCTCCTCTTCCGTGCTTAAATCCCAGAGACTGAGGGACTTGGTGTCCTTGATCCTCAAGTGAGCATCTCAGGTATGATCCCAGTGAGGTGAAAAGCTCCAGCAGACAGACCTCTGTGCTTAGTTTTCCCCCAGCAAGATCCATGCCCAATGCATCATCCCTTGGAGCAACAGCACATCTCCATATGCTCCTATGCCTATTTTTAGATTGCAGAACTGAATGTGGCCCTTTGTACTTCAGCTATCATTTTGCTGATGAGATAAGAATATTTTTATTCTGTGCCTTGTTTATTTAAATGTCAGCCCTTTAAATCATAAGTGTCCCTCCTCGTGTGCATAAATCTGATGGAACAGCAAGGGGGTTTGAATGGGAGCTCTACACACAGTAAAAATAGTAAAAACTGTACATCTTGTGTGCAAATACATTCTTAATTGCTATTGTTAAAATACAATCTGTTATGGTTTTTTTTGTGTGTCTATTGCTGTAGACCAGCTATAATATAAAATCTCTCCACTCTTTAAACTAAATGATGTGGCCAGGAAGATTTCTCCCACTGAGAACAGAGACGATTTAGAATGTGGAACAGAATGGGGGTAAGATGAGTATTCAGAAACTCGCGGAGTCAACTTTCTGCACACACAGATCAAATCATAAAAAAAATGCCACTGCCTGCACTATCAGTGCCTAGTCATAACTGCACTATTTATAATGGGATATTAAGCTTTAGTTATGTTACTGTCTTAGGCTACATAAACCACCGGGAAAGGAGAGAATAAATAAGGCTCGTGCAGATTACTTAGTTGCAGCAGACAAGAGGCCACACTACTCACACTTTCTGCTCTTCAAGGAAATTCCACAGTTGTTTTTCCATCAGGGATATTGTAAAATGCTAGAGCAGAGATGGGATGGGTGCGGGGGACACAGGACTTCAACTAGCATTAATTAGTATGGCAGCATGGAAATCAGTGGGATAAAGCCTCAGCCTTGGCAAACACACAGATCTCTAAATGAGTAGAGGTCACAGAGTGTGAGCTGCTCCAACTCCACTGATGTAACCTGCTTTTTAAAGCCTGGAGGTTTGGGTCCTGTGCTGGAGCTGGGAAAGACAGATAAAGGTCACATTCTTACTCTTAGGGGTTAAAAGCCTCCCAGAGACTGCTGCTAGGGACTACATGCTACCCTGGCTAGTAAGAAATGAATGTGACCTAAAGCAGGACAGACGGTTACGTGACTTCATAGTGCTGATCCAGAAGCTGTTTCTTCCCAAAGTCAGAAGCAATTCTGGCAGAAACAACCACCTTGACTGTACTGCTTAATTGAAAAGGAGCTGTGTAATAGCATGCCCATTCTATTAAGTAACTTGTAGCAATACAAGTTAATAAAACCCATAGTGTCCCACTGTAGGACATTGCTGTAGGACAGTCCCATGCAGTAATTCTCCTGCTTTAGTAACAGCTTTACCAGAAATACCAGAAATCCATATTTTATTTAATTGTTAATATCATTTCAAAGCTGAGGAGCCTTGCAGTAAATGAATATGTTTGGCTACAGGTCCTGCATGGCCATATAAGCCCTGGATAAGTTAAAAATGTTTTTAAAATTTGATCTTTTTTTTCCCTCAGGCAAAATTGTTAAATCCACCTTCTAATCTTTAATTGAATGTTAGAGTTAGCATGTTGATAACTTGTTTTACTACCAATTTAATTTTGCTTTGACTGCTAATATAGTCATTTGACATAGGGAAGGGCAGGCTGAGGAAGTTGGAGCAAACACAGTGTACATTCAGATGTCATGGTTATTGTTACAAGAACATACTTACTGTAGTCCAACCAACCTGCTGACCCAGGTCCGTAAAATACAATGTAATGATGGAGGAAACTGCAAGGCTTTGAATGTTAACGGAGTCCTTCAGGTAGGGCCCATCTGTAAGGATAAAAAGGGAAGAGCAAATGGCATGAACAGCACACATCTTCACAGTGGATCCTTTCAGCATAATGTATAGGCTGCTGTGTTAGTAGTCAAGGAGTTAAACCATTTTCTTCAATTTGCATTGCACTCTAGTGCCTACGCCTTACATGGAAGAGGCACAACTTATATTCTGATTTATTTTGGTGACTTGGTCCTTGTTCTTCAGGTTAGCAGCTTAGAGCATTTCTATGGGAATTATTCTTCTCTCTTTTTAACAAAAGCGTTAGGCTGACATGCTGCTGGGCAGCAATGCACAGCAATTGTTCTGATGCTATCTCTGTTCATCTAGATCATTACAGACATGCCATGCAATCACACGGTTTCATAGATCACTTTTCATTCTGTCTTGCAAGACTAATGGGAAAGTCAATGTTATACAGCCTCTTGGTCACTGATGCCTTTTGATAGTTTTTGCCTGAGTATTTGCATTCTCAGGATATTTTACAATAGGTTGCACCATCATGATGAATGCAACTTCTTGGGCAAAGTCCCCAGTCCAGGATTTCTTTGTAAACTATCTGACCTAGGCAGACCATGTGTATCTGAGCATTATGTTCCTTTTCACAGCACTCTGAGGCATCTGTTTCCAGTCCTAATGAACCAGAAGTAAACGAGAAAAGACATCAAATAGGAAGACATGGTTCTTTTTCAGAAAGGCGGTGAGCTGGATGTTATGAAACCCCAACAGCCGTGGGCATGGGGTGTTGCCATGGCTGCAACACTTCTTTCTCTTTTCTAATTTACATATTGCATCTCCCTCTCGCTGTATGTTTGTTCACTCTTTAGCTCAGGGAGTGTGCCAAATTCTACCAGCTGCTCAGATCGCACTTCCTAGGGCTCTGCAATACTGCATGTCCACAGACAAATGCCACCTGGTCAGCAGCAGCTACAGCTCCCATGGCCACGTCCAGCACGAACTGGTCCAAAAAAGGAGGTGCTGGCCCAAAAAAGGAGGCTGCCTCCTGTGGCCAGTTGTACCTTCTGATGAGGCTGTGAACAAGGAGTGCAACTGGAATCACGGTGAGGGACTGACATGAGCAAATTTCTCTATGAATGGCTTTAGAACTGCTTTGTCTTCATTATCTGAGCGCATGCTGTATTCTGAAACATTTTTACACAGTGGTTATGAAAACCATTAGACTCCTGTACTGATGAGGAAGCTAATAACTATTATTTGTATCAATTAATGAAAAAGTACTAAAAGTTCACCTACTAACACATATCACAAGAGTAATAAATACTATTAGGAGGAGAACTTGCCAAAGGTTTAGTAATATGTTAGGGGTCTTTTAAACACTCATATGAAAACTTACTGCGTTCCAGTTGCAGGCCAACACGGGAAGGGTACCACTGGGGACCTGTTCAAATCAGAAAGCACAGCTGTTAATTTCATGGTGGGTGAGCTAAATTCCTCTTCTTGCTAGTATTCTTTTTAGCTGACAGATACAAATATGAGGTAAAAAAAATAATAATAATCCTCTCTTTGGGTCTCAGCTATACAAGGAGAATACAAGAGTGCTCAGAGGAATGCACAGCACAGCACATACAGGCAAGGCAGAAATCCCTATTCCTAGGTCCAGTGTTGGAAGGGCCAGTCTCATTGCTGAATGCTCCATTAGTACATGGAAAATACAGCGTGCATACACTACTGGGGAGTATAAATAGGACCCTACTTACTAATATATTTGTCAAAACACCGTATAAGTCTGTCAGTGTAGCCTTTACTCCCAGAACGATGCTTTTTATACTGTCTGGTCCTTAGGGGGTTGTTTTTTTCCCATTTAGGTATATAAAATCTGACTAGGGACACACAGCTAGCACTACTTCTTAATCACAGGTGCTCAGTTGGTAATCTTTTCGGCAAATAGTGAACAGAAAGCAGAGGCATCTGGGTAGCTAATACTAGGTCACATATGATTTCCATGGTACTCATCACCTTATGGACGTTTCCTAGAAGCAGTGTTTAAAATGGTCTAGTTTAAAAGCTGCTCCTATAAATGCACGAGAGCAGTTGGAGGTTGTTGATAGGTGCCCTTTGATGACTTTAGATGGAGACCAGTCAGTTTGTTCAAACAGGTACAGATCTCCAGCTGCGTTTGTGCTTCTCAGTGCCAGAGCAAGTGGTTAAGTGCCAAAGAAGAACTGCAGAAAAGACTGTGGCCATCCAATTATTAACTTAGTCAGCTCTGTGTAGTGCCTGTATGCAGGAGGCTCTGACCCAGTAGCTATGCTGGCTGAAGGGACAAGGAAAGCACACCTCCTTTGCATTGTAAAGAGACATAACATAGTTTTAACTGCCTCCTCCTCCTGCTTCAGATCTGCTGCTGAAGGGGTTTGGGGCTGATCTGGCACGCTTGGCATTGGAGCATCCTTGGGAAAACTTACACAGCCTACATGGTTGACTCAGCTTTGGGGGCAGCCAAGTGTGATAGAGGAAAGGGAAGGAATAGGTGTGCTATGGCATCCCCCAGCCATTTCCACAGTGCTTGTCTGTTTCTTTTGATGTGCCTTAGGACAGCAGATAGCCTGAAGGAAATTTGCTTTGTCTCGTCAGTTCAAAGTCTGAGTGAAACTGGTCAAATACAGCTGTGGTTTTCTTTAGACCCACCTTACAGTTGTTGGTATTGCTGTATTTAAGATACCAGTATTCATGTACCTTAAACAAATGGAACAAAATCCTCATAATAAGGGTAACCAAACATGGGAACAGCTGCCCAGAGAAGCTGTGGGATCTGCTTCCTTGGAGTTGGTCAAAACTCAACTGGGGAAGACCCTGAGGCATCTTAGATGAAGTTGGCCCTGATCTCAGCAGGAGCCTGTATCAGATGAGCCTGAGAGGTTGCTTCCATGATGCTACGTGCCATGATGGTCAGGAGAACTGGTTCACCCCTCCAGCTGGAGGGGAAGGGGGGCTGCACACAGAGTGCACGGCACCGACCCAGACACTCCCATTTCAAAAGCACTTGGGCTAAGTGTGAATTTTGTAGGCAAGAAGAGGCATTAGATGAACCCCTTGAACCAGGGCTAATAGCAGGAGGTGAAACACATCCATCAAGTAAGGCGCAAACATTTTTTTCAAGGTACCAAAACAACTCATGGCTATTAAAGATAACAAAAGGAAGACAGAGAAAGAGCAGCTGTCTGACTTGTCAAGGAAGATATGATTTGCTCCAGGACAGCAGATATCAATAGTTATTTGGGAGCCTGAAATGCAATGTACCTGCTTTAAATTGGAATCTTCCCCTCAGCCCCCCCAACTCATCTTGCAGTATGTTTCAATAAAAGCCAATTTATCTGATCCTGTGGCAAAGTGCTTTTAGGTATGGCTCATCATCTGCACAAGGGCAAGCAGAGGTTGTGCGTTTTAAGCACGTCATCCCACATTTCCAGTCCTCTAGCCTCAGTACGCCATTATTTTTGAACATACTCAAAGATTTAGACAGATGGGAGTGTGCCTTTGCTGCTGCTCGTCTGCAGTGACCTTGTCATTACACCACTGCGTGTCTCTGGTTCCCAGGCCATCTCTGGGGTGCTGTGTGTGTTTTGCTGGGGAGACCTGGAGTTTAGCTGTCAGACTGTCTCTTCCCAGCTCTGTATATTGGCAGGGGCCCGCTAGCTAAAGTCAAGTGGAAATGTTATGCAGATGGAATGTGGGGACAAAGTGCAAATGCATCTCTTTTTGTACATATGTCAGTTTTAGTCTGGACCGCTTTTAGTCTTTACTGGCCACAGAGTTTAGCAAGGCTGTTCCGGAGTCTTGGCTGCCCGGGGATCCTGCAAAAAATGGCCCTGCTTTCTGGAGGGAAGTGTGACTCCACTTTGCTCGGGAGGTCTCTCTCAGAGGTCTGGCTGGTCTGTTCTCCCAGCCTGACAGGAGACTCCTTTCAATGAGAAAACTCCACACATTCCTAGGCCTCAGCAATTTGCCTGCTCATCGCTATATGACGGTCAGCCAGGGGGGCCCTGGCTCCCCTTGCCACCTGCCTTCTTTCCGTGACTGAGCATTTTCCAAAAGGCTCCAACAACTCTAGAAATTTCTGTCTGGAAATTTGGGAAGCCATTCCAGTCCAGCCCGGCTCTGGCAAGCACACATTCCTGTCGACCCTGTAGGAGAAGAGCTCTCTTTTGATAGAGCAAAGAAGCCAACCACAGCGTCTCATCATCACCCCCGGTACTTCTTGCTGCTGCCTGTCAATCAGGGGGCCAATGGCTCTCTCTGATACCTTGAGTCAGCAGTAGCTGGCAGATGAGCTTCACCTACTGCCAGAAGGAGTTCACAAGGGCACATGGAAAGTGCATTCTCCAGGCAGAGCAAACAAGCACTCATTAAAGACGGAGACATAGCTGCAGCTGTGTGCAGTGCTCGAAGGCCTCTCTGCACTCCCACATCTGGCAGAGCTCCCCTTGCTTCCTTCTGGAGCTGGAGGCTTTCTTTTTTCCAGGGATTTATTTTTAGTAGGGTTTATTTCTCAGTTTATTCCTATTAACGCTCTCCTTTGGTGCCTTCTATAGAGCTTAATTGTGATCCAAGAACATAGGTGACTGAAGCTTAACTTGTAACTCCTGTTGAGTGTAAGATCAAGCACATACTATTATCATCTACTCAGTAATATTTTGAGAGTGCATCAGAGCTCAGTTATGAGCTCCACGTGGTACTGGGGAGGTCATATTTATTCCCTGTGTGATCCTTGTGATCAGCAGAGCTGCTCAGTTTCCCCATTTGGGGTTTATGGTTTTGGCTAAGCATTTCATGCTTGGAAGAAAGTTGTAAAAATAACTAAGTTTTCAGCCCACTTATATCCCAGACCGGTTTTAGCTTAAAAATAAAAAATAAAAAATGGCCATCATGGTTCAAACCACAGGTCTGTTTAGCTGATATTAAATCTGCCAACATTTAGCCAATGTTGTGATTCCTCCATCCTATTTCCTAGAATTCTAGCATTTGTGTGGAATAGCTGTGGCTCCTTTCACCCATCTCACAGTGTGTTTAAGCAGCCATTGAAATTGCTTCCTGGTTTTTCATCTCCTATTTGATTCTCTCTACTTTTTTGACTTATCCCTGAGGATACATGTTTGTCTCTGAGGAATGTTTGTCTCTGTCTTTAAAGCCATCACTCCCAAATGCATGCACATGGGTACTTGAAAACTTGCCCCATTCCTCAGCTGAAAGGATATTCACAAATTACTTTTTTTTGTTTGTTTGTTTGTTTGTTTGTTTGTTTTCACTGTTGTGATTCAAAAAATGTTCATTCTATGCGTGCAAGCTTCCTTTATTCTGGAAGTGTAAGCAATTCATGATGCTTCTTAAGCCATTTACCATATTCCTTCTGTGTCAGGAATCTGATCCAACTCAGTGGAATATTTTAGTCCAAAACAGAAAAAGACATATATCCATTATGAAAAAGTAAAAATACTTCAAGCATTTTAATTTTTCCAACACGAGAAGTTGATATTTTCTTGGAAAGTGACACTAAAGTAAAGAAAGCAACCATTGACTTTACTCTTTATATTTAAAATATGCAAGTGAAGAAAAATATTTAATTTTAACCAAGTTTTTTGTTGTACATGGCAGTATTTAAAACAAAAATTTAAACCTAAGCAAGCTGACATGTTAGAAGGAAGGCTATAAAAATAAATAAATAAAAACAGCCACTTTTAATTTGGCCATATCCAGCTCATAACCACCTGATAATATCGGAGGTAAAAGGAGATGTGCTGCTTGTACACTTAATACAACCCAAACACTTAATAAAATGGCAGCCTCAGTACTATATATGCAAAGATGCACAGGAAACCAAGCTCTGTTGGTCCCACTGTTTGTTTGGTTTTTTCACTGCATTTTTACTAGAATTTCAGTGAATGAATCAGCAGACAGTCACAAGAGCTGAGGACAGTTTTAAAAGCCCATATACAGTTTTAAAAGCGTGCAAGGGTACTCTTTATCCCCACGATTTAAATTGACCTTAATGTGTGCTCCACTGCTTAAATGTGACAGGAGGTTTTGAAAAATTAACAACCAAGAAATCTAAGTGCTAGGTATTTCCCAATAATTATGAAATTGAAGGGGTCACTAATTTTTATTATTTTTCATAAAAATTCTTTAGTGCATTGCCTGTTCTTTAGTAAATTACACGATCAAGTGCCCATTTGTCACGTAGTATTTATGAAGTTACATGAACCTATATGAGAGCAAAGGTTAAATAAATAAATAAATAATTCATGAAGATCTCTCCTGCTGGGAAATTAGGTGCATTCTTTAGAACCCAGCCATGCAAAAGCTGTTCCTCTGGGGGGTAAGGAGTCTAAGAAATGCCAAGCAGAGCTGACAGACATAGTTTGGAGATAATTATCAGATTGACTTTCCATGAACAGCTAATTTTATCAGTTAAATTGTTCGTTTCTCATTGTTTTTCACCACCCATGCATCTCTAATAACAAATAGGCTTAATAATTATCAGCAATACCTGCTGTGATATGAATAGGATGATATGAACAACAAAATTACTATAATCAATCAGCAGCAGCACGCTGCTTAAATTTGCAGAAGTATAGGAAATTCTGGGGAACTTTGTGGTACCGATGTCCCTCATATGATCGCAAGGGGTCATGCAGTAGCTGAGCAAGGTAACAGCACTTTCCTATATGAATTGAGCACAGCTGAAATGCACTCTGCCACCTTAACCAGACTGTTGATCTGGTATCTGTGTTGCAGTAATAAGAGGTTGCTAAAAAAGAGTCACGCATTGCTGGGGGGATGGTGTTTTTGTAGATAATATATAGAGACAGACAGACATACTGACACACAGATTATATTGAAAGTAACTTGCTGGGCTCCTTCCTTGAAAAGTAAATGCTGAACAAATATAGTTATTCCAAGTCCGTGACCTCAAGCAGCAATGGTCATAAACATCATTTCTCTCGGCTGCAGCAGGCGTGTGTGAGCGCTCCCAGGGACATTTTTGAGGAAGCAGGTACAGACAGAGATATCACCGTGCTGATAGCCACAGCCTTTGCTGGGCTGAAGTTTGCACACCCTTGCTTCACGGAGCTGACAGGCAAGCAGGATGCTGAACTGACTTGGAACTGTCCCCTTCTGCTTTTGTTTGGAAGAAAAGGGTGTGAGATTCATTGTGCACTTGAGTAAGTCCTGAGCATGAAGGCAGTAAGCATGGCACACCTAAGAAACCACAGTTAAACTAAGCTGGGCCACAAAACCCAGACAGAAAGTACCTGAAATTATTATTATGTTTATTTTCCCTGTAATAATTGACAGGTACAGCACAGCTGTCCTTGCCTGGCACTGTTCTGAGCTTATGGGGGCCAGGTGAACAACAAAATGCTGCTTCCACCTCTTGCTAGGTCTTTGGGAAGGTACCTGCTGCATCCGGGATCTTTTGGCTAGCCTGTGTTTTTTGTTGTAGCAGGACCTTTGATTTGCTGTATCAGAGTATTTTGGGAGGGAGCATTTTGAGTTAGATGTGTGTTTTTATGGGATGCCAGTAGAAAGAGCAGACCCAGTGGGCCCTGTCAGGTAAAATCTGAGCAGGGCACTGAAAGAAAGGGATGTTGGTTTTAACAGCTAAAAAAAATAAATCCCTTTTCTTTCTCAGCTTCTCTTTCTTCTTACCTATCTGTAAGCTTTCTGAGGATGATATTTGGCCACGTGTTTTCCAAAGGCATCTTGATCTCTACTCGCTGTGCCTACACAAATACCTGCTTTCTTAATTACTTGAAATTTGAAAAAGGATCCATTTGATCATTAGCATCCATTTATTTCTTCTGTTTTTGTAATAAATGAATGCATCTAGCTACAAACATACTGCTTGCACATGGAGAGCAAGCTGTGGCAGGGAGAACTGATGCCTCCAGATCTTACAGAGAAGAACTGATGCCTCCAGAACTGACACTGTTTGGTCATGTGCTTCCTTTGTAGCTGTCCGTTTGACCATTCCCCTTGGTTTTAGATGCTTCAAATCCATGAGCATTCATTTGTCCTATATGAAGTCATGTGTCTGCACTGTTTGCCTGTGCTCAGAGCCGCTCTTACCTCAGCACCCACCTCACAAAGACTCACAAGGCCTGATCCCGGAGGTGTTTCAGAGCACACCTACCAGCTCTAACAACGAAGAGTACTAAGTTACATCAATGCCTGCAGGCATTCCCTTAAAAACAGCATCAAAATTACACTTCCCTCACCCAGGATCTGGCAAACCTGGGTAGCCCCATCTATACAGTGCTTGCTGGAAGCAACTGTGCTGCTGGGGCTGTGTCCAGCTGTGCAACACGAACCTGTGTGGCTCTGCACTGCACCCTGGAGCACAAATTCAGCTGACATTTTCATTGACTTCTAACTTTTACAAATGCCTGGACCCACCAAGGAACAGAGCACTCCCCCACCCCCTCCCCGCTGCCACTCACTCAGCGAGTTTTTTTCCTAAAAAAAAATTAAACTTTAGCTATATTCTGATCAGGCAATAATGGACAAATTTCTTAAGAGTCAGCAAAGCTTGTCTTAATGAAGATCAATTGTTATTAGTGGCAAACAGAATATTATTTGTTATTTAGAGGTCGATTTCTGTCACTAGCAGATTAAGCTTTCAATTTTCCATCTCAAACAGCTTGGTGCTGAAATCAACTGGAAATTTAGACAAGCAAAAAGCATCAGAAACTAAAAGCAGGCAAGCACGCAAGCAACTTTATATATATATTTGAATAGCTTTGCTACATTGTTTCTTTAAAAAATAAAAATAAATAAATAAAAAGGAAAAAGGAAGGCCAGTCCTGTACATTTCAATTTTCCATGTAGCCTGCTGCAGAAAGTATAATTAATTTTGATCTTTCTGTGTGGATTTGCATTTAAATTAATGTGTGTGGGCAAGGGAAGGGAATGAGGCTCACCTTTTATTTCATTAATAACAACCACAGAGCAGAATACAGAGAAACAAGCAAACAGATATTCTGACAATGATGGAGCTCAAAGCAATGTTCCCATAAGGGAATGAATGCCCTTAACTCAGAGCAAGGAGGTGAGGAGCTGCTGGATGCACAGTGCTGCAGCACTGCAGCAGCACTCAGGCTGAGAGCACCCACCTGCAGCAGCACAGCACACACTGCCTGGCCCCAAGCAGCTCCCATCACCTGGGCATCGTGCTGCAGCTCCTGTGGCAGCGGTGGGGATCAATCGGTGAAGCTGGACCCACTGCACTCTGCTCTGCGTAATGGGTTTGGGGAGTTTTTTGAGCAGGGGACCCCCAGGGAGGACTGCATCCTGTGATCCATGCACTAAAATAGCACGGAGCTTGCTTGGTATTATTTGTAGACGTCTGGGTCCTGGCTCTGAAATAACAATGCCAACGAAAAGAGTGACTTAGTAATTTATGCTGACTGAGTGTTTTAATTCTGGCAGTTATCTTTGCCTTTGATTCTTCTGTGTACCAGTTTGAATAGGATAACAAAGATAATTGCTGAGGTATCAGGAGGATGTGAGAACTAAAGTAGGATTTTCTTCCTCGTTACAAGCTGCCAGAGAAGCCTTCATGCAAAGGGTGACCCAAACATGAGACACCACACATTAAGGAACATGCATTTGGCAAACAGTGTATGTGTTTCAGGAACTACAGAATATCCTTCCTTCTCTATCTGCCTGTCCGTATAATAGTGTGAGATTTTCAAAAAGGCAGCTTAATGTTTGGTGGTTTATGAAATCGCTTATCATCTATCTGTGTCCTTAACCGCTCAAAAACCTTTACAGACGTGGCATTAGCCAACTCACCTAAGGGTTTCATGGGCAGTAAAGCAGAGCATTTAACATGGGTATCTGAACATCCTTGCAGTCTCAAAAAACAAGAGCAGTTAAGATATAAAGCCTGTGTCAAAACGACTTTCCTTTCGAAACCTTTGCTCATGTTCAGCCTGTGCCAGTTTGCAAGAGAACCAACCAGCGCTGTGCCCTATGATGAAGATATTATGTGATAGGCCACATTTCAAGGCACTGATAACGCAGGCCATTGCCTCCCCACTTCAGAAAGCTCTATTTTGGGCACTGCCACAATTAGCAAGCCTGTCGGGCACATTAGGGCAGCAGTTCTCCACAGAGCTACACACGGGGCAGAGAGCTGACGGAGCAGTGGCACTGAGGCCTTCCCTGCCATTTGCCTCTCTCAGGTGGAAAGCTCAAATTCAGTGAGGACGAGGGAGCCACAGCATCCCTCAGTCTCTCCCTCTTCTTCTCAGTCTCTCAGAGGTCCTGAGCACCCGTACGAGCTGCTGAGCACCCCGCATGCTTGCTGAGCTCCACCAGGCCTCAGAGGGACTGCTGCTTTATCCCATGCTACATGCCCGCTGCCTGAACACAGCGTGGGGGCCATGGAGCAGCCTTGGGGTTAGGAGTTAAGTTGCAGCATCGGAAAGCACCTGGTGATTCAACAAGCACAGCTGACAGGGCAGAGATCATTTGCTCAGAGCTCATTTATCCCTCCACCCCAGGTGTACTGGGCAGAGGAGAGTCCTACCCCAGGCCCTAGCTGTGTTTCTTTAAAAGCATTCCTTAGTCAATTAGCTAATAAAATATGCAAATGAGGTATAATTTCAATATTTGACTGTCTAGGGGATAGCTCTTTTTCCAGCTTCTAATCTAATCAGGATGCGTTCCCTCACTAACCCCTAATAGCAGTGCTTTATATTTTTATCTAATGACCACACCAATGCTATCACCAATTAAATGAACACATTTGAACTGACATGATTTCTTCCTTTGTGCAAATTAAATCCTCATAAATTCATTGGTAAATTCACCACACTGAAAGTTAATCCTTGCTAATAAGAAAGCTAAATTGTGGTTTCTCCATGGGCCATGAGGAAGAGGCAGCACAGAGCTGCCCTGCTTTGGCAGCAGATCAGACACCAGCAGGCGAGTCACAGGCCTTGTCATGCTCCTGTGTCCTTCCTGAGAGAAGTTTATTTGGGCTGGTTTAATTCTCCCATCCCAGCACCTTAATTAAGCTAAGCAGAGGCTTCTGTGCCTCTGAAGCACTGCCACAAAGCTTGTGGAACTGCTCTGCCTCCCTCAGCTGTATGACAGAGGACAAATACTTTTCCCTCGCATGCTGGAAAGAACTAAATGCTGGGATAAATGAAAGAAAGAACTAAAGACCAGGATATAGAGGTAGGTGTGCAAAGAGCATTTAGAATCATGCACCTAACTTACACTAGTAACAATGTGAGTCAAGCAGTCAGCAAGGCCTGTCCACATTTTATATGAGCACAGCTTATGAATGAGCTGAAGACCCAGAATACCTCGCATGTCGATTATTTCAATGGTGAATTATTTCCAGCAGCAAATATATTCAAGATCATTATAACGTGGCGACAATTTAGAAAGAGGCAGAACTCCCCTCTATCACACTATTTTTATTGTAAATCATTTGTTCAGCTTCTTGTCTTTGATGCATTGCTTTCATTAACTTGAAATAATGGTAAATATCAGGTTTTATTTGAAAGATTTCTTATTTTGATTGTTTTTAGACTTTCTTTCCCTCTATGCCCAAAGAGGAAAATAAATAAATAGGCTAGCTGGGATCAAAAGAGAAAGAGTAAATGAATGGAAAACAAGTCACTGTCACAAGGCAAACCCAGGGGAAAATCTGAACCTACCAGCAGGAGCTGCTGCCTCTTCTGTGACCTCTTGAGCAAATGAGATACCATGGCCCTTGTTGGTTTTTATTCATTATTCTCCTGAATCTGTCCAAGAAGGAGGTGGGTTCCTCACATTCTATCACGGGAGATTTGCTTCCTCTTCTGCCATCCCAGGGCCCGTTGGCTGTCTTTCACACAAAGTCTCTGGCTTGTTTTGTGCAGACCCATTCCATGCAGCTCCTCCCAAAAGAAACTACTGGATCTGCTTGCAAAGCCATCTGCCCAACACTGGTGCCCAAAGGCATGGGTACATTTGTGAAAACCTTGATGTAGATGCAGGGCATATTTGAAGGCCTGAAGTGATCTATACCCTACCATAATCAATAGGCGTCTCTCATTAACGGACATGAGATTCTTTTCACAATCATGAAGACCTGCTGAATGAACATTAAGCCCACATGAATGTGGTGGTGAACACCAGGTTCAGGATGGAAGTCAGTTGCTCAGACAAAAATGTAATGCCTGAGTTTAAATTGGTATAGGAACTCTTTAAGAACAAGAACTACTTTGGCATCTTCTATTAACAGTTCAGTAGGCTTTAATTCTTCATTTTATCGGAGAACACATGTTCTCTAGGGCCTGGATTACTTCTATAGTGCCTCGTACTGCCCTTTTCTCAGTTGAGCCATAGGCACTGTAATAAGATACATTGTAAGTAATAACAGGCAATTCTGATAAACAAATTTTGTTGTTTTTCATCTAGATCTGTCAATTAAATCTACTGCAAAGGAAAGAAAAGCAAAGAATCTAGCTATGAAATTTCCTTTTCTTAATGAGGCATTTAAATAGCATCTCACATTTGTTCTCCAATTGTTTACATAGGATGTCATTTGTGATGCATTGTTAGAGTCCTGTAAATCTCAGCTGGGAACAATATCCCAGAGAGCAGAGAGGACCAGTTCTGCTTCAAGCTACATCTCTATAGATTCATTGCCTTTTCTTTTATGATATTACTCATCTGAAATGATATCTGTAATCCTGCTAATGAAATGCAATAACATCAGATGCAGCATCTGCCAAAAAGAGAAATAATGTGAATTTCCATAATTTCCATTAAAGTGTTTGAGTTGATCTTAACTTTTACTATTTCTGGTTTGAATATTACCTTTTTTTTTTTTTTTTTTTTTCTTCTGAAGGCCAGCTTACTTTCACCAGCATTTAATAGATAGCCTAGCTTTTGTGTTTTAGACACCTCACTGCCTTCAGTTCAATAGGTCATTAGGCATATATTTAAGTCATTCATTGTCCCAAATGTTTCTTAGGGATCACAGCCAAAACAGACAAAAGAGTGCAAGGTGGATGAAAGGCAAGTTAATTATTCTTATTTTATGGACGAGAAAATGAAGCTCAAAAAGGAGAAAGCGTCTGGCATAAGACTCACCCAAGTCCATAGCATGACTCCCACTAGTTTTGAATTAAGTCTTGAAGAACTATATCCCAGATATCACATTCAGTTTAGTGTGAATTAGGCAATTTTTAAAATCTCAGCCAGCCCTTTGACTTTTGCTGTTGTCTTCAAAGACCAAAATGCCTTGAATAACTGACCCTAGAAGTCCTACTTAAGGTCATACAGGGCTAAATGCATTGCTTTTACGCTAGGTGGGTACGCCAAAACTCACCCATAGTTTCCTAATGCAGTACACACTGAAATCATTCTTTATAACCACATGAACATTTCAGAAAGCAAATCTCCATGGACACACAATCAGACACTTCTCAGGCTTATTTAATATATCTTCCTCCACAACTTATGAGATTCGAGTGCTCAGCGAAAGTGAAATGCAGTGCCTAGTCTGGTGTTTGCTCTCCTTATTAGTGAGACAGCTGGAAGCAAGGAGCCAGACGTGGCACCCCAGCTAGGAATGTCCTAATGCAAGTTCTGGGCTTCAGCAGCGTCAGCAAGAGACACATGGGTCAGGGCTTAAGTGGAAAGTTATGACCCAGAGCTCGGGATGCAAAATGGATTGTTGGTGAAGCACATGCCACTTTCTGGAGGGTTACCTAGGAGCCCACACTGTGACTGCAGCTGCAACACTCTCTGTGTTGCCTTTCCCTTTGGAAGAAAGGCCAGAAGTGGTTTTCTGTAACTCCAACACAGAATGCATGGATGAAGACTGAAAGTGGGGTATAAGCTCTAAATTATTAGTCACTTTGAAAATGAAAATCACAAAGTTAGCTTGGTTTGCCTTCTGCTTTCTTTTAACCATGTTAGATCAGTGATGCCACCCTCATTTCCTGGCTGGCTAAAAGTGAAAGTATTCCCAGCTCTTAAAGGTATGCTTCAATTATTTTGACAGGTAAGCCATAAATTCAAGCTATGCAAATCTGTGCCAACAGCCAGACTCTTCTATTTTGAATAGAGAGGTTTGCACGGATGTGCCACAAATAAGCTGATAGAAGGTCACCCTCCTGAAACTTCCTGCTGCATAGATCAGAAATGAAGCCTACCAGACAGACTGTCCTCCTGGCTAAATCAGCACGCCAAGGCAAGAAATCAAGTAACTAGAGGACATGTGCACTCTGCAGGGCCAGGAAGCAATTTACTCATGGATTAGATCTGATCGTGAGCTGTGGAGGAATATGGTAATGATCATTTGATTGTTGTGGCGATCATTTGATTTTCGTTGCTTATTTTATGCTTAGCGTTGCAAAACAGAAAGTAAAGAGTTCAAATATATATGACCCTCGCTGTGGCAGTAACAAGAAATTCGAATTCCTAGTAAAGTGAGTTATGTCAACAGGCACAGAGAAGTAAAAAGACCTTAGAACTGTGTCATTTGGTGGATGCTTACATTGACTGTAACCTAGTCTTCTATTATTATCTGCTGTCTGACTAGGACAAAAGAAAAGTAAATTATAAAATGAAATAAATCTCATCATGTTTCCTCCTAATCTAGTCATTCTCATTTAGAAAGTCAACACAGATGAATGAGCAATTTACCCAGATGAAATCACTGTACTTCATAGTGCCCATTTGCAATAACTGCCCATCCCTAGCGACTCACCTTCATTGTTAATTTCCAGTTGAGTTATGAATGCAGAGAAGGGAAAAATTACCGAAAACAATCATTGGATGTGACTGCTAACCCAATGTGTCCTGGGAATCTATGAATGCAGACATAGTGCTGGGCCCAAGAGTTCTGCATAGGAAGATATTACTTCTCCCTTTGAAAGCTCTGGGGTAGTATGAACTGCTTAGGATAAAAACAAGCAGGAAGGACTTGGAGATTTGGTAAAAACTGTACTTTGCAGCTGCCTTTCTGCCGGGGGAGTGCATCTAGCTCAAGACAGCTCATGCCAGGATCAGATCATGGCTCTGTTTCCAAAAGGCTGGCTTTTTGAAAGCCTGGGCTCCAAATAGAGGAAAGATCCCTCTGGAAGGCTCTGTGCTCTAGATATAACTTATTTGGGTCTCTTCAGTTTGTGAGACATGAAGGGCTCCTCATTGATTGGCAGGCAAGGACTATGAAGTCAGCTTGGGAGAGCCATAAATAGCATAATTCAGCTTCTCTGCATCCCCAGCAGGTGTATTCATTGGGCACATGAGTCTCTCCAGGCATCAGAATTGACGGATTTCATTAACTTTCTTCAGCTGAAACTTCTTTAACTTTCTACAGCTGAAAATCCAGCTGTAACAGGCAGTGTGGAAAAATCAGAGGAACTGCAGGTTCTCAGCAAGACTGTGTTATCAGACACTCCTGATTACATAGAGCTGGTAGGCAAGGCACCGGCTTAGCAGTCACTGTTCTCACTGGTACTGCTCTTAATGACTAATCCCCACAGCATCCTTTCTCACCTCTCTGAGCCTTGCAGTTTAATATCACGGCCAGCCTCTAGATGGAAATTACATGATGCAGTAAGAATAGTCGTCCTTTGCAGCGACAGTGCTGCATCCAGCTCTTGCATTTTAGCCCCAGGCTGGCAAATGTGGAGTTTTACCTTAAGCCCTTGCTCTTGCAATCATGCTATTAGTTCTCAGATGTCCTTAGAAACAGGAAAGGTACAGATGCAGAACTTGAAAACCCTTTTCAGACTTTTTAGGAAGGAGAAAAGAAAGAGGACCCGCTCCTGCAGTAAAGGATTAGTTTTAGTACCTCACATGCCTTAGGCTACTCTCACAAGACTAGCTGTGTCATTTCTAAGCAATGAGAAATCCTCCTCCTTCCCCTTCACCAGGCCAGCTTGGCTTCCACAGCTCTGTGTTTTGACAATCTGCTTCAGGGCTTTGGGCAAGCACGGAACCGGTGTTTCTAAAACGCTGCTCTCCTTCCAGCTGCCCAGCGCTGGCAGAGCTCAGCACTACTGGCAGGCAACTGCAGGGGGGAGCAGAGTTGGCAGCAGCCGCAGGTCATTTTGAGAAGGGAAGGAGGGAGACGATGCACAAGCCTCCCATACCACTGGAAAAGGAGTGTGTGCTATGGTCCTTCTGCTTACGTTTGTCTTCTGGGATGGTAAGGTGTCTCCTTGCATTGGGCTACAAAGACCAGTCAGCATGAGGTAGGAATTGCACTGTTTTTCTCCCTGCCCTCTCTCTAGAGGAAAGCAAAGTAAAAATATTTGTCATTTTCCAGGGGATGTAGCTTTCAGGATCTCTATAGAAATACCTGCAAGAAGCAGTTGTAAGACTGTATCACAGACCACTGAAGTTTCAGTGTCCAGAAATTATGATGTTTATTCTTGAGTGCCACCTACTGCCAATTTCTTTCTTAATGATTTACTTTGATTAACATTGCTTATTTTATATACCCAATGTATCATCTGCTAACTTGGAGAGGGAGGCCTGCAGTTTTAGAGCTGAATGATTACGAGTTAATATCTTATTGGAAAAGCTGGAAGCTGTGTTTCTTTTTCCTCAAGTACTTCATTCCCCTGTGCAGGCTGGGATGCTCTGCAAGTGTTATTTTCATTCCATTCAGCTTCCCTTTTTCCTTCCATCCATTGCCAGGCTTCCTCCCATCTGCCCTTCCTTATCTGCCTGCTGGTCCTGCCTCGGGGGCAGTTTCTGGCCTCCCTAAACTCTCTCTTCTGACTTCAGAGAGCAGGTACAGTTATGCTACCTCCCCATGGAGGATGCTGTATCCAGGAGTTTGTTAGGTTATTGCTGAGCTCTTATCTCCTTTCTGTTCTTCCTCCATTTTCAAGAGCTTTTCCAGAAACTTCTGTGTGCAGTAACCTTGAAAACATTTAATGATTACCGACTCCACTATACTACCTGTTCTAGACATATTTTATTTTAGTTATGTGATACTTGGATTAGCATTATTATTACGGTTTTTCATTTTCTATCTGTAAGATTTCCTCCCCCACCAGCCCAATACATCTCGCAAAGATAAAAATAAATTAAAGGTGAAGAGTTATTGCCAAGGACAAGAGCTTGCAAGGTTTAGTCTACAAGGTATTTCTTTCCCCATTGAAAACATCACCCTTATAGATACGGGAAATGCCAGGTACCTGACTCATTACAAGCAATTGAAAAAAAATGGGGCAAGAGGATTCCTTCTGATACACCAAATTACTCATGTGGTTTTACCTCTGCCAGCCAGCTAAAGGAATGAGGAAAACAGCAGCAAAGTCACCTAGTGCACAGCACCAACTTGATGGAGGGTTCTGTGATATCTTAGTACAGGGTGAAGATCAGTAACACCCAGGCACTCAGCTGCCACCCAGTTTCAGGCAGAAAACAAGCAGCAGAAGTATAGGCATTTGGATGATGCCACCGTGAACAGTGTGGTTTTGTCCACAAAGCACATACTGTCGCACTCCTTCCCAGAGGATTTTGCTAAGGTCAGAACTGTAAGTAGGTTTAGAAAGGATTAGACGGGTTCATGGTGGGCAGGTGTGATGTTTCCTATTAAACATGGCAGCCAGAATCTAACATCTGCTACAGAAAGCCCCTGCAGAGCCAGGGCTGGATCTCTACGACAGGCAAACTGCAGTTCTGTGCTGATCCCAGCACTGCCAGTCCCTGCCACAGACAGCAGCTACAGCGGCCAGGGGCTGATCCAAAACTGTGCTCTTCCGTCTGGAGAAAGCCTCTTGTTTCCCATGAAATGGCAGTTTATCTTAGGTGGTACCTCCACTAAAAGCTCACAGATCCCCAGATCGCCCCGCTGAACTCAGTGCCACAGAATACACAGTGTTAGCCTTTGCTGGGGCTGTTTCCATAGGGAGACTTTTGCTGACATGAGAGCTATAGAATATTTCGGTATTTGTTCCCAGATTTCTGAGTCCATATTCTTTCATATAAACAGAGATCCAAGCTAATGTTTGACTGACTTAGAAACTACTTGAACGGTAACATGCTATGTGCCACTTACATCCCCATTTCTTTTATTTTAATGATTAACAGTCTCCTGCTGCAATTCATAATTCAGTCCTTTTTCCTCTTTTCTTGAATCAGGCAGCAAAAACTGATCAGTGACAGAGATGATGCCTGTGAAATTGCTGCACAAGGGTTCCTCTCACTCACTGAAGGGCTGACAAGATACCAGCTGAGGAGAAAGCTTAATTGCATGGGTGATCAAAGGAGAATGCATGAGGACAGGGAGACTGTAAGGGCGTGTGCGTAGGAGTGTTTTAGCAAGAGATTATAGGGAACATGTGAGTCTGGCACACATGAAATGACAGAAATGAATGCATGAACTAGCACAAATAGCACACTAACCAAAGGCATCCACAGATCAGCTTCAGCTGCTTCTCGGCTCTTGCCTAGAAGAACTGTAATATAAATTCTGCGAGCTGTCATCCTCCAAACTACACAAAGAGAAAAAAAGGAAGGTTTATTCTTTGCCAGAGGAAATGGAGGAAGGGGGAACCTCATGAGACAGCAACATCCAGGCTGAGCTGGAAAAGAGAGATCAAAGCAATGAGCTGGAATGGGAAGAAATGACACAGGACATTGACGCAGAGTATTCCTGAGAACTAAGAAAACGGGGACTGGAAAAACTTTGAAGGCACATGTCAGCCTTTCCACATGTTGTAAAGGGCCCCACTGTCAGAGGTTCAGTTTGTGGTGTGTATCATGCTTTGTTGTACAACTTACTATCTTCCTTCATACACAGCTCGTACATTCACGTACATCACTGGATGTATTTGAGGAGCAGGATACTTCTAAATATGAAAACAGGTGCCAATAAAATGGCTTATACACAAACTTGCACTGTTTTATCCCAAATTAATTAAAAACCTTATTACAATTAATTTGGCATAAGCCTCTATGCCAGTGATCTTCAGCTGATTTAAGCTGCATCAATATAAATCCAGTCTCAAATGATTTAAGAGAGTCTAAACAGAAAAGCACTGCATTTCACAAAGTGGTGGGAGGACATATTCTTATTGAAATATTAAATCTTAGGCACTCGGTCTTCACATATTCAAGTGCTGAGTTTTCATACTTTTAGCCTTTTACATATTGCAAGCTCTTACAGGGGTTGAAAACAAGCAGTTTTGGAGCAGTCATGTCAAGAGCCTTTTGTTTCATTAACTGAACCTTTGTGCAGTCACAGAAGCCTTACATTTCAGTGTTCTATACAATCCTAAGGACGGAGAACTATAATGCTTCTTCCATTTACCCTACTCTGAACTTGATACTAGCATCTGACTAAAGCATTTCTTTGCAAAAGACATCTAGTCTTTAGAGGCATAGACCTTGTGGGGTTTTTTTTGTTGTTTTGTTTTGGTGGGTTTTTTTTGATAAAAATAAGGAAAAGTCCATCATCTAGAACTCTTCCTCCAACAGTAAACCATCCTGCATCTTGGAATGAAATGCCTTATTCCTAATTTGAGCGTGTCTGGTCCTCATTTCCAACCCTCAGTTCTTGTTGCATCTTTTTCTATTCAACTAAATACCCCAGTTCAATTTAAGAGGCCTTGCATAGATCTGCATATCCCATGTGAGTGACACGCAAGGCTACAAGACATGATCACAGGTAGCACCTTCCTTCCCATGGGCAGGAGTAGAAGAAACATTTCCCAGTCTAGAAGCAAGGTCACAAAACTGGGCTCTCTACAAACATTGGTTACAGCACTTCAGAACTCAAGGCATGTCTTATACACATATACAACATCTGGTAGCTTTCAGGTACATTTAGCCCCACTCCTCAAAATACTGATACAGCAATTCATAAAGGATAAATGAAAATGCTGTCAGACCTTGGCACGTAGCTGCTTGTCTTGTTCTTTCTCTCTCCTTTCCATCCAACACCCCTAGTTTGGATGCCTGTGACTAGGAGGTGACTGGAAAGAAGCATCCAACAAAACTGTTCTGTTCTCTGACAGCAAGAAAAGAGGGATCTTCAAGTATGATTGCTCTTGTCTCTTCTCACGTACGAGGTCCACATTTGCTGTGCATATGTGCCAAAAATTACCCTCCACTATACTATTTTCTCTCATGGATGTGAAAAACCAAAAAGCAAGAAGCAAGAGAGGTTGCCCTGAAAAATAAGAAACTGGACAGTGCTGAGTCAGTTGAGAACCCTGCCAGATTGCCTCCACGATCCCAGATAAATCATTTAATCACTCTGTGCTTGAGCTCCCTGCTACAGTAACTATTTGGTCCACACAGTCTATTTATAGCCACCTTGAAGCAATCTAATGTTACCAAAGCTTATCTAATGTAACATTGGGAGAGCGAATGCAGCTGAGGTCTTGAATTGACGCTGTAATGTTAAAAACGGGATAAAAAAGTATTGCCCCTTATGGGCGAGAAGTGATGAATTATGCAGTCCTCTCCTTCCAGCTTCTCATGTCTGCGATAGCTACAGGAGAACCTTACTCCAAATACTGCTCTAATTTAGCACTGGAGCTGTCAAGCCAGACTCAGATTTTGTGTGAGATTTCATGAAAAATAAGTTTGACTACTTCTCCATGCTGAAAGGCTTCTAACCATGCCTCCAGCCTGCTAGCCAAAGTACTTACATGCTTTGTGAAATTTGTGTTTCACATCAAGAAGAGTGGATGATGGAGGTACCTGAAAGAGAAAACAAAATGCAAGCAGATTAATTGCTCTGCCTTCTCAAACTGAGGTCGCTTTTACCCTCCTCTAATGAAGACATGATTCAATTTGTCTGCAAGTTCTTTAGGCAATAACAAAGAAAATGAATAAATTCCTCTCTCACATGTTGATACATTAGTATTAAGGATTGTTCACATTTGATTTATGTATTACCTGGGCCACCTTTGCTTGTTCAATAGAAGAGTAAAGTACCAAAGCCAAGAGGGAAAGCTGCTGGCCCTGCTGAGGCAATGACTCACCCCAAGATCAAACCAATGGGACAACTTCAAGGATTAGCTTTAAGGTTAGGTTCAAGCATGCTAGGACCTGGCTCTCAGAGACATGAAGCAGTTTTCTTCAGGGACCAGTAGCAAAGGTGGTGGGTTCTGTTCTTTCTGCTTGAAACTGGTCTGGTTCCACACACTGTCATTCCTATGCACTGAAGCAATTCAGGTGTCACAGTGTTTGGTGGCAGTCTAGAGGTCTTTTAGGCTCTATTTTGTTGTGCTTACTAATTTTTTGACACACTTTATTCAAAGTGTCTGAGGATCATAGAATCACAGGGTGGTTTGGATTGGAAGGAACCTTAAAGTTCATCTAATTCCAGTGCCAATCCATGGGCAGGGACACCTCCCACCAGACCAGGTTGCCCAAAGCCCCATCCAACCTGGCCTTGAGCACCTCCAGGGATGGAGCATCCACAGCTTCTCTGGGCAGCCTGTGCTGGTGCCTCACCACCCTCATGGTAAAGACATTTTTCCTTATACCTAACCTAAATCTACCTTCTTTCAGTTTAAAGCCATTACTCCTTGTCCTGTTGCTACACTCCCTGGTACAGAGTCCCTCCCAGCTTTCCTGTAGGCCCCCTTTAAGCACTTGATTTTCAATGCTGAAGCAAATGTCACCACCTTCTGGAACTATACTTTATTTTGTTTTTTCTTTTCTGGGGACTATAAATTGAACTCTATCTTAACCATAGGAATCCATTTGGGCTCTAACAAGAGACTTCATGGCTTCAGCCAGACAGCAGATGGCAGAAAGCTGCCTTCCCCAGTGATTTTAGGCACTGTAGCCTCAAGTCTAGCTACTGGCTAAAAAAGCTAGAAATCAATACCAAATAAGAAGTTTTGCACTTATATAATTTGACACCCAATGCAAATATCCAATATACATGCCATTAATGATTAGGAGCAAGACAACATTTTTCCATTGACAATATGAACAGTCAGATAGCACGTTACAAATTTCAGTGACCTAAAGCTCTGTATTGATACCTGTGCTAAAGTGGTATGCAATGTTCAGATTTTTGCTAGCTCTTTCTTTGAGTTTAGATGAGAGTGCTTTCTTTTCTAAAGTTAAGGAGGGATTTATTGGGCACTAGAGAAATCCATATTTGCAGTCATGCCACACAACTTGCAGTAGAACAACACATCTTCACATTGTCTGCATGTGCTTTTTTTGTGAGGTATACCACTGCTTTGGACTTGAATAGGAAGGGAAGGTTTTTTGTTGTTGTTTTTATTTGTCTGTTTTCCAAACCTCTAAAAATATCTGAAATTGCTTTCTTACACCTCATAATTTCACACCCATAAAGTCTGGAGCCCTAAATCTGTCAGATAGGGATTCAAGTGCTCTTAGCTAGGAACAACTACAGAGTTCACAAGACTGCAGACCAAACCCTGTCAGATGTCCTAGCACGGTACGGGTTTGGAGGTTTTCAGAGCTGGCATTAACAGCTCAAGGAAGGGACTGCTTGTCTCCAGTGTCAGAAAGGGTCATCTGGCTTTCTAGAGCAAGCTGCATGACCATAGGGCCTGCCTTCTATAGATGATCAGCCATATTGGCTTCTGGTAAAGAACAGTCAAGGCTAACCAGTGCCCTGGAGAGCTGATCATCTTGATAACCCAAGGGAGAATTAAAAGCCTTGGGTGTTTGAAAGTTGCCCGTGCCTGACAGGATCTGTGCTTACAGCGGCCTGCAGCAGTGAGCCTACCCACAGGGCATGGTGTGTGCACCAGACACCACTTCCCCCACATCCACAGCTGGTGCTGGAACCACTGCAGCTGAGGGGGGTGGCACTCCCTCACTACATCTGTGAGCAATGCAGAGCTCGTTAGCAAGAACACTGCTGTGTGTGAGTACATCCAAGCTGTCGGGGGTGAGATCTGGCTTTAATGGTGCCAGCTCCGGCTGGCTGGTTGGGCAATCATGGCCTGGCGGCTCTGGGTGGCACCATGTGGAACCGGCTGTGTGTGCCCAGGGAAGGCCTGGAGCACACGTTCACCCTAGAGGGCAGGAGGACATCTGTGTTGTCGGCCAGCTGGGTTGGACAAGGGCTGTTCTCTTCACTTGAGGCAAGCTGCACGGACCACAAGTAGAAAAATAACATGAATACCTTCCTTCTTCAGAATGGGCTGTGACACAGAGGAATCGCAGTGTCTTTTCCCAGGCAGAATAATGAGGCTAGAGCCACAAAAGAATGAAATATATTTTTTTATGATCTTGATAATTCTGTGTCCTTTTTCTTAAAGACCTCATAAAACAATGGGCAAAGCTATAGATTCTAATATTGATCAACGTGAAGATGGATGCTGAGACATCCGCTCACTGCTAAGAGTATCCTCTTCTTAGACCATTAATTATCTTTTGTTCTTTTCATTGTACATCAATACAAACTGAAGAACTGCACAGACTAGAACAGCATCTACGCTTATTACCCATTGTGCTCTCTGAATAAAACACCCTGAAACATTTCACTGTAATTATTAGTCCTATTCTTCTTTTATCCTTTTAAATTATTTATGAAAGTGCTATAACCTTTCTTTTCCACTAATTCAGCACTTTTCAAATATGCAAAGGGAAAACAGAGGGAAAGCCCACCCTTGGTTTATTTAAAACGAGATGAATTTCATTGCAAAAGGACCTCTTAGTTGGCCTGTATCTTCTATGTTTGATGTTCAAGCCAGTTTTACCCCCAACTTCTTAACTTGTATAACACTAGGTTTCAAGTATAGCTTCCTAACATGTTGTCATTGTAATTAAGGTTCAAGACTACTTTTTTTTCACCAAGAAAATAAAATTGCAGATTTTATAGGTATGGATTGCATTCATTACAATTTTCATTCAGAAAAGGATGAGTTTAAAACCTCATATCCTGTTTTCCCTATATCTTCATAGCAAAAATATTTTAACTTTTCCGCTCAAGGCAACTTTCAGTTTTTTAGGAATTCAGGAATGAAAGGATCTTCTGGGTCATCTTTTCCATTTCTGTCCTTCCTCTATGCAGCAATGCACAAAGCATCACATTTCTTTTTAAGATTTAAAATACTGCATTAGAAACTTAGGCTATAACTGAAGGAAGAGCTCTAAGTGGAAGATATGGGAATTTGAAACTACCTTTTGTGAGTGCAGGCTAATCAGATAGCTTTCCATTTTCGTACCTCTTTCACATCTGTAAGTCAAGGAATTACTTAATATGGTTATCTGCATGTAATTGCATAACAGGTCTCATTCTAAGGAATTATTTCAGCAGTTACAGGTTAGAAGAATATCAATAAGAATTTGAATAATACAGTTTTACCAAATAAGTGGTCCTTCATTCAATATTTCCCTTTGAATATTTTTTCCTCTTTGTGACATGCCAGTCTGACTGCACTGCTGAGCCACCTGCTTTCCAACAGGCATCTTCTGTGACTGCAGAAATTCAGAAATTCTGTGACTAGCTACTCATTAACAGCAGACAGCCCCCTCTGCAGCCAGGTAAATTTGTTCAAAAGGGTCACACCAGCTTAGTGTAGCTGAGGATTTGATTCCAAAACAGATAACCAACCTGGTGGAAAAGCCAGGTCATTTTCAAATTCAGCAGTCAACAAATACTTCATCATTACTGCTCTGACACCCTGTCCTTGCTTGGGGAACATGCTGTATTATTATAAACCTGCAGCCATTCAGAGAAAATTAATCAGGAAAACACCCCTTCTAATTGATCTCCATGTTGAGTTCAGCTTCTAAATCCGATTACTTTTTCTTGTTGTTAATTTTCAAGAACAGTATTAAAAATGGGTAGTGTAAAAACCTCCCTCAGCGTGTCACACAATGGGCTCTTTTGTTAGCCTGGTGAACCAGAGTGCTGGTCATGTCCAAAGGGATATAAATACCTACCACATTTAGACAAGTAACTACATATAGGCAAGTGCAGTGAGCAACTACACAAAGGAGTTATATGAAATGTGGTATTTTATTCAACAGAGTGGAGTGAAAACTCTATACTAAAGAGCCATCTCTGATCTCAAATCTGTATTTCCACAAACTGGAGAGATTCAGAACTATGGTTTAGCCCAAGCCTATTACAGCTATATTGCTTAGCAGTCTCCTGGAGATTATTTATGTTGTCACCTGAACTCTGGCATATGAGATAATCCAACTGACTAACATTCCCAATGACCACAGGTCAAAATATCTATGAATGCACATAAATGCATGCTTATTAGGTGCAGTCATGTCAATTTACACTAGCCACATTTGTCTCTGAACATGTTATATTGTTTTTATAGGGCTAGCTGGATTCTTATAATAAATAAATAAATCCTCTCCCTTTACAAAAAAAAAAAAAAAAAGTCAGACACAGGTAAGAGCTTTTTCTCCCTCTACTAAAATGAGTGAGGAAGTAAAGAAAAAGCAATCTATTAGCAGATAGAGGGCTTGCAGGCCATCCCTCAGTTTACAGAGTTCACCATGTCCAACTATTTCTGAGCAAATCTGACCAGCATTGGCATGCCTCCACGCCTTCTAACCTTTTGTTAAAAAGATTTGAGTAAAGTTCCTGTACTCACTTTGAGAGCTCAGCAACAGAACTAGTCAGAAAAGTTCTGACACATTTTTCAGCTAGGAAAATTGAATTGTTCTGGCAAAACTTTGGATGTGTAAATTTATATTGACTTCAAATTTTTCAAATGAAAAAGAAAATGTTTGTGGTGGTGGTGTTTTTTTCTTTTTAAATTCTGTTTCAGGAATATGCTGAAAATTCATCTCACTGTGTTATTTTCAATCCTTTTCATTTCTCATCTGTACAGAACTTTCATTACTTTTGCATTATTTTATGACACATCAATCATGATAGTGTAAAATAATATAACACCCTCTAAAACTATGGAAAACCACCTGATAGGAAATAACCTTCAAATAAACAAGTGCACTATTAAATTGTAAAACAAATCGCACTTGAAATATTTATTGTGTCATGACAGATTGAAATATCACAAAATTAATTTGTAATGCCATCTTTCTCTCACAAGTTCTGTCTCATTGAAATTCAAGACTCATTTGTTTTCACTGTAATTTGCAAAGAAAACAACATTTGTGATATGCACTTAAAAAAAACAAAACAAAACAAACAAACAAACACCAATTTTGACCAGTTTTTGTTCTTCTCAGGCAAAAGGTGGGACTTAGGGTTTGTTTGGATTTTGACTGCCAGCATTAAGCATACTGCTCAGCTATGATATGATATCTGTCTCTATTTGTCTTCTTTTTTCTGTCAAATGACTGTAGAGGCAGCCAGCCCCACATGGTCCACGAGGGTAAGTATAAAGCTGAGAAGCAGAAAAGGATGGGAAGTGAAGGTGATCTAAAAGAAGAACAATTAGATGTCATCAGGGCAATGAAAAATCGCAATACTTTTCACAGTATCAAGTGCTGTGAAGAGGTATTTGCTGTATCTCTAGTACAGGTTCTCTGACTGCCAAAATTTGTTCTCCTGTACTACTGGAGCTGTATGTATTTAAAAAGGAGAGTTTGCATTTTAACGACTTTTAAAAATGCAGAAGTGTTTAACTGTAGACATGTATGTTACAGCATTAATATGTACTGTTAGATATTTATAGAACTGTTACTACATGGCTCGGGTATTTTGTGAAGAATCACAGCACTAAGATTGCAGAAAGAACCTGAAGCATACTCTAATGGACTGATAAATCCTGGGCAGGAGTATTTTAATGCTACAATAATGCCTGTATGAGTTGCCATAATACACCTAAATTTCCATCATGGGCTGTGCTGATTAACTATTAGACTAATAAAATACCTACAGCTCCCTACGGTCTTATATCGCTCCAGTACATTCATAATTTGCAATTATCTGTGAATTACCTTTGACGAAATAAGGCAAATGTGCAGCTAGGGTAAAATGTCATAACTTTGTGGGGAAAGAGGACATTTTCACACTGGTTAGGAATCTGTCTCTACAGATGTACTTTTGGCAATATTCACTACTCTTGTAGAATAGCTGGCTATTTCCATTGCCAGAATGGCTAATGCTCATGAAAAGCTGGAGCACGGTTGGTGCCTCCCTCAAGAATTCATTCTCTTGTTTTTGCTGAGCTTTGAATATAGCTTTAATTGTTTTGGATTATCTATTGTATTTCACTCTATCTTCCCCCCCCCCCACACACACACACCCAGGCTGAGACTTTTCTAATTAAAAATAAGAGATGCATAAAACCTGTCATTTAAAGGCACTTCTAAGCTTTGAAAATTAGTATCATCTGAAACATCAGTCTTCTCTAGTGGCTTCTCTAATTCTTGAAGCCATTCCTTCACAAACATGAAATGTCCTGAAGTTACCAGCTTCTCTCTTCCTCAGTCTCTCTCTTCTGGATAAACCAAAGGCCATTTCCCCAGGTATTGCATCTAAAAAGCTGTACTGAAATAAGAATGGTAATTACAAACAGAAATTAACATATCCAGTTGCCTCTTTTCATGTGAAGCTCTCTGTAGCTGTATTGACATAAAAACAATGTGAATTTCTAGCAGAGTGGGAATAAATGAATGTAATGCATTGCTTCAATAGAATTTGAATATGTTTAACTAAAAACTGAGGAAGAAAATACTACTACCAGCACCTTCAACAGTAGGAGCAGGCATAAGATTCAATTCTTATGGGCAAGAAAATGCATAGACTTTATAACATGTTTGTAAATGTAATGTATTTATTTGCGGTGCCTACCAGCAGGGACCAGCTCCCTGTTGAGCTGGATGTGGTGAAAACATACAGCAAAAGACACTGACACCACAAAAGCCTCCTTCCAAAAGAAAATAAAAAAGGGGATTTATACAGCAATGAGTCTGCATTCGGCCAGTTTATTGTCTCTGCTCCTTCACCTGCATTGCTGTGGGAATTCCTAATTTGTGGGACTGGGTATCAACATGTGGTCTTCTCGAGGAAGCCCCCCTCCTTTGGCACAGCTGGTTATTGAATTCCTTTGAGCAGCACAGGCACCAAAAAGAAGCCCCAAACAGAAGCAGGGCATCTGTAAAGAAAGACTGCTTGAATGAGAAAGATGATGATCTCAAAAATCCTGCCCATGAAATGAGGCTACTGTGGATATGCATAGGCTCAGCTCATTCCCCACAGGAAAAAATATTACATTTATGAGATATTTTATAAATATTAAAATTACAAGATTTTTTTTTTAAAAAAAGAAGTATATAAGGCAATTAAATATCTTTCCTGTGGAAAAGGACTTCAATACTATTCTTCCCTAGTAAGAAGCAAATGAGAGAAGTCTGATGTAAAAGGCAATGCCCTGGCACTGCAGTGAGTTTCTTTGCTGAGTTGCATTGCATGCTTCCATAATTGCATTTGCTCCCCTTATATGAATGTGGTATGTAAAGAATTGCCTCCAAGTTGTGATGTGAGAAGTTATTTTTATTTACTAGATATTACTATGCAAAAGAGACCTGCTGACGACTGCTCTTTTGGCTGCCCACTTTCTGTGATAGAGATGCAACCTGCAGGTGAGAAAAAGAGATTCTGATACTGCAGGTATTATTTCTGCATGCATCTGATTTTGTTGTCATGCCAGTGTAAATCAAGAGAAACTCCATGTCATTGTTAAACTTCAGTGTGCAGATACAAGGGTGCTATTATTTTAGGGGCTTTACAAACAAAAGTGAACGTCTTCGGGCACAAACAGAAAACCTTTTCAAATAAATCAAAATGAGTCCTGCGTTCAGCACCCCGCTCAAGGCCATGGACCCGTTGGGGTGAGTCCAGAGAAGAGCCAAGAGGATGCTCAGAGGGCTGGAGCATCTCTCCTGCAAACACAGGCTGAGGAAGTTGGGGTTGTTCAGCCTGGAGAAGAGAAGGCTCCAGGGAGACCTTAAAGCAGCCTCCCAGTGCCTAAAGGGGGCTGCAGGAAAGCTGAGAGCGACTCTTCATCAGGGGGGTGCAGTGATAGGAGAAGGGGTAATGGCTTTAAACTAGAACAGTGTAGGTTTAGATTAGATATTAGGAAGTAATTCTGTACTCTGAAGGTGGTAAGAGTGGAACAGGTTGCCCAGAGAAGCTGTGGATGCCCCATCCCTGAAAGTGTTGGCCAAGGGGTTTGGTACTAGATTATCTGTAAGGTCCCTTCCAACTCAAGCCATCTTGTGATTCTATATACTGTGTTATATTTAACAGCAAGAAGTTGTGTATATAAACAGATGGATTGATGCATAGGCTTGTATTATGCTGGGTGCAACAAAAATGTGTAAAAAAGGGACAGACCCTACACAGAGATCCTTTAAGAAAAATAACAATGCTCACATTACTTTTACTGCAGACATAGCATGGCATGTCTATGCTCACAAACAGACAGTTAAAGGCTCCCATAGTATATACTGTTAACCACAAGCATTTCCTACCAGTAACTCAGCTTTCCAAAGTCTGCCATCTGAGCTGTGAATTTATGAATCATGAAAAAAAATAGAATCAGAAAAAAAACAGAAGTAAATCATGAGTTCTTTTTATTTACTTGCAGTCTTCTGAGTGTCCAGTAGTCAGAATAGAGAGGTGAAATTTATCTAAAAATCTAAGTAAAGTATTCTGGGATTTCCATGATTGCAAGAGATGGTGACTTAAAAAAATAAATAAAAGTGAATTGTGGCAAAATTGCAAAAGGTGACAGTGTTGTGCTTGAAATATATAAAGAAATTGAATATGGAAGTACCTGAGGTGGCAGAGAAGAGATTCCAGTGGGAGAAGGCACAGGATGCGTGGAGGACCAGTGCAAGGAACAGTGGAGAAAGAATCTACCCTATAAACTCTGCAGTACACCAAGACAAGAGATTCTTTCCTGCACATCTTAGGAAGCAAGTTCTCTTCTGTGGGCCCTAAGAATTATTATTATTATTTTTTTTGGAAAAGAGTGCCACCATGCAGCTGACAAAACCTGAGCTTGCACCTCTGCTTATAGCTTAGTTGGCAAAATCAGGAAGCACAAAACTACTGAGCTCCAAGACTTTTGATGGGAAAAAAGCTTTCTTTGCTGGTTTCCCCAAGGATGATTTATTCTGTAAAACAATATTGTGCAACACTTTCTGCCTTAAAAGCAACTCATGCAAAATTAATTACATTGCACTACATTTGAAGGAAAATACATTTTACTACAAGTTAATTTGAAGAAAAAAATATTATCCAATGAATGCTATAACAGAAACAGTTACAAGTTGCCTTAACAGAATTTATAAATCAAATCACTGCACATCGATAACCTTAAAACTAACCTACTTCAGGCTCTTGGAATAATGTACAAGTAAAACAGTTTTGGAGTAGCTATGTGTCTTTCATAAGTTGTGGCTGGCGATGAAACATGTGGATTATTTGTTAAAAAATACAGCAGAAAGAATTACTTTCTTTCATTTTTAGGACTTCATGAATTTTTCATGCTCCGTTGTTTTCTTAACTTTCTGGAAGTAAAAATGGGAGCCAGAACACGCAAACTGGTGTTCATTGAGAATATTTCAAACAAAAATATTCATCAACACTAAATACACGCCCTCTTGTTCTTTACAGACAGATGGGAATTTCATCAAGAGAAAGCCTGCCACCTGAGGAGCAGGACAGAAGGAAGAGCTGTGACTGTTAATGAAATGGACCCACGCTCCTGGATTCCTGCTGTGCCACAGGCAGCGCACAGTGCAGGAGGCTGCTCGTGTGCACCCTTGAAACCTCAGTGCCTTGCGTGCCACTGCTGCGATCAAGTAAGTGTGCAGATACCTTTTGCTCACGAGTCTGGTCCTAGGGTAACTGCTCTGAGCATTTAACTTCTAAGGACAGATGGATGGGGCTGTTAATTCAGGTTTAAATTAGCTTTTCCTACATCTTCATGAGTCCTCTTTCCATCTCCCAAGGGCAGCCCTTTCTGTCTACACACTGCCGGTGCCTGCTCTCTGCCAGAACTAGTTTGGGTACATTTTGAAGAATAACTGGGGGAAAAAAATGAAACAGGTTTATGTTTCCTTCCGTCTCTCCACACCCCTAAAATCTGAAGCCTCTTCTCCATGACATCTCACCTCAGAATTTATTTTAGTACCAAGAGCAAATCTGGGGAAAAATATTTTACATTGTTTTTGTTTCTCATTTAAAATCTTTAAGTAACTTGTCAGAAAACCTAATCAGCACCAAACTAAATGCATAATGTTACATCCATTGCAGAGAAAGTCGCTAGAGCAGGTTGACAATATTAAAGTAATGCTAGTTTTAATAAGAATTTTATGTACAAGCACACAAGTGCAGAAAGAATTGGCAGTGAATTTACTTCAGGTTTTGCAGGATTAGGTATTCAAGACCCAGCTCCTGGAGGGGATGACTATATGATAAAATATCTGGGCTTTCCTCTTCTACTGCTTTCTTTCAATATTTTTCTGGCTTTCCTGACTCTGGAAAAGCCTGCAGTATGAAGCAAATGCGTCTTACACGCTTTAAAACCAGTCTAATATGTATTTATTCTGTGCCTTTAAGCCAATCTTCAAGACAATCAGGACCTTAGACTAAGCACTCAGCTCAATTATATTACATGGCTGATCCTTCCCCAAAGTGTAAGGTGGGTAAGAAAGCCAAAGGAGATGATGTTATTCTCATTTTACAGCTGGAGAATTAATTCACAGTTACTTATGCCTGATTCAAAGCCTTCTGATGTCAACTGATTGCTTGAGATCACACAGCTGAACACACCTCTTCCAAATCCCTGACACTGCACTGAGCACAGGACAAGTTTTCTTTCTAAATACCAAAACCAGTAAGATGTATTATCACTTTGCAGACTTTACAGAGCTTCTACTACTCTGAACTGGATTCATATGAATATGCAAGTGTCTTGTAGAAACTCAACCTCTGGAAGCATTGGCTAGTATTTAATCAGTTCATTAATCATCTAATCACTGCCTGAGTTTCCATTAGGTGGAGAAAGAAAGGGGTCTTCTTAACTTGATTGTTTCTTTCAGACTTATTAATCTGAGAATATTACAAATACATTTGCTAAATCACAATATTCTAAACTACTAACAATATTCAATGAGAGCATAAATATACACATTTTAAAATATATGGTTCCTCTTCTCTCCTATTATACATCCTGAGAAGAATTAATTACATGCAACTCTGAGAAATGAAGCTAATCATAATTATCTTACAAACAGAAAAGAGGCATTAGAAGTGTCAAGTTGGGTCTGTATCAATGTTGTATTTAATTAAGCAGAAGATTATGCATAATCCAGTGAAATGGTCTCTTGATTGCTCTAATAATCAACTGAAATGAGGTTCACCAGTACTAACAAGTATTCACTGAAGTAAGGAACTCAACTTCATTGCTTTCAGGGTTGCCTTAGAAAGGGCTTATTATAGCAAATTAAGGGACTTAGACACCCAGGTGAATCAGCATTCAAAACACAAATTCTTTAGGCAGTCTTGGAAATCTCTGCTCTACACTGTATTTGTACCAATCCCTTGGGTACTGTGCCTAAATAAATAAATAAATACATCCATAAATTAGGTCCATGCCTAGAAGGGCTGGCCATGGCCATGTAAATTGAACATAGCTTCCTGAGCAGACACTTTCAGCTTACAGTTGCTATTGCTCCTCTGTGTGTATTTTACCTCCATCTGGAGAGTAATTTGCAATCACCACTCATAACTCTTTTTGCCACCACTACAGAGGCAGAGTCTATGTTAGGGAAAGGTGCAGAAAATGCTCAGGCTCATAAAATTCTGAATAAAAATTAAAACAGACTGCAGATCTTCCATGCATAATGGAAGCATTCCTGAAATGTCACTCTTGGCCTAATTCTGTTTCTGTTAGTATATATATTTTTAATGAGACTATAAAAAAGTTTAAGGTAAGAAAAATGCTCACTCTTTTCATGGATTGAAGCCTCATTCAGTACAGTGTTTAGACAGACCTTTTTAATAATTGTATAAATATTATTTGGTAAATCAAATAATACAGATGCTGTCATTAGAACTGGTATTGACAATCATCATAGTTGTTTGATCATTTTGTACATGTTGCCCCTTTAGCTAAATTTAAAAAACTCAAAAAATTGTTGGCCTTTTAAGAATTAACAAATCAGACATTTGCCTTTAACTAGGCACACATTGCAAAAACACCCTTTAAGTGACCAGGAGCACTAGAAATCTGGTGGTATTCCACCCTGAATGTTTCAGAGCCATTGAATTAAACATTGAAAGTAAAATTTATCCACCAGTTCCAGCTGTTGCCAGTGAGAATAAGGGATTTTTTTTTCTTTCTGCAAAACAGTAAGTCTCAAAATTCTACTGTGTTACAGAAAATTCCTACAATGTAAACATCTTAGGATTCCCATTTTCAATGGTATGCAAGAGGCCAGTTCTTCTGCTGAGGGACAATGAATCAAAAGTGTAATGTAAATACGAGGTATGTTTTCAACTGCTGTTTACTGAGCTATAAAGTTCTTTCCTACCCAGTCATCTCATTCTGCTTAGACAATTTGAATGTAGTTTATATCTTTAAAGATTCACATCATTAAAAAAAAAAAAAAAAAACTCAGCTAAGCCACTTTGTTTAAAAATAGAAAATACAGCAAGAACCCGTAACATTACAGAAATGCTAAGCTTTGCAAATGTATTTGCAAATATCTATTCTGAAGCAGACGTTTAAGTATCATGCTCTGAAATCATCAGTGTAATCTAAGCGTTAAGACGTTAAGAGACATGCAAAGGACATATTTTGAGCCCAAAGCACAGTCTGGTCTAAAAGAAATCAGTGTTGGTTCATTTGTAAAAATCCTAAAAGAAAACAGACAAGGACCGTGACTGAGCAGAAGTTTTGAGTATCTCCCAGAGGGAGGAATGAAAGTGTTTCCATTACAGAAGAAGATCACAGCAGAGAGAAAACAGAATCCCTGAAGTGGCACTGCGTGTACTAGGCACAACCCCAGCATGCTGGAATAACACACTCACCTTGTCCACAACGCAGATCTGCTTCTTGCTTTGCACATCAAGGATTTCCACTTCAAAGTAAGTAATTTTTGAATGTTTGAGCACTGGTGGTGATTTGAGATTGCCAGCAGAGAGCACAAGCTGAGAAAAGTTGAAAAAAGAGCGTGTGTTATTGTGGGACATGGACAAAGTTCCTCCATGAGCTGCAGGATCCCTCTTGTGTTCGGGGGCACCGAGTTTCTGCTTTCTGAGCATTTTGCGACCCAGCAGTAGTGACCGTCATATCAACAGGGGACAGTTCCAGGGGGAAAATGTTTCCTCTCTGCATCAGTTAAATACAATCACAGACTGATGAGACATGAAAGGTCAAGTGGCATTCCATTTTAAGAGTACTGTCTTATTTAGCAGGAGTGAAAACAATGGCTCTGTAATCCGTGTCTATATTTAACCGACTATTGTGATGTGCTGTATTGCTGCTTTTTTTTTTTCTTCTTTTTATTTAAACCATCATTTGAAACAACACATCATATTTATTCCCTAATGTGAGAAGCGTGACCCTGAAATTCCAGAGCCCCGGAGAAATCAGAAATGAATGCAGCAAATTGCATTGTTATCAACTGAGACAGCTGTTCAAAAGTGCCCACAGATAGGCATATGTATAGGTATGTGCATGTGTATACGTATATATATATATATATATATAGTGTGTGTATGCACACCCATAATATGTAGCTGTAAAGCAATGTCAAAAATCATCTATTCTGAAAATATTTCCTCTTTCTCATGGAGGCCCCAAGCACTTGAAATAACAAAATGCAAGGGGCTGATCAGCAAAACGTTGGGGTTGCCTGCAAATATTGAGAGGATTTTGTATGTGTTTGTATTTAGTACATGAACTGGCTGTTACTGAATAGTGCAGAGGTTTCCTCGTAGCTCCACCAGGGAAACTCAGCTGAAGTAACAGAAATGATAACCATAAAGACACTAATTCAGGGCTTTGATCATTTTCTATTTTTGCATTCCTTCCTTGCAACTACTTTTCACAATGAAAATCGGCAGGAAAAAAAAATAGCCGTAATGGTTATAAATAAGGATTTCATTGAACAACATGTATTCTCTGAAAGGGCTTTCCCAAGTCTTGTTTAAAATTCTTTTTTTTTCATTTTATATGATTTAATGATAAATAGCAGCACTTTTGCATCCTGAGATTCTCTCTAAATTTCCCTGAGCTGCCTAGGATTACAGTGTTAGAAGGCCACCACAGATTTCTGCAGACAAGCATAGAGTAAGTTATGAATGCATTTTTATATGGCAAACCCTCAAGAAAACTACAACCACAAAAATCATACAGGTTCATGACACCAAGAAATTTTAATTAAGTGGAGAAAAACCTTCAACAAGATAAAGGGGACTACACAACTACACCCCCTTGGGAGATGGGGGTAGAATCAGAATTAGTCTCTTATCTTTGATTCTGCTATTGCAGAAAATTTAGTGGTCACCACGTCTTTTCTAGTGGCATATGACAAGAAGTCCTTCAAAATAACTGAAAAATAATGGTAAGCTTTTGCAGAAATTAAAAAAGAGAGTGAGGGGATCCTCTCCAGGGAAGGCCATTTCCCAACTGAAGCTTCTCTCCTGGAAAAAATGTCACATATGCTTATCTTCATTTGCATCAGCCTAGTTGTTACTACATCAAGGAGTAATCCATACTACATGCAATTTATAAATGTGCTTAAGTGCTGGAGGATCCGCCTGCATACATGAAATCTGTGTGCCGCATATAGACATATGGAAAAGACATATGAGAAAGAAACAGCAAAAAAGCCAGGACTGAAATCATGAGCAGGCTTGTGTTCAGTGGTGACAGGACTGAGCATTGCAACACCAGGCAGTAGTCTAATTTATTTATGATTCTTTAGTGAGTTGTTCTAACTAAATAGGCTGGCCTCAACTTATAGCTAAGATGCTACCTGTCCATGTGACATGGCAAACTTTTGGGTAGCTAAGGTCTGAGAAAATCCCTATTACTTGTTGATGCCGTCATGCAGCCTTTGAAATGCCTTTGGTGACTCCATTAGTGGAAAACGCCGATTATGGCAATGCACAAGTACAATGCCATTTTCCCATTATCAATAAGGATGAAGTTTTGGCTATACTGAAATCAACTGGTTCTGCCACTGATGGAAAACAAATCAGCATCTAAAGAAAACGTTGTCATTAGACTTGTACAAGATTATATTGTGATCAAAGATGTATGCCTGTCTCTAGTCTAGATGAAAGGTGTGAAAGGAACCACAACCCTGGTAGATCTGATATAGCAAGCAGAGCAAATTTGCAGAAATTTTGGTACAAATTGGTCAGAGCGTGGAGAATGACAAATTATTGGCTGACTGTAAGGTCCTTAATAAAAACAGACAGGTAAGATCACAGAATGCACAGGTCCTAAATTGTCCTGAAGTGTGAGATACACTTATTTCAGACTCCTATAAGGAAACGGTATAAATTGCTGAGCAAGAGATGACACGAACTGATACAATACCCCCATTTAGCCTTAAAATCTATGAATCAGTCAGTTGTAATATTGGAGGTCTCTTCCAACCTAGATGATTCTGTGATTCTGTGATATTAGTATATCTTTGAATTTATTTCAGTTGAAAAGCAAAAAAGAAAAATATCGATAATTAAGACTAATTTCTGTGCATATAAGGAATAGGTGTTGCAGTCATCACTGTGGGTATAATTGTAACGTTAATTAAAATGACAACATCTGATCTGCTTCTTCTGAGAAAAAAAACAAAAACAAACAAAAAAAACTAACTTTTGATTTCCTGAAAACATTTAAATGGTCAGAATTTTATTACTGACCACAATGAAGATTTCATGAACCTGAATCAATTACAGGAAAATGCTCAAAAAAAAAAAAAAAAAAAAAAAAAAAATCCCAATCTAAGCTAATGATATGCGATTTTAATATTTTGATTAAATTGTCTTTAGAGAGCCAAGTCCTTAGCTAACAGTACCTAGTAGGGTTTCCCTGAAGATGACTGGCCCTTTCTTCATTGTATTAAATTATGAATCTAGGGTTAGACTGTAACACCGTTCCTATACACAGTGAGTGGGGACTGACTGAAGGCAAATATAAAAATTGCATAGAAGGTGTATTAGAGCTACTCTACCAAAAATAATGAGGGATAGAGTTACCACCGTTAACCTAAGCTGTAAAAGAGAGATGCATAAAAGCAGTGGATATTTTGCCATCGATGTGCCAAGTACTGCACTTGCTTTCATGTCAATGGGTTTGGTTTTCCTGGCTTGATGTGAAGTAATTCAGCCTGTTCTATGTATAAGAAGGGAAACATTAATTACTGGACAAAAGGCACATCTTCACTTTCAGTGCAGTAGATGTACCTTGCCTCAGACCCCAATGCTGGAGATGGAGACTCCCAGTGCAGAGGGGCCAGCAATCAGCCCAACGGTGAGATTTATTGATCAGCATTACATAGGTACGAGCTGTTAGTACAGCAGCTTCTGAAAGCTCTGGTAGGGCTAGTAGCCAACAGACCCTGACTCCCTGACCTCAGCTTCATTCTGGGAGTCTGAGAGGAGTCAAAGAGCACTCAGCAAGAATTATATCATCTCTGACAGCTTCAACTCGCGCACAATTTCCTGCCATATAAGGGGCCAATATTTTCAAGGGGCCACGTAGATGGGTGTAACTCTCATACTGTGGCTCTACCTCCTTTCCTCACTTGGTAGTTGCCTGACATGAGCCATTTTGCAGATGGGCAGGCACTTTGTTAAGCCATCCCTCTGAAAGGCACTTTTTTTCCCAGATGCGGCAGGGCCATTATTTCTGTATTACTGAACTGCTGATGTTTTCACAACACAAGCAACAGCTGCAGTTGGCTTTTTGCAATACTTCTCATACAGCATCTTAAAGAAGTGTCAGGCTGTGCGAGCCGTGACAAAACAGGTCGCAAAGTGTTGGGCAGGGGCTAGGACTTGGCACTTAGTTTCTGTTTAGGACATTGTTTGTCCCGTGTGGTTAGGTAGGGAGCTCCTGTTTCTCTGCTGTCCCCTTCTCAGACCACGTTCCTTCTCTTGTGATGCTCCCTTGAGCTGTGCCTCTGTAGACAGCCTGGCACAACGGGATCTCATGAGATCTCAGATGGGTTCTGAAGGTGCTTCTGAAGTACCTTTTCATCTTTGGTCATGTTTTGTACCCCTTCTGAACCGACCACCTCCTTTCAGTCTGCGAAATGTCGCCTGTTAAGTCAGCAGCACAGGACCATCTCTGTCACTCCAGGCGCTTGTCAGCAGCCCCTCACACATCACTTTGTTATCTTGTACACTCTGCAGGCTTGGTGGAAGCAAGGCTATTCACCTCCCACTGGCTTCATGATGCCAAAGAAATGAGCAATGCTCCCAAGTCACAGACACCAAAGACCCAAGTATTCAGTACTATAGGTGTGTGCGGCCTAAAGCAGATTCCCAGGGTCACACATACACACCTTTGTTCCTCATTTTTAGAGATTCTGCCACTCCTTTTGCTGGGGAAGAAGATGCTGAGAGCAACTGTGTCACAAACAAGCAGCAAGACCTCTTTTCTAAAGGAGATCCCAACTCCTATGTCCAGGTGGTCCATGCCGTGCCCCATGGCCTCACCACCTTCATTTGGCAGCCGTGCAGCCCGTAGGCCTGATGCTGTGCTTGATCTCATTAGAGCTGTTCCACATCTCGAGTTTGATGTGCTCGGAGCCAGGTAGGAAGGTAGTTGTGCAGGCTCTTTTTGCTCAGCTGCCCAAGGAGGGATTTAAGGACCTGATGCGAAAAAAACATTTGAAAAAACATTTGTAAAAACGGTAACGATAATTTGTTTGTCTGGCTCCTGGCTTCATCTGGCTGTGAGTTTAGGAATAGGTTTACTGAATTTTGGGAGATAATGCTTTTAAACATCGCTTTGATTCTGTTACTCAGATCACATTAATAACAACTGGAATGCACCTCTGAAGCAAAGTAGGAATTTACACATTTAAGCCTGGCTGTTAGAAACAAAGATCTAAGATTGCAGTGGATTGTACAGGAAATTTAATGCCATTGTTCCCAAGTGCCATTATCTCATGTAATTAAAGGCTGCATTGTTTGGGGGGGGGGGGGCCCCGGGGAAGAAGAAAAAAGAAAACCTGCATGAAGAAGCTCTGGGACTTCTTTGCTTGTTCATGCCTATGTTTGCAGCCTCAAACTGAACTTAAAATATTCTACACGCACACATGCAAAGCCACTTAGCAGTGGCACTGCTACAGCCACTTGGTACTTAAATTTTCTATTTTGAAGCTAAATCTCTTAGCAAATAAGAAATGGACAGGAAAGAAAAGCACAGTAGCACTGACTCTTTAACACAAAATAATCCTAAGGCTATTTTAAATAATTCTAAAGTCTGAACCAGACCTTAGTTTTATTGCTAGGGAGGGGCAAAAGTGGTACACCCCCACATTCCTCCCCTTCAGCTAAACTGGCAGGGCTCTGCAGCAGATGATGCCAACCTTTCTGACCCTCTGAGCAGCACAACATAAACATCACGCGACCAAGAGCCACATGGCTCACAGTGCATTCTTCAGAAGCTGTGGGAAGGGAGAGCCCAGGGACCAGCTTGCCAGCAGGGCCTGGAGATCTCTAGTGCTGTCCCAGCCCAGCAGGAGGAGGAGTTTTTATGACTCATGACCACAGCAATGGAGTTTTGCTCCCTGTTTAAAGTCTCACTCTAGTGGCTTGGCTTTACCACTCTGGCTTTGAAAACTGACTTTAAACTTTGATGTGGGTGGTATCAGCTACAAGCAAATCTACAATATAAATCAAATCCAAACCTGGCACTCATTTTATCCCCCACAGACACCTGCAACAGACCTGAGAGAAATAAGCACAGCCAACAGACAGGTACGTAATCCTATCTGCAAGAAGTACAAAGTGAAACCTCCGCCCCCAGACCCTTGCACACAAACACACACCTACTTCCCTCCCAAAATATGCAGAGCGTGATGCAAAGCTCAAATCTGATGGCAGTCAGGATATATTGTAGAAGACAGCTGTTGGGCTGCAGCGATGGAGCAGCCTAAGGAGATGCTCCAGGTGATGAAGAGGCCCAAAGGAATTATTGTGGGTGACCTGCTAGATCAATCTCTTAATGTTATTGACAATAAATAAGAAATTATTCATCTACATCAACAACTACAGTTGTGCAGTTTAGGATTTTCAGTTCTTTTGTAATTCAAGTAAATCAGTGCAGATATTGATATTCCTGATGTTACTCATTCATTATTTGAGGCATGAGAGGGTCTTTGCCCCCAAATACTAGGTATTTGGAAGTATGTGACTGTGAAATACTCCATCCTTAATACTCCATCCTTTTTTTTTTTTTTACTTACCCATTCTGTTATTCTTTTTCACTTGGGTCAGTGCATAGCACTTAGAAAGCAACAGGAATGTTTTGAGAACTTGGCTTCTAATGGTCTAAAAACAACGATGCTTTTTTAAAACAATGTATGGTCTTGGGTCTTGGCACTTAGCAGACAGTCAGAGATGGGGGACTCATCACTGTTCATGTTTTGAGTTTTATGCTGACAATATGCTTTGCCCTAATAGTTTCTTCGAGACAAAGATTAGAAAGCAGTCTGGGGAGATAAAGAAATGTCACCCAAGCTTGCTCAATAAATACTTATGAGTACAATTGTGCTGACCTTTACCTGCAGTATGTTCCCTACAGCATTACACCACAGCCTTTAGCATCTCCTGAAGCAGCCTTTGCCCTTTCAATGGCAACAAGTGTTTCTATACATTGGTTTTAATACTGGTGTGATGTTCCCTTACTCCATTGTCAACCTACCTTAAAAAAAAATGGCACCTCAGTTATCACAGGTTAGAAACTTACTTCCCACTGTTTGACTTCATTTCAGGGTCTCACAACAGGCTTCGGGCACTGTAACGTGCAGTTGTTCCCTTAAGGAAAGCCACTGGCTTGACTTCTGTAACTCAGCAGTGTGATGAGCTCCCTGCCAGTCTCTGCACCCCAGCAGCAAAGCAAGCAACAATGCAGCGCCTACGTTGATGAGAGTCCTCACAGCATGGACAGGCAGCAAGTTTCCCTGCATTTCGTTGCAGTTTCAAGCTATCGTGCCACTTCACGGGCTAAATAGAGAAGACTGAGTGGATTAGTGTAGGACAGGTGCTGATACCCTGTACTTTGCAGCAGTGTAAGCTCACTTTGTGTCCTCACTTAATTTCAACTGAGTATATTACTGACAGCATTTTTTAAATCCCCCTCGGAGAACACATCCTGACTGGATAATGGATTGTAATTTCACAGGGTAAGATCAAGTAACCACATTATCAGAAGCTGATCAGCCACTAAGTAAGGATGATGAAAAGAGATACAATAATGCAAAGCCATTTCCCACAAATGGCAGCAGTACAGCACTGGCAAATCCAGGCTCTTACGGCTGAGATTAAATGCATCTTTCTTTTGTGTAAAACCATTATGTGCAACGTGAAGTTGGAGTTAACTTGGAATAGTTTCAAGGAAACAAAATGTTGTTCAAATACGCAGTTTGCATTGACGCTGAAGCAATTCCAAAGATTTATTCATTCGGATGGAAAGATTTTGATGGTGCGAACAATCTGGTCTCTCTAATAATTTCTGACCAGTAAGAGAGAAGAAAAGCCTTGGCTAGAACACCTGCAGCATTCGAAAGGAATTATTTCAGCAATAAAAAATACTCAGAAGGTTTTGTTTGCTAATGTAGAATATAGAAAAATCCTGAAACCTCAATAATTGGCACAAAATACAATTATTTTTTTCAGGCTTTCCTATCCATAGATATGTTAAAAGGTTTACATTGGCAAAAGGAAACCTAGCTCCTGTTTTAGAATCTTACTTTTTATCTGAAGTTCTTGGGGTGATTGGTCTTTTATTACTTTTTGAAATGTTATGTGTTATTTCTTCTCACACAAGAAGCCAAATTGTTCTTAGTATTTTTCATTTCAGGGCTTCATTAATTGGGTTTCTGAAACATCTGTCAGCCTAACCTCCTTCTTTCACAAACTTTCAAGTTTTCAGAAAAGTTGCCATTTAGTATGACATTTTTAATATTCCGTCTCAGCCTGAAAATTAATCTTGAGCCAAAAGAAAAATGATCAGTCCTTTACTTTTACATTGACTAAATATATATATATTTATATTCTTGTGACATTTTTCTCTCAAAGCCGGATGATTCTGAGAAACAGCAGAATTTCTGAAAATTTGGAATTAGACAAGCGAACAAAAGAGGATTTTATTTATTTCATTCAATCAGTGCCAGTGCCAGGTTTTCTCAAGCTTGAAACATTTGGAAAATGCAGCAAAATTAAAAAACAAAGGTAAACATGCTCATCAAATTGAATTATTCTGTGTGGTTTTTTTTTTTCTGTTTCTTCCTCCTGTTTAGTCTCTTCTGCCTACACAGCTACAGCACCCGCCCCCCAGCTTAGTGCTCTTCTTGTTGAATACACATTGAATGTAGAAAGATGTTTCTCCTGAGATCAGACCACTTTCCTGGCAGGGCTAGGGCCTGGTCCAGCATGGGAAGCATCGTTCAGACTGTTCTGCTGGCAGCTGAAGTAGGTGACAACAGCCCAGGCATTGCCTGCAATTTGGCAGTATCACCCTTCAAAGATTACCACCTCATCAAGCCTGCCATCTTCACAGCACCTGGGGCCACCACGTAACCTGAAATAAAGCCTGCTGAGACACCCGTCTCCCCTGCGCAAGGTACAACACTGAATGATCCCCCACAACCTGCCTGTATGAGCTCCAGGCCTCCCTCAGTGCCGCTGCTAATCACCGGGCGGAAGTGCAGACACAAACAAGCGTGCCTTATGGTCTTACGCCACACAGCATCCTGGAACTTGGAAGTTGAACATGGAAGTTGAGAAGAACAGGGCTTTAAATTTGAGCTCCATGTGAAAACGTACTGTTAGCTCCAGAAATGCTTCTGTGGCTTCTCGTGAAACACCTGTGTTCATAGTAAGAAAGCATTTTCCACCTGTTTTTCTATTGCTGACACATATCTGTTTATTCACGCTTTTCTTTATCACAAATGATGTTTGCACAGAAGCATTTTAAAGCCCAAAAAATTGCTGCCTGTACAGCAAAGTTGGCAGGGAAGAATGCACTAATTTGTGTGAAGCTAACGATGCACAGACTTCCCTCGTCCTTTAGCAAATCAGGAAGGAGAGAGGCTTGCTGTTTGTATTAGTTAGCGTGTGACAACTCAGCAGTAAGTACTTTGGCTCTGAGGACAAGCAAAGCTAAAGCAGACGGTTGCCACAGCAGACTTTAAAACCTTGACAGGAGCCGATATGTGAGCTTGGGCTGCCAGAAGACAGCACTTGTTGCTTGACACGTTAGGACAACAGTGTGTCACTCAACACCTCTGGAGTCCGAGGTTCAGTTTAACAGCTCCTAGTCAGGAATCGCTGGGGCCAGCTTGCAAGCAGTTTCAGGACAGCTACCATGTGGTTACATTCAGCTGTCAGAATTGTCTTTGCTTTAAAAAAAAAGAAAAAAAGAAGAAGAAAATAGCCGAATGTGCTGTTTAGGCTGACAACTGTCTCTATAAGGCACTCTTGCAATTTCCGTAACCGTTCTGGGGACAGGGTCATACAGACAGATGTGACAAGGAGAGCCGTGGCATTTAACAGCCTGGGAAACAACACGGGCAGATTACCTGTAAGCTGTCAACATACTTTGCCAGGCCTTCCTGCTGCAGAAAGCAACTCAGTTCAAACAAACACCTTTAAAAATGCTCCAAAATACATCCCCTGGGTAGCAACAACACACCCCACTGTGTGGAGTACTCTAAATGGCTGAATATGCTGCCTGTATGTAAAGGGAACATGAGGGAGGATTTAGCATCACATTTGCAATCTTCTAGGACTAGAAATCTGCCAGTGGAAAGGGAAAATCAACAGCTGCCTAGTGGAGCCTGATGCAGTTACTATTAGTTCTACAAGCTGGTGAGATACAGAATTTGTATCAGCCCACTTGCTAGGTACCCTATACAACATTATTAAATAAGTGGTCCTCTGTCCTGTCTGAAAAGCGATGAAATACTGCTTTGCTTTTTCCTTCCTGACCATCAGCTCTTTTTCCGTACGCCCAGCACCTCAAGCTGTCAGGCAGTTGGCAAGCCGTGTAGCACTGCAGATGTACCAGACATAATCCTGGTGTGATGCTCTACTGCGCTGGCTGGCAGGGATGAGCCGACGAGGGCTCCTCACTGTGCATGCATGACAGAGCCACGCGGCACCCTCACATCCTCTGCCTTTTTCTCTTTCCAGACCTGCAGACAACCATGGGCATCACTGCCGTACAAAAGGCCATGCTCCAATTTGCTTTCTGCTGTGACTTTCCATGGAGAGCAAAGCACGTATGAGCACCGCAGATGCTGTGTGAGAGCCCACCCGGTTTAGCAGTCTTTGTGCCAGAGCTCTTGGCACTCTGTCAGCCCCGAGAGGAACTGGCTGTGCCTGCAAGTCTCTTTACAGATAAAGAACCTGCTTTGCTGATGCTGCTGTCAATAAAAAGGAATTGGGTGTTTCATTCTGTTCTCAAAAAGCTGATTTTGCATGCACAAGCACAACAGCTAAGAACAGACACTGAAAATAACTAGTAAAGGGACATGATCACAGTCCGCTTTGCTTTTGCTTTTTCTTTGCAGATTTAACTGGTACAGAGCTCCTAGCTTCAAGGTGAACTGTTGGTGTATACAGTTTTAGTAATAAAAAATGGCCTCGGGTTTCTAACAAGCATTTGAATTCACAGCATTTACAGCAAAGCAGACTGACCCCTGGTGTATGAATTTGGTTCAGCTAAGCATGGGACTACCTAACTAGAGGGAACCATAAGCTCAGCCTCAAAATATTTCTTTCAGAGGACTTCCTTGGCAGACTAACACCAATTTAAAATTAAACACTTGGTTCTTCAGCCAGAATAAAAATAAAAAATTAATGAATAGGGAAAAAAAAAAAAGTTTCTCTCAAAGTTTCTCCCAGAAAACATTTCTGTTTTCAGCTAGCTGTAGCACTGGAATAATAAGAGATATGCTCAAGGGTAAAAAAGAATCTGTGTCCAAAGAGGAAAATAGCAGCATTCTTGTATCTTCTTTCTGCACAGCCTACCAGTACGCACTGATGGCATTATCATTTTTGTTCTTACACAATAACTAGTGCACCACAGCTTTTTAAAACACTCCTAAACAAAGGGAGAGGTTCTTTTACGAAGAGTAGAGGAGGCCCCTGGAATCCTACGGACAAACCCAGCACGACCTGTGTTGTAGGGGAATATTGCCAGTGGGATGCTGCAGAGACCTGCCAGCCCCGCGGGTCAGGAGGCAAGCTGGGTTCCTCAGGCCCAAGTCTGAAGTCAGCACTACTGACATTCTGATGAAGAAGGAGTCAGGCATCTTCCCCAGCAAAACATTTAGTAGTTCCTTTAATAATGTGCTGTGTATCACTATGGGCCAAGTTCTGAGCCAAAAGTTGATCAGTTCCTACTTGATAATCTTTAGACTTTGTGAGACAAAGTTTTCAGGTTTCATAGTTTCTCATGTGGAACTACTTTTTGTAGCTGTCTGTTGAGAAATGCCATGCAAGAAGGCAAAATCTTCAGCAGCAGCATGTGCCTCATTTTCAATAGCTCTGTCAGCTTGGTCCCAGAGAAGCTGAGGTACAGTTTACATCTCTCCCTTCTGAAATCAAACAACGGATAGCAACAATACGGGACAATATAAAAGTGCCAGTAAAGCATCTGTAGCTACTTAGAACAACAGAACAAGCAGAAAGTCATTAGTAAGACTACTAAAACCCACAAATTAAATTATGTATTTCTCCCCCGAGGAAAATGGGAGATCGAGCATCGTAACTATTCCACAGGCAAAGACCATCTGGGCAGAATTTTGAAAATCATAGCGAGCACGTTCATGTGGACTGGGCGTTTGGCCAGAGGGAGCTTACCAAAAACTGGAGCCCTCAGGGGGCTCAAAGGCAGGTGACCTGGAGGCTGAGCAACAGGAGCAGCCAGACGAACTTGGTTTGGATTGAATAACAGCAGCATGTTTGTGTCCTTGAGTAAAAGTGTCATGACAAAGCAGTTAAAAATTAAATCTCTCAAGACCTAAAAAAGATAGTAACATTTTATGGGATAAAGAGATTTTAATTCAGTTATTTTTAAAGCTCTCATTCAGATGTTTTTAGCCTAGGAATGAATAAAACACAGCTGCTCACACCATCCAGGACAGGATGCTGCTTGCTGCACCCTTCCTACGTAGTCACTGGATAGAAGGCAAATCACACCCTCTAAACTGGTCATCTTCTCTTAATTGTCCTGGGAAATAAACACTTTTTTTTTTTTTTTTTCTTGTAATGTGGATTGCATGCCTATGGTTGAGCTCTCTGAATATCCCTCTAAATATACAACATCACAAATCCACAAGTAATGAAAGCTCTGCTTTCTGATCCACTTCAGTTAGTTCATGGCCTAAGTTTGGGGATTTGCAAAGTTCTCAGAAAAAGGACGCAAGGATCCCAAACTGTAGGCAATCAGAAACTGTACCTGAGGTTTCAGCTCCTAAAAAACTTTCCAGTATGAGAGGACTGCCCCCAGACTTAAGACAAGTTACCACACCTGCCACCACAAAGCAAAGGACAAGGCCACCATTCCAAAGGTAACAGTCAGACAAGGTTTGTTTTTGTTTGTTTGTTTGTTTTATCATGAAAACATGTGCATGCATCTCTATTAGCCTCAGCACATTTATTTCCATTGCTTAGTGGGTAACCAGGATCAAAAATCTGGTCTTTCATTTTCAGCACATAGTCCTACTAACAATAAATCCATATATAAAATAACAGCCTATTTTGAGAGATGATTTTTAAAGACAAGTGTGTATAATTTTGTTTGCAAAGCAAATGGTCAGGTTAGGTTTAATTCATCTATATCGAAGGCCATGAGAGTTGCTGTATGAGAGACAAATACAAATGCATAATGAAATCCTAGCTTTCCCTCTTTAAAGTAACACACTCCACAGTAAGCATGGGTTTAGGCAAAGCAATGGTCCCCGGCCACGCAGCACATGTATAATGAGGTTTACTCCTCAGCTGTTTGCTGCTGAACTGAACTGAGCCAAAATCGAGATGAGCTAGCTGAGTTTGTGAGTACTCCTAGCCCGTTAAGTGGAAGCCTTCTCTGACAGAAAACACTTTGCTGTTCCAACCTAAAAACTTTGTCAGCTTATTGAGAGGACAACCGCTCTACCCTTCCACAGAGCAATTAGAGCAGAAGGCAATCACAGGAAGGAATTAAGAGGGATTTGTGGTCAGACCTCCCATTAGGATCGCTCAGACCAGATGGATTTGTACAAGCCCAGGATCTCTCCTTTTGTCTTGCCACGTCCTGGCCATCAACAGCCTTGGCATGGGTGCACTGAGAGAAAGCCAACAGCACTTGTGTGCCTTGCAATTAATAAGCAAAGTTTTAATTTACCTATAAAAATACATTCTATAAAGCTGATGAAAAGCCATTTTATTAACTAAACAAAGTATTTTCCCAGGGCTGAATAAATGACCCCAAAATTACATAGTCCATCTGATCTCAGAAGGGAAGCCTTTTAGTTTTAGAAAAAAAAAAATCAAGACTTTTTCCATGGAAAATCATGTCATTGGAACGGTATGCACTGCAAAATGGAGCTTTAACAGTCAATAAAGCCAGCAAAAGGCAGTGCCTGCTACCTCATAGCTAGCAGGTTTTCAAATTATGGAATTCATCTGTCACACTCCACTTAGCATATCTGTATCACTTCACTCAGTAATGCCACCATCAGATAGCTATTTTAATAGTAAAAGAGTAAATGAATAGTGTAAAGGGTAATAGAATGGGGGAAAAAAGAGACAAGACAAATCAAGATCTTTTTTTTTTTTTTTTTTTTTTCTCTAACACTAAAGATTTCTTTTTAACTTGTCTTTAAATGGGGACAAATGTAAAAAAAAAAAAAAGTGGGGGGTGTCTTATTTAACAAGGTGATTCCCTTGACACAGGAGGAATGTTCAAGGTTATTTCAGGGGCAGATGTCCAGAGGTGCTTGCACTGCAGAAGTGTAGGTGGACATGGAGGATTTCACTTCGCGGACAAATGATTTGCAGAAAGCAAACTGTGATCTGATCTTCAGAGTGACTTAGGACTTGTCCCTACAATTCAGAGCCTGCACCTTTACAGCCTTTTTTCTCTGTGGCAGATAACAAGCAGTGGTCTTTGGACAGCCTTCAAGGTCTAAGCTGTAAACTCTCAAACCCCTTTGAGCAGGCTGGCTGTGCACACACTGCCTCCTGCCTGGGCTGTATGGAGCAGTGATGGAGCCAACTTAGTCCTTGGAGTCTCCACTGCAGAAGCAGTTGAATATGCAAACTGGCAGGAGCCGCAGGCAGTTCTCCAAATGTGCATCCACATGTTCTCCCCTTCCCCAAATGCTTATATCACACCGGACAGGAAAATTACCTTTCTTGAGGAGAAGGTGCAGGAATGGGAATTAAGCATGCAGGAGGATCCCTTGCTGGGTAAAACCCCTTGCTTGCTTTGTCTGGTTTCCTGGTGGCCGGCTTACAAGAGCAGCACAAACCACAGCCACCCTGTTTAGTATTACAAGGAGGTACCTGACCTTCCCTGTGCTCCAAGCTGGGGAAAAAGCATACAAGCCAGCTTTACTACGGGAGGTGAGGGCCACTGAAAAGGTGGGCTCTCCTCACCCCACCACTCACAATCTGTTAGCACAGCTGAAACCATCAGGAAGCTTCAGCAGCCACTGGGTTTTGCACTGAAAAGTTGAGTTTCCCTCCGTTCCTTTGGTTCTAGTGCTCGCTTTGGCAGGAGAGGAAATGCTGCCCCAGCCTGAAAACAGAGCTGCAACATTTCATGCTTTGTTTTTAACCTGCCTTCAGGTGACTGTTCCTACACCATGCAATGCGTGGGGGCTCAGGGAGTGAGGATGACAAAGAAAGAAGCATTCAGGGAATGATTTCTAAGGTAAAGCCCTAACAACCCCTGTTATGTGTAGCCTACACATAAAATCCGCAGTGCCACATTTACTAACAATGCTAGTAGAAAAGACTCCTAGTATCTTCTTTACATCTTCCCGTGCCTTTTCATAAAATAAAGTGCACCTATTGCACAAGAGATTATCTGAATTTTTCAAAAGATCTTCTGTTCATTATTTAATAGAACAAGAGAGCATACATTTGGGGAATATAAAAATGTTTTATTCACTATCTTCAGCTGACTCTTATTTTTCCTCTACCCCGGTAATAGAGTTAATACATTTGTGTGCATTCTCAATGTAGTATTTCACATTCCACCTGCATATGTATCTTTTTGTCTTTGAAACATCTATGAAATGCATTAAATAATCACTGTAAGCCATCTTTTGGTGATACCTTTATCATTCTACTGCCCTGAATTATTCATACAAATCCAACATCATATTGCTATATTATTACAGGAAAGCAATTAAAGTAGACTGTGTGATTTGGAGAAAATGGAAATACCTCTATTCTGTTGCATATAGCAGGTAGTCTCCGTTCCCTCCGTTCCCTCCTCAGGTCAGTGTCAGAAAATATTGGTCAGAAGTTTGCAGATGTGTTTGGGGTGGAGGTGAAGGGAATTGTTTCTTCAGAAGTGGTACACAGCTGGCATGGCACAATCTGCCTCCAGTTAAGCTCGTGGCTCCTGCCTGCTGCGAGGCACCTGCAGGTCCCAAATGGCAGTTCACAAAATCCCAGCTTCGTCCCAGCAGAGGGAAGTGGCCAATGTTAAAAATGTGGCCACTGGATTCAGGTGGCTTAACACCTCTGTAGTGTTTTCATGTACCTGTGAATGCCACTGATCCTTTAATACCAGCCTGTAAATTGAAGTCTACATTGTGACTTGCTTTATGGAAGTATGTGAGTCAATCTGAGCACCAATCTACTTGCATTTGTTTGAAATGTGTGTTTCTTTCACAGGGTGCTCTTTATATAAGAAAAGAGTACGCAATACTTGTCTGGTTTTGTTTTTTTTTTATTTTTCAGCAACTCAGGGTACACTGAAAAAAATCAATGGCCACTGTAGAACACACACTAAAGTCATGGATTTTGCTGATTTAAAGAAATCAACACAGAGAAGTGGGAAATCTGAAGAATTGGTACAGTTTTTGTGTTTAGACCAGATTTAATGCAAACATGACAGAGGAAACATGAATTGCCCCACACAGCCTCGTACAGACAGACATTAAAAATCAATCCCACTGATGAAGGGCACTAGCAGAAAATGGAAGTACTCCACAGGAAAACTCAACTTCAAAAGATTTTGCTAGTAGAAAGCATAAACACATTACAATTCTACATATATATATATATATATATATATTTCACTGGTTCAAGTAACAAATTATTCTTTGTACTAGAAACACCAAAGAAGTTAATGAAACATTTTCTTACTCCGTAGAGACCTATTTTAGGTAATAACTATAAAACTTAAATAAATAATATAATATAATATAATATAATATAATATAATACTATAATTCAACCTAGACTTAAAAAAAAGGTTCTAACAAGTCACTGTCTTTGTCATTTGTACAATGAAGCACTGATGGTCGAATAGGCACTTATTCACATTCAGCAACACAGAGCATAAAATAAACGAGGGAGTTGGCAGGTTAGCTGAACGTAACATGCTGGGTAATTTATTACACACAGCTCCCTAATGAGCTGTGAAATAAATTCAGATTTGGCCATTTTAGTAAATTCAGAATAATCTCCATCTCTCAAATATCTGAGCTAATGACTCATAGTTTGTTCACAAATGGAAATGTCACTCCCCTAGTCTGTTGCTACTGGTTTTAATGTCAAGGGAGCAGTAGCAATTCTGTAGCTCTTCTTTGCACTGTAGAGATGCCTAAACGCTTCAGCCAAACTCAGCCTGCCTTCCTGACAGGACAGCACAGACACTTCACGGTGTCTTCACTGCAAAGTTGACATTTTCTAAGAACTTTGAGACAGATCTGAAAATTTTGATCTGAGAACTTTGGCAAAGGCTACCCTGCCTATTTTTTTCATGCACTTATTGCCACTTTTTTTTTTTTTTTTTTTTTTTTTTTTTTTTTACCAGAAAACTAGTTACTATCTGTTTTGCGTTTGGGTTTTTGGGGGTTGGATTTTTATATATTTTTTTTTTTCAGAAGTGAAAGCAGCAGTTACACATGAGCAAAGGTAGCAAAAACATATGGATAGTTGCTTATGATTCTCAAAAATACAAGGCATAAAACCATTCTTTGGCTAAGATGCACATATTATTTGCTATAACTATAGGGAAGTATTAAATGTGATGGACCCAAGACTGCTAACCCTTAGCTGGCTCAGCCCCATGGCAACTGTAAATTCATATGCCACAAACACACAAACCTCTCTCGACCTGCAGGATATTTGTATTCCATCACACCCCATTTTAAAAAGTCTCAGGCAAAGGTGATTTTGCAGACTATTATATTTCATTAGCAAGAATCTTTCTGGATACTCATTTACAATTTTCCCTTCCTTAATTAAGTCCAACTACTTCTGGTTACACCTTTGTGTGCTTCATTAAATCATTTCATTTCCTCCTTGGTATTTAACAGCCTTTGGTTATTTGCAGACTGCTGAGCTCCATTCTCACCCTTTAGGTTGGCTAGTAGCCAAAACTAAACTAGCTAGCTCAGATCCTCAGATGGCATAAATCACTTTAGTACTTTTAATCTTCTCATACTATACAAGTTGCTCATTCCAAGTCAATAATCTGCTCATCAATTTCTTTCTCTGTCAGCTCTGACCTCTGCCCACTGATAACACAAGGCCCAGACTCAGTATGACATTCGAGAGATGACTGCACCAGAGTATTTCTGTGCAGGCAGCTCTGAGTGGCACTGCCTGTTCTAAATGGGTTGCAAGCCAACGATGTCTAATCCTAGATGCTATCAGCTCTGTCTCCTTCAAGATTTTCTTTTCGTCTTGTATATATGTAAGTTTTCAATAAACTCACTGGGGGGGGAAGTAACTTGTTTACACATACAGTTTTGTAATTTCTCCTTGATTCAATATATTTGTCTTTCTCTTAGAACGTAGTGATAGGACAAGGAATAATGTCTTCAAACTAAAAGAGGGTAGATTTAGATTAGATGTTAGGAGGAAATTCTTCACTCGGAGGGTGGTGAGGCAACAGGCTGCCCAGAGAAGCTGTGGATGTCCCTTCCCCGGAATTGTTCAAGGCCAGGCTGGATGGGGCTTTGAGCACCCTGGTCTGGGTGTTTTGCACTACACATCGGTCTGGGCTGCAGTTTGAAACTACCCAGCAAACTTCTCAACTTATGAAACACAGGGAAAATGAAGTACATTTTCTGTTAGAGAACTCTTCCTTCCTGAGCTGGATCTTCCCTTCTTTTCCCCCAACTTTGCTTGGTTTAATTCTGCTGCTCACAGTAACATGCACCAACATGGCCACAGGACTGATTGCCTTCTAAACCATCCTGTGCAGTAAATCAGACCTGCAGAGATTATAAGCATGAACCTTGCACGGCTGGAGGTTTTTGAGGTTTCCTGGAAAGATCAGCCTCTTGGAGTAGAGAGGTTATGTGAGAGTATCAGCTTTCATTACCAGAAAGTTTAAGCTTCTCATCTTTGAAGCCCAAAGTGTGACGATTTTAATATCAGTGTTGGCAAAGCTGGCACTGTCTATCTTAGCAGAGAAGAGCTGCAAGATCCTGGAAAGATGCTTAATTTTACATGTGACCCATTCCAATGCAAATGCAAAGATGACAACTTTCACCCATTCAAAGAATTCTTGCCATGAGGAGCAATCAGATGTGCCACAAAGGATTGGTCTCACCCCAACTTGCTTCCCCTGCAGTCCAAATATTTTTAACGCTTTTCTCTTTCCCTCCACAATCCATACACATCCACACACATACACTCCTTTCTTGACATCTTTACCTTTGCAATCCCATATCTAACCCAAGAGTCAATAAGGAAGCTCCAAAGTGTGCGTTTCTGAGGAGGGGATTGTGGTTTTACACAGTGCCTCACCTTCTGCCAGCAGCCAGCTTCTCACTCGGGTAACCCCTGTGAAAGCCTCAGGCAGCTATATGTGTGGTAAAACCAAAGGGATCCCAACACAACTTAAGGTCAATGGTCCAGTGCCTGCAACACTGGTGCTGCTTTCTCAGCTGGGGTTCCCAGTTTCTGCCCCAGCACACATAAATGTTATGGTAGGCCAGTGACACGGAAATAAGCTCTTTGCCTTCAGTTTTAAAAAGTTTTACCTCAAGACCTTATCTAACTGGGATGTAGTCACTTCAAAAAGATTTGAGAAGGCATTATCAACAGCATCCCACAATGCCTGTTTTAATTAAGCTGTGTTGAACCAACTGCACTTTGAGCTTCTTATGCCTTTGTTTGCTGGGTATGAATCATCTTCATCATTTGTGATTTCATTCTTTCACTGATGGAAAAGATAGCAGGAAAGGATTCCTCATCATTGATTAACTAAGTCCTCACCCCATTGCCCTTGGTAAGTTTAAAGAGTACTGGAGGTTATAATCATCTTTATCACTGCACGTTGCACAGCCACACGTTTTTTCCATCTTTCATTTTATCACATCATGACTTTGCACTTAAAGGAGCTCTGCTAAAGCGACCATCCCCTCTCACTGAATCCCCCTTCAGTGAACATGGTTTTATAAAAGTGCTTACTATGGTCAGGAGAACATAACATTAATCATTAATAAATCTCTGCTCCGTCCCAGACTGCCTAGCTGACCTGGGGCTGCTCAGGTTGGGTTACAGGCACAGCAGGACCGTGCCTGTTCCGAAGACCAGTGAATCCCATGGGCCTGGCTTTGTTCTTTGAGGACAGCACTGACGGCAAACGCCTGAGCCTGCAAAAGCACTTCAGAGCCAGCAAGGTGAACAAGGGAAAGGAACAGAGCAGAGTATTTTAGGGCAAATTGCAAAAGAGACCACTCAGGAGTTTCAGAAACAGCCCTTCCCTTGGACTCAGAGGCACAGAACCCAGTGCAAAAGCCAGCTTAGCTCAAACACTACAGACTTTATCTGGGATGAGGGATGAGCACAGCTGTGTGATTACAACTTTCAGAACAAGTAAAACTCTTTTCATTGAGCAAATACTTCAACAACCAAAGTGTCCACTGTCTCTCAAGGCATGTGGAAGACCAGTGGTAATATCCTTGCCACAAATTTAGCCTAAGGAGAGCCAGCTGGCAAGGCAGGAGGGTGATAAAAGACCCTAACTGCCATCATCAGCCTTCCCTGGATCCTACAGCCTTGCAGGCTCCACCCATGGCTTAATGGAAGCCCAGAGAGGTCTGTGCCCTTCCCTTCCTCTTGGGGGCTGTGTTGCAGGTAAATCGGATCCAGCCCTTTTGCTCTCCAGCTTTCTGAGCTTGCCGCGGGAGCTGTTTCATCCGTGCATGTCTGCCTGATGGTCTCTGGACTGCTGCTGGGACTTGATACTGCTACCAGCCCTGCTCCGATTGGCAGCGTATCCACACTGGTGAAGCTGCTGCCTTGCCTGCACTGTGGGTCTCTGCATTCCCTGCTTGTCCTCCTGGGTGGAGCAGCTCTGCTTTTCCTGCACCCTGCTGCTGGCCTCCTCGTTCCAAAGTACCGTGTGCTCTGATGGCTGGTTAAAGCTCTGCATCCCTGGGGTAAGAGCTTGCCCAAGGACCTGTTCTAGTGTGTGTGGCATAATGTCCCTTGCAGGGCCACGTGTGTGAAAGTCCAAAAACAAATGTACCTGGGAAATGTATTAGACAGAGCAACATAAAGGACACTATTTAGTGCTTCTGTGTTGTCTGTTAGAGAGAGTTGGGTTGATTTGTAAGAGCTCCTAGCCCCCATGTGGGGACCTGGAAATCCCTGGACTGCAAGATGGCAGAGCAGGGGCTTTACGAGAAGCCACTGATGTTGAAAAGGATTTGGATCGCTGCATGTTTTTGGAGAACAGAAAGCTGTTTAATTTAATCTTGTTCTTTTTATGTGCTGATAGCCGTCTCTAGGGAAGGCTACTGATGGGAAAATGTTTTTTGGAAGGTTTGAAGACCTCTGTTTTTGTGTTGTTCCTTGTGCTTGGAAGGTTTGAAGACCTCTGTTTTTGTGTTGTTCCTTGTGTTTAGCTTGTTTCAGGGATACTGAGCTGGTCTGTAGGATCTGATGGAGCACTGCTTCCACCTCCTGGTCTCAGAAAGCAAGCTGGTATTTGACTAAGATTTTATTGTCACTGTGAAGCTCACCAAGCCTCCTCTTCCTTCTAAGCATGAAAGCAGAGGAAAAAGGAATTATAAAGAACAAATACATGGACTGTGTTTTTTCCAGAGTTTAAAGGTGAAGTTGTACAAAGATCAGAAACTAATTACACTGTCTGTGTGATATTTGGTTATCTTGGATCCTAAGAGGAAAAAATTTCTGTTGCCCTGAATTGAATTACATTTTCATACTGATTGACCTAAGTAGACTTTGAATCACCAAATAACCTGAGTTGGAAAGGACCTACAAGAATCATTAAGTCCAAGTCCTGACTCTACTAAGGACCACCTAAAATCAAACCACATGTCTGAAATTGTTGTCCTAGCACTTCTTGAACTCCAGCAGGCTTGCAGCCATGACTATTTTTCCTGGAAGCCTGTTGCAGTGCCTGACCACCCTTTGGGTGCAGAACCTTTTCCTAACCCCCAGCCTGACCCTCCCCTGTCCCAGCTTCATGCCGTTCCCTTGGGTCCTGTCGCTGTCCCCAGAGAGCAGAGCTCAGCACCTGCCCCTCCGCTCCCCTCGTGAGGGAGCTGCAGGCCACCATGAGGCCTCCCCTCAGCCTGCTCTGCTCTGGGCTGAACAGACCAAGGGACCTCAGCTGCTCGTCATACATCCTCCCCTTTAGACCCTTCCTATGCTATGTGCTCTTGGTGATCCTGCTTCGCAGGGGGGTTGGATCAGATGATTTTCAGAGGTCCCTTCCAACCTTGGCCATCCTGTGATTCTTTGATGAAAGGACATTAAGTTTGTTAAACAGGACCATCCTCTCATGAACGTGTGTTGACTGTGACCAATGACTGCATGTCTTTCAGGTGTTTTGTTTTGTTTTTGCTTCTACTTGTCTTCCCAAAATAACCATTCTCTCACTTTAGTTCTTCAAACTGTGCTGCTGAACTACTGAATTATGCCATTTTAGCACTGTATGGTTGAACAAACCTTTCGTCTGAAAGGTCTTATGTGAGTATCACATCTCTTTTTCAACCAACTGAAGTTTTAGACTTCATTTTTTCCTGAGCAAAAGAGTGTTCTTAACAGCACAGCATAATTTTGTAGATGTTACCAGCTTTCAGGTGTGGAAACTTTGTGTGAGGAGGTGAATGCAAGTTACAAAAACTAGCTTCCTTCCTTAACTGCAAGTACTTTTAAAAACATGGCTGCTGACTGGAAACCAAGCACTGATGCTCTGGAGACAGTCAGCTGTTCAAAAAATGTTTGTGCGCACCTACTGGTGATTTTAGGTACTGCTCAAAACTTGTGGTAGCACCCATACATGCCCCATTGCTGAGAGACAAACCTGAGCTTAGGGCTTGCCTGGTTTACATCTTAGCGTGTGCCAAAGGAAACCCCTTTACCAGGTCAGCTTAGCCAGTGACAAACACATGTTCAAGTTGCATGTCGTCTTGCTGCTTGTAATGCTCCCAGATGACACAAAACAGCCAGCTTTGGGAAGATGAGCCTTCATCTCCTAGGTGGACTCATGTCAGCTGCAAGAAGGCTGCTGCATTGCAAGAGTCAAATGGCCAGCAGGGACATGGATATTGTGCATGTAGGGGGCGACAACTGCTTTAGCCCCCTCACTGGCCTAATATACTAACTTATTATTCCTGAATTGCTCACTCAGCTTCAAAATTTGAGATGTTAAAGAGTAGGATCTCTTTTATAGGGAAGGATAGCTGAGATTCTCAAGCAATCTGTGGAAGCTAGCTCTCCTGACAGTCCATATTATTCCTCCAGCACAAAGGGAGAGGATGCTTGTATCTGTGGGTGAAGCTGCAAGTATCAAGACAAGAAAAGGAGGATGCAGTACACTGCTCTGAAGTGAACCAGGAAGATGGTCCTAGCAAAATGGAAAAGCACTGGAATATTTCTGGATGATACTAAAACTGCTTTCCTACTGTGAGAGAACTTACTACTTTTTGACTTGAGGGGAGAGGGAACATAGGGTGATCTGAAAACATTATCTTGCTATCTTGATGTACTTAGTAACGGATTATTTTGTCTTGACCTTTAAAGACAAGCTTGAGAATCCCCTTTCTTCCTATGGAACGCAAGTACAGCTGGAGGAGCACTTGAAGCTGCCCAAGGTTTCTGGTCGGAATAACTTTCTGCACGCCTCTTTCCACTCGTTCGTGCTTCTTTTGGATTCCTAGTGATCTCTGTAATGGAAACTGCATGTGGCATGTCTTTCACACTCATGGGTTTATCAAGGTAAAGCTGACAAGTTCTCTTTTCCCAGCCTTTGACTCTGCATGACAACCTGTAGTAAGTCTTAGCCACTTCCAGACAGATGACTGCTTCTGTTTCCCACAAGGCTTGGGATGCTTTGTTACACTGATAAAATGCCTGTCAGAGTGCTGGGGTTAAGTGCTGTTCAAAATACACTAAAAGTAATGAGGAAGCAGAACAAGAAATTATGATGAAAGGGAGAAAACACTACTAGGAGCTTGGTCACCTTTTGGGGAGAACTGCACAAATTCAATTCAATGGACAAGCTCTGCACAAATGCACCCATTTTCTTAGATCAGTCATGTGCTGTGCCTATATGCTTTCCAAAGTTACATACCTTTTCCAAGTACTGTGAACAACTTGGTTATGCAAATCTGTGCCCAAGTACTTCATATAAGAACCATAATGTAGTATGTAAGGATTTCCTAACCCGAGAGAAAGTGTAAGGTCATCATTACCCCACAGCCCACATTTTGCACTGAGTAGCTGATAAGCATCCATCCCTACAGTTCTGTGCTTCATGGAAGGCCTGCTGCATGTCAGTAAGGAAGTAATACCATCCCCTGATAAAATGTTTTTGAAGTAAGTCCTTACCACTAGGGACAGCCTCTGTGCTACTGAAGGTGCATAAATTCATCTCATCTTCTTTGTTTATTCTTTGTGTGGTCTTCATTTATTAAATGAAGGTACTACAGTGAAAGCATCATTTTGAGACAGAACCTCTTTAAGAGTTACATTATGTAAAGCTCAGCTAAACACCGTTGTACTTACTTAAGGTACTGTTAGCAGAGCAGGAAGGTTAAAAGGCTGTATCAATTTGCAGGCTCTTCTCTTCAAAAAAAAAAAACAGTTCCCTTTTCTTTATGAAAGCTAAAGTAAATGCTCCCTTAGACACATCTAAAGAAAATCTAGTTTGACTAAGTATTATGACAAAGACGTCACAGCTGCTTATTTGCTTCATTCTTTCCACTTTGTGTAGTTGTCCTGGTTTCAGGTGGGAAAGAGTTACTACTTTTCATAGTGGCTGGTATGTGCTGTGTTTTGAATTTAGGAGGAAAATAATACTGATGGCACACTGAAGTTTTAGTTGTTGCAGAGCAGTGTCGAGGACTTTCGGGTTGGCCAGGGTGGGACAACTGCTGCTTGGCTGGGCATAGGGTGGTGAGTAATCACATTGTGCATCACTTTTATGTATTTATTATTATGATTATTTTCCCTTCGTTTTCTGTCCTATTATATATATAATTATGATGTGAAATTATATATATAATATTATATATGTATCATATGTCTTTATCTCAAACCATGAGTTTTACCTTTTTTTCCCCCAATTCTCTCCCCCAACCCACTGTGGGTCAGGGATATTGAGCAAACAGCTGTGTGGTACTTAGCTGCCTGCCAGCTTAAACCACAACAGTAGTTTAGATCAAATCAGTGTAAAGATATTTCCTTTGTTACTGGAAATGTTCCTGGTTTCCTTTCACACAGAAGTGAATTGCAACCAAAAGAAATCTACTTTGTAAGACTAAAAGCTTGTAAGACCCATTTGTAAATGTCAGATATGTGCAGATGGTGTTGACAAACATAAATAAGTACACAAGGATAAGGAGAAAAGGCAGAAATAAAGGAGGTAGAAAGGACAGACTAACAATACCAAAATAGCCTTCAAAGATCAAGAGACTGCGGCTGAGACAGATGAATAACAGTGAAAGTACAAGCTGCTGATGCAAAACTAGGAGAGAAATGATGGCTACAGAGATGATAGTGACCCTCTCCTAAATTCACCAGCTTATACAGTGTCTTCGAGTAGATTCAACTTGCAATGTGTTGCTTTCATTCTCATGCCAATATTAGACATGGCAGGAGTGGCTACTGAGTTTTCAGATGTGGTGTAGGAGGATGGTCACAGAGCAAAGCAAGCAATCTGCTTCTCCTGTCGCAAACTATCCTCCAACCCCCCACAGAACATGCTCTTACACTGCTCAGCCTGTTTCAGAAGTAGTACTCAAGGACTAAATTTCCACTTCATATAATTGAGGAAGGCTGTAGGGCTTTACTGCTATCATTGTTTAGCAGTTATTTTTGCTAAAGCTGTAATTATCACTGCCAATGCAATTCACTGGGTAACAGAGGAAGTCAGGAAACTATATGCTTCAAAAACTCTCAGGTGCTACCTGATAATGACGCTTATTTATGATGCTTGCACTCTGTTCCTCCTTTGTGGCAGGCATATCATATTCCAGTCAGGATAAAAAAAACATCTGTTCACCCTGATTTAGACCACTAACCCATCTTTCATCCATGTATTTGAAAGAGCAGTGAGTGAGTGTGGGAGAAGTGGAGAGTAAGAAGTTAAATGAGGGTAGTTACAGAGCAAAGGTAAGCACTCACTAATCTCACTAATTCAGCCCTCTGGAGAACTGATGAAGTAACAGGAAGGGATCAGGCAGTTACAGGCTGGTAAGATTGTTATTAACTGCATTTTGGATCAGGTAAAGTTAAAACAGAAATGCTTGTGGGACTTAGGCCTTGGTAAATCTAGGGGTCATTTGGTACCCAATTGTTTATATCGCTTCCAGTAATGTTCTCATCTGGAACTCTGATCCAAGCCCTTGAATGGAAGGTGCTCCTAAAACAGTCAAGTACCCTCTGCAAATTTCACCCCATTCCCTAAAACCTTTTAACTTAAGAGCCCAGTTGGTTACACTTTCCATTAAAATTCTGTGTATAAAGAGCTAATGCATGTTTTAATACATTCTCCATACAGTCATGAAATCCAATGGACCAGCAAGTTGTTTCTCTCTGTGGCTTGTAACCATCCGCAGTATTCACTCATGTATTTACAGCTACCTAGAGTTAAGTGGCATATGTAGTAACACCTCATACTCATTTATTAACCTCATATAACCCTCTGGAGAATATTTATTTGATATGAAGTTAGATTGTAATTTTATTGGTCAGAGGATATGAATTAATTTCCATTTTCTCTATAGCCAAACAGAAGGTATCCTTGTATAGTTTCAGTAGGAATTTACTACTTTGCTGCTTTTTGAACCAAAAGGACAAAAGAAATCCCTGAGCAGTGCATGAACATATGCAATGAACAAACCTGCTGTAAATGTTCTTATAAAGAGGAAAGGAAAATCTGAAACCCTTGGAAAGGGCTCAGTAAAGTAAAGGCAAGTTTGTTACCAAACTTGCTGAATGAATGAAAAAGTAATGAATTATCCAGGCAATATCTGGGATTAAATTTGCAAAATACAGGGCTTTCTTGGTATAATTACTTTGTTTGCCCTGCTTATTTCCACTCAATACTACAGCATTAGATTCATTTAATCAATTAAACAGGTACATTCATCATGCAAAACAAATTAAGTAGAACAACTTTGGACAGGATTTGCTTGTTGATTTCTGCTGACTTGCAGCTGTTGTGTGCTTAGGCAAGTCTGCCATCAAGTGGTACAGCAAGAAACCATGGCAAAGAACTGATCCTCTAGTTTAAGCCTGTTAAATACAGAAAACTTGGTGTTTTCTTAAGTGTCACTTTTTAACTGTAAATAACAAGGGACAAATATTGACGGGCCACCGTAACACTACAAAGGAAGACCTCTGTGGCTGTTGATACCTGGCACGTAGCTACGGGGGCATTTTTTTTTTTTTTAATTCTGCAGGTTTTAAGGATATTATAACTGGATTATATAAAACCTTAACTTTTTCAAAGCCTGCCCAAGTCCTAAATTATTATACAGCATGGCTTAGATTCCACATTACAAAAAAAAGAACAGCTTTTGAATGACCCTTGTAAGGAACTGCTAATCAGCATGACCTCTTCATCAGAGGATGCTGATCTCATTGCAGGTCAGTTCAGCCAGGAAGGGCAAATGCCACTGTCATCTGGGACCTGCAGGAAGTGCAGATGCTGTGAGTCTGCCTGGTTAGTAACGTACCTGTTCACCTACATGGGCATAACAAGAGATTATTCATTCTCCATACCTTGCTTCCAGCCACGCTGGAGCTGATAAATTAGAAATGTCCAGTTAGGGTGAGGGTTGCAAAGGGGTTATTTTCAGGCCTTTATTAAGGACCTACACTCCTTCTATCACCAAACTACTTTATCACCTCAAACTTTAATATATAAATGAGGAAATGTTTTACTGTTGTTTGCATTCTAGAAGTTCTCTGCCCCTGAATATCTTTACAGATATGATCCTAGGCAGTTTTCCTCTGAGCATACAGTAAGTCAGCACCAATGCACAAAATCACTGTTTCCCCAGCCCTAGATGAGTGGAGGATGGTAAGACCAATAGCAGCATAAAGCAGATCTGCTACTTCTTACACTAGCCTGGCATACACAAGCTTTTAGCTGATATATATACATACACATACTCAGTGCTTACAAGTTAACCATTGCATTTTCTGTTCTGGTAAGCTGAGTAGCAGATGTTATCCTGTGCAGAGCTACTACTGGCAATTGCACTTGTTCAAGATTTTTACAACATTTGTATGATGCAGCTGAGATAAATGCAGCACGACTTTCATTGATTTCTTTTTGGTCTATCTTAATTAAAACTTTCCAGTATTTGCTGAATGAAACAGAAAAACTCTGAGGAAGAGCGAGCATCCAGCATTTTAGTACAACCTTGCACCAAGAATAACAAGTCGTCTTTGTTAACACTGAGTCCTTGAAACATCTGGGACAAAGTTACCTTTCAAACACAGAGTGAGTTTTCTTCAACTCTATTCCCAAACAAGTTTCTCTTTGCATTATGCCTGATGCCTAATACATCTCAGCACTGCCTGCTGCCTTGATGGGAAAAGGTAATGTAACTGTGTTATGTAGTGCAACTCTGAGAGAGAAATAGTGTGTGCTTATTGGGTAACCACAGCCATGCTAAAGCAGACAACTGAAATGACAGAATAGAGGAATGCCAAGGAAAGAGAGCAGTATGAGTAAGAACAATATGACCAATAACTGTTTGGAGAGTATCTGTCATTTGTGGTTAGCAACATGTAGGTGTTTGAATGAGGACCACAATGATGTATTCCCCCAAAGCTGACTAAACAAAGCTCCTTTCCAGAGCAGCTTGTTCTCACTGTCAAAAGAACTAGGAAACATCAAGGTTTCTTTATCTAATTGTAAAGACTTAGATTTCATACAGTTATCCCTGGCCAGCTGAGCTGTGATATCTGGCTGTGTCTTCTCACCCACAGCTAACCTCCCCTGAAAAAAGGTCACAGGACCACAAAGGGGGCTCATTTACTCAGGGGGAGTGTTCATAATGCTGAAATGTTCTGAAATGTCTAGGAGTTGTGTTGTCCTTACCAGTATTTAAATGAAGCTGGAGAAAAGCAGAGGAAGGGAGGAAATGACAATATGATATATGAAAGAGATGAATGCAGCTGCTAATTAGACTTTGTAAATGTTTTAAATGACTATATTTGCATGCTGTGTAATGAGGGGATGTGGGGGGCAGGAAGAGAGTTTCACTATTAGCATCGTAACAGTAGAACACACTGCATCCTGGCAAACATTTTTTAACTACCAAGAAAATGAGTGATGGGGAAAATGTCGTCATAAGCCAGTGGCAAAGAATGAAAGGTAATCTAGTAGGTGTGTACCCACCTCCTTGGGGAAGAAAGGAGAGGAGGGAGGAACAGACTGTTCACTAAAAATAAAAACCCGTCTGAAAGTGTCCCTTATTAAAATTGCAGTTACTGTCTCTCCCTTGAAATGCTGTTTGAAAAGGCAACTTGCTAGTGGGTGAAGGCACAGCTAAGATGAAGGGGAATTGGAAAGCAGCATGTGAGAATGAGAGGCTATGCTTTAAGATGGTCAGATAAAGTGAACGTGAGAACTTGCTGGCCTCTTGCAAGGTGCTGCCTCTCCCCACGGCTGGCAGTTCTGCCTTGCCAAGCTTGAGTAACTGCAGTGCTGCTTTGTAAAGAGCTGTTTACCCCCTGGTCTTCAGCTCTGCTACTCTAACACCCTGCCTTTTCCCTTTCTTCCTTTTTTTTTTTTTTTTTTTTTAAAAAAAAAAAATCACCTTTCCCTCAGTGTGAAATACTCAATGCCCAGTGAGATGCACTGTCCTACACACCCTAGTTGGCCTAGAAGGCTCTACCCTTCTGTAGAAGTCAGTCTAAAAATGAAGGAGATGACTCCAGTTCTTAGAAAGCTGCTTCCCAATAATGTAGTATTGAAGGGAGAAGCTTTCAAGCATCCATGTTTGTACACATAAGTAAGCTTCTCTGGAGGAGAGTGGCACCACAGGTCAGTGGGACTAACAGTCTCCATGCAACAGGTCAAGCCACTGTGCAAGCCAAGGGTTCAGAGGATCAGGGCTAATGGGGTTAGAAATCTGAATGGCAGAGAAGTGATATCTCTGAGCAGTGGGATGGAAATTGCCTGCCTCTCCATGCTATCTTAAAAAGGATGGAGTTCAATGCAATTAAAATTTCATCTAAGTTACTTTTTTCCTTTTATCTGCTCTTCAGTCTTCTTATTGTAACTCACAAGGCTTCTCCAATTTCCAAATTGATTTTGTAATAATTGAACAATTAACTGCATACTAAGTAATTATTTGTCAAGTATGCTACTTATGCTAATATCTACAGATCTAGTTTATACATATTCAATGAATTTAATAAGACACTGCTTGGATATTACAGAATTGTTCTTCATTGCAGCAGATATTTTTAAGGCACAGGCTGAGATTATGTTTCCTTTCACAGAATTCAGTTTTTTCATCTGAATTGCACTGCAGAATAAAATTACTGCGTTGGATTGGAGGCTGAAAAGCTCCTTAAGACTTCTAAAGAGTGAAAATTACTTTGAAATTGGTGTGGAACTTCCAGGCTGATACAACAGCTCCTTGGTATCACATAAAGAAATTTTAAGGAACACCACAAAAATACAAACTTTCCTTTCACGCTTCTAAAACCATAACAACGCATCTCAGAGCTTGAGATGGTGGCTCCAGGTTTTCCTCTAATAGTCCAGATCACAGTGTATTGCAGAAAAGACAAAGAAAATGCACTGAAAAATAAACCAGCTGTTCTTTCTGTTAATTCCCTCCTTCCCTCCCAGTCAGCTTTCTAGCTACAAAAAACTTACATCCTTTTATTTTTTTTCTGACTTCACAATAATGCACAACCTAAACCCATCCTAAAATGGCATCAAGTTAAAATAGAAGCAGCATCTTCTCTCATCAGACAGCCTCGCCAGCTCAGCAATACCAAATCAGCTAACAGTTCTAGAGTCTACCCTGCTGCTCCTCAGCTGTATTATTAAACCATTCTTCCTGCTCTTCCTCTCACAGACCAACTCCCCTTGGAATGCAGTGTTTCTGTACCTGTTCCATCATTTGCATTCCTAGTGCACCTCTGGGACCCAGCTGTGTTTTGGGCTCTTCCTGTTTTGCTCTGTGCTTAGACTGATGTGAAGCACCATGTTGTTTTGATGGACTGAGTTAATGGCACTAACTAATGTTCACAAAGTGCAAGGCATGGAGCAATTTTACTTTTAACGAGCTTAGCCTGGATAGTTCTATTGTTTTCAATGTTCAAGGGTTTCCAGGCTTCCTCCTTTTGTCTTCCTTCTGCAATTTCCCTACTGATCTAGAGTACACTTATATTTTGTACAAAGAACCAAGGAACCAAAAATGACCCTTTTGGCCTCTTTTTGTCTCCTCTGAGAGTTCCTTCTCTGTTTGCTGTTAGTGACATCCATTGCAGTCGGTTCTGCAATTCTTTTTTGCTGCTATTTCATCATCAGACACTTGGAGGAAAGTGAAGACACTTGACTGAACTGTTCAGTTCTATGGCAGCTTTTGTGATTGCCTCTCTTTATTTCACAGCTGTTTGAGAGACAAAGGTTTCAGAAGTACTTGGTCTGCAGTTACTTGTGAACAATGCTAAAACACCCATCATCCTGTCTAGAGAGCTTGGCAGGACGTTTTCTGTTCGGAAGACAAAGTTGCAGGGATGCTTAGGAACAAAGATTCTTCCTGATGGCTGGATGAGTAGCTGACCTCCAAACCGTGTCCCTTGCACCCTCTTGCCAAAGATGCAATTCTTCCTCCTGTGGCCTCGTTGAAGCATTGCTTGATGGTCTGGCTTACTAGTGAGAAGAGAAAGGATAATGCCTTCCCTACGGTTAAGGGGTTTGCTGGTCAATCCTTAGCGGCTTTCAGTGAGGACCTGAAATTAAACTATTTAGCCCAACTCTGTTGTCGTTTCCACACATGAAATCTGGAATCAGCATTTAGAGTCACTCTGGACCTGTTCTGGTTTTTAGGAGATGCAAAGATGATCCCTGGCAGCACGCAGGACAAGTGTGTGTGTGGCAGGGACTTCATGCCAGGGAGAAAAGTGCTGAGGGGAATGGGCTGGGTGTGCTCTGTGAGTGGCGGGGCTGTGAGCTCAGCTCTCGGGCTGAGAGCTCGCTGAGGCTCCAGCAGAGGTGGTCTGGGCCCTGCTGGGCAGGGAGGCTCTGTTTAAATAATCACAGAAGGGGTTGGGTTGGGAGGGACCTTAAAGCTCCTCCAATTCCACCCCCTTGCTACGGGCAGGGACACCTCCCCCCAGACCAGGTTGCCCAAAGACCCATCCAGCCTGACCTTGAGCACCTCCAGGGATGGGGCATCCACAGCTTCTCTGGGCAGCCTGTGCCAGGGCCTCAGCACCCTCATGGTAAAGACATTTTTCCTCATGCCTAACCTAAATCTACCCTCTTTCAGTTTAAAGCCATTGCCCCTTTTCCTATCTCTGTGCTCCCTGGTACAGAGTCTCTCCCAGCTTTCCTGTGGGCCCCCTTTAGGCACTTGATTTTCACTGCTGAAGCAAATGACACCAGCCTGTGTAACTAGTTGGTGTTGTGCATGTGTTTTTCTATTATTATTATTATTTTCTGGAGAATATAAATGACCCTCGTGGACTTTTTTTTTGTCTGAAAACTTAAGATTCACAGGAAAAAAAAAAAAAAAAAAAAAAAAAAAAAAGCATATGGAAATGTTCAGGGCCCTCCCCATTGCATCCTGCTTCCCCCAGGTGAGTAGAGCCAGTACCAGTGCCTTGTGCCCTCTAAACCTATGTGTTATCCATCCAAATGTGATGCAGATGCCCTTAATGGTGTTACATAGTGTGTCAGAGAAAAAGCCAGTTAAAAAGTTGTGATGCTGAGGAGAGAACACTAGCCCTTGTCACTGCTTTTGTGATAAGTGTTTTCTTTGTTTTTCCTTCCTTCCTCCAGAGATCCCCAGCACCGGACAGTGCAGGAAGGAAAGAGGAGCTGTGCCAGCCTGCAGCCATCCCTAGGTGGTGCACGCCTCCCGCCAGCCTGCTCCGCCCCTGCTCTCCCAGCCGTGGGAGTGCACAGCTCCTAGCTCCCAGGGCTGCCTTGGGGAAGACACCAGAGGCAGCCTGCAGCAGCCCAGGTAGGTAAAGCTGAAGCGCTTTGAGTTAGTGAGAGAGAAACTGCGATGTTGTGTACCGTCGAACTGGTTGTGCTTCACACTACAGATCCGTTTTGGAATGGGTTAGAAAAAGTTTCTGCAGGAGAAGTTTTCTTGTGGTGAAGCAGTAAGAAACGTTCTGGTTAACTTGAAAGGTGTGAGTGTCAAGCAGAGGAAGGGTGAGCTCTGGAATTGCATGAGCAGTTTATTGCCCTGCAGAAATGCCTTGTGATCTATCAATTAACCATTTGGTACAACGTCAGCTCAGCATTGTACAGCTAACTTTCCAGGAGAGGTTAGTTTTTAGATAGGCATGTGAAATGACTAATAACGTCTGCTATTTTTAATTCTTTAAGGTAATGGCCTTGAATTAGTTGCATTTCTGGCAAAATTTTCAGTCAGGTCTCTGGCTAGCTGGGTGACAGTGCATATCTTTCTAGACAAACAGTCAGAAACATAGAAGCACATATTCTCTACTGGGATTTTCAAGCAGCTGCAAGATTGTGTGCATGTAAAAACAACACTTAAGAAGGGAATGCTAACTGTAGGAAAAGAGTTACATGATACGTATATGTGATGCTGAACAGGCCCAGCAAGCAACCGGCTCAGTTACCCCCATCATGAGGAGTCAAAGCATGGTACAGAACAGGGATAGGTTGTTCATTGATGGTATCAGTTTTGGTTTGTCACTAATTAACCCAAAAAGGAAATGAATGCAATCTGGAGCAAATTTACCCTTTGTACTTTCTCTGAAAAAACACTCCTCCAGGAACACTGAGGAAAGCAGAAGCTGTGACTCTGTGAAAACCAATTAATTCTTAAAACCACTGGAATGATCATCTGTTTTGGAAAACAGTAATCCACATTTGTATTCTCAGTCTCTTGTGCCACAGGCAGAATGCAGCTTGAAATCATCTACTGGAAGTTCAGGCTGTTTCTCCTTGCATGTGTTTTTCTGGGACTGAAAAGTGGCTACAACTTAGGAAGAAAAAAATAAGTAGTTACGTGAAGTATTGTACAAGCCCAGGACTGTTTTTGCAATATACTTATACTCAATCCCTTTTTAGACCCTTATGAGCTACTACCAAAGGTGTGGTAATAAGAGTCCTCAGTAAGACAAAACCGAATGGATGAATGATGAGTTGAGAAAAATGAAGCCTAGCAAGAGCACACTTGGCTTTACTTACCTAGGAGATAAAGGTAACCTGATGTGCTCACCCTCTTGAGGGTTTGAGGAGTAGTTTTTTTAATCAGTGGGATGCCAAACTAATTTGATTAAACTGCTAATGACACTGCAAAATGAAGAATCTATTTTGTATGAATGCATCTCTGATATGTTCATTGGAACTACGGCCAAACCACAGGCTAGCCAGGAGCGAAGTCTTGAGTCAGGTCTCTATCTTTTGTGAGTGGATAGAGCTAGGCAAACAGTGTCTGAAACATAGCACATTTTCCGTTAGGATTTTCAAGCAGCTGCAAAACTTCACATATGGAAAAATAGCAGCACTTACGAAGGGAACGACAACTGGAGCAAAAGAGGTATATAATCCATATGTGATGCTGAACAGGCCCAGCAAACCACCTGCTCTGTTACCCCCATCATGAGGAGTCAGAACATGGTACAGAGTAACAGGGATAGATGGATTATTGATGGCGGTGCCAGTTTCACTTTATCTCTGATTAATCTGAAAAGGAAATGAATGCAACCGGGAGCAAATTTACCCTCTGCACTTTCTCTGAATAACACTCTTCCAAGAACATTGAGGAAAGCAGAAGCTGTCAAAGCTGTGAGCTGAATGGCATTTCAGTTGGTTCTGAACCATTGGGTTTGCTTCCATTTGATGGGTATTTGGTTGTCAAAAGAAAAGCTTACCCCCCAAGAAGGTCAAATTAAGGGTATGGTTAAGCAAAATCTGTTGGTTTTGTTGTTTGCTTGCTTTTGTTTTTCTCCTAAGGGACGTTCCAGTCTTTGAGTATTTGTCTTTGCCCTAAAGTAGAATTTGAAATGTTGAAAACTTTTGAATCCCAAACAGGTGTATTGCAGTTATAAATTACCAAATACTCTTTGGTCTCTCTAAAATAACCTGGTGTGTTCTTGGCCGGTCCTCTTTAAAATCTTCATCGATGATCTGGACGAGGGCATTAAGTGCACCCTCAGTAAGTTTGCAGATGACACCAAGTTAGGTGCGTGTGTCGATCTGCTCGAGGGTAGGAAGGCTCTGCAGGAGGATCTGGATAGGCTGCACTGATGGGCTGAGGTCAACTGCATGAAGTTCAACAAGGCCAAGTGCCGGGTGCTGCACCTGGGGCGCAATAACCCCAAGCAGAGCTACAGACTGGGAGATGAGTGGTTGGAGAGCTGCCAGTGTGCCTGGTGACAGGACGAGGGGGAATGGGCTTAAGTTGCGCCAGGGGAGTTTTAGGTTGGATCTTAGGAAGAACTTCTTTACTGAAAGGGTTGTTAGACATTGGAACGGGCTGCCCAGGGAAGTGGTGGAGTCACCATCCCTGGAGGTCTTTAAAAGATGTTTAGATGTAGAGCTTAGGGATATGGTTTAGTGGGGACTGTTAGTGTTAGGTCAGAGGTTGGACTCGATGATCTTGAGGTCTCTTCCAACCTAGAAATTCTGGGATTGTGTGATTCTGTGATAATCAATGAGTATACTCTTGAATTATAGGAGTATGACGTTGTAATCAACCTGAGTGCAGCCTTCTGGGAACTTAAGGCCCAGTGCCACCAGCTGAAATACTCAAGTGAGCTGTATCTCCTGGGCTGCAGCATGAATTGTCTGGCCTGTTTGGATGTATTACTGAGTGGATTTTGACAAAACCAGATTTAAAATGAAGTAATTGCGGTATACAAGTTAAAACAAAGATCCTTTGTGTGCCTGAAATTGGCAAAACCAGGTAACTTCATTGCAATTTCCCCCACTGTGGAGCTGAAATAGCTACTTTAAAAATGCAATTTGGATGTTTGTGGAAGTTGCTTTCCATTGAGGAATTCTCGTGATGGAAAATTCCTAGCTGGTCCTTTAGTCAGATTTCTGTGCACTTTTCATCTCTTCATTTTCTGTTTTCCTTTGTTCTCTTTGTTCTGCTGTGGCACTAATGGATTATAATGCTGAAGACAGTGAGCTTGCATTCTTGTAGTTCTTGTCATCAATTACAAGATGTTTGTTTGTTTCAGAAAGCAGACAGACAAGTCTTTGCTGATATATAATTCCTTTACCCCATTATGTATTTATCCCTCCATCAGTAAGACAAAGGTAGAAGTTCTCTTGGCATCTGGGGCTGACCACATTCTTTCAGTGAATCTTTTGTCCAGTATTGTTTAGTTTAAACACAAAGTCACAAGTTTTGCAGGATTTTTTTTTTTTTTTAGTGAAAACCTGGTGGTGTTTTTAAAACCTTAGTTTTAAAGTGTTTAATTGACTATTTTTTAGAGAAAAGATGTAAAATTATTTTTTTTGTAGGCAAATAGACTTCATTTTCTTTCACTTAACATCTATTCTCAAGCCACTGATTAGTAAAGCTGACAAATCTCTATGACTAGTTTCTGTTGTTAACTAGGGTTGCGTCTTGGTGAGTAAGGGAGAAAGATAAACAGTGATGAGGCTGACAATTCTGGGTAGCAAACTGAGCCACCTAGACCCCAAATTTAGAAGGAAATTAGGTTCCTTATGTCTCCTTAACAATCTGAATCCTATTGATTGATATTTCAAAAATATTAAACTCCCAGAGCTTCTTTCCCAGAAGAAGACTTGGCAATGGTAATAACTCCAATAAATAGTGATTTTTAACTGTACTACTTGTAGTTAAAATGAGTGGAAGAAAACAAGGAGAAAGGCAGAAGAAACACTAAAAATGCCACACAAATTCCAAAGCAAAATACCCCATCTCCAAAGGTAAAGCTGGAGAGGGGCTACACTTTTCAAATAGCTGTGCATCAGAAACAAAACATTTTGGATTCCCATGCCAAAACTGTTTTCCTGAGATGTGAAAATGTTCTTTTGAGTAAAGAGGAGTACCTGACAAAACATTTATGGGTCAGAAAGAGGACATGGCACTGACGCTTATTTTATTTCAAGGAACAAAGCAAATTGTTGTAATATATTTCTAATTTCAGTCTAGAATCCAGGCAAAAACTGCTCACGTATGAAAACCTGCTGCTTGATTGAGTTGTTTCATTAGTTCTATGAAATGAGACAAGGAAACACTTGGGAAACCATTGAGATTTAGAGGCAAAGAGTGAATTCAAAGAGATGATTTGAAGGTTATGTGGTATAATGCACAGTTTCTTCATCTAATTAGAGCTGCTGGGACTACAGGGGAATGTGCAGTTTCTAGGTCATGTTAAGTTTAGAAGCTTCTTATTCAGACAAACTTTATTTTTTCATTTGGCTCAAGTGTTTTTGCAAAACTGTTTTTTTCCCCTTAGGTTATTCGTCTTCATTTATTCGTGCCACAGATAAGGTAGAAGAAGAAACTAAACCACACCATTTTCTGAAAATTCACAGTTCAGTCTCCTTTCCTGCCTTGAAAATCACGCTTCCAAGTGACTTCAAAATGTAAAATTTTGTATGTACAGAAGTGGTGCTTAAAATGTACTTGTAAGTGGTCTTTTTTTTTTTTTCTTTATTTAAGAACTTCAAAGGGTATCAAATTTTTTATTTTATTTTTGTGTGTGTGAAACAAATCTTTGGGCTTTGAACCAACTTCCCATCTATTCATTTGGAAGCCTAGCTTTGTGGGCCACTGATTTCAGTCTCATCCTTGAAATTCCTGACTCTGTATCAAAATCAAAGCCTTTTGTTTAAAATTTAGGCTTTCTACTTCTTCAGACAGTCACCTGATCCACAGCTAGAGTACACAGTGCTCCTACTAAAATCAGATGTCATGAAAAGTAAGCCAAGTAACTGGGAAGTGCCAGAGAGATCTGGCTGGGATTTAGCTCTGTTTTCCCCCCAAACAAACAAACAAACAAAAACAAAGGAAGAAGGGATAGCCCCTACTATTCTCCAGATTACTTTATGTATCACTGTGCACAGAAGGTAGTTACTCCTTGCAGACCTTTTCCTTTTTCTAATGAAAAGCCTCATTTCCAAGATGACTGGAGTGTGAATTACCTTCTCCATTCAATTACAAAGTCTGATCACTGCCTATTCTTTTTCACCACTAATAGCAACTGTTGAAGTAAACTGCTCATCTCTAGTTATGGAAAAAAAAAAGCAGTAAGTCACCTTGAGATTAAAATATATATTGCTAAACCCTTTCTTGGGGATTTTGTGCAGTAATTGCTTGAGGTGATGACGACCAAAGGGAATGTTGTATTTTTGTGGAATACTTCCAGGGATAATGGGTGAAATCCTCCACTGGTTTAAATCAGTAATGTTCTGCCAAGCTGCTGCTGTGGCTGCTGTAAATTATCATCTCTTCACTTGAGGTCACTGGCCCAGCAGTTCCAGCTCTTGTAACTTGGGGTGTTTCCCTGTAATGTAAACCATAATCCAGGCATTTTCAATGTGAATAACAACACAGGTGCAATAGATCTAATGTCCCAGTAGAGCTGAAATCCCTGGCAGCATGCTGTGATACATTTGTAGGTCAGGGGAGCAATTTGGCATGGCCTTTGCTACCCATGTAGCAGGCTGCTAGGTAGCAAAGCAAAGCTCTCCTACATGTTCAGGTTGTCTTCCAGCTTATTATCACTGAAATGCTAAAGATAAGCTTATTACACTTCTACTTTTTTTAGAAAAGGATATGGGAGATTGGGGTGTCAAGAGCAGTAGGGAATCAGTTGACAAAGCTGTTGCAGTGCTTGTGTTTTTGCTGTGGTTCTGTTGACAGAGCTCAGGTGCCCAAAGGACTGGTGAGAGCAAAGGCAGGCTCTAGTGCTGATCTCCTGAAGTTTTAAGGAAAAATGCAAAGACTTTCCTTGCCTGTACAGGGAGAAAACTCTGGATTCGTCATACTAATAGGAAACAGAAGCCAAGGACAGGTTAGGGATAAAGTGCTACAGTTAGATAATATTTGAAAACTCAATAGGGCACTCTTCAAAGGTCAGGTTGTCTCATGTATTAGGTATCTGCAGAAACACTTCTGAGATGAGAAAGCTCAAAGTAAAGGTCAAATGTTTAACCCCTTGCTTTAAAAGGTTCTACATGCACCTTACAAAAGCAGACTGAAAATGCCCACTGGTACTTCTCAGATTTTAGTAGTTTTTAATCTGTGTTTGTGCATAGTTGTGCATTTTTTTTTATATGAAATACTATTCTGTTTCAGCAACAGACGATTCTTACTGTATTTGGGTGTTGCAGAGCACTGTTAGCTCCCAGACCTTACAGATAGGAAACAGGAGTGATTTGGCATGTTCAGGCAGTGTCAGCACAGGCTTAGCTTTAAGCAACCCAGCTTGAATGTTGAGATCATGCACTACAGATTCTTTTCCAGCCCTCACATCTTACCTTCTTGTCCACATAATGAAAGATAGCATAGTGCTAACAAATCCACTGTTCTTTCTTCACAAGTTCCTGGCAAGACTTCCACAGCAGTCTTTCAAAAATTGAAGAGAAAGTGTAAAAAAAAAAGGTGGGATTTGGTCCTAAGGACTGGCCCTGAAAGGCCCCCAGAGGACAAAATCCATTTGCATGCTTTCCTTTGTTAGACTCTTCATAGAGCGTAAGGCAACTTTGGCCAGGTAGAGCTGTCATGTAGTGCTCCTGGGTCATGGGTCCTCCTTTTGAGATGGCAAGCTCCTCAGGGTGAATGTTTTGTGAAAGTCAAGTACGTTATCCTTGTGGCATTAGCCCTTCAAGCAAGGTTGATGGCACCATCTGATCCATCTTGTGCGTATGTTATTTGGAAATAGCAGTCTGATACAAGGGGGTCTTCTTTTCTGGGGTTGGCGACTGCCAGCATGAGTCATAAATAGCTGAGCTAGAAGCATGAGTCCAAGTTATCCTGGCCCTGTGAAGGTATTGGTTCTAAACTGAGATCACGGCCAAGCTTTTGCTGAACATGGTAGAGAAAACACCATTCTCTCCTTGCCCTTTGTCCTGGTTTGTTGCTTCAGCTTTTCCTTTTCAGGTATGTGTCCCCAGCTCAGGCAAGGGTGCTGCTTTCATTTAGCAGACGAGGATGAAACATGTGCAGTGAACAACGCCATGATAACAAAGGAGGCATTTACTTTCCTGTACATCTCCATTGCATCCTCATCCTTGCAAAGCTGTCAGTTGGAGTCGGTCACTTTTGCAATTAATTTCTTCCTTTTTCTTCCCCCGCAGAAGATTTTATTTTTCTGTTCTATATCACAAAGCAGCTTATTTTACACTGGAGCCCTTATAGCCCGGAATGGGTCGATTGGTCATTTTTTCCTCTTCCCTCTCTCCTGTATGCCATCCTGCCTTCATTCTGAACATGAAGGTGAAGTTGAGGTGAGGGTGGTCCAGCACTCTTCCTATCCACCATGAGAATATGTTCATCCCTAAACAAGCAAGCACTGTGGTTGAATTAAGGCATGTCCTGAGCTCTTTGGAGTTTGTCTGCTGTCAGGGATGTGGGAAGCAAGTGGACCAGAGCTGATGTGAGCACGTCAAAGAGACGGCTCCATTTTTGTGGTGAAAACTCAATTTGAAGTTCTGTGTTTAATGGCATGGGACTCTGCAGACCCTGAATTGCATACTGTTATTCCAGATGTGCATTGTCTCTGTAGGAGACAATTTCACAGTGATTAACCATTTTAAGTTTGTCGAGTGCTATTTATAGCAGAAAGCATGACAGCACACTCTTCAAAGCCCCGGTGGACAGAAAAGCCTATTGATCATTCACTTGATTTTTATTGCTTGGTATTGAGCGGCAGGGCTGCCTGCTCTTGTATAAGCCATGTTTTCTTTTCTTTTCATTGTACTGGACTCATGAAAGAGCCTAGCCTGCCGTGATACAGGACATTGTTTGAGTGGCATATCCCCTGCTGCAGGGCACTGCATTGCTGTTACTCTCCAAAATTCCCATCACATCCAAAGGACAGAACACTGACATGGGAAGTTCTGGGGGTGTTTCTTGTGCCATGGGGATGCATCAGTCACTCCCATGCTGATGCATCACAAAAGGTGATTTTGCCTTTATTCTGTGAAGGCACTGGGGCTTCATCCCCCCCCGCTTATGTTCCCAAGTGCTGGAATGGGTACTCCAGATTCCATGGTGTGACATCAGATGGAAAAAACAGAGAGAAACCGTGGCATAGAATAATAAAATGTGATGTCAGGGATGCTGTGGTGCCTCAAGGCTGTTAATACAGAGCTGGAAGGCAGAGTGCTGGGTGAAGGTGATGGCTGGGAACTGTGTGGTGAATGGGCAGCTGCGCTGCTGCTGTTCTGTGTCGTGCCCCTGTGTTGTGCCAGACAGAGATCAGACCGCTGTTGGACCAGAACCAGCCACTTAGCTAAGCTGTCTGCCTGCTGTAAGCAGCCCGGCCTTGGGACAGGCTCTGTGAACGCTGTCAGGATTGACTGAATGGGATCATATGGAAATCGAGGGCCCACCTCTACTGCTTTAGGGAGGGAATGAAGTCAGAGTGCTGCAGACGTCGTGGTAAAGAACATCCCGAATGCACAGCTTCTTGTGTAAAGTGTATTTTTGCAAGCTCCTTCTGTCACTTTATTTTTTATTTTTTATTTTTTTTTAAGACTTGAGTGAAAGAAAAGTGTATTTGAGATGCAAGGACACAAAGCCATGTTAAGTTTCATTTATGGATATGAATTGGAAACAGGTGTTTCACATAACTGAGGGGTACCATGTCAGAGAGAGCCCTTGAGAGTCAAGAGAAAGAAATTACAAAGAGCAACAGTATATTCAGAAAGATAACTATAATCAAGTCCTTTCCATGGCTATTAAGGGGAAAAGACAACAACCACAAATGCAATGGAGAGATTAAAATTGACTTTGTAAAAAGCCATTTTTTATTTTTTGCTTCTGTGAAATAATTTCAGAACCGAAGGCAAGAATAATTGAAGCATTTACAGAATATATCAATAATACCTCATTATCCAGCTTTGCTTCAATCCACTGATTTCAATTTTCTTTTGAACAAGCGGCGTTTATCAGAGAACTTAGCATATGAATGGGGAGGGGGAGAAATGTAAACTACATGCTGCAGATTTACATGTCTTAGGAAGCCAAATAGCCCTCAAAACTAATTGTTTCTGAAATGCTTTATAAACCTTATCTTATGTGTTGACCCTAGTCAGAGCAATTAATTTCATAATGAATTCTTCCTGCACACACCCTATCTTATTATCCTTAGTCTAAATTAATAACATCATGGTAATAATTAGCAGATATGAAATTCTCCTCACTACTTCTCAGGGCATGTGAGCTTGATATAAAAGAACAACAAGGATGACAATTAGAGGAAAACATGTCAGCTGTACGGATTGTTATGCACCTTCACCCTAACATCTGCAGAATAGGCTTTATTTAAATGGAAATATCTTTGATATTCTCCCTTTCTTTCTCATCCTATTTTCTTTCAACAGTTTTCCTTCCTTCAAGGGAGAAATACCTGCGGTTAGATTAGTAAGACAGCCATGAAACTATATCCTCAGCCCTTTTATCACCTTTGCCTTTACTGAATGCATTGCTACGTATCAATCAATTACTGAAATGAAAACTCTCCTCTGATATTTGAAGGTAGGTCTTTCTATAGGCATGGCTGGAAGGTGATAGTCCCTGTCAGTCCAGAGCCTTACCTTTTGGCCCAGCTCTGTTACAGCTGTAGGATTTCATATCTCCTTTATTCAAAGTCACTTTTCCAGCCTGTGCAGTCCCAGGAAAACATGATGCACCTGCATAAGCAAATTATTGCCTGAAGCCAACAGCTTGAATAGTCACAAACAGGACAAGGTGCACAAAGAATTGCTTCAGAATGCTTTATTTGTGCACCTGACTGACGGATGATGTTTGATCTACAGCTGTATGGTAATAGGAAAAAAAAATCTGTTTCTTGTTGTTTGTTTGTTTTTAAAGTGTAATGATCACGACCACGGAACACTAAGCACAAAAGGAGAGTCTTCTCTGAAGCAGAAGGCAGAGGTCACTTTGGTTCTTGAATGCCAGCAGAAGAGTTCAACCTTAGCTTCTCCCTGGGGTAACTGAAGTTAGAACACATTCCCTTGATGCCATTTCAAAAAGATGGCTAGTGCTTCCCCCGTAAAGAGATATTTTGATGTTTTGCAAAGAAAGCAGTGGCAGAATCACATTGACAGTTGAGATGCAGGTGACTGTCATAGAAGTTGTCCTTTGCATATTTTTTTTCCCCCAAAATCATTTGTGAACAGCTTTAAACTGCTTTTTGTATCAAGTATCTTGAAGTGCTGCCTGTATCATAAAATCTGCTTTCAGTGTGCAGGTTAAAATGTTACAAACAAGATGTGGTCTTGCTATAGTACTGCTAATAAACAAACATTAGCTGTTCAATGTAAATCCTAGATCTTTCAACCAAGGTCATGGTCCTGTTGTTCTTGGTGCTGCACACATGGGTAGTAGGAAAGATTCAGAAGGTCTCTGCAGAGCAGATGGCAAGGATAAGTCTGAGAGGCAACCATGACTTGCCCAGTGCATCTTTGCTACACAGTGAGGGCCTACCAGCATCAAAAACATGGCAAAGGCCATGACCTCCACAAACCTTGTTCCGTAATGTTCTCAGATCACCTTTGGCTTTGGTTTGGGACATGCAGTTGATGTGAGCAGGTTAAGCTAACGTGAATGAGTTCCTTCTGGTGTCTACTGGTTATGTGTGGCACCCAGAAGCCCTTCATTTCTAGTTTATTCTTCTATCAGGGGAGATTTGGACTTTATCCACGGTACTTTGGGGGTTATTCAAATACAGGGACTGATTTTCAGCCTCACTTTAACTCTGTTACAGGCAGTAATTCTAGCTGTGGCTCTGCTGATGACTTCTCTGCATCAATGATGATTTAACCAGCTTGAAGATCAGGTGCTCTTGGGACAGATGTTAGGAGGTTCAGGTCCTGTTTAAGCACTTAATATCTAGGAAAATTTTTAGATAACAGGGGTCACTAGTGGTCACTTTTTAGTGACCTAAAAATAGTGGGGTCTGCCGAGCTGCGTTGTCTTGAGAAAATAAGCTGTTTGTAATCTCAACAGCCCAGACTTCTTGGTGGTTTAACAGCCTGCAGTGCAGTCTGTGCATGTCTTTGCTCTCTGATCCAGCGAGGCAAGTAAAATAATACAGTAATAAATATAAAAATAAATAAAAGTAATACAGTAGAAACTGTGGGCAGAATTCTGCTGTAATCACACACAGAATGTCATTTGGGATGACCTCAGGCTGGAGGGCATGCTAAGTGACTTCCAGCCTGTCAAATCTGCCAGGCACCCAAAACATCTCTGCAGATCTGCGTGCAAGCAGAGGGGCCGAGGTGTGGAGGTAGCCCAGAACATGTATTTCAATGTCTGTGCCGCTAGAGTGCACCTCTTACTTAGAAAATGCTGAGGCAAATTCTCTCCTGATGTCTTTTATCAAGCATCAGGGTTTCTCACTGAGATTAGGACCAGCTCTGTTACTTGGTTCTGTGCCAATCTGTATTCAGTTTTTGAGCTGAACTAATACCAAAGAGAAGTTCTGTTAAAGACCAGTTGTTTCAAGATTGAAATCAGAGGATGTTGTTGTACTCTGAGACCGTCATTTAGTATTGGTCATAGTGGAACTTGACAAATGCTTAATGTTTGGCATATGCTTAGTAGTACAAGCTTTAATTACCTTGCTGAATCAGGATTTGCTTTAATAGAAAATTGGTGGGAAGTGGCAGGCAATTTGCCAGATCAGGTAAGACATGGTCAGCCTTTGAGATTGCATTGAACAGTCAGTGATGTCGATCCTTTAATATAGAAAGCTGAGGTGGTATATCGTGTATCTGTTCAGTGAGCTGAGAAAAAAAATCCAAAATTAGATTAAATTGTGACCTTTCTGCAAGGGAAGAGAAAAAAAAGTGCTTAAATTCTGTTATCTTAATAAAGAGACAGTTGCTTCTAAACATCGCTTTTTCTTTCTTTTTTTTTTTTTTTTGGTGTTTCCAAATGCTGAATCCTCGTTTCATGTAATTTTTTCTTCCGCTTAAAAACAAAACAAAAAAAGCAACAAAAAACAAACCAACAAAAAACATTTAAACACTTTCCCTTCTACAAGCAGCTTCACTAGGAATATTTTTCCTATGCAAAACTAATTTTTCAGTGAAGCCCTTTCTTTTGGACAATAGAGTATTATTAAACATGTGCTGCATGCCGTGGCTTAAATGTGATTAAATTCCACTTCTGGGAGAAAAAAAAAAAAAAAAAGATTAAAAAGAAAAATACATAACCTAGCCTCTTGTGTCCTGAATCACAGTACAGAGGAAGTTATAGAGTCTCCTTCCTACCTTGTGCACCTAGCCCCCTTGTGTCACTTCTTATATCCTCTTTGTGTATCACTAAAGACTCACGATGAATTCCAGAGGGGCAGACATGGACAGAAAAGTCGGTTTAGTACGCGAGCAAGTCTTTCACACACAACTGAGACCAAATCTCACACACAAAACTGAGCAGGAAAATGAAGGGGAAAAATTGTAATGTTACCTGTGTTTCTCATCTGCAGGAATGAATGTCTGGTCAAACCATAGAAGCTAAATCTGAACTGAAGCTGGTGGACAAGAAACGTTTGTGTAGTTCATCTACAGTGAGTCATGAAATTTCAATTCTTTTCACCTAGGCATGTCAGGAACAAACGCTGAAATAAGATTTTTCATTGATATTTCAGATTTTGATTTTAAAAAAATGGTCTGTGGCTTTCACAGAAACTATAAACCCCGTGTCATTTAATGAGTTCTAAAATACTGTGGCTTAAGAATTTTCTACAGGCTACCAAAAATTATGAAAGGACTAGTGAAGATTATTCTGGATATTTTTTCAGCTGCTTTTGCTGGGACCCATTAGGTTTGTGTCAGTATTGGCTACACCTGTCAATTGATTTTGCTATGAGTTAATTCACAAAAGCATCTGATGTCCTCACTTGCATCATTGATTACAGAGTAGAGATTTCTTGACATCAAAATTCTTCAGGAAAACAAAAGCAAAACCAGAAAAACCAGGATTCATTAAGACCTCATTTTGAAAAAAATAATAATAATCTGCAAAATTATGCGAACTGATTCAATCCTAAAACTGCAAAGATGAAAAACTGTTTTGAAAAACAATAATACACATTTATATTCTCAGTCCCTCCTGCCACAATGTGAGTCCACCTTCAAATCATCTCTTGGAAGTTCAGGCTGTTTTTCTGTGGGCAAAAACAGCTGCAACATTGAAAAAAAAAATATTTGCTTGTACTTTTCTCCACTAACATGAAGTATTGTAGAAGCCCCAAATTATTCTGCAGAAAATGGTTTCTCAGTATTGATAGGTTTTGACCCTTATGTGCATCTGATTATGACCCAGTACCAAAGATGAGATAAAGAGTCCTCAGTATGATAAAACACAAGGGATGAAAGATGAATTGGGAAAAAATGAAGCTGAGCAGGAGCAAATTTGGCTGTATGAGATGAGGGTAACCTGATCTGCTCACCCTCTTGAGGGTTTGAGAAGTTAGCTTATCATCAGCAAGATGCCAAACTAATTTGATTAAACTGCTAGTGACATTCCAAACCAAAGAGCCTATTTCATATGAATACATCTCTGATGAGTTCATGGGAAGTGCAGCCAAACCACAGGCTAGCCAGGAGCTAAGTCTTGACTTTTCTGCTTTTGTCACCTTAACCTAGTTGAAGCTGGAGGCTGAGGGGAATGGATTCAGTTACCCACTTCCCTTGTGCCACCTTCTTTGCCATCTGAGAGTACGTCTCCAAAAGCATTTGACCAGCAGCCTGCCAGACAGGTGACAGGGAAAGCAGCTGGACCAAAGTTCCTTTGTATAACCCCAATCACAACTCTTAAAAACGTCCTTTAAAAGATATGCTATAGAGCCATGGTTTTAAAAACAGTTATGGTCTGCAATAAGTGAACAGGGGTTGAATTTGGCTTACTATGAGCAGAGTGAGGCCTAGCTGAGCGCCTTGCTGCCTAGCCTGATATATCATCAGGGTTCCAAGAATTAGTGGAATAATTATTCAGTTATGAATATTTGAATTATTCAGAAAGCCAGAAACTCTTCCAAAGTATTTCCTATGCAGAGAGTGCTGCCGGAGCTGCTCGGATAGTTACGTCATGTTTGCATCTTAGCACCTTTTCGAAAAGCTCAAGAACTGCCAGGTGGGCAAAGGCAGGGTGGAGAAAGGAAAAGCCTGAGGTCTTTGAACAGAGTGGGCATCTGCCGATGGAAACAGCACCAGTGAAAGCCAAATCTGCTTCTTTATGACACAGTAGATTTTCTTATGTCTCCTGAAATGTTTTGCTCTCACTAAGTGCAAGCACTTGTGATTTTGGTATTAGTGGTACCTCAGACACATGACTGCTGGCTTTAGTTTGTGTACAAAATTAAAGCTGGAATGGCTCATGGCTCACTGCAGCTTTCCATGGCTGAGGCCTCTTGACATTATGTATGCGACTGCTAAGTGACACAGAAACACAACTAAGGGAGAAGCAGAGAGGAGCAAATGGCTAAGGAAAGGTCACAGCTATACCGCTTGGCTGCTTCCTAGGAATAGAAAGAGAAGTTCTGCTCCTCTTGAACTCGTCCTTTTCTGCTCTTTGTTAGTAAGATTAGCTTATAGATTGTGACATTGAGGGCTTACATTTCCTGTTATCAGTTTGGAGGGCTACGAATGCATGTAAAGCAATAAAGTAGGAATATGAATGTAGACGATATCTTTTAAAACTGCTAGCAATTGGCTGTTGTGCCAACAGTGTCATTTTTTCTTGTGCTTTATGCTGCTGACACTGTCAGATCAGGGCAAGGCACTTAAACATATTCTGTGTTTTAGGAAGATGTGTTGGCATATTGTCTTTTCAGAGCGAATTTGCCAAGCCCAACCAGAAATGCCACTAATAAATATTAATATCATGAGCCCAGTCATATAGCAAGAGCTCAGCTGACATACCAGCCTCTGAAATCCAGCAGGCAGGAAGAAGTGTACAGTCTGATCAGGGGTGTGGAACAGATGCTGTAGGAGCAGCAACCTAGCAGATGAGCAGGTTCAAAGCTAGCATAAAGAAATGCTTTCTTGTACAATATGCAGTTTGTCTGTGGAACTCGTCACCATAGGGCAGTGTGGATGCTAGGAGCTTGCAAGGCTTCAAAAAAGTGACTGAATAAACTCAGGCTAAACAGCCACTCCAGAGTGCTAGTGGTCATCAACATATCTCCTTCAAAGGGCCTTATGTCTTGGGTTGCTGAAACACGTAGCTGGAAAATACTGCTCTGAGCTTGCTTTGGTCTTACCCTCTTACAGAGATACCTGCTACTGGCCACTCCCCAGAGCAATCCCTGGGCAAAGTGTTTGCATCAGAGAGAGCAAGGAACTTCACAGATGCTTGCTGTGTAGTTAGATCCTTAAACCAAAACTAAACAAACACTCATGCCACATAGAATCATTTTACATGCAGTCAGTCAGTAATTCTTCACGTAAACTGCAGGATTACTGAATGGCAGGGCCAGGTTTCTTATTCTGATTTTTTTTTTCAGTGTAACATACTATTTCCTTTAGGGTCAAATCCACATGCAAATTAAATGCTTCCTGTAGGATTTCTGGACTTAATTTCAAAAACAGTGCAGTGACACAGGAATTTTCCAATTTGGGGAAAACTCCACTCAGAATATCCTTCCTGCCCTGAAGAGCTTATAGTTCTTAACTCTTTATAGCCCTTCAGGTCTGGGGCTTTCATGCACGTTGCTTGGAATTAATGTCATACAAGCAGACACTGTGACAAAAGAGTTTTAGGAAGTCCCTCCTGAACAAGTACATCAAGAAAAAGCTGTTCTAAGTCTCTCCAGTTAAGACCAGAGACATGATAAAATGGGGTTTTGAAAAGCAAAGGGGAGAGCATAAAAGAAAGTGGAGAGAGAGTGAAGGGAATGAAAATTTCAGATGGTCAGAGGTGTGCTTAAAAAATAAAATTGGGACCAGCACATTAAAAACCATTCCAAGAGGAAAAGACCAGTGGCCTTGCTGAGAGACTGATGGTTTGGCAGGGCAGAGTTGCGGCTTTGTCACACTTCACCTCCCTGACTTGACCTAGGCTGACTGACAGTGTGCCTTTCCAATTTCCAAACCATTAACGCTTTCATCTGGCTCATACTGCCTTTATTCTCTCCTGAACATTCATTTCTTCCTATTTAGCACAATGCCATATATCCTGCAAGGGCACTGTGGAAAAAATGGCTGCTGTGTGCAGTTTCAGATGGAAAACATGAAGCAATCCAGGCTCTTATTGCCCATCCCCTTTCCTTTAATGATCTATGTAATGGATGCCTTTTTTTTTTTTTTTTTTTTTTTTTTTTTTAAGGCAGTGAACTGACTTTGCCAAACACATCCTTTGCAGGACATGGAATAGTTTTGTCATGTAGAGAGTAATGAGTCTTCAATATGCTAGAGAACGTGTACTATGCAAGCCAAAAGCAATTTGCAAGTCTTGTGCTTAGATGTTTGTATTTTTGGTCAAGATAGTCTATATGTTATGCTAGAGGTTCTGAGCCAGAAGAGGGCTGCATTGTGCTGAAATGTCCTTGGTATGTTTTGGTTCCTAGGTGTTGTTCAAACTTTAACAAGAGCTGTGTAGAAGTAACACTGATCCCAAAGGATAAGTCTGCTCTGTAGAGTGAAGTCTTTCAAACGCAATCTTTTTGTTAACAGGCATTCAGGTCTCATGAAAATGTGGCTCCTGGTATCAGCCGATACCCATGTTTTTGCATCAGGGTTTGAGAACATAAACAAGGGCAGAAAAGCATTGCAATGTATTTGTGTGTTTAAATGCTCCCTCAGTAAGTTTGCAGATGACACCAAGTTAGGTGCGTGTGTCGATCTGCTTGAGGGTAGGAAAGCTCTGCAGGAGGATCTGGATAGGCTGCACCGATGGGCTGAGGTCAACTGCATGAAGTTCAACAAGGCCAAGTGCCGGGTGCTGCACCTGGGGCGCAATAACCCCAAGCAGAGCTACAGGCTGGGAGATGAGTGGTTGGAGAGCTGCCAGGCAGAGAAGGACCTGGGAGTGATGGTGGACAGTCGGCTGAATATGAGCCAGCAGTGTGCTCAGGTGGCCAAGAAGGCCAACAGCATCCTGGCTTGTATCAGAAACAGTGTGGCCAGCAGGGCTAGGGAGGTGATTGTCCCCCCACACTCGGCTCTGGTGAGGCCGCACCTCGAGTACTGTTTTCAGTTTTGGGCCCCTCGCTACAAGAAGGACATTGAGGTGCTTGAGCGAGTCCAGAGAAGGGCGACGAAGCTGGTGAGGGGCCTGGAGAACAAGTCCTACGAGGAGCGGCTGAAGGAGCTGGGCGTGTTCAGCCTGGAGAAGAGGAGGCTCAGGGGCGACCTTATCGCTCTCTACAGGTACCTCAAGCGAGGCTGTAGCGAGGTGGGGGTTGGTCTGTTCTCCCACGTGCCTGGTGACAGGACGAGGGGGAATGGGCTAAAGTTGCGCCAGGGGAGTTTTAAGTTAGACGTTAGGAAGAACTTCTTTACTGAAAGGGTTGTTAGGCACTGGAACGGGCTGCCCAGGGAGGTGGTGGAGTCACCATCCCTGCAAGTCTTTAAAAGACGTTTAGATGTAGAGCTTAGGGATATGGTTTAGTGGGGACTGTTAGTGTTAGGTTAGAGGTTGGACTCGATGATCTTGAGGTCTCTTCCAACCTAAAAATTCTGTGATTCTGTGATTCTGTGATACTGCTGTCATGAAACATAAAACATCAGATTTCAGGTAAACAGCTGGCCTCTGCCATGATCATCCTGAAATGAAATCCTCATATTTAAATTGATGTGCACTGTAAAAAACAAAACAAAATAAAACCTTAAGAAGCAAGCAAAACAGAACCGCAAAACCGCAGAGCCTTAAAATGAAAACTAGGGAACAGCTGTGATTCTTGGGCTGAGATTTTCCAAGTCAGTTGACTTTGGTGGAACCCTTCTGTGAATCATATCAACAAAATTAACACTGACTTCAGTGGAGCAGACCTCTTGGTTACTGCTGAACAGTTGTAACCCTTGCTGCACACTTGAGTACACATTGCCAGTTGCATTTGACCTGAGCAATGGCATACAACTTGGGGTCCTCTGACAGAAGCTGTTGGTGCATGTAGCTGTCAGAGTCTTCATCTCATAGCCTGACAGCCTAATTTAATTCTTAGAAAGCTAAAGGAGAAGACAGTCCCCAGTCTGGGACTCAAGTTGCATGGCCACTATTATCAGCAGGGCTTGATTAAGCACATGTGCTAGCATATGACTTTGGTGATCGTGTCACTTCACGGTTCTGAAGGTGCAATGACAACATTTGTTGGGGCTCCTGTACTAGGGCACTTAACGGGAAACTCAGAACTGACTGCTAGAGGCTTGTGCTCCCTCTGCCATAGGAATCATAACATGTACATCTATTACAATGATACCCAGAAAGAAGATGTCTGCTGTGGAAATGAAGACCCTTGTTTTGGTGCTGTTGACTGTATGGCATCATGTTCTGCAGGCAGTGGGTAAGCATAATGGGCAGGTAGGGGCAAGGAACCCTTTGTTATGGTTGTAACACACTGGTTACCTCACATTCCCTGAGGACTGTGTCTCACATAATGGAAAAGACCTGGAAAGAGGATTTGAAGCCTCACAATGAAGTGGCTTCGCTGAGTGAAGATACTCAAGTGGTGTGCCATCTTACACATATGGGGCAGCCTAGGCCTCGACTGGTCATAAGATGCTGAGCCTGTTCTTGCACGCAGTTGCAGTTAAACCACGAGGGAAGCTATCTGTGTCTTGCTAACCAGGATCTCTGTTTCACTCTGTTTTGGATGAAATGCCCAGTTTGTGTTTTGTTTCCAGATCTAGCACCTTACTCTCTAAATCCACCTCTGACTAGTACCACACAACCTCCAGGAGACACACAGGCCTTCAGTGCTGCTGCTAGCATCAAGGGCCTTTTTCCCTGCAGTTAGACTCCATCCTCCTTGACTCAGGAAGCTGTTAGTGGGCTGAGCCCTGGGCCTGCTGGCCCAGCTGAGAAATAGTTCATTTATCCTGGGGTGTGGGACCACTCAGTAGCTGGCACAATTGCCTTACTACCAAGCTGGCATCTACTCCGTATGGCAGGAGCTCTGACTCTGAAAGTAGGAGTGCCATACAGCAGTCTCTAGGTACTGTGTTCCTGGTCTGGAGAGCATTTGCCTGCTGACTGTGTGGCCAAACTTCTGAAACAACTGTACAGTGCATCTGTTTTGTCTGGCTGAAGGCTTCACAGTGTGAACAGGCTTGTTCAGAACTGATCTGGCCCTTGTTCTGATCCAACGTACAGCCATACGTTGGGGAGGGCTTTGGCAAACGTGCCTCCCAGTCTTTGCTGTAGACAGGAAGGGAAGCCTTGAAGAAGATAATTAATTTAAACCCATCTGTAAGATAAGTGCCTTCTCTGTAAAGAGCATTGAAATCTCATGAAAAGAGCTAGGTATTAGTATTACTAAATAAGACTCAAAGCCTTCAGCTCTTCCTTGTTTCCAGTTGCTTGAGCAGTAATATGATCACCTGATGGGAAACTCACCTGTGGTTTTCCCTGCATGAAGCTTATATTAAGTTCTTCTAGGTGGATTCATAAAACATTCCTCATAATCCCCACTTACTTCAAGCCATTTTGCTGCTCTCAATAGCACAGTAGCTTGTAATATTTCCTTTTGTTCAAAAAACATTTGCATTTTATTTGTGCCTCAGAGGAAGAAGAATCCAAGCTGATTACAATCCAGAGAGAGGGTACGCAATGAAAAATTAATTACACCAATTGTTTTGCTGTAGTGGTCTTAACAACTCATTTTCAACCGGTCATTCCCCCACCTGCTCACCCAGGCCCAAGCAGCTGAAGCAAGCACATCTCTGACACTGACTGAATACCAATGCAGCTGAGGTCACCTAAATGTCAAAGGAGTGGGAAGATAGCACCCAGAAGAAGCTGTCAGCATTCTGGACCAGCAGTGATCACTATGTGAGAGGAACCCAATGAATAACTGGAGCACAGATCTTAGTGAATGCACATTTTCACGCATGCATGCATGCAAAAGCAAAGTTGCAGCAGGAAGGAAGGCTGTGTCTCAGGCAGCACAGCAAGCAAAGCTCTTTCTGGCTCCTTTCATCAGTGCCTTCACTTGACAAGTGTTGATGGTGGTCGTAAATCAAGATTTGCATGCTCACTCCAGTGCCAGTCATTTGTTCTACCAGGTAAAATGCTCTTGCAGAACGCATGCTTATCAAGGCTTGCTTTCTGCTTTTGGCAATCAAGGCTGCTAAAATACGTGAGGAAAAGTAACCGATAGGAACGAGTACTTTACAGTGCAAGATAAAATTGGGGGAATGGTATCTGCTGCCTGTCTTCTTCAATATCCCTAAAAGAGAGTCATTTTCATCCCATGCCTTCACTGAAAATATTCTTTGGGTGCAGTTCAATGTAAGTGGTATATAAGAGCACTTCATGTGCAGGGAAAATTAGTATTCCATGTTGACCCATGGAGAACTACCTGAGGTGGCAAAGGAGAGTAATTACTAGATCCTGGCTGACACGGCTTGAATTTTCCCTTACAATTTGATCGTAACTGTCAGGTTTAGGGGATGTCTGAATTCTAAGCTTATTTTAGAGAGTTTTGTTGTCATCCACCTCCTTGCCTGATGAAACATTTGTGTTTATATTTCAGCACAATTTCAGAGTGTTTTTGGATGAGGGCTGTCCCATATATCTCTGGTCAGGTTTTCTTTTTCTGCGTGGGTGCATGCACATAGTCTAAAGTAAGCAAATGGGTAATTTTGAAGGAGGATATTTTATCTATAGGAGGCCCTACATAACATGTAGGAACTTTTTGACAAAGTGGAATAAAACATTCTTGAAAATATGCTGTGGCTCCCTCTGTAGCTGAAAAATTTAAATTGATTTTTTTTTAAATGGATTGTAATCATTACTTTTAATTTTCTTCTAGAAAATGCTTGCTACAGTTCAATAATGGAAGGAGGAAACAGCTGGTCTGCACATTTGTGAGTGAACAGCATTTAATAAGGTAATATGTTAATTTTCTAAGTGTCAAGAATTACCAATTCATGCCAAGCCAAATTAATGCATATTTTCACACAGCATGGTGAAGAGCTCCCTAAGTGAGTGCTGTTGCATTTTGGGTGCTTGTAAAGCAGCTAATTCTACTTTAAGAATTCAAGGAGAGCCTCTATGTTGTGGGGATGCAGCCTTTTATAACAGAAGTGGCAGGTCACATCTAAGCTGCACCTCAGTAGTCCCCTCAAAACCAAATCCAACAGAGCACTGCCAGCTGTAAACAATGTGGTTATATTTGGTACACAAGCCCCAGGCTCCCATCCCTCTCCTAGTACAAAGAGCCCCATAGAATTTCAGTAATATGAATAAAAACTAATTTTCCTTTGTCTGCCAAGACAGCAGTATGATATTGTTTGTAGTGTAGATAAAAATCAGTTCTCAAACTCTATTAAACTTCAGGCTAGGCTTTTTTGCTCCTTCCCAAAAGCAGATAGTAAATATTGACTAAAGTAGATCTATCAATATTTATCTTGAGGGGAAACTAAATCTTCCTGTTTGCAGAACTATAAAACCATTTTATTAGGGGGAGAGATGACTCAAATGCTAAGTTTCCCAATAATAATCTCAGTGCCTTTCAGCAAGCAGAGTACATTAAAGGAATGATCAGCTAGGGAACATCTAGAACTGTTGATTTTCCCCAAATGAAGAAACTTGCTGAGGTGCGAAGTTAGAACTCCATGAAAGTCTGGAGTGCTCTGCCTCTTATGTAGGTGCCTACGTCTGGGTTTCTACCTGTGAAAGTGCTGTTTGAATTCAGCACCATAAATTGAATATCATAAAACTAAATAAGGTTATTTTGGTGTCTGGGATCTTTAGAGAGCAGTTCCCTCCCCCACAAAAAATTAAATTCCCAATTCTGTATGTCTCCAGGACCTCAGAGGAATCTTCATGAAGGTTTACCTTGGAAGTTAAATATATATATATATTTATATCCCTTCTTCTATAATCATCCCTTCTTGGATCTTTTCCTCCTCTGTGTCCTGTTCTAGGTAGAGTCACTGCTTTTATTTTCAAGCTTTTGAGCACATCATTTCTCTGAAAGTAATTTGTTATAACACCTTCACATATGTGGTACGGTGATGACACTGTGGTGTCAGCTCCAAGTTCTCGGCAGGGCTGCCCAAGTCAGTGCTAAACCAGTCTTAAGCTGTGCGAGAGGACAGCAAGCGTCTAATAGAGAATGGAAAGTTTTTTTTGTGAGAGAAGGGTGAGGGTGGTGGTGGGAATATGGTGCAGAAAAAGCTCTGGGATATTATTTAATGCCATGCCTGTAGATCGAGGGCTTTAATAAAATAAAAAGAGCAAAGAGAAGACTCAGTGCACTCTGATGATGGATGAATATGCCTGCTTCGGTACTTCTGGGATGGATTAAGCTATTGAAAAAGCATTCAACATTGGCTAAAGAACTGTAATATATGTGAAATTCCACAGTTAATGCATCATTAAATAATTTGCTGGAACTGATTTATAGGTTCAATATACTACACTGTGTCAAACCATGTGGGATAATAAATGGTATCACAAAAATATACTATTGAAACTTTTGTTCTAATCAGTCTTTTGAGTTTTAGTAGAACATAGTTCTGCAGAATTGAATTGTCCTATTGATCCTGATAGAGTAATAGGTAATAGCTTCATGCTATGTATATTTTAAGGTGTTTTTAAGCAACCTGGTTTGTGGTTTAGTGAATCAGGCACTGCACAGTGTCTTGTGGGACCCGCACCCTGGTCCTTGCTCTGTCATTGAAACTGAGCTGCTGCTCTGAGTTCTTCCAGGCCGAGCGCTGTAATGCTGACTGTGAGATCTGAGATCTTGAGATCCCTTCACAGGGCACCACGCAGCATCCCATCACTTGGCTGCGTGTATTGGTTGCAGAGAACCAAGGATGTCAGAATGAGAAATAATATGGGAACCCAGCCTTCACAGGTCTTGGGTGACTCACTGCTTCCAGGGCTTATCTTCCCACTCTATATATGCAATATTTGGAAGAGAAATGTTTGTTCCCTCCCTTTCAAAAGGCTTTCTTTTCTTCTGAAGCACATTGCAGGAAGAAAGCACCCCACTCCCCAATAATTGTTCCAATTCAGTGGTTAAGTCATTTACAGAAGCAACGAATAGGCTCAGTTCAGTTCAGATCTTGCCCAAAATACTATTCTCCTTGCCCTCCCCATTCCAGTTTCCAGAATGTGCCTGATCTCAGGGTTGCAGGGTCTGGCTGAGCAACGTTCTAAGCCAATCTTGCTGAATGCATGTTCTCACAGACAGAAAATACATTTACTGGGCCAGGTAAGAAGGGATTTTTATTTATTTATTTACCTTGGCAGACCAGTGGTGGGACTTTCAGTCGCAGATGGTCCTCTCACCCTGTACCTAAAGGACTGTCTTTGTGCAAGTTCTTTTGGGGGCCAGAGCAAAGAACCCTTATGCTGGCTGGTGCATTTAGATGCTACAATAACACCAATGGATGAGCTAACTGTAATTAATAATTTATTTGATTAATTTAGCATCTTTAAACTTCTGTACTGCATTGTTTGCAAACAAGACCGATTTTTTTCCACCATACTGAATTATTAAGCAAGTATTTTCTGCAGCTATATTTCAGCCTACATGAAGTAATTGCTAAGACTCATTTGAACTTTGAATCTGTTCATACTGTATCATGCTTTGTCATGCTGTAATTAAAATCTGTCGTCTTTCGCGTTTTGTTGGAGTCCAGAGTACAATGATGACATGTAATGCGTGTAACTTCTTCTGTTAGTAATGCTGAAGGCGGTGGTTAGAACAAAACATCAAAAAGGATGTCTTGTTACCTTGGTTAAAAGCAGCATTTTGAAAGTGTTGGGAGCACTGAGAAGTGTGAGGCCCCTTTTAGCAGTGATTTGGGCATTTGGGGGGAAGATGGTATCATGTGATTTGAGTGCAACTTAACATTTCTACATGCCTGAGTGCAAGACTGTTTGCAAGCAGTGGTTAACGAGAACTCTTAAGTTTATACGTAGGAGGTGTCATTTATGTAATGACAGCCAAATCAAACACTGAAAGGAAGAGTTTTCAGTGAGAAGGAGAAGAATCTGTATCTTCTGGCTAGATTATTAATACCAATCACAACCAGACGGCTCATGGAGGACCTGTGGTTTTTAAATGACTTTTAAAGATGATCATTATTTTGGGATGGAGGAATAACTCTTCCAATAATTAGGTGCTTAAAAAATTCTGTCAAGAGGTCAATAAGTCTTATAATTTCATGACAAGCTTTCCGAAAGCATCGGAGGTGCAGAGCACCCAGACCCCTTTGAGAGCTGATGGAACAGGAGCTAGTAAAAGATGATATTCCACTGCTGAAGAGGGAGCGGACCCTGAAATGTTAGCAAGATTCAGCAAGGCAGTGCTCTTTATGGTGTATATGCTCAACAGAAGTTGATGCGAATATTAACTTCAGTTTCAATGGGTTCAAGAAGTACCAGGCACTGAAGGGAAACCTGGAGCACCCAGGACTACTAGCAAATTTTTGTGAAGCCAGACCAATTTTCTGCTGGTGCAAATCAATCTAGTCTTGCAGGCCTCTGTTGCAGAAATTAGTAAAGCATAATTAACCCACAGGGAATTACTCTACTTTAGGCCAACTGAGAATCCCTCCTCAGGTATTCACTAACTTCCCTAGTTCACAGCAAATGTTTCCTAGATGAAATAGTGACCTAAACACTTCCATCACACCATCGCTTTGTTAATACTGTTTTTACTGTATCACATAGCATGCAAAATATAGGTAGTGCAAGACAAGGGAAACTACAGCGAAGATGGAAAACCAGCTAACGGAGTCCAGTTTATTTTAAGCCTTGAAAATACACTAACTTTGGGAAAACGGGCACTTGTAAAGGACCTTGGTGAATTATGGTCCATTGTCAGAAATGTTGCAGCTAATTAGCAGCTAAAGCTTCCAGAGAGAAGAAACTGTGACATGATGGAATGGCTGTTCGCAGAGTCTCAGCCCATAGGTGTTTTGATGCTGGCAGTGTTATTGATGGGACCTCTACATTAAATTAATTTAAAGGGGGAGCCACAGCACAAGCCTTCTAAATAAAATGAATGTTCAGTAGCTTGTGCCTATTTGGTACTTGCTTACTGACCACTGCTTTTTCAATTAGAGTGTTTTCAGGAGATGCCATTCTGGTGGAAAGAGAGATTTTATGGCCCTTCGTCTGCTCTGTGTTACTTACTACTACTGTTAGTGTTCTGTGGGTTATGGTAAGAGTTGGAAGCCTTGATCATTGCCTCCTTAAGCACAGAAGAATGTATGTCTTTGTCCCAAAGTATTTGCACTGGATCATCCATGGCCTTTTCCATGCAGAGCACATTATCTTAGCACCTCCAAAAAGCATGAGGAGTTTCATTGCACATGCACAGTTACCTGCAGGATACCTCGTGTTGGCTCTCAGTGAGTAAAGATTGACCAAATGCTTGCTGTAGCTCTCAGACTGGCCACTCTCTGTGATTCTGCTTTTCTTTGAACTGCAGTATTTTGATGCAGCTTCCAGGGCACAAAAGAAATGATACAGCTTGAGGTGAATCTTGGTGAGGAAGCAATCCAGCATGTCATGAGTTGCCTGCCACTATCTGGAAATCACTTGTGTGAGGTAAAAGCATTTAAGTGGTGAATGAAGTATCACCGTCCCGGTTACATAAAGGAATGAATAAAAAGTGATAGTAGTGCCACATGGCTTGGTAAATCTTCTGGTCTTCTGAATGTACACTCACATCATCTCAACAAAGACCTCTTTGTTTGCTTTCAGCTTTTAATTCCCATTTCTTGCTTGAAAGAGTTGTGTGCAGACATGGCAACCTTCCTCCTGTATAAACTGGTTCAGTATTGGCCGTGCTGAGTGTGATTCAGAGTAACAAAACCAAAGATCATCGGCTTCTTGTATGTGGGCAGAATGAGCAGAATTGCTTGTTTCTCCTGGTATAGTTTACCTCGTCAGAGGTGCTTTTGAAGAAATGTGTATTCTTTTATATTTTAGGAAATTTTTCTTCATCCAGGTCAGTATGTGCAAAAGGAGGGAGTTAGAAATTAATTATTGCTGCTTGTGCATTTTTGAGGCTTGCTTCTGCAAATGTTATTAGAACCTGGATACCATCTCTGGGATTTCAATGAACAATTGGCACTTTACTGACACCCCCCCCCCCCCCCCCCTTGCAGCTATTTCAGGAATTAGCTCTTCCTCTTGTGGCTACTGTCAACAGCTTTTGTTTGTTACAGGAGACTGAATCATGCTCTCAGACTTGCTCAGACTCAGATTCTGGCCTGAGATTTTTCTCTGCTGTGTTTATTCTCTTTAGCGGGAGACAAGCTTTTGGAAAATGGCTTCCAAAGCACTCTTCCTACAGTGTGTGAGTTCCCCCTGCGTTCGGTCAAGGTACTTTGAATGGAACACATAGTTGTTGCCACAAGTTTTGTTTTGAATGCTTTTCCTTGAAAGAGGTCACTATTCCTTCACAGAATGATCTCCCACTGAAGGCAGTCAAATTTAGCTGCTCATCCACCTCATAAATATTAAATTGTAGCTAATAAGTCTTTTTTTTTTTTTAATTTTCTTTTTCGTGGTGGTAATTTGAAATTGTGCTACAAATGCCTGGCCTGTCAAAGCCTGCATACTAATTATAAGTAAATGTGACTCTTCATCTTTATAAGGAAATAATAGCTTAATCTCAGGACTGTCACTTTTCATTGGGAATGATGAAGCCTGACAATGGTGTCAAACAGCTTATCACAGCTGATACTTCAAAGGCTCTCAGGCTTGGTTAATTGGTGAAACAATAAAATAAGAAGACATTCAGCAGCCCAGTGAATGATTCCATTTGTATTTCTCCCATTCATAAGAGTCTGAGCTATCTTACTGAAGAATTATTATTTTGTGGGTGGATATAATTCAGCAGTTTATGGGGAGACCTGCTTTTGGAAGATAATTAAAGGCAGATTGACTTTTTTTGGTTAGTGTGCACATAAACCCAGATTTTCTGAAACACACTCAAAACTGGAGTGAGATTTCCAGAATAATTTGCTTTTTATTAATGGTGTTAACAGGGAAATCTGCAAAAATCATCAGCACATGGTAGGTGCCATTTTGGGAAGCATGGCTAAAGGCAGCGGTGTGAAATAGGGAGGATTGGAGTTTACTTTTCTCATGATGGGTTTCTTTGAAAATCGAGCCAAATACATCACAGTTAGAGTTGCTGGAACTTGCTTACTGCCAAACCTGGTGTCAGCCATCAGTCATGGAGTTGCTCATGAATGTTTGTCCCTATGGTCTTGGTTGAAGCTGCCATTCCCAGCATTCACTCATCTCCAGCATCAGACATCTTGTTTTCTTTTCCTTAGAGGTGGAATCTGACAGGTTTGCCATTGAGACGAGGATTTGGCTCACAGAGGCAAAGCAGATCCATCATGAACATTTCTTAGTCCCAGCTAAGGTTCTCATCTGCAGACACCTGTGCCTGGTTTTCTTAAAAACAAATACATTTTCTTTTAGGAAGCTTGAACTTTAAAAAGCTGGCTGATGTTGGTTAGTTTCAGTTAATGGCCCTTGATCTGAAGCAGTATTTGAGTAAGCTTTTCTCTGTGTAGAGTGTAGGAGCTCTTGGGACTTGAGAGCAACTAAACAACTTTCTGGTTCCTGCCATGACCTAAAAGCCTCCATGAGCTATATTAAATCCCCATTTCTTTGTGTCCCTGATTTTGGCCCCACCTCATATTTGCTGTTACTCAGATTAGCTCTGGATTCGTGGTGCATTTTTGCCAGCAGGATTTTTTGGAGAATCTGAGGAAGATCTCTTCTAAGCACTGATGTTTTGGGCTGTGATGGTGTTATGGTGCCTTTCTCATAGGAAAAACACCTGCACTGTGGGCTGTGTCATCAACTGTCTCTGTACTAGCCTCCTTTTGTGCAGCATACATGCTCTATGCATGGCCTGTTTAAATGAAGGGTAGGTGGGCAGCAGGCCACCCTGGTGTGCACTACCTAAAAGCCCTGACTGCTTTTTGGCAGCTTCATGTGGGCTCCCACCCACCCACCCACTGCCCATGGATGCAGGAGCTCCATGTAGGTCCAGGGCCTGCAGTGCTTACCTGAGCAATGCTGTAGCTGTCTCTGTCTTCAGCCCTTCAGGTTCAGCTGAGGCCCTGATTTACTGGGTGACATCTCTACTCATGGTAGGGGCATTGGATCTCAGCTGATCTATAAGGTCCCTTCCAAACGAAGCCGTTCTGTGACACATCTCCTGGACAGACAGGGCATGTAGTGTTGCTCAGAGACAATTGTTCTCGTGACTGTGGATTCTGGAGGCTCCTGTCACTTTGGTAGCTCCTGGCATCATGTGCTGTCAGTAAGGAATGTCAGAGACTCCCTTGAAGCTCCCCTATCTAGAGACATGCAGAGGCATGGGGTACGGGGAGTGATTTACCAGTGCCCCAAAGGAAGTGGCACTCTCCTTGAAAGAGAAAGACACAAAATTAAGATCTCCAGGGACCTTTTATTTTTCCTCATCCATAATAAAAATTGAAGTACACGCAAAGCAGTGCAAAGCACCTCAACAGTTTCATCCTGTTGTTATTCTATAGGGTTTCTGCTTCACTCCTGAGTTCCTATAGCTAGAAGATTCTTGTGAAATATGTATGTATTTGTAGTGTCAGAATGATTGTACCGTCCTGAAATCAATGATGTAAAGCCTATGGAGCAGCTAAAAGCCTAATATACAACAGTATGAAGAGATGTTTCAATGTGGAAAGGAACAGCTGCGTGTATTCAGGATCTGACTCTTCATCAGCTTCACTGCTTAAAATGTACCTGCTAATGCTCTCTTAATTTAATTCCAAGTAGGAAACTAGGTGTGGATATCAAGCGTTGCTTTTCCTTCTTTCAGTCTGAGGAAGAGAGTGAGAAAGGTACTGAACAAAATACTGCTATGTAAACAACTGAACCTGTGGTTGCACTTGCTTCATGTAACAAGGCATTACAGCCTCGCACATCACAGAACAAGTCTGTTTAGTAAATTCTGCACGCTGTTTTCTCATTGTCATTCAGAGCATTCCAGTCTCAGAGCATATTTCTTCTGATACATTTCATTTCCAGGTGCCAACATAGAACTCAGAATTTGGTTCTGCCATTTTTCTTCTCATTGTTTAATGCTATTAGATTATTCAAAGGCCGTTCTAGAGGCATACCTTCATCGTCTGAGGTAGGAGAGTGAAACTTGATTTTTATTTTTAAATGTAAATGCAGTTAGGTTTCCAGGAGAGGTGGTAGGGGTGGGAGTAGTTTAGTAGTTTACATTTTTCCCCCCTCAGATCATCACTAAGTTCTTCCACGAGCCCCCAATTCACTTACAGATTCTGAAGTGCTGAGTTGCTGACTGTAAGTTGAATTGGTTCTCAATAAACTCTCCAGTGTCTCCTCCTGACTTCTCATGAGTGTTTGGAAGGACTTTGAAAGGGTACAAGATGTTTCAGGGTGTGTCAGAGTAATCCCTCTGCTCAGCACTTGCACCAGCAGGATACTGAATAGAGCCAAACTTTCCTGAGTTTATTTCATTTTATTCTGTAATTATGCTTGGATCTGTGCAACAGCCAATGTTGTAATGGACCTTACACAAGAGGCTGTGTATTCATCATCATGAACAGGACTGAGGTGACTGCATTTCTTATGTTCCCTAACTAGAAGGAAGCTGTTCTGATAACCACAGATGCTAAACACAGAAGGTCAATTATGCATCACGTTGTCAGAAGGAAAAAAAGAAAAAAGATGTTTGAAGGCAGATGTGTTTCCAGGAAGCCTCTTGGATCTGCATGACGACTTTGTCCTTTAAACTCTCAAATTGTGAGCAAGCAACATGAAAAGGACACTGTTGAGATATTTTTCATCATGTTCAGCAATCATTGTAGTTTATCTCCTCTGTTTGTATTAATAACCCTTTGCAATTTTGACACTGAAATCTGTTTTCTTCCCAAGAGCGTTCCCCTCTGTCACCCATGCACAAGCGCCTGGTTAATGGGAGGCTGCTGACAGAGAAATTAGCTTTTTTTTCTCTTCCTTAGAGACACTTTGAGACACTTTGTCTTGAGGAATTCTCCCAGCCTCTGGAATAGCCTCTTTTTTTGGGGAAAGGACACTGAGTACTAGAAAATGAAGTGTCTGAAAGGATGGCTGATGTTGCATTTCACAGCCTGAGCCTCACACATAAGGAGAGAGAGCATAGACAAGGGAAAAGAAAGAAAGAATGGTGTGGCGTTGGTCTTGTCTGCACAAGGAAAGGTGAACCTTTTTAGGAACGTTTGTAGGGCTTAATTGTCTTGTGTATGGAAGAGAACATTCCCTTCCTAACACATCTTTTAGCCCATCTTTGCCTCCATTTGCAGGATCTATCCAGAGACGCACATGTTTCTGTGGAACTTAAGAAACTCTAGAAACATTTTCTGTACCTTGAAGCAGGTCTAGCTTGGAGCTTCTTAGCCACACAGTTATTATCTAGGGGTTGGAGGAAAGGAACAATGGCATTTTAGAAACGGGTGAGTTGTCGGTAGGAAAAGAGAGTAGGATTTCAGGGGAACTTAGGAGCTAATAGGCTTCTGGAAGACTCTGCGAGGCTTCAGGTCTCCTCATTCTGTCCTGGAAAAAGACAAACTGTCCAAAGACACAGTGAGGTTATCCAGAGAGAAAAGTAGACACACATCTGCACCAGTGTGGCACATCCTATACCTGCCTATGTGAAGTGGCAGCTTCCTGAAGCAAAAGCTCAGCCAAGGACCCCAGACCCCAGCTTGGACCGCTTTGGTTTCATCCTGCATAGCATCTCACCATCTGTTTCTTACGAATCAACTGTATTTCCAGCTTATTTCCCAGCTGGCCCAATATCATAGAGGTAGATTCATAGGCAGGCAGTGTCTGCATAACATTGTCCCAGTGGCACAAAGCAAGCATAAAGCAGGTCGTAAAGCCTGTTAAATTGAGTTTATGGTTGCTTTGTTGTGCTAGATATGTAGCCCACAGGATAGCAAGGAAATCAAACCACTGTCATCTTCAAATGATATCCCACTGGAGGGTGTACAGTACCACTGCTTATCAGTAATTGTCTTTATTGTTTCTTCGGGTTCCCCCAGTTCCCATCTGCCCATTGTTTCCATTTGTTGCTTCTAGGTTGCTCCTGGAATTGCACATTTTTCATGGAAGGAACCAATTAATCTTTCCCAGTGTTACTACAGTGCTATTTACTATGTTCTGGTGATCCATCATTTGCCCTTCTTTGGCTGCTCCAATGCAAATTGTCATAATTGTTATGGCAACATGCCTGAAAGAAGGAATTATCATCTCAGGTAAGAAGAGAGATACTGAACTTGGAGTTTGAGTCTGGAAATAGAGTTTTACAGCTGCTTTGTACACATGAGCTCAAAACGCAGTCTTTGGTGGAAGATTCTGAGCCATATTTCTCTCGTTTTCAGTGGAGCAGTGGGATACACCATGTAACTGTGTGATGTTCCTTCCAGTTCTGTTTCCCGTGGCAAGCATGATGACATGTGGCACCTGTGTGATTGTCCAGGAGGGTCGGTGGTTTTGAAAAAGCCTTTTCTTTCTGTACGCTTAGTGTTCATCCTTACACCTGGTTTATGCCCTCTTCCCTCTGACACACAACTTTAAGTTGTTCCTGTACAGGAAGTTATTCTGATATTGTAGTACTTGGGAACAACTCTGCACAAGGTTTTGTTCTCCATCTCCAGAGTGGTAGTACAGCAATGATCAGATGATGGCTCATCCACAAAACAGATTCTAGCACAGAGAGCCAAAATACCCTGACAAGAGTTACAGTGAGGCACATTACAGAGTCTGGATTTTACATATATTTACAATTCAGGACAGATGTGTACTTGCTATTTCTCTTCCCTGCTCCCCTCTCGCCCCCTCAAAGGAGAAAGGCAGATGCTAATGTAAAATCTCACTTTAAGCCTAAAGGAAATTATGGAACTGTGAATAAAATGTGTTGCAGGTTTTCCAGAAAAGCAGTTGTCTTTTGAAAGCACTGATGTGCTGAAGATGAATGTTACCAGGAATGAACGAATGCTAATAAGATTTGTGAATGAAATCAGTTTAAAAGTTACCATTTTCTGTTGATCTCATTACATTACATGAATCTCTAAATGATAAAACATGTTTTTGACAAATCAATAACATTGATTTCTGTATTTTGTTTTGAGAATAATTTGTATATTTTAAACTAATTCCAAATAGCTTTTGGACGTTTCAAAAATGTCTTCCAGTGTGGAAACCCCAACATTTTTTTTGTGGTGAAATCATTTCAAAAAGCAGTTATTTCTGAACACACAGATAAATGCTCTTCTAAATTTGGAGCCCTTAGACCTTATTTTGCTTCTTGGGCTGAAGTTTTTAAAATAAGCATAATGCTAAAAGATCAGATTAAGTACAAACCTCGCTTAGAACTTGCAAATAAACACAGCGGAAGTGACTAAGTTCAGTGTTATTTTTGTCCCATCAGAACATGGCATTAGAGGCTGCTTCTCCGCTCTGCTAGTACAGAAAACAAATGGATGGTCAGAAATAACAGTTTCCAGTGCATTAACAGCAAACAGAAAAATACATCAAAATGGGAAGCTCCATGTCAGAAGCATAAATTTCCTTTGCTCCCCATTTGGCTTGGGACAACCTTTGAGGGAAAGCATTGCATGAACATCAATGACAACCAGGGAATGAAGATGGTGCTTGAAGTTAGAGTGGGAAATGAGTGCAAATGGTGTCAAGTCCTTGCCACTAACAGATTCATCTTGCTGTTGGGGTACAATGGAGATGGATAGGAGAAGGCAGGAAGAGGTAACTACTTTAGGAATTTGTTTAGCAGAAACATAGCTGAAGCAAAGGGATAATACACAGACTTAATAGTGAAATATAATCAGATTCACATCAGCTCTTGCTGGACAATAACTCTGATCTGTGTCTTGGTATAAGCCTAATACATAGTGCTTCACATTTCATTCCCTCTGCTTTATTTTCAGTATTGAGTTCTGACTCTATAGCAATGCATTTTAGAACAGTGACTGATCAGCTTGGGGACTTAGATGGTGTAGTACTGGCTGAGTTAAGCAATAGACATTGCTTTAGGAATAGTGAGGGAGACTTCATAGTGTGTAAATTCTATAATTCCTCATTAATTGACACCAGTGCTCTGCTGATTTCAGAGAGGCAACTTGACGGGCTGGATCTAGAGCGTGAACACAGTACCTCTGTATGAGGCGGTGCCAGACATGCTAGGCAGAAGCTGTTGGTGTTTGGACAGCTTTCCACCCTCTGCCCCCATTCCTAATCTGAAAACCTGACAGAGAAACAGAGAAGCATTTTCTTATGAGAGTAATTCATATGAAAGCCTTATACACAGGCAAGGCTGAAGAGTGTCTTGTACCTTTTCAGAGAATTCCTTACATCCCTCTACCAAGCACATTTCCAAAATCTACCCCAAAGAGATTAGAGAAAAAGGAGTCTGTCTGCAAGACACAGAGCTGAGTTGGTTTGCCCAGATACCCGTTTGGATTCTGTAGGAGACAAGAATGCAATCCCAGGCTCCAAATCTCAGATGAATACTTCACAAATGAGCACATTTTTCTTCTGTTCTCCGCTTGAAGTTGGCTAAAACTTCATCGACCTGAGCGTGGCTTCAAACTGGTGTAAATCAGAAGCTGTGACCAGCAGGTTAACACTAGAGAGAGGGAGAAATGTAATATTTTGTCTTGTCAAATTCCTCATGCATCAAAAAGTAAGTAAAGACAGCAGGACAAGGACGTTATAAGGGAATGCACTTTCCAGGTGCTTCTCTTTTTCTTAGTCCTGGCTTACAGTGACAATACAGGATGAGGTGTTTGATTGTTCTCTCCTCCACATTTCTACTAGGCATCTAGCCTGTGTTTGGTTACTGTTGTCCTATGCTTTGTGTCTAGAAAATGTTAGTCAAACCCAGCTGTTCTAGCCACCCTTTGTCACCACAGGCAGCAGTAGCCTTTACACTCTGTTTTTTAATGAGTATCCAGCAGGGAACAAACAATTAGGGGAATGCTTCCTAAACAGCGTTGTAATTCACCAAGGGTGATGTGTTTCCTGCATGATTAGTACTGTGTGGTATTTACCCTCTCAACTTCTGATTAGAAAACCCAGTGGTTATCATGTCAAGCCTAGACATGGCTGCATATGCCCATCCAGGTACAGAATATAGAAATCTGTTAGTTCTTCCTGTCTCCAACACATGCAGTAAATGCCAATGTCAAACCTCATGTCCAGGAATTAGTATCTTTGGAATCTAGAAAAAAAGAGTATTTAATTTACATCTGGATTTGAACAGCATGTGTGCTAGTAATAATAGTACTGTGTGAGAATCGTGTCCTTGTAGTCTCCTAGTCAACAGCTGAGCCTGGAGTTCACCTGGTGCTGACTCTGGCTGATTCCTTTACTCAAAAGGAATCATATCCCACAGTTCTGTCAGTGGCATTGGTTTTAGCAGGGTGAGGAGTTAGTTCGTATGCTGAGAGAATCCATCCCTTTGTTTGGGGACACAGTCTGCTTTGTGGTAAAAGACATCAAATAATCATAGGCTATGGCCTTGATTTGGGTAAATCACTGAGCTGCAGCAAATTTTAATGAGGCTAGGCCTATTCACACCAGAATGTGACCTCCTATTTCTAGTTGGTTTCATACTGCCTTTGGCAATTCACTTGGTACAAAAGGAAATATTGAACAGGAGATCTGTGGTAGCTCTGCATCTTCCAGTGTTAAATTACAGTAGTGAAACCGAGAAGGGCAAAATTCTTAGTGTTGAATTTGAGAAAGTGAAATTTTCCCAGCTACTCCAGCAGGCAATCTTTTTTTTTTTTTTTTTTTTTTTTTTTTCCAAACCAGAGAGAACGCTACTAAATCATAAATGCAATATCAAAGCAACTGTGTAATTTGGTTGGGTTTTTTTCCACTCACACTACCTTACTCCTTTCCTGTGTTCCCATGTCATAGTCAGCATCTTAACTCTTTTAGCCTAGGAGATTCTTACAATGTGGGAGCGTGATGTTTGCAGCTGACTGTGCTGTCTTCCAAGCTGGACCTTGGCATGTTGGTTTTGAGCTAGCAAAATGCTCTGTGACATCTCCACATTTCTGCTTTTTACCAGAACTAGTATGGAAGGGCTAGATGTTGTCTTTTTGATAGTTCAGTGTTCAAACTTGTAAAGAAAGGCCAACAATCTGTAACATTTCAATTTCATCTCAGAGTAGCCCAGCATGACACTATCCTAAGATGATTAAATGCAGAATTTTACCTGTTGAATTCTGGCAGAGGGTTCCATGAGCAAGCTCATGAAAGTTCCTCTACACTTGAAGCAGTCAGCTTGCTTTGAAAGTATATTACTAATGGGTACTTGAAAAGCTGCAGTATTTATTTTGCTTATCTTGCTTTCTGTGCATTTCATTTTTCAGATGTGGGTCTGTTGCAGATTGTGGCATTGACAAGCTAAACACGTGCTTCGAGTCATCCTCAGATGTGCCTGTGTATTCCATTCCCTTGGTTATCTTCCAGGTTGTCCTGGATCTGTCAGGGTAAGAGTTAAAAATAGCTTCATGAGGGAGTCTTACAGGCTTCCAGTGTAAGAATGCCAAACTAAGAAGGAAAAAAAAAAAAAAAAAGAAAGAAGGAAAGAAATGACTCCAAAAACCATTAGAAAAGTTCTGTCTTACTCTAGAAGGGACTGAAGGCTCTGGTTCATTCTTTTAAGGTGCAAAACCACAGCTTAAATGGTAACAAGTCCTCATTCTTGTCTGGAAAATAAGGTGAATAAGGATTATAGGGTTTGTATTTCTTGTTTGTTTATAAATAAAGCAATGTATATGCTCTGCATTGAGGTAGATGGAGAGAGTGAGGTGTCTAAGCTTAAGTGAGAATTAAGTCCAGAGTTTTGAGGAGTTATGTCCTTTCTGTCAGGTTGCATCCTGCTGCAGCAGAAGAGTATGGGCAGGTTTTACCAGGTCAGTTTTACCCCCAATTTTACCTTTGTACAGCTGGAGATATCAATATCCTGCTTTTAATCTCTTTTTTTAAAAAATTAAAAAAAAAAAAAAGCTGTGACTCAGTTGGAGTTCAGCCATCTGTTTGTGCATGTGAAATACAGAGATACGGGTTGACTTTTCACTGGAGGCTAATAGGAAGCTGCCTCATGTGACAGCTTCATTTCCCTTTCACCCCTTCTGAAAGCTCAGACTGTGTCTTTGGGGATGTTTCACGCATTCATATGCTTCTAGAATGTGGGCAGAAAGACCTCTGCAGGCCTTTGTACTGTGAGATCGTATGGCATCACCTGCAGAACAAAGAATGATCGTGTCAGAGCTATGTCTACAAAAAGCCAAATCGTGAATTTGGTTTGCAAAACTGTAGTAGGGCAGATGAGGAAAATAAAACAATTTGTGTGAGGAAAAGGATTGTGTGGTTTTTGTTGCAATTTGATTGGCATGTAAAGGAGATAGGAAAATCCTTGTTCACAGATGAAGATCTGTGCATTCCCAGAGCAGCTACGTTTATTTTATATTTACCCTACCTTCTTATGTATCTGCTCTGCAGGACTAGGCAGCAGGGAATCACATGCTTCACATTTGAAAGAAAGGGAAAATAATTGCTAGTCCTCCTTATCTATTCTTGATGATATCATCTTGTAGAAGGCATTAGTAGTACTAGATAAGATTGACAAATATTCTGAGTCTGCAAATGGAAAAAGGCAATCGAGAAAATTACGGCAAGAAATAAACTTTTGCCAGACAAAGTCTTCCTATTCTTGAAGGTCAGTAGATAAGAGACGTTGCAGGTAACGTGAGAAGATCGCTTATGCCACAATTCTTAGCAAAGGTAAATAAATTTAGCTCCTGATAACAACAGTTGCAGTGGTTTATTCCAGCTGAACAACTGACTGTTTCCACACTTGTGAGAGCGGTGTTTTATGAAGCTTAAAACCACACTAACAGAGGAACACACACACAGTACTAGGTGCAACTGTTTTCTGGTGACATAAATTCAGTGACTTTGTGGAAGAGCTGCCAGAGCAAAAATTGTATAAATCAGCAGAACAATAATCTCAAGCCTTTTAAGGGAAAGTTAGAGAAAACTCTAATTTTTAAAGGAAAATTAGAAAAATTTCTAACTCTGTTATGGCAGCAGTGTATTTGAAGATTGCCTCTCCTACATCAGCCCTTAGAACACCCTGTTGTCCTGAATGGGACTGAGAAGCATAAAGCAGTCATCACTTGCAGGATAAACCAGGCTGAGCAGACATAGCACAAGGGTAGTAGAATCCTTCAGTGAAAAGAGCTTTTGGGAGATGACTTAGATCTGTTAAAGTCCTGTATGGACAAAACCCTTTTTGCATTCAGCATGACTTGAGGAATGAGGCCAAAAAAATGTAACTGCAATGCTAAAATGAACAAGCTAGTTCATGGACCCCTTCACTGTGACCCTACTCCTCTTCAAGCTGACCTCACTGCTGTTGTTTCTCCACCTTTTCGAAACCGAGTCTCTTCCACAAGTTGACAGAAAGCCCTTCGTCCTCTGTGAACAGTATTTTCCTTTTAGAAAAACAGTAATGCAGCTAGCTTCAAGCAGAGCCATCACCGAGCAGGCTTTGTGGCCCAGCTCATCTGATACCCCATAAATCCAAACCCACATACCCGGGGCTGTCTCTTACCCACACTGGGCACAGTGCTAGCACCGTCTCCAGAGTACAGCAGCAGACAGTGTGCTTTAGGGCAACAGAACTGGCAGAATCTGGCAGATTTTGTATCTCAGAGGCGATCACGTTTTACTCTTTCCTTCCCTCGCTCAGCCTAAAGGTGACAAGGTCAGGTTTTGACACATTGCACTTTAGAGCAGCTGCAAATAGAGTACCTAAATGCAATGATTGCATTAAAAGCCCTCTCAGGGCATGCCTCACAGCTTCGTACTGATTCACGTAAGCGAGGTGGCCAGATTTTCAGAGGTGCCTGGCAGATGCAACAAGGAATCTTTTTTTTTTTTTTTTTTTTTTCCACTGGAAGCTGTTGGGTTCTGAGTATCTGTCTCACTGTGCCAAGATTTCATTACCATTATTTTAATCAGGTGCCTTGGAGGCAAATTACAGGCTGATTAAATTTATGAATAATAATTTTTTCATTAAGGTATACTGTACAGTTAAGTACCTATTTTATTGTATACAGACTTTTTAATTACCTTTTTGCTTTTAATCATGTCACTTTGTGTAATATCTACAGAATTACCCACAACATTTTTGTTTAGGAATGATCAGAGGCAAGCTGAGACATAAAGTTATAGTATACCATAATCCACCTGTTCCTATAATTAAGCTTGCTAATTTGCAATATTAATGACATTTACAGGTGTCATAAAAACTGGGTTACATTGGGTGTGCTGCTTTAGGAACTGAAGCATTATAGGTCTTTTTTCTTGGTTTACATCTTTTTCTTCCGAAGGAAGATGCACATCTTTAAAAGGACACTAAAATGTTGCTCTTTAAAGAAGGGCACATTGTGCGTGGTCTTTCATTTTCTGTTCTGTCTCGCCTTGCTGTAGATTCTGCCTGCCTGAGTTGTCACCAAGAGCTGTTTTCTGCTACTGTTGGATCTGGCCACCGAGTAGATGATTCAGGTGAGTTAGTCAGTGACTGTGCTAATGGAAACAGAACACTGGCAAGTTGGTACAGCAGTTTGAAGTTTAGAGACTGTCTTAAAAATAGTTTTAGAGAAGGATGCAAAACACCACACTTAGAGCCATGCAACTGCGTTACTCCACCTGTCCCTGTAAATATATTGAAGGCTTTCCCCATAAGGCAGGAGGACAGAACAAATTTTGCTACTGCCTGGAAGCTTCCTTTAAATATATTAACTTTTCATGGGACCTGGATTGTGTTTAGGTGCTGCATTCCAATGCATCATGTGCATTGTTGGTGACATGCAGATCAACTAGCTGAGGATAGCTCCAGGGTTTGACAGGAAGAGAAGAGCCCTTGGCGCATATTGAGCTGTTCTTGTGGGTGTTTACATGAAGGGATTTAGTTCCTATTTAGCAGCTTACAAGCTTGGCGAGTTCTAATTTCTTAGTCTCATATGAACTAATTCTATCTCTGACAAAATGAATTTTCATCTTCAGACAAATGGGTGTGTGCCTGTTTCTTGCTCTTCCTCCTCCAGGAAGCTGGACTGAGTGATGCTTAAACAGAGTCGTGGGAAGAGATTTGGACATTCAGATTTCAAAAAACATTGCAAACCTTTCCACTGGGATCTCCACAAGTGGAGGCTAGAAAAAGGCAGCCAGCAAAGGTAATGTCTGATGATACAACTGCCATCTAATGGCTAAGTTTGTGTTAATTCAGATGCTTGACTACTTTTGATGCCTCGGGAAGTCTCCTACAGTTTCACAGTATTTGGAGCTTCTGGCTTGTTTGTCTGGCTTGTTTGTCTGTGCAACACTTCATATAAAGGGAACAGGGGATGTTCTACTCAGAGATGCTGAACAGACCTGGATTCATAAGCTTTGAAAGCAATCAAACATTGTATTTTCTCTATCTGCCAGAGGCATGAGGGAAAACAATCCAGTGATGATCTGGAAACCTTTTAGTGTTCTCGTGTCACATCAGTTTTCGAAGACTTATCATAGAAGTCTTCCTGGTAAAAATCTCCATGTTTTCCTCAACAGCCTCAAGCAATTTCTAAAGGATTCCTGAAAAATAATCTTCTAAGTGATATGGCCTTTGTATGGACTAACATTCATCTCCAAGATGTTTCCAAGAGTACAGCATCTAAAGATAGCATCAAATAGGTCACTATTGGTTAGCTGAGGAGACCTTGAGGACAGTTAAGACATAATAATCTGCTGTGCATTATTTAACTGCTAGAGGAAGTAGGATGCTTTATAGAGAGTGGGATTTTTTTGTTTGTTTCTTTCTTTTCTGTTGATACAGGCCAGTCCATGACACAGGTGCATCATCAGAATTTCAGTGATGAGCCATGTTCACTATCCACTGGCACATTTCCACCTCCTTACACATTTCTTCCTTTTGTTGCCAATGGTCTGGGTCAACATCTTGGATTATGGCTAGAAGTAGATTTCATTAACACCCTCAACATCAGCTGGAATGTAGTTCATGGTGTAAAAATTAGACCCTCACTTGTATCTGTCCTTTGCATTCTTAACTCCAAAATAGGAATGTAGTGAGCCACTGCTGTTCTTGGTAGTCTCTCATATCCTTCCTGATCATGTCCAGCCACAGAGAGGAGATGTAAAGGGAGATATGTGGGAAAAGAACAGTGTAATCTAGATTTATGGGAGCAGTTCTGGAATAAGACAATGTAAGGACAGATATTTTAGAGTTGCATAGTACTTGGTTGGCTGATCAGTTTCCATGTTTCTACTCATACAGTTCAGATTGGGCTTACATGAATGGAGCATCTCTGTGGTAACAGTAATTCAAGGTGACAGCTGATATTGTCACACAGGACTTGACAGTTTTTTTAAGCAGATGTAAAAGAGAAGAGAGCGGATGTGTGTCTCAGTGGGCAAGTGCTCTTGGATCACGAGGATGGCTACATAGCTGCCTTGAGTAATTTACAGGTAGGTAAGCAACAGGGTTATAACCAGCACCAGTTTAGAAATCAGCTGCTGTTTGGCTTTGATTATGCCTCCTCTACAGATGAATCGGTGTCTCATGCTGCAGAACTAGTGCAATAGGCTTGGTCCTCTGAAAGTCACCTCACATTTCTGCTACACTTCACTGGCAAATAAGGAGCCAGGCTGTGTGCCTATTTCTTCTGCTTCGTGACATCATCCTGTTGGAGGCAGCCTCACTGAAAGCAGCAGGGCCAAGTGTTAGTAGTAATACTGACAACTTTTTTTTAAGCCTGGGTCAGCCACAAAGACAAATCCTGAAGCACTTAGAACTAAAACACCATTTAAAGAATGCAAGTTCTTCTCCCTACTCTCCACCCACTTTTAAGTGAAAAGATCTGCCACAGTCTCCCTAGCTTTGGCACAAGGGAAAGAAGATATTAATGGGTTAGATTTGAGATTCTTGCTTTCCCTGTATAAATCCCTTTATTCTATGTAATTCCAATAAAATAAAATAAGGATTTCAGAGAGCTAGCAACTTCTCAGTGAACAGTCATAGCCAGAACTTGTTTTTTGTGTGTTTTTATTTTAGAAGTGAACTTTGAGAAAGAAAGATGGAGTAGATTGAAGTGGAAATAATAGTAGGAGACTTGGGAAGAGGATTTTTCTTGAATTATTTCGTTCTCATTTATATAGCATAGCATTGCTAATATTAATGAAAGACAGTTGTAACTTGGCTGTTCAGTTATATGACTCAGAACAATGTTTTATAAAATACAATCTGAAACATTAATAGCAAACCATTAACAAACAGTTTATCCAAGACTAAGGAAAAAAAAAAGAGAAATGAAATCGGAAAATGAAATATGTCTTCTAGTAAGTCCTGAAACATGTCTTGCAGGCCACAGTGTAAATATTTCAAATGTGTAGAGAGTAGGATGACATTTCCTGAAGTCAAAGGAAAAAAGAAATAGCTATCATGGGAATCAAGCTGCAACACTTGCCTCTTCATCACCTTGATTTACAGTAGAAGGCTAAGGCTTATTTACTGGAACTTTGAATTGAAATTTGGAACCTTTATGCACCTTATTGATGCTTTGCCTCTCACACAGAAATGAGAATGCTGTATTTTTCAACAACGCCCACTGCTCTGTTCATTACTGAATTGATAGCTGAACTGAAATTTAAAAGGAGTATACAACATACCTCCTTCTCTAGCCTGTTATTAAACTGATAAGGACTTTTTTGGGGGAAAAAAATCTTCATAGGTAGTCCTCTGCCTATTTTACCAGACCTAGATTGACACGCGTCTCAAAAGATGCATCACCAGTGGTGAACATCATTGCGTATAGTTCCATTGTTGGTATGTTATCAAAGACCTCATTGATGCAGAGAACATATTCATTAATACTGGGATATTAGTATCCAAAATAGTGTACAGACTTGCAGTCAGAGCAGCAACATAGTATAGAAATAAAATCTAAAATAAAAGTTGGATTTAGACATACTGATTTTCCACCACCTAGAATGTCTTTTTGGTTGGAAATTTTCCAGTGACTCATTTTCTTGTTGGAATTTGCTGTGGCTTGAAAGGGTTCATGAAATTCAAGGGTAACCTGGGGTATTTTCCCAGGGAGGGCAAAAATTGGGCTGCTAGGACACAAACCTCTGCTGTCAGCTGCCACACCAGCACTGGTGTAGGGAATAACTCCTTGCCACGGGACACTCTGGGAAGTGTAAATGTGGTTCAGAAAGACAGTGGAGGATTTATGCCTGGGTGGCTGTTAAATCGAATGGTGCAGATATAACCAACAGTTCCAGGGGTTCTTAAAATTTTGGCACCCGAGAAAAATGACACAAAGAGAATAATCATTTAAACCTTCCTTTCTTCTTCTGTCTTTTCCCTAACCATGGGCTTGTGCCCCCTGTCAGAAAAGAGATCTTTGGCCTGAAATAGTAATCCCATTCTTATGCCCACAAAGGTTCCTTTTCCTGAGAATTAGTTCTGCAACTGGGACAAAAAGCAATTTTGGTGATCCATTTTGTGAAGGGTTTCCTTGATCTCTTCATCTCCTTAAGACACCCACATCTTGTTTTCCATCAGAAGTTACTTTCTCCCTTGAGCTGGGCACAAGACTAAAAAGAACATGATCTTGGCTGAATAAAAGGGATACAGTGAAAAGTGCTTTTGCTTTTTTTCTTCTTTCCTCCTCTTCCTCTCTCTCCCTTTCTTTCTGAGGACTGATGTCACTGATTTTGATGCTGACATTTGGGTCAAATAAAATGACTGGGATCGGACAGCATCCAGACATCCCTGCTGCTGAGCCACAACGGTGCACAATCACTTGGGTGAAAAGAATGAAGTAGCTTCTACAAACACTGCTGAGCTCCAGGCTGTCAGTAGAAACACATAAATGCCAGATGGAAAAGATTACAGAGCACAGACACTAGCCATGCCTTATTACCTTGCCTAATAAACACCCTTTATTACCTTTGAACCTCTCAGTACAAAGCTGTCCTTTATGGATCCATGATTTAACCTGGCAGTTCAACCAGAGTGTTAATGAACTTCTTGCCAGGGATGCTATTGCAATACAAGGTATCTGCAGTTTGGGTTGTTTTCCTCTTACTCTGTTTTTGCACCTGCCCATAGCAAAGTGACCCTGAGAGAAATGTGACCCAGATCCAGGTGAATTGAATTGATGCAAGTTGCCTTGAGAGATAGGTCACGTTGTATTACTGCGCCTAGAGTCTTCTTTAAAATGGAGGGGAAAGAGCTTTCTCATCACCTTCCCTCTAGTTGAAAATAAGAGTGCTAGAGAAGGGCTGATGGGAGAGTGTGTAGATTCCTGAGAGGGATCAGCACCCTGTTCTTTGTCCCCCATCCCTGCTACCTTCTAATTCTGATGGATGATCATGACTTCTCTTTGCCTCACCTTGTCACCCACCTCTTCTTGTACTTTTAGGCTTTGGGCAGACTGTTTCTGCTGCAAGCTGGCAGAGGAGCCCCCAGCGCAGTGCACAACAGTCCTGGTTACAGCCTGCAGACTTGTGCTCCTGCCTGCAGTCTGGAAGTAATTGACTCCAGCAGGTGAGATGCCGACTGTGAAAGACACAGTGCTCACTCTTCCATCCCCACAGTTTCAGCCTGAACATAACCAGCATCACAGAGGAGGTGTCAACTGTCATCAGACCTCCTTTTTGAGGTTAGACAATATTTTAATTCAGCTTTTCTCCAATCTGGAAATACCGCTTCATTTGTTACTTTCAGTTTCTCCTGAAATGTTTTAGGCTCCTGTTCTTTGGTAAACAGATCTGTTGAAGATGACTGTGCAGTAACCCCTGGGCTAATGATCCCTGGGGAGACTGTATTGAGGGGATTTCTGCCCCCAGAGCTGGCAGGATTTGTTACCAGTTAGAAGGCAGCAGTGTGCTTACAGGTGGCTACAGATAGTTCAGCCACCAGGAGGAGATAAAGACTCACTGTTTTACAGTGCGTCCTCTTTGGGCCACTTTGCTCAGTGCCTGCCAGTTGTACTGTTTGCAGCCACCTTTAAAGCAGAGTTAGAAGGGAGACAATAATGCCAGACTGGAAAAAAATGGGCAAGTCTGGGAGGAGCAGATTCTGGGTCACTTCTGTAGTGCCTTGTGGTACACACACAGTCTTGATGGAGTTTCAGGACATGACTGAAGGAGGTGTTCACATCCATGATTAGGTGAGGTAGGCACTGCTTGTAGGATGTCTTCTGGTCAGTTCCAGATATGCTGGAGGCTGAGCATTTGCTGTATCAGCTTACCAAGGAAAACTGTGCAGAGCCAGGGAAGGAGGATAACATCATTTTCTTAAACTCAAGCAAGCACACAGAACAGCTCTGCTAAGACAGCAAGATGATCAGCCATGGATCCAAGGCAGCTGCCCTACACCTTTGCAGGGCACTGGTAGCTGGGAGTAGAGGATACGAGAAGAGAGGAGCAAAGTGACAGAGAAATGATCTGCACATAACAACGTCATTTGTAGAGTCGGGTGAGTCATTGCCTGTGAACCCTTACCTGAGCCCAAGCATTTCCAGCATAGGTTGGAGCAGATGAGGAGCTGCTCAAACTCATGCTCTGAGTGAGAGACCACCAAGCATTTGTGAACAGGTGGAGGAATACAACTGGGAATTGGGTGAGTTTTCACAACCCTGCAAGCAGTGTGACAGGAGCAAGCAGTTGTGCTCCCAGCACCCAGGAGGCCAGCAATGAGGAGAGGTAGAGCAAGCCAGATGCAGACCATGGGCATTGTTTGAGGAGTGATAATGGGAGATGGCCTGAGCTCTTGGCAAAGGAACCCTACTCACTCAACCTCCAGAAAAGGGAGCACCAATGTACCTCCAGGTATCAGGCTTTTCAAAATGCCAGTGTTATTTTTCAGAGTGAAATGGATTAATGATGTTTAGAATTAGGTCGCTGACTGCCTAGGGAAATGTACCTTAACCTTTGATAACCCTCATTCTGGGAAGTAAATGTCAATTAGGGCTTATTTAAAGGCGGCTGACCTTTTTAACCTGCTCTACTGTGTGGAAGATGCAATTGATCTATGGAGAACCTGGGGAAATGTGTTTTGTTTACCCAGAGAAAAAGATTGCAGAGAAATTAACCCTTTTGTTTTCTGACACTCACATGCCATTTTAAGGCTGCATGCAAAGCTGACCAAACCCTTCTAAGCCATTAGGAAAATCAGTAATTGACATCTCCAGTAGAAGATCACTAGAATCTAGTTTGAATATGAGGCAAAAATTGCTCCTTGAGTCCTTCAAAAGTTTCATGTGCTCGTTGCATTCATTGTTTGCAGTGGGGATTGAAGCATTCATTACTCTTCTTGCTTTCTGTGGCATCTAGGCAACTTAAGCACCATTTAGGATGAAGTAAGCTGTTTAAATATCTGCATTTAGGTGAGAAGAGTTGAACGTCTTGCTAAAGGCTGCTGTGCAACCATGCACTGAAGAGAAGTTTTACTGCAGAGACTTGTGTGGTGTGACACATGTAGGTTTGAGAACTTGATTTTAAAAAGCCATAACCCCCAGGTTCACAGCATTCCTTTGAACTATCCTTAGGGTGAAGCAAGGACAAAGCTTCTTTTATCACTTTGCATTATTAATTCATTAGGATCTCTTAATGCCAGTGGTATGACATTTCAGTCTCTGTATATCAAGCATTAGTTATTGTAGCCTCAGGAGTTGTTTTCTGCCAGTCTTTGCAGCTACAGTAAATGTTTCCTGTAGGTCAGCTTTGAGATATCTTACACCCTTTAGCCCTTCTTAATATCCTGGAGAAGGAATGTTTTTCACTTCAGTGTACTCTAAGGATTCCTTCTGACTGTAACTAGACAATGGACAAGGAATGTGCCTCAGAAGTCAGAGCGGAAGCTGCAGATAAAGTTCATTTAACACACAACAACATTGAATAAAAATTAAAAGAAATAAGATAGAAATATGATGTTTTGTTCTGCACAGTACTGCAGAATTATTTCCCAGAATTATTTCCCAGAATTAATTTTTCCCAGAAATAACTCTGGGAATTAGGCGAATTGACTTGACTAAGCCTGATGACTAGCTCCTGTGCTTGGGTACCACAATGACTATTCCTGTTGCCACTAGCTTGGATTTGGGCTGAATATCTCCTTTCATCTACCTCTGTCACTGCACTGTCTGAGTCTTTCAGAACCATGAGGGATTTTGTCTTTGCAAGCCTCCTTTGAGTTTGGGAAAGCATTCTATCTAGACTTTTCCCAGATGTGGTACTGAAGCATGAAAATGAAGTGAAAAGCAGGATTGACTGTGAGGTCTGCTACAGGCTGCGCATCTCTGCCTCCTGACACCTGCTCCAGTACCTTCAGCATAAGACTGGTGTTTTTCTCCGTGCCCAGTCTTGGGATTCCACTGGTCAGTGTAACACTCCTACTGGGCTCCAGCTTTCCTGTCCAAAACATTTTCATCCCTTTCATTTTCCAAAGAACAACAGAATCACAGAATCACCTAAGTTGGAAGAGACCACCAAGATCACCAAGTCCAACCTCTGACCTAACACTAACAGTCCTCCACTAAACCATATCACTAAGCTCTACATCTAAACGTCTTTTAAAGACCTCCAGGGATGGTGACTCCACCACTTCCCTGGGCAGCCCGTTCCAATGTCTAACAACCCTTTCGGTAAAGAAGTTCTTCCTAACATCCAACCTAAACTTCCCCTGGTGCAACTTTAGCCCATTCCCCCTCATCCTGTCACCAGGCATGTGGGAGAAGAGAGCAACCACCACCTCACTACAGCCTCCTTTAAGGTACCTATAGAGAGCGATAAGGTCACCCCTGAGCCTCCTCTTCTCCAGGCTGAACAAGCCCAGCTCCCTCAGCCACTCCTTGTAAGACTTGTTCTACAGACCCCTCACCAGCCTCATTGCCCTTCTCTAGACTCTCTCGAGCACCTCCGTGTCCTTCTTGTAGCAAGGGGCCCAAAACTGAACACAGTATTCGAGGTGCGGCCTCACCAGAGCCGAGTGTGGGGGGACAATCAGTTCCCTAGCCCTGCTGGCCACACTGCTTCTTATGCAAGCCAGGATGCTGTTGGCCTTCTTGGCCACCTGAGCACACTGCTGGCTCATATTCAGCCAACTATCAACCACTACTCCCAGGTCCTTCTCTGCCTGGCAGCTCTCCAACCACTCATCTCCCAGCCTGTAGCTCTGCTTGGGGTTGTTGTGCCCCAGGTGCAGGACCCGGCACTTGGCCTTGTTGAACTTCATGCAGTTGGCCTCGGCCCATCGGTGCAGCCTATTCAGATCCTCCTGCAGAGCCTTCCTACCCTCGAGCAGATCGACACACGCACCTAACTTGGTGTCATCTGCAAACTTACTGAGGGTGCACTCGATCCCCTCATCCAGCTCATCGATAAAGATGTTAAAGAGGAATGGCCCTAGCACTGAGCCCTGGGGGACTCCACTAGTGACCGACCTCCAACTGGATTTAACTCCATTCACCACGACTCTTTGGGCCCGGCTACCCAGCCAGTTTCTGACCCAACGAAGTGTGCGCCAGTCCAAGCCAAGAGCAGCCAGTTTATTGAGGAGAATGCTGTAGGAATCAGTGTCAAAAGCCTTACTGAAGTCAAGGTAGACCACATCCACAGCCTTTTTCTCGTCCACCCAGTGTGACTTTGTCATAGAAGGAGATCAGGTTCGTCAAGCAGGACTTGCTTTTCATGAACCCATGCTGACTGGGCCTGATTGCCTGCTTGCCCTGCAAGTGTTGCTTAATGACACTCAAGATAACCTGCTCCATGAGCTTCCCTGGCACTGAGGTCAAACTGACAGGCCTATAGTTTCCTGGGTCAACCTTTGGCTGTTCTTGTAGATGGGCGTCAGGTTTGCTAGCAACCAGTCGACTGGGACCTCCCCTGATAAGTGATGGAAAGTGGCTAGGTCATAACTTCTACCAGTTCTCTCAGCACCCTCGGGTGGATCCTATCTGGCCCCACCGACTTGTGTACATCTAAGTGCTGTAGCAGGTCGCCAACCATTTCCTCATGGATTATGAGGGCCACATTCTGTTCCCTGTCCTGTTCTACCAGCTCAGGGGGCTGGGTACCCAAGAGAACAACTGGTCTTCCCGCTAAAGACTGAAGCAAAGAAGGCATTAAGCACCTCAGCCTTCTCCTCGTCTCTTGTCACTGGGTTTCCCCCGCATCCAGTAAAGGATGGAGATTCTCCTTAGTCCTCCTTTTTGTGTTCATGTATTTATAAAAACAGTAGCCAGATTGAGATGCAGATGAGCTTTGGCCTTTCTAATTTTGTCCACACACAGCCTCACAACATCCTTATTATCCTCCTGAGTGGCCCACCTTCTTTTCCAAAGACCATAAACCCTCTTTTTCTTCCTGAGCTCTCCGTTCAGCCAGGCTGGTCTTCTTCCATGCCGGCTCATCTTTGGGCACGTGGGGACGGTCTGGTCCTGAGCCTTTAAGATTTCCTTCTTGAAGAATGCCCAGCCTTCCTGGACTCCTCTGCCCTTCAGCACTGCCTCCCAAGGGACACCAGTGTCCTGAACAGTTCAAAGTCTGCCCTCCAACAGTCCAAGACAGCAGTTTTACTGATCCCTCTCCTGACTTCACCAAGAATAGAGAACTCTACCATTTCGTGGTCACTCTGCCCAAGACAGCTCCCAGCCACCACTTCTCCCACCAGTATTTCTCTGTGAACAGAAGGTCTAGTGGTGCACCTCCCCTGGTAATCTAGTGAAGCAAGTCCAGGAGATGCCAATTGCCTCCATTATTATTATTTTTTTTCCCTCAGACACACCTGCAAACCAAGCCCATTGAGTGTCTAACAGCAGAAATTGCTTTTTTGTACTTGTACTGCAGACTCCCAGTGGTGAGCACACAGCAAAGCCCAAACGCAGAGGTAACAGCAGCCTGTGTGACAGCCACCCTGAGAGGGAAGCGTGGTCTGTCTGAAAGAAGTGGGTATCATCTGGCACTGCTAATGATAACCTGGTATTCATATTGTGTTACTGCTTTTTAAAACGTCTCAGGCAGAACACAGCTGGATCAGAGCGTTACCACTTAGAGGTGCTGGAAAAACAAAGATGCTGCATTTCTGGAGCCACTGAAGAGCTCCCTGGACTTCTTGAAAGCCACCCAGAAAACAAAATGAGATGGGGAAAAACCCAGAAAATGCCACTTACTCCTTGCAGCTCTGATGTGGAAGGGGCCCTGTACACCAAGCAGTGCTGCAACTGCTCTGAGAGTGCCCAGCAGCTGAGATGAGGCAAAATGATACCGATGTCTGGGCTCTGCAGAGCCTGGTTGCCTCTCTGCCATGGCTGGAGCCATATCATCTGGGAGTCCTGTCAACAGAAATAGTTGTTCCAGGCAGAAAACATTGCTGGCTTTAGACCCTAGGGGTTGCCCTATGAGCATGTTACGGCCAAGAAGCCCCTTTCTCGCTTTATATTCTGCTGGCCACAGCAAATCCCTCTGCATATACAGAAATTATCCACTCTGATATCTTTCTCCATGCTCAGGTGTTAGGAACATATTGTTATTTTTACTAATCAGTATTAATATCAAATCAATTACCGCTGACTAATGCCACAGACAAAGCAAATCACAAGATACCGTGCAAAACAAATCCATATCGCATGGCTTTTACTGTCAAGTGATAGCATTCATAAACCTGCCAAGGATCTTCGCCAATTTTGTTTTATTAATAAAACTGTTAGGAGGGAAACAGTGAGCAAAGAAACAGTGCCAAAATGTCCTCTCCCAGCTAGAAAAAGCTTTCATTGACAAGAAAAGGGAAAAGACAGGACGACTTTCTCAACACGGCAGGGGTACCTTTTGCCACACCAGGTAAGCACACCTGGTAAAATGCCCGGCAAATACAGGTGCATTTAAAATATGCCAGCCAGTTTTCTTAGTTAGCAATCAAAATGTTTTGGGGGATGTTTTCAGAACCATGTGAAAGATACGGCAGACACCTGCAAGAAGGTGGTATGTGCATTTTTTGCAGCAGTGTTGAGGCCCAGGGGTGCCTCAGGTGTCCCAGTTCTGTGGCTGCGAGTCGAGCCCATGGCCAGGGCAAAGCACCCACACAGCCACATTGTCCCTGGAGGGCCTCCTGGGACCTCTCCCACACACCTTGTTTAGCAGAGACGTCACAAAATCGTCAGGGCTGGGAAGGAAGACATCCTCCTCTATCCTTGGCCCATCCCTTCACCGCTGTGGGACAGCCCAGTCAGCCGCCCTCGACCTTCCTGCTAAGCAGAGCCGATGGAGAGGTTTTCCTGCTGTCATCCACGGCTGGCGGGGCTGCAGCCCTTTGTAGGGCAAAGCACCAACTTGGGTAACTCAAAGCCAAGTGACAATTCCACCCCCCGCCCCAAATTACGGGAACAGTTTAATTGCTTTGCTTGCCGGAGGCTGTGTAGAAAGAGCTGAGCTGTGTGTGGACCAGGCCACTTCACCCCGACGCAGGAGAAGCTTCCCCAGCTTGCTGCCTCCCCATCTGTCTGCAAACAGCCCCCCGGCTCAAGTCCAGCTGCAGCAGCAGCTCTGCGTTTTCTCGTGCTCAGGAATTTATCATCGTGGAGTTGAGCAGCAGCATTTAATATTGTAAGGGTTATTGGTTTCCTTATAAAGGATGCATAGCTTTGTCTTTATCAATTTGTGGTTCCTCCCCTTGAACACCACATTATATTTTGGCTCCAGCCCTGTGCCTAATTAATCACCCGATTTCACTGCATGTTAACATGGCTTCCCTCTGCCCTGCCACAATTCTTTACCCACGGTCTTATAGTGCAAGCAGACCACTTTTTCTATTCCCATGCAGTAGCCAGAGCTCCCACTTCTGTTAGGGTCACAGCTTCTCAGGGACAGCCAGGATGGCTGGCAGTGCGAGGGAAGGCCAATGCAAGCCCCAGCAGATCCCAAAATTTGCTGTCTTGGGGTCCAGTCCGGTGGGGCACAGCACCTGGTGCAAGTGCAAACAAGCAGAAAGGGAATTCTGTTGCCTATTTACGTTGCCCACCATGTGTTTCCCCCTGTGTGTGACTGCGCATGTGCCCCATCGAATGCAGGTGCTGATGAAATTCAGAGCTTGGCACAGCCCACATCCTTGCAGGCCACCGGAGCCCAAAATTACCATTAAGTGTAAATAGCCGCACAGGCAAAAGTTCAGCACAGGCATACTGTCCAAGGACAGAGGAAGGAACTCACTCTTGGGCAAGAGGCATTTCTTCCACTTGGCGAATACATGGGAGTTTTCCTGCTTTTCAGGGATGACACAGTCCTCTTTCTTCATGGAAAAACGTTCCTTGAGGGAAACACCCACCATCATCCTCTGGATGGATGCCTGCTGTGCAGGGTGGTGATATTCCCCTGCCCTCTCACACCTGGGAGCATCACCTGAGGATCATGCCATTTCCATGGGCAGGGTTGCAGGCAGCAAAAAGCAGTTTCTGAGCCTGTGCCTTTGCCTGTGCCCTGCTGTGACTGTCACTGATCCCGAGCAGGGATCATCCATGGGAATGTGTTTGCCCCATGCCTCGCACAAGGCAGCCTCAGTCTTCATTTAAGAGGGCTTGGGACCTGTTGCACTACCCACTGTAATTACTAATAACACTGAGCAGTGGGGATTGAACCATTCTTGAACACTATTTAATTCATCAAGCACTTTCAACCCAGAGTAATAAGCCAGAGGCCCTGCAGAAAAATAGTCTGAGGTCCTTTAGCTAAACTCATAATCATGTCTCAGCTCCAGAGGAAAAGCAATGAGAGTGTGGTGAATGAAAAATTTCTTGACTTTTGAACGTTTTATCTTGCAATCAGTGGCGCAGTGCAATTCATAGCCCAGACTTCGGCTGGTCAGGGTAAAGCGTAGCTCCTGCCTGGCCACATGGGGCTGGCCCTTTGGGGTACTTTGCAAAGCGAACAGGTGGTCTTGCAAAAAGCTTGGACGTGTTTCCTTTGGGATTTCCAGCTCACATCCCCTCAGGAAGCCCCTGCATCCAGGAAGGCTGCTCTGGAGCCACCTACCTGCTGCAGGGCTGTCAGCAGCACTTGGCTGTGTTCCGACCCAGCTCTTCACATGGACTGTTTGGAAACCGGACCCTGCATGCGTCGCTTTGTGTCACTTGCTGTCCCTCTTGCACCCTCTTGTCTTTCCCTCTCTGTAAAAGGCCCTGTTAACCACAGATAAGGAAAGCTTTCCTGTAAGATCATAGGGCTATCAAGAAACCCTTGTACAATGACTTAAGTACGGGATTATCTCATTTCCTCTAGTTAAAAGGGAAAATATACCCTAATCTTCTCCACGGAAAGCCACACTACAATCCATTTGGCATGACACCGGGTGCAAGTGAGTCACGCTGGGCTGTCAGGCACACCTTGCATCGCGCTGAGCACCGCTGCTGTCCCCTTCCTTGAGGGCAGGTCTGCACTGCCGCCCTGGCTGGTGTCCCCCACGTGGAAAGGGACCTGAGGCACCCCCGGGGCAGCTGGCTGGATGCAACCTGTCGCTTGCAGACCCTGCGAGGAGGGAAATGGGGTGGAAATGGCCAGCATCACCGCCAGGCGATGGGGAGGCAACCGAAGCCAGCGCAGTTGGCATTGCGATGATGCAAGAAGAGGGCTCTGCGCTGCAAAGATTCCTCAATATTCAAGAGCATTGCAGGGATTGCTTTGACGTGAATGCAAATGCCAGTAATGCTTCCTCCTCCTTCCGAGCTGACATTTACCGAGCAGAGCTCTCTTCTTTGACCTCCCTCTGTAAACATTGACATTGCATTCACGGGGATAATAGATTTCTGTCTGTTTTACCGCAGCCGAATGTTTCCACCGGGAGTGTTATTGCTTCTTATGGCTGGAAATGCACCTGCACCAGCTGTGAGGCTAAGCATAAAACCCATGCCAGCCCAAGTCCCCAAGTCTCTTAACAGACCGCGGCTGCCTCATTGCCATGAAGCCCCCATTCATCTAGAGACGGTGGGAAAGAAACATTGTCCCAGTACTTCCTCTTCCTTGGGGAAAGAGAAACCATCAAGTTTGGCTGCGTTCCTCTTAATTCACTTCCTGTCTCTGAAGGACATGGTCCCAAGGTGAGTAGCCGGCCTGAAAAATGACTTTCCCAGCACGTGGGTACACAACCCATGCAGCCCCCCCCAGTGATGATGCCTGAACTAACCCACACCCCAGAGGAAGAACAGCCTGGGTTTTTGGTTTTCCAGTAGCAATCTGCCTGTTTCTATTTCTCCCCAGAATGAGATCCCCTCATTCCCATCACCCAAGGATGAGCCTCAGCAGCTGCATTAGTGCTTTGCCTCAAGCAGGTCCCTACTGCCCTGTTAGCAAACCTGATGGCCTTGTTTAAAAGTGAAATGGCTTGGTGAAGCCTAGAAGCCCACAGCGGGGGTCTACCTCAGAAAATATACATGCAAAAAAAAAGCACCTCCAAAAAAAAGCACCTTTTTCATATGAACTTGTTGCAGGATTTGGCAGGATTCAGAGTGCCGGAGGTGACAGGCTTGCAAGCACTGAGCAGTCTGCCTGAAAAAGCAGCCCACGATCTGGATTTGCACAAATACCTGATTTTACCATCACATTCAGCCCCTTTTCCCCATTTCTCTTGCTCTCGTTAAGGTGCCGTGGGAAAGATAGCTATCTCCCAGCCAGCATTTCTGCATGTGGTGCTGCTCACCCTGGGTCCCCTTGCCCCATGGTGTTGGGGTCAGGGAGAAGGGATTATGTCCTCCAAGAGAAATACATCAGCAGCCTCCAGCACCCGTTCTTTAAGATCTCTGTCATGCCCTTGGGCAGGAAGAAAGCGGCAAGCTGGAATTTCCCTCATTTGGGTAAGCGCACAACAGTGCTGGGGCCAAAGCTGAAGTTTGTCACTTAGTATTTTGCATATGAATAGGAATTCAGGCTTTCATCCCTGGCGGGACCATCATTATACATATTACCAGACAGCTGGTCTTTAGAAAAGGAGGCAAGTAGAAACAAAATAGATGTTTATTCTGTACTTAGGCAAATTCACAGAAGGGGAATCATCTCCCATTCTCGCTGCTGCAAACACTAAGCTCGCTACAGGCTCTTTGCACAGCGAATGCATTCACTCATCAAGGCACATTGAGTATCTGCTTATTACTGCAAGTTCAGATCCCTTTCTGCATTTCTTAACAGCGGTTCAAGCATTACGAGGCCTGCCAGTTTAAATGGAGAAGGGATTAATTTCCCTTCTCCCCTGCCACCATTTAGAGAAAGACAAAAATTTGGCCATTTTTCATCACATTTCTTGCTGATAGCCACACGGGCAGCTAATTAAAACATATTTGGCCATGGCTTTCCAGCAGCCCTCTGACCCACACCATGATGCAAGAAGAATATGAGCAAGCAGCAGCGCCAGGGTTTCCTGAAATCCTCTGCAGCAATGCCCGTGCACACAGTTCTCTGGGTGTGCTCACTCCCTTGTACCTACACTTACAAACACACACATATACAGATACAAGTCCTCAGTGTGGCAGGCTTGGAAAGATTACGTGGCTTTTACGTGGCTTAGGGAAGACCAAGATCACGTTTCTGGAGCATCAGCTTTGATTCAAAGCAGGATCTCCTCTCTGCTAGGTACTTTTACAGCCCTCTCCCTCTGCTGTCGGTTCTGCGGTGGGGAGACTTTGGTGCTGCACACCAAACATTCCCAGAGAATATAAAAAGCCAACAGACTCAGCCCTATAAAAATAACATTTCAATATATAATATTTACTGCCTTGTCTTTTAAATACCAGCTCGGTTACAGTTGATTCATAGGGCCATCGCAGTGGTGAATAAAGCCAGATGCCCTGAGGTTTCCTGGAATGAGTTTTTCTTTGCAGCGAGTTTATTTCACTCATCATGCTGCGGCGAGCAAACGAAGCCACGCAGCATCCCTGGGATTGATTTCGCTCCGCGCTGACTCCCACGGGCCACTGTCCCCTGCAGAAGGAGCTGTTTGTCCCCCCCGGGATGCTGCTGGGGGGCTTTGGTTGGGAAACACTTCAGCATGGGGCACAGTGGGAGCTTTTGCAGGGTGGTGTGAGGGACACATGGGAAGGTCCCAGGGAGCCCTGCAGAAGGGCTGAGTTCTGGAGAGCATCCCCAGGTTTCCCTCCAGCCTGGCCATGTGCAGGAGTCAGGGTGCTGTCTAGTCTACACAGATCTAGGGTAAGCACAAAGCTGTTTGTGATGCGACTCTGGATTTGTCGGCTTGTACACGCCAGCCACTCGACCGGTGGGATGTTTACACAGCACAGAAACCACCTCCTGGAGCTGCTCTGCTTCAGCCCAGCTCCCGAGCCCATCCCTTCCATATTCCTTTCAGAAAAAGTGACTCCTCCCTGCCTTGAATAGGCGACTAATGTCGGTGCAAAATGAGATTACACCGGGATAATAATCCCCTGCCATTTCTGGAGAGCAGATGCCTGTACAATGGCCGCTTCTGATGGACATGTTTCAACTCGACGCTGGCTTGGCACACACTCAGCTTCAAGTACGAAGCCCAAAGGGAGCCAGCTGTGACTCCGTGCGTGGGGGCACCAAGCAGCAGCGCTGCTCCCCTCTGCCAGCAGAAGCAGCCAGGGCACCTGGTGTTTTGTCTGCCAAAAAGAAAAAGTAAAATAAAATAAAATAAAATAAAATAAAATAAAATAAAATAAAATAAAATAAAATAAAATAAAATAAAATAAAAAGAAATTGAAAGAAATGGGGCCCTTGCCTTTCTTTCTTTCTTTTCTCTGTGGATTCATTTATTATTTATTTTTTGGCTCAGGGGAGCCAGAGTCCTGCCCCCTGGTTTCAAAGGTAGCTAGCTGCACTGCTTTGCAACACCTACCACTACAGCTCCATTGCTGCAAGGAAAGAGCCACAACCTCACATTTCCCATCCTCAGACCCTGCTGTCCTTAGGCTCCCTACATTTACTGGAATTGAGAGGTCCCCAGGATGCTAGCTCAGTTTTTTTGTTTTGTTTTTTGTTTGTTTATTTCCCAGCAGTTTTGGGGTGTGGACATTCCCAGCTAGCAGCCTGCAACCCCCCTGGACTCTGATGCAGCCCGTCAAACGCTGCCCACTGCAAACCCAGCTCTTTGCTGGCAACATCCGCAGTGATGCCCTAAATGCCCCCCCAGCCTTCGGGCAGGATAAATCAAGCTGGACGTGAGGGCTCCCAAGAAGTCACTCGTGGGGGAAAGGCAGAGGATTTGTTTTTAATATTGAGGCGGCCGAATACTGTTGCTTAATCGGTGCCATCATTTTGCTGATTGTAATTCAAAGCAGGGAAGGAGCTGGAGCCTTCCCCCCCTCCCCCCCGCCCCGTCTTTATAAAGAGAGGCAGGCAGGGCTCTACAAGGCTGAAACCACCCCCACCAGCAAGAGGGATGGTTCAGCACTGCTGAAATGCTCTGGGAGCTGCTGCTGACTTTTCCACACCTCTAATTTCTGGTTGTGTGGCTCTGGGCCTCCCTCACACCACCTCTAATGCCAGAGACTTGGTCCCTGGTGGCACGCACCCATCTGGGAGAGACCAAACGTCACCGCACCCCGACGCGGGCTTTGGACAGGAGCATCCATGTGGTGATACCCATCCCCTAAGAGACGAATCCCTTGTGGGACGAGTAGTTTTGCATGTTGCCCTTTGGGTTTGGAGCTGAAGATTTGCTGTAAGAAAATACCAAGTCCAAAGGTGAGGAGAAATGCCCGTGCCCCTCGCCAGCCGCGGGGCCTGACCCTGACTGAGCGTGTGAAGCGCTGGCCCCAGCCTGCACCCAGCGCGGCTCAGCGGCGATTTCCGTGGAGATCACAGGGGCACAAACGAGGGGCACAAACCGGCAGGAGGAAGGGCTCTTTTCCATCCCGGTGCCTGCTGTGTCTAAATTCAGGCTCTGGATGCGCTGTCTTGCCGTAATTTATTTCTCCATTACATTTCTGATCCGGGCTCCGGCTTTGCAGCTATCACTGTCAGCCTTTTGCCCCTCTAATTATGCTAACAGCAGCACCTGAATGAATGCTAATTGCCATCCCTGCATTTTGCATACGAATGTCAAAGACATCATCTGCTGTCAGCGGGCATTAGGGAGGCATGAACAGTGCCTGAGAGCTCTGCCTGTTGGGGAATGTGGCTTCCGAGCCCAGGAAACCTTTTCCTTCCCCACCCCAGTACCAGGAACGAATCTGTTCCTTCCCCACCCCGGCACCACTTTTCAGCCTGAGCTGGGCAACTTGCTGTGTCTGCCGCGTACTAGTTGTGCCCTAATCCCTGCCTTAGGTAGGGTTTATCACGCAGTGCTTCTGTGTGTGTGTGCACAATCCATACCTATATACACATCCTGTCCTCGCCTCCAACAGTATGCGGTCCAACGTCAACTCGGTATTGAGCTCCTACAAGTCTCATGGAAAGGGCTGCCAGAACACTGCTTCACTGATGTTTTTCAGTACCGATGGATGGGAGAGGTTGTTCCCTTTCTTCTTCTTCTTCTTCTTTTTTATTTTTTTATTTTTATTATTTTTTTTTTTTTGTAAGGAAATACCATTTTTACCTTGCATGCCCTTTCTTTCAGCAGCTCCATACACTGTATTGCTCAAGGAGTAAATGATTAAACTCTGGAGCTCTGAGTTTCACGTTTAAATGTCAAACTTGGAACACACCATCTCAGAAGAAAAAATCAATAGGATTTCAATTTTCTTGTAATAAATATGGCCTTTATTGGTAGCAAAACAAGAAAAAGGTTAGCATCCCATCTCACAGCTTTACTCCCCACACACACCCCTTATGCAACAGATACATCAGAGGACTGATTTTCCAGCCACAAACCTCAGTCTCCGCCTGTCATTATTTTGGGCAGGAAAGCAGCCAGGCTTTTATTAAAAATACTTCCCACCTGCTCTCTGCTTGATTATCGCATTAACAGTGTATGGGCTCCTTCAGCAAGCACAAAGCAGGCTTTTGCCTTTTATACCCTGAAAATCTCTACAACAGCCCCATTGTCAGCGGACATAAATCCTTGAGTTGGCCTGGAACCACCCGGGTTTACCCCTGGAATGTGCCCCTTTCCTCTTTTCTCTATTTTTTTTCTTTTATTTTTTTATTTTTTATTTTTTAGTTAATAATCCTTGAGAGAAGTAAGTCATCTTCAGGGGCACAAATACGCCTGGCACCTGCTCATGGGGAAGCCAAAGGAATTTTCTGGCCAAACTCCCATCTAGCGCTGCTAGCAGGTAACAAAAGAAGGACATGGGTGTCGTAGAGCATCTTTCCCACTTTATTTTATTTCAGCGATTGTGAAAGTTAGAGCTGGACAAGGAAGGGATTTTTCTGGTTTGTTGCTTTATCTGAAAGGGGGAAGAGGAAAGCCCAAAAATTAGGGAGGGAAAGTCCAGGTCAGCCAAACCCCAGGCCCCATTTTTGTCATGACAAAAACTTCTTGTAGCCCTACAAAGCACTGGTTAGTGAGAAAGTGAGAGGTGAGAGAAGGCACACAGGGTTTAGACTCCTTTTCAGAGTAGGCCTAAAAGAAGGGGGAAAAAAAATAATTGCTTTGGAAAAGCCTGACCATTTGGTGTGCACTGGGGCACGTCCACCACAAAAAACTGCAATTAAAGAAAAAAATGGGATCTTTAGTGAGCATCGTGCCACCAATTTCTCCACGGCTTCCCTCAGAGCCTCTACAGCATGAAATACCTGCACAGGGATGGCTGAATTAAGAGGAAAATAAATAAAAAAATAAAGAGTGACAGGCAGCTTTTGCCAAGCGAGGGCAGAAGCCTTATGCTGCCCGTGCCACTGGCTCACACTTCCTTCCTTCCATTGGTGTGAGATTGCTCCCCCCATGCCCATTTTCATGTAGATGAGGTTTGACCTCCGGCAGTGGATGCGTTATTAAAAATGCATGCTTGGAAGCACACATGCACCTCATTAGGGGAACATCACGGGTGCTGGGGAGCATGAAGCACCGGGAGGGGTGGCACACCCCGCAGAAATGATACTGAAACGTCTTTGGGTCTGCTGGGCTATTGCTGCCCTTCCTTATTGGAGGGTGGCATTGTGCTCTCTCTACCCCCCAAATCCCCCCTCAGCCTGCAGAAAAAAAAAAAAAAAGTGCAAATTCCTTTCCTCTTCTCTGTCGCCGTCCCTTCCCTCCCACCTCCCCCCCATGTGTGTGCTACTTCATTCCTGCCATCCCTTGGTGCCATTTTGCTTTCCGCACGGCTCGGCTGCGGCATGATAAACCACCCATGCACTACTTTGTCCTCACATCTCCCCAGGTACTGCTCTGCACCCGAGGAATTGCAGATGAGCCAGCCTCTCCCCTCCTACCCATCCATTTTAACAAGCAGGTACTACATGTGCCCTCCTCCGGTCCTAGGGGTCCGGCTCCAGCCTCGTGTCAGCAAAGATGAATCACTCTGGGCTCAGGCCGTGCTGTGCTGGCTGCTTCTTAATGCACTCGGGGGTGACTTTCATCAGGCCCTGTTGACTTGAATAAATCTCCCTCATTCTTTCATCACTTCTTCCCCCGCTTCAGCCTGCTCGCCGTTCCCTATTTTGTTTAAGTATCCGGTCACAGTTTATGCATTGCATGCTATTTATGCATTTCAGCCCATGAAAAATACATGAAGAGTCCCTCGCTCATTCTCCCCACGGCCTCATAAATCTTGCATTGCTTTCTGCACGCCGGCTCAGCTTCACGGGGCGATGGGGAGCAGCCTCCCTGCTGCTTCTGCCCCGGGGCCAGGGCCCCCTCTGGGGGTGCCAGCGCTGCAGGCTCCCACCCTGCTGGGCCAGCAGAGGAGGGTTTGCAGCACTAGGTCCCCACTTTAAGGTTACTGGATAGGAATTGTAAGACAAAGGCTCATAGAAATTGCCTAATTCCTTGGTTTCAAGTGAGAACTGAGCGTAAGAGAAGGACTTGGCAGCCAGCTTTCGTCCTTACCAGCCCATGTAGCTTGGTAGCAGTAATGAGTTTTGGCCCTTCACCATCTGATCAGGATACACCCCTTGTCCTGCCCGCTCACGTTGGCTGAGAAATGGGGACAGGAGGGAGCTGCTTCCACAGATGTGTCTTCATGAGGGCCCCATCCCCAGCAGGCATCAGGCACCTTTCCAAGGAAGCCCTGTTAAGCACCCTCATCCCTCAAAACTTTTGCCTCCCTTATCTCACTGTTTTGAAGTGTTAGAGATGAAGAACTGTTCCATTTTCCTCACATGAGCCCAAGTTGCCTTGAGGCTCCCCATCACTTGCAAGGCCGTTTCACTTTCAGCCTCTTTAAAGAAGTTTCCTGTTCCTGTGCTTTCCTCTTAGCAGCCCCTCCTCCCATGAAGCTGTCACAGGTGCTGCCTCAGCAGACTTGGCCTAGGTGTGGTTGAGTTAATATTATTTTTTCCCCTGTCCTCAGAGCCTCTCTGCTCACTGCCAGCACCTTACACTCCGTTGCCATCCTGCTCCAGCAGCAGACAACCCCACACTACATAGGAAAATACCGCACGGGACCGGCCTGTCAATCCAGAGATCTGTACCTGACAACCTGACAACAAGTTGCTGACAACCTCAGTTTGTTAACGCAGTTGACCTGGTGCTCCCACCACTGCACGCAGCGTCACCGCGCTGCCGCCCCAGCCTGCTGTGCCTTGCTTAGCCGCAGACACCAGGCTACGAGTGCATCACCCGTGAAGGCAGGAGGTCTGGCGTCTTCAGCTGCAGCTCTCCTGTGTCCTCCAGCAGCAGTTATCTTTCAGGAGCCTGGAAAGACCCCAGCCGCCCATTTCTCCACACCCTCCTCGAGCCCACCACTACCTCTGTTAGACCTTTCCCAATTCAACCTTCACAGCACCGCCTTTCCCACCCGTCGCCTTTCCCAGCTCTCTGTAAGGCCCCTTTGGTAGTGTGAGGCTGCCCTCAGTATGTGGTGGTAGGTGCTCCCACGGGGCACCGGGGCTGCCATGTCCTCCCACCAAAAATTCAGAGAAAAGGAACATCACCTCTTGGTGGAAAAAGAAAAATAATAGTAAAATGTGATGATTCTTAGGAAGGGGAATGGCTCAGCACCCACAGAACCACAGCCAGTTCAGGAGATATCTTGCCACACAAATGAGACTAAAAAGCAGATTTCTCTCTATAATAAAAACAGAGGAGGGGAGGTAACAGCATATAACAAAGTAGAAATAATTACGGCCTGCACGTGAGCTCTATACATCTCTCTCATTCCAGAATCCCCTCTCTCCACTCAGGACCACAAAACGAGCTACAAGATTGTGTTCAGGAGAGAACAATAAAAGGAAGAGGTTCCCCTCATCGTGCCAGTTTGCTTTGGCACCTTCCAGGGGTGCGTGTGCACCTCCTCCCCAGGAACCCAAACGTTGCAGGCTTCCTCTTGCAGGGGCTGGCAGAAGGCAGGGACACACGCGAGCAGCGTAAGTGAGGAGATACTGGTGCCCTCAGGAGGATGCTGCAGAGGGAGGAGGACGCGGTGCTTCGTGGAAGGCTCACAAACTGCGTGCGTGATCCCCAACCGGCTGTAGCTGTTATTCAAAGGTTTTTATTTTTATGAAAAAATATAAAAATTTCATATCTTACACTACAAAAAAAATGTACACAAACAAAATGCACAGAGAACATCTGAGGAGGGGAAATAAGGGGGCAGGAGGAGTGCAAATACAGTGATGCTACAGTCTCCTACAAGCTGAAATGCTGATGCGAGGAGCTGAGCCGAGGCTCTGGCAGCACCGGATGCACGAGCTCCCTACCTACTTGCCCTAAGGAATTGCCACAAACATATTAATAAAAGATCAGAAACTAAGCATTACTCTTAGACTGCTACTGACGTATCTCACGCACTCCTTAATGACTAATTTCAAGATTACAGCGGTCCAAAGATTTGCAGTTTCTTGGTCACTCAGGCTTCTACATTTTCATATTCAACACTGAATTAGACAAAAAAAATCATCCTTTTTTTCTTGTTGTTGTTAAGATATAGAAGGACTAAATTTTTAAAAAACTTTATCATTATCATTTTAATCAGTCTTCTTTTTTTAGCGTTAGGCAATTTTTCCAAATGACAGCTATAGAGTGACTGGAGGCTAGTCTAAAGAAGCCATGCTTGCGGAGACTTCCTTCTCCTGAGATGAAAAACTGTTTTGAAGGGAGCCTCTTCACCTCACCGGCCCTTTGAAGTACTTCCTCACAATTAGCAGCAAAATGCACTGGAAAAAAAGTATTTGTTGTACCAACAGCAGCACTAGCAAGTTGAAAAACAAACTGACTTACCATAGGCAGGAAATCCTCCTACAGCTCCAATTGTACTGATTAATGAAAACCAGTGCTTCTCCGTGGTGTGCAAGTCCAGCACACAACCAGCAAGGTCTGCCAACTACCACCCTTACCTCCCCCTGTGCTTAAAAAGAGCATAACCAGAAAAATACCAGTGATCTCTTACCGCATGCCAATATTTATAGCCATCCATTCCCAGCATCTGACTTCAGCCTGAACATTTTCGTTTGCCACTCCTTCTGAAGGCAGTTTTTTTTCTGCTTGTGTTTCGTGATGCCCTGGCTCAGCAGGTGGCAACAGCAGCAGCCTGGCCAAGACTGTAGGCACAAAGTCTCAAAGAGCTGCTGCGAAATCCCCCTTACCCCTTTGGAGATGCCATGGTACAAAGGGAGCTTTATGTTAAAACCCCAGATCCACGTGGAAGGCCCCCAGAATTGGTCTGATTGCCCCAAATACCACATGCTTGCAGTTCTCTCTTCACAGGTAACTGAAAATCTCTGTCATAAGTACTCTGGAATTTGCGCATGGATGTAGAAGCTGTAACTTTTGGACCCTAGTTGTTAAAACATCAATTTATTTTATTTTCAGTTCAGGGACAAAGGCTATAATAAAGAGATCCGTAGCAAGAACAGTTCTTGAAATAAATATAAAAGGTCATTTATTTATTTATTCAAGGAACTCAGAGTCGGTGGGTGCCCAATTTACAAATGCCGTCTAGCTGAAGAGCAGTTCATTTTCCACTGGTCCATCCGAAGGGTATCCTGCAGGTTGCTCCAGCATCTGGCAGTTACTACAGTGTACCGAGCACATCACGCTCACCTCAATGCGGTGCATCCCAGCAGTACTGCATATGCCTTTAAAAACCCCCAAATGGCGAAAGGAGATTTTCTCGTAAAAGTCCATGGAAAAGAACAAACCCGAATCCTTACACAGAGCCAGCAGTTAACGAACGACCGAAGAAAACAGGCAGAAAGGCTAAGTGCTGAAATTTGCTAATAAAATCTCTCTTGGTGCAGCTGATTGATGCATGCAGCGACCGAACGATACCTCCCAAAGAAACAAGTTGTTGCTTCTGTCTTCCTACGGGTTATTTTACAAAGCACTGCAGGCAGGGAGGCACAAATAATCCCGAGACAGCTCTGCTGACAGCTCTAATAATGTTATTTATTATTTGACAAATCTCTTTTATGTGCCGAAATTGTTACATCTCGATTCCTTCTCCCCCTGCCTTTCGTGGCCTGGTGGCTGACAAAACGAAGCAACGGGGTGAGAAATCACACCACCGAGATTCGCCAGGCCTTCCCCTTCTGCCTCGCTGTGTCTCACTGCCCGACCAGTCCCCGTCCTGCTCCTTGCGTTGCCAGCGGGCTCAGCGCTCCCATGCTGCGGCAGTGGGGTGTGAGGGGCGAGCGGCCGGCTGCTGCCTTCCCTCCCTCCCGCCGGTGCTTCCCCCTTGATCTTTCGTACCTTGCCTCATGGCAAGGCAGGTTGGAGGAGAACTGGAGGTTACAGAGCGTGCACATCATTTCACAAAGGGCAAACTCTGCATCGAGAAGCCCTGTAGACAGAAAGCAAGCCCTGCTGCTAAGAACCCCCCTCAAACCCTCTCCTCCTAGACCTTTCCCTACCCCTTTTTCTTTAGAAAGTGCTACTTGCGTCAAATCTCGTCAAAGGGCTCTGAGGAAATTGAAGACCTTTAAAGCCAGCTGAAGTGGCATTCAACACCTGCTTCTGTGAGCAGCGAAGGAAAGCAGCTGCCCTTGGGCATTAGATAGGGTGCCTGGGCTCTGTTCTGCAGCGCCGGGGGATGGAGGGAGAAGCCCTGAGCCAGCACGTTGATGCTATCGTTGAGGAGTAACGCTCCGAGATGCTATCCAACGCCTCTACAGAGGCAATACATCTACAGTAACAGCACACACTCAGCATCCGCCGAGCAGTTTTTAATCCTTATCTTTACTAAAGCCTTCACAAAACAATCTATGAATACCAAAATAGCTGCACTGATTAATCCCATCTCCAGCAAACAGAGGAGGATGGCCCCAAACTGTTTCTTGACAGGACTTCCAGAGCATTGGGCATCTCTCCGCTGCCCTCAGGTCCCCCTGAAAACAGCAGCTTTGGGCTGTGATGTACACACTGAACGCTGGCTACAACCCAGTACTGACTCAAGCTGCGTCAGCTGCAGGCAGATGACAGCGACTGTGGGATGCCAGCGCTGTGACCGGGTCGGGCTGCTTTCCATCACCTTCCTCTCTGTGCTCTGAACCGAAGTGGCCAGGTCTGTACCCATTTCTGTAAGAGGGATCAGGGTTTTGGGGCCAACCTGCCTGACTTTCCAAGGGACGCAGAGGGTGTCTAAGCTGAAAATACCTCCAAAACAACCTGGGACCGTGCAGATCCCAAAATAATTCCCTCCCCTGCTTGTCTGGCCACAGTTTTGGGGAAATGCTGTGAAATCTCTGTGCTGGATGATGGGGACACAGGAAGGGGTACGCTAGGGGCAGATTATCAGACACACAAAGGGAACACAGATGCCACACTGCCGCTGAGGCTTTAACTCCCACTTTACTTCTCTTCTTCTGGATGGCCCCAGCCCACTGTGGAGAAGAAGGGGGATGACATCCTTTATTTGAGCAGACTCCTTGTACCTCATATATGCAAATCAAAACTCCCGAAGGCTTTACATGTTGCTCAAACCAAACAGCGGCAAAAATACAAAGCATAATGGTAAGGCAAAAGAAAAAAACAAACAAAATGAAGCAAACAAGGGAAAAAGAACAAAACAGTGAAAAAGCCCCAACCTTTTACCTGATGTATAGCAAACTGTACAGTATATACATCATCATGTATTATCCTCACAGAAGAGCAAACTAAAAGAACTTTGTAACACAGAGAGAAAAAAAATATACACCCTGTATTGTATTTGCCATTGAGTAAGCAACATGTTTATACACTAGTCTCTATAACTTAACGCTGTGTAACAGCATTTTTTTAAAATTTACAAAACAAAATATCTATCCAGAAATAATCTAATCATATTGCTCTTCAATACACTTCTGTAGACAAGTAAGACTCGAAGTAAACTTCAGTGAAGCGCAGCTTTTGTGAGCCCACAAACAGCTGCAAAACTTCTCCATTCAAGTAAGTCCTTGGAAGTATTAACATGTGCTGCTGTAATTCAGTATATAAAGGTGCTATATATATATCCCATGTACAGACAACATGTGGTGGGAAGGCTTGCTGTTGTCATCGCTGAAGCGTAAGAAATCAGTTAACCTCATGTACAGTAGATCCATTTCCATGTTCCATGCATGTTACATTTACTTCATGAAAATGAGGACACAAATAGGAAGAAAATGAAAACTTTAGTCAAACACTGCTTTATAAACGCTGTGGCAGAGGCCAACGTCCTTCAGTTATAGAAACCACTGAATTTCCCTTTTTTCTTTAGTCAAAATAAATCTCAGGGCTAGTATACAAAGTGCAGGACCACTCGAGGAAGTGACTTTAAACCAAGTTACAACGGCACCATCCCATTCACCAACTGGACCTTCATCTCTTGAAGGCTGTTCATTATCTTCTTCTGGTGACCAACAAGTGTCACTCCCAGCCGCCTCAAATCCCTGTGGGAGAAAGCAGACATTGGTTCCAGGGACGGCTCAGGCACACGCCGACACACACACTACACACTGCACGCACCAATGCTGCTGCCTACCTCTTACCATTTGCAGCTCCCAAAGACCTTTATAAAGGGAGGCAAGTTTAATATTCCCCCTCTTGTGTTTTTTTTTTTTTTTTTTTTATGGCTGATGGTGTCTTAGAGAGGTGATGTGATTTCACCAAGGCCACCTCAGCGGCTAAGGGGAAAAAGCTCGACAGCAAAATGCCAGCATCAGCTTCAGCAAAGGACTCCGCTCGGCATGAGGAGTCCTGTTCCAAGAGAAAAGCTGCATAAGAAAATGCGTGTTGCAATTTCCTCTTCTCCTGAGAGAGGCTGATATTTGATCTTGGATACGAGCAGCAAGGAGTGAGGTCAATCCACGCTTCCTTCCTCTTCGGGTGAGGCAAAGCCAAAGGTACACAAACCTGCAGCCAGCTCCTAGGGAGAGCTGAATGGCAAAGGCCCCAAGCACTGCTACCGCCCCGATGGCCTCCTAAAGTCAACAGGAATTGGCAACACAGCTCCCCTCTGGGCCTTTGTAGATCTTTCTGTAATCCCATGCTTGATTATTATTTTTCTGTGAATTCTACATGATAAAGGCGTTTGTGTTGAGTCTGCTGGGGGTGCCATTACAGGAAAGCTGTAACATAAGATTAGGAGGAACGGTTGTCTTCTCGGAAGTTTGGCTCTCTAAAACCCAGGCACCGAGATGAAGCTAATCGCCAGGGTTCGCAGCAAATGCTGCCTGAGAGGCACCTCCGGGGTACAATTTATCCCATCCACAGGCAGGAGTGGGATGAGTTGTTTCCTGCAGATACTGTGCTAGGAGCTTGGGTGATTAGATTTAATGACATTTAAAGCCGGATGAGGTGACTCCCACACCGTGGGTTATGGCAGTGTAATTTTACTGATTTCTTTAAAGAGGGAAAAGTGTTAGCAAAGAAATTGAAGGAATAAGGTTGGAAGAAGGATCAAGACAGGTGCATCCCTGTTTCCAACATAAGACATATACCATTAGAGAAGCAGTTTGACTTAGGGGAGATGTGATGTTTTGTTTGAAGAATTCCATTACAGAAATAGAAGCCCCTTGCTGTCTACCTCTGAGCTGGACTGAATAAAAGATGTTTTCAAAGTAAAGCTCTACGGTTTTGCCAATACAGGTGTGAGTCATAGTGCTGCTGGCACCAGCTTGTGGACGACACCCAGAAACAAGCAAGCCAGTTACAGGAGAAGGCTTTCCACTGAAAGCCAGCGGGACATAAGTGCTTTTTGGAAACGACACTAGCAGGAGTGATGCATGCAAGAACCAGGATTGCCAGCGACACCCAGAGCCCCAGCTGCTGCTCCCTGGAGCCCAGCTGCCACCTGGTCATACTGGAGACATGCTCCATAGCAGAGCTACGTGCTGGACTGCAAGTGAACGTGTACAGTGACCACCGAATGCTTTTGCATAATGCACGTGAGCTACCCATCAAGGTGCACCTCTCTCGGCAGATTTACATTCTGGACAGAAACTCCTGTGTGAATACAACCATCCGGATCCAAAAAATGACACAGATGAACTCTTCCAAATCATTGTTCCTAACACAAAGAAATCCCAAGTGAAGGTTGACGCGTTAACACAAAGCCAGTTGAAGCCAAGAGCTAGACCTGTTCTCCATAGGACTGTCATGCATTCAGCCATTTGATTTGGAAAATACCAGATTTTTTGCTCAAGGCTAAAACACTTCATTTCAGTATTACACCCTTTTTCACTGAAGCAACTCTCTGATGCATGCCGGAAATCCCAGGGCAATGGGTGTGGAGCAACAGAGGCCAGCGAGACACGTCAGCATGTTCCTTATCCGGAAGAAAAGGCTGCAGCACCTGCAAAGGTGCCTGACTTCTCAGGGGGACATGTTTTCATTTCTGCCTCCACTGAATTGTGAAACTAGATCAGCAAGCAATCTTAATAATGAAGGAAAATGTGGTAATACTATTGTTACATGCAATTTATTTTATGTACACAGCACAGTTGGAAGTTCACACCAAAGATCGAAAAAACAGTATAGGGCCAGATTTTTAAAAGAGCCAACATCCATCTTTCCCCCCTGCTGTGTGCTGCTCTGCTGTTACTTTTTGAAAGTTCAGCTATTTTTGCAGGTATCTAAAGTGCAAGCTGAGCTCTTTTGAAAATCCACCATCACATATTTCACGTATGTACTGTTTCTGATATTATCCCTCTGCTCTCGCACATTATGCAGAAAAGCCGGCCTGGAACTATCAGCAAGGCATGTATGTGTTTGCATTTCATACACAGCTCAGTCTAACAAGGAAAAGTCCCTACTCTCTGGCATTGCAGCAGGCTTCCTGATAAGAAGGATCCATGTACCATTTCAGGTTTTATTCACTACAGAGCTTTTTTTTTTTTTTTCCTTATAGCATCCACCATAACCCAATATCCTTGAGTAGAGCCTCATTGATTTAAAGGAGGCACAAAGAGAGAGAAGAAAAACGAGTTTCTAGTTTCAATCCATTAGTTGCTCACCAGGGGACCTTGACTATTTTTTTGAATATTGAATCCTCTCAGATGCGGAGCCACTGGCCAAAAGTGTGGGGACTCCTCAGAGAGGAGAAAAACTTTCGTGCAGCCTTTTACCTCCACAAAGACCAACCAGAAGGCTAACCCAGACAACAACTCCTGAGCCAGATGCTCACCTAGCATAACATCAGCAGCTTTACTCAACAGCCACCCTGCACTTTGCCAAAACTTCCCCCCTGCACTTTGCCAAAACTTCCCCCCAAATGCCTCGAGAATGCAGGAGCTTCAATGCCCATCTTCAGGCGCGACTTGCAGCATGTTGCAGCCTCCCGTGTGTCCAGGGCCGAAGCACTGGACTTAAAGCAGCAAAAAGCAGAAGGCAGTTTTCAAACAAAATGGGGCCCACAAAGCAGCCACTCTGGGGACAAAATCCACTTCTGTGCCAAAGAGCTGCAACACAGCTGGTCTAAAAATCCAGTCCAGTGCTGCATGACCCATTTCACCACAGCCAATAGATAATATGATCGGGCCTAGCTCTGGAGATGTACAGGAGTATCTACATGGGCTTTGGAAAGTGACAGGACATGTGCCCTTCCCTGCAAGAAAAGGCCCATCTGGGACCCTTCCGAGGAGCAGGCAGATGGCACTTGCAGTCAGCATCCAGGCTGCACCTCGCCATGCAAGCGTCCCCACGCCAGACGCTGGGTTTGCGTGTGCCGTGGTGGCAGCGGCACGGGCATTCCTCGAGGCTGTGAAGATACCGGCACCCATGTGCCATGGGGTCTCCCTGCTTCAAAATACTTGGCCTGCAGCAACAAGACAACTTTTAGTCCTGTTTCAGGGAGAAGCACCTCCCCACCCCCGCCCCTTTTCACTTTTTTTTCACACAGGGCTGAAAACGGACGCGCAGAGGAACTCAAATCACGTGCTAACGTAGTACCAAGAGACCGACTTCAGGTAACCGAAAAGCCAAGTGAATAAAGGGGAAAATCGGTGTCAGCCCATCCCAAACAGCCTGTATGCATGCTGTGCTCTTACCATGTCCTTGCATGAAAGCCTGGCTCCAATGTGCCAGGGACAACACAGTATCCCCTTAACTGCAATACCCTCCGTTTTGCAGAGGTTGAATTCATGGTCTCCATGTAGTAAGAAATATATTTAAAACATTTTATTTACAAACAGAACTACTTGCACACCATGGACCAGTTTGTCAAACACAGTGTAGGCTAGGACTGGATCGCCACATGAAATACAACCTCCCTCACCACCCCGTTAATCATGCAAGAGAAAGGGAAAGGTTCCTGAAAGATCTCCATGGCTGGAGGCCATCAACCTACCACAAATTGTTTTGTATTTCATCTCCCATTCCAGTAGTTTTCACCACTCTTCTTCGTGTGGTGTAAATCTACAATGGCCCATGCAGACTGGCACTACTCACAGAGTTAGTTAGCTGTCAGATTGAATGAGGGGAAAGAAGAACCTCAAAGACCTTCAGAAGACACTAAAGAGAGAGGAATCCACTTGCTAGGGACTTTTGCATGAGATTAGGACTTACTTTTTTAAGAGTTCATCTGCTCTTATTCATTATTCCCATTCTACTTGATTATGACTCAAGAATTGGTTTATTCAGAAGCAGATGCGCTATCACAATCCCAGGATTGAGATTTCAGGTGAAGAATAAGTATCTAGAGCAGGTGAACTCTTAAACGTTCTTTATCCAGCATAACTTTTAATAAATAATTTTATTTTATAAGAAAAAATACAATGCAAAGCAACACATCACATATTGTTACAAATATTCAGAGCTCTTCATCTAATAACAAACAACAGGGTGTCCTGAGATTCAGTGAGTACAGATCTTTCAAAAGGTGTAAGTATGCAGTCCACATTTTGTTAGTAATTGGTCCAGTCAAGTGTCAGACTGAAACTCATGTCATGGATCTATCTATTCTTGAGCATTGTCCTGGTAAAGTTAGTCTTGCAGTGGATTGAAAGAGCTCCAGACACACTCAAAGTCACTAGGTGGTCCACAAGTTTAAAGAGCAGGTCTGGTCCACTGGAAAGGTTTCCTTCAAGTCTGATATCCAGTTGGAAAGAGGGGGTGGAGGGTGAGGCTCCACTTTTCACAAGGTGATTCGTCCCTTTGCAAGAATTAGAGCTAAATGTAGAAATCACTCTTTGTTTGAACACATACATTTTCAGGTCTTTGCTTAAGCAGGCAGAGCTCAGGACTTGGGGCGATATTCACTGTTTTTAGCTTTTTAATATTTTTTTTCTCCTAAAATTTGTCACTAGCACTACACTTCACTGGAATAAATGCATTAAACCATTACTTTGAAAGAAGCAAGGGGGTAAGTGGGATTTTGCTTGGCATGCTGGGGGGGATTTTCAAAAAACGCTGAACATCTACGATCTCAACCAGGTCCCATAAAGAGGCCACTGCCACCAGTCCCATGAGAGTGTCATCCATCCCCTCTCTTACAGAACTAGCAGTTTTTTCTAGGAGATTTTTGAAGTATTTTACATTCATCATATTTTTTTTTCTACGTTTTCTGGCAGGGATTATCCAGTTCTCCCTTCTCCACCTAATTTCCACATGTCTCTTGCATAGCTTGAATTTGGGGAATATCATTTTGGATGGTATTTGAAGGCAACCTCTTAAATTGTAAAGAATATTTTACAGATGTCATTTGGGGAAAGAAAGCTACTTTCAAATTTTCAGATCTTCTTTTCACCTGATCCCCCCAAGTCCCAGCTCTGGAATATATTGAACAGTTGCCTCTATTGAAAAAAGACAAGGAACATTTAACCTGAATTCTCATTTGTAGAGTACAAAATGTTTTGTTGTTTCCTTTTACAGGGAGAAAAATGAAATATCCAGAAAAACAAAACCCCAAATATATTAACCTTTAAAGAACTTTGCTTGTTCCAATGTTTATTTCTTCCCCATAGCATCTCTGGAGAACCCACACAACTCTCAACTGTGCCCCACAGAAGCCAGGTAAACATTTCTGTCCCTTACTCTGTTGATTTTAAGGGCAATCTGCCAGTTTACATCCAGAGAACACAGTTCAGGTCTTAAGTTTGGGACACCTTTCCTCTTAAGACCCTGGAATCTATGACAGTTTCTCCTGCTTTAGTGGCTGAGAGTTTGGTCTTCTGCCTTCTTCACTAAGTCTGAGCAAGACCACAGATTTCTTGATCTATCTAGCTGACTGGTTTAATGAACCTTCCACAGTTTTCCCCAAAACAGACCAAGTGGGGTCAAGATCAACAACTAAGCAACAGATCAACTAAGATCAAGATCAACTAAGCTAAGCAACAACTGCAATGCAAAGGAGCATGGACTGAGCAGGTCAAGGCCCAAGCCTGACTAAATATCTCTGTCCAAGGCAGCTGGAGGGGATTTTATTTGCTAGCAAATACTGGATAACTAACTAGCAGGAACCAGCTCAGAAAACTTACCTAAACTTGCCAGGTGGGAATCTGGTGGATTTGTGCAGTGCAGTGATGAATTTTTTGTACAAGTATGGTGTCGCTGCACATGAAAAGAGCCTCCCAGCACATTTTAAGAGTCAAATCAGCAATTTATGCACATTCCTTATGGTATTATCATAGGAGCTGCTGATGGCCATACCAGATGTCTCAGGGTTTGTTCTCAGCCTTGAGAGGATGAACAAATCCAAGCTGAACACTACACAGGGAGGCAATGATGCCTTCCTTCTGGAGGTTAGCATCAAACTTGCCAGAATACAGCCAGTGGAGCTACCTGTGGGATACACCTTCACAGCCAATTTTGTTTCCTGCAATTCTCCTTCACACAGCCTCTCGCCTAGTACACAAAGTTGGAGCATTTCAACTTCTTGCCTTTTTCAGTTTCAACAGAAGCAAGTCAGTGAAATGCAAGTTGGATTCATAAAACATCTCCTTTCAGCTTCAAAAAAATCCCCTAAAGCTCCCGAGGCTCTCAAGCATCAGTTCTTCTGCCCTGCTCTGCTGCTGTAAAAGCCTGGAAGAAAGCTGAAGCTGAGCAGCTCAGACATCTCATCTCCATTGGGGCCAGAGTAAAATGACATTTGTGCTACTGAGAACATCCTGGGACTCTGCGGATGGGGTCTTAGATGTGGTTTGTGGCTGGTTAGGTTCAGAGCATCTCTGGCAGCTATAATGTTATTTGAAGGACTTAAAACAACTCGCCTTTCTGGCTAGAACTGTAAAGACAACGGATGTCTTGGCTCACTGGCAATCTGAAAAAACATTTTGAAGTACTTTTTGGGAAGCCTGGAAAGATCTGGGGAGAAAGTTTTCAAATTTCTGAAATACTGAAGAGTAAAGAGAGATAAGTATTTACATTTTAAGTCTAATTAAGCAGATCATTTCACGATCTGAAATGTTACATCCAAGAAAAGGTGGGTATCTGGCACAGTTATAATAGTCCCTTCTATTATTTATAAAACACACATGTGCAAGCCAAGGAATACTTTGTCATACATATCACAGTGCACTGTACTTTGCATGATTTGGTGGAAACGTACCTCACTCCAAGAGGTGAGGTTAGAAATAGTTTTGTCAGTGTGCTAAGAAGAGGGATGCTAAGACTGTATGAAGCTAAACGAGTGGCAGAAATGCTCATTAATTTGGGGTTGAACACAACATTTTCTCTGACCCAAACCAAAGCAATTCACTTTTGATCTAAGCATTTCTTTTAGAGCTCTTGAAGTTGCATGAAGTTCTAAACAGGAACAAACTGGAAGTTTTTGTGAAACCTAATTGTGTTCTTTGATATGGCTAATTCAGCCAAACAGCAACAAGCCTGTGATGTGTTATAGACAATCTGCATTTCCTACCAGAACTTGCTCTGATTCTAAGATTAAGGTGGCACAGAAGAGGGGAATGCTCCAACCTTTTGCTTTTCTCTCATTTTTCTGCCTCATTCTATCCTCCTCACCCATCACCTAGCTAGGTCCTTCCTGCCTACCCTGGGGACGGACCTCTTCCTTGGTCAAAGGGTGTAGATCAGTCCAAACGGGGTCCGGAAGCCCGGTGTTTCTGGGCAATGCCTTATCAGATGAGTAGGTGAGGAACTGTGGAGTCCTTGGAAGCCAAAGGAATGGGACATGCAATTGTAGAACTTGGCTGAGAAAAGGGGTGTGAGAGTCTCAGGCACCCAAAAAATGAACTAGGTAGAAATCCAAGCACCCTCACTTCCTAGTAAGGACTTCATCATAGCTTGGGAGTTTCACGTGAGTGCCTGAAGTTAGGCTGGATGAATACAAGTGTAAGGGATAAATATTGGGCAGGTGGATGGAGCAAATAAAATCTGAGAGGGAGAAGAGATGCCTGCACTCCCTCCATGCATGATTTGTCCCATAAATGCAAAATTGACCTCTATGGGGGTCTTACCAACCTGCAACATGTGCAAAGGATCTCCTACCCTGAAGGCTGAACTCCACAGCAAGCCCTGGGGCAGACAGGAGAAACACTGCAGTTCTGTGGGGCACTGGGATTTTTCCTGCTTTATTCCAAATCCTCTGCACTGATTCTGCATGCACACTGGCTTTTGGCATGTGGCTGGAAGAGCCGTTACCTTCTCCAAAGCACCAAACATGAAGCAACACCTTTCCCATTCTGCCTCAACGTCTGCAATAGCCTAAGCTCAAGTAAACCCAGATGCAAAGGCAGGCATTGGGGCAAGTTTGAGTAAGAGGCAGGAAGAAAGTACAGAAAATTATACAAGCAAACAAGCAAGACAATGAAAGATGGAGCATAACCAGCAGCCCTGAGGTATTTACCAAGTTGCTTTAGCGCTGTCACCCCAACTGCAGTCATACCCCTATGCAAAAACCAAGGGCACGTTCACAAGGAAGAGTCTCAGCCAGGGAGCCTGTCCCCTAGAGCTGTGGGTTTGGCGATGGTTTGTATTTACTCTTATTTCTGTTACAGTAACCTTGAAAAGTATTTCCACACTTTACTGGGCCTGACTGTCCATTTGGCTAAGCCTGGCTCTACTCTGCAACCAGCTAATCCAGTATACCTCAGCAGGGCCTGTAGCTCCTATAAATTACTAGTAGGTTTGTTTTTTTCATTTGTCAATAACCTTGAACAATAAACCACTGCTATGTTGAGAGGACAGCTTGTCAATTATTCAAACTCAGGCATTAATTTCTGTGAGTGAAGGAGCTGAAGTACTGGCTGCCAATGCAGTGACGATAAGTTTTAGTCCTGCCTGCGCTTGTTATCATCAATACAGATGCTAAAAGAGAAGCTGCTGACTGCAAACAAAGGGCAATGGTTTCCTTTCTGCAGCCTCCTCCCTACTGTTTTTGAACAGTTTGTGTCCCTTCCCAGCTCCAACACATGAGGTGAAAAGGATGTGGAAACTACTTACTCCAGGGTCACCTGAGCCACGGCATCCATCGAACTGTATCCGTTCTCCATGAAAATCTCGGTGTACCGGCCCATTTTGATGGCTTCCAGCCACTCACCCACTGACCTGTAGGCACCGCTTCCCACCGGACTGTGTTCTACCAACAGATTTGATACTCTGAAGACAAAAGGGGAAACAAGAGAAGCAAAAAGAGTCAGCATCATGATCCACCCAACAGGAAATAATTACTCATGTTCTCATGCAGTAAAGATGGCTCTTCTGTAGCATTTTCAGTGATTGCTGAAGCCTCCCAGCAGGTTCCCGCTGAGCAATGATTTTTCTGTCTTGTACGAAGTTGTTGACTTTACCCTGGAAGTAGTGCACAACTGAAATGGGGTGGAGGGAACCCCGCTCTTATGAGCCTCATGCGGGATTTCCCAAAGTTGTCAGTTTTACCACTGTTTTCAGAAAGGCCAGTGTAAAAGCTTCCAAAATCTCCCAACCGTCTTAGTCAGCAGAATAAAACCAAATGATTATGACAGGGTAGCTAGGCAAGATTTCACTATGTATCAAATGTGTCGCTTCACCTTCAACCTCGCCTGCTTTTCAGGAACTGAAAGCGGAAGAGTTGGCCTTGGCAGAGGAGAGGATTAGCGTCCATCCATGTTACTTCTCACAAACAAGCAGGCTCCTTTACTAAGAGACACTCCCCGGCACTCATCCTTCAAGGTCTTCGGTCTCACTATTACTGTCCTGTTTTCCTCCTCTTTCTTTAAAGCTCATAATTAACTTAAGACAGCCCAGAGCCTGGAAACCGAAACCCAAATTACATTTTCCAGCAGCAGCTGTCAGTGGCAGGCTGTTGTTAACACTTCAGGGGCTGCTCCTGCGGAGTCAGGCCACGATTTTGGACACAGGCAGCATCCGCCAAGCCCTGCAGAGAGCAGCAATGCTCCAACCACGCGCCAGCCTCCCAGCGAGGCTCCTGCTCGGCCCTGGAAGCAGAGGGAAGACTCCTGCTCCCATACCCTTGCTCAGACTTCGCCGCAGCAACTGCTACCTGCTCAGTTATGCTGCACACGGAAGCAGTGATTCGGGCGAGATACAACCCTTCACCGTGGCAGCAACACCGGTACAATACCTGGCATGAGTGACCCGTGTTGTGTGCGGGTTCACCGCTCTACTAATGATGCACGGAGTGCGAAGGGCCTTGTCCAAGGTCAGCCAGGAGAGAAAGCAGATTTCCCCCGTTTTGTAAACCACGACATCCAGTTAACGTAAGCCTTGCATAAAGATTATTACCCACAGGTAAAAGTGTTTGCTGGGTCAGCCTCTGACTGCGAGAATTACACTGAAGAGATTTTCAACTGGAAGGCGAGCTAGGGTATTATATAACTATAGCACTTCAGGAATCTTCATATATTTCATGATCACATTAGTATTATTTGTTTATTTAATAGCAATGCTGAAGGGTCCAATAAAATGTGAGCACTTGCAGTACCAAGAGCATAATGGCTTCCCATAACGTTTTATACACATGAGGAATTCAAGACTCCTAAGCAATCATAATGAGAAGTGGATTTTCATCACTGATGTCAGGAGGTACCTACTGATACGCACACACTAATGTAGAGAGTGACTTCCTCCCTTCTTTGCATTAATGAGAATTTCCATAAAGAATACATTTCATATATAAAAAAAATCCTTTACAGCTGCTGTATGTTGAAATTATGATTCATTCGCAATTACTGTGGTCTGGGCATGGCAATCTGTGATTATAGAAACACAGCCCCAAAGCCTGGCTGTTCAGGTACTCCATCCACCCTGAATATACCCACAGCATCTTTGAAAAGGAGAGGTTTGGAATTGCACAGGCCTGTTAGTAGAATAAAACATCAGCAAAGTGCTCAGCAGCTCAAGGAGATGGTTTACTCCACTATTTTCATCTTTTCCTGCCTAATAGTTTGGTATAACAGTACATACACATACCACTACTTAACAGGCCTTGAGAATGACTGTACTGAACTGAAAATAGAAGAGAAACACCCCATTCCGTACGGCCATAAACCTTTTCCTGCAGGTTTGCTGGGACTAACATTACAACTAATTGCTAATAAGGGACATTCTTCAATTTCTTCTTCAGATTCTTAATGATGCATGTAAAATAGCCTGAGGAATCGGACCTATTTGGTATTTAAAAATGAAACTGTGAAAATTTCATGTTTCTTCTCTTCTAATGCATGACATGTCATGCACGGGAACATGTCTCTTTTTTTTTTTTTTTTTTTTTTTTCTTTTTAATCCTCTGAGAATAACCTTTTCTGATGGGCCTCTCTCTTCCAGTGTTAATAAGGGGAACTCCACTGCCATTAGTGAAGCAGCACTGATTTATATACATCACTCCTTCATGACCTTGTGAGGGACTGAGCGATTAGTAGCACAGATGGCTCAGAAGTTATAGAAGACTCCAGTGTGGTGGAGAGACCACTGCTAAAACTCACTAAAAATATGAATATCTTCTTATTTTTTTTCCAAGTACAGTTTAATTTCTTGACCGTACTTCCCCTTTTGTAGCTGTGTAGCTATTGAAACTCAAAATGAATTGCACACCGGCTGCTTGATTCACTTAATGTGGTTTTAGCAAATCATTTGTGTGCGGCTCTTTGGTAACCACAGAGATCCTCTCGCAATTTCAAAGACTGTCAGAAATGGAGGGGGCAGCTAATGCGCCTGGGAACACTTGCAGGAGGATGCACTTGGACATCTGGGAGCTTTGCACATCCTAAGTTTCCCCCAGAGACTCTCTCATTGGTATTATAAAGATAAAGTCAACAGGCAGATAATTTGAGAGGTGTTTACTATCTCCTTCACGGACTCAGTCCTGCTCTCTCTAACCTTGGGGTAGAGCACAGGTAGCTTTATCATAGACCTATAAATACTGCTGAAACTCCGGTTTCTGAAAAGCAGGCCACAGTAATTTTCTTTGTGGCAGCAGCACTACATTTATAGAGTAACTGAATTGCTGACCTGCCTGCCAATTTAAACAGAAAAAAAAGTTGATTTGGGAAAACTCCCCTGGACATAATGAAGCTGGAGGAACATCCACCCGCAGATGTGCGCAGGCCAAATAGTAAGTGGTAATTCAACACCAGGGGTGGGTATTCAGACAAGAATCTTGCTCTGAGAAATGGTTCTGGCCTGATTTTGTACCTGCTCGATGCATTAACCAGCGTCTTCAAGCTGCTTGGGTTACGGATGAGTTTGTCCAACATGCTGACAATTTCGTCAAACTTGGGCCTGCTGTTGCGGTCTTTCTGCCAGCAGTCGAGCATTAGCTGGTAGAGAGCAGCAGGGCAGTCCATGGGACTTGGCAGGCGATAGCCTTCCTCCACGGCTTTGATCACCTGCGGGAGACAAAACACGAGGCTGACAGGTTGCATTCCCTCCTTCTCTTACCTTTTTCCCAAACGTGGTTTGGTTTGAATAGAGAACTGGGGTCCAGCAATATGCTCACACACAACCAATTCTTCCCCCTTTCTGCATACAAGATGCAAATCAAGTAAACTCCATTATCTTTCAATTTTTCTATGGGATGGGTCAAATAACTCATTTTCAGTCACTGCAAAATGAGCCTGGAAATTCAAGGCAACCAGTGGGTCTGATCTCAGGTTGCACTTGTCCAAATCTCGGCTGAGGTCTGTAGGTCACACCAGGAATCTCCCAGAGCCTGCTGTGGTCCACCACCAGCAGCCGATGGGGCTTTCTGGCATCGTCTTGGCGCGCAGTGATTTTGTTTATTCAGACATTGGCTTCTTTTTAAATGAAAAGGCATGTGCTAGACCACAAATTTGTATTACAGTAATAAAAGTCTGACTGTATTTCAAAAGAGACTTTGAATGCTAATTGATGGATGGATTCAATGCAGAGGCAGAACAACCATCTCATATATCATTCAATACTGTCTGGGTCTAGCTGTTCTTACTGCGTCCACATTTCTGCCAGGAATTTAAAATGTCAGCCCAAGAGTATGTAAATTAAAAACGGGAGGCTTGTTGCACTGATTTCAAGCACAACCCATCTATGGTTCTACATTTAAAACAAGTGGTATGCACATGTGCCGCCTGCACTCCTGAAAGGCACAAATGAACAAATGAGGGCAGAATTGAATAACGCAACTTGTTTCCCCCAGTTTTGGACAGATTTGCAGCAGGGCTCCAAGGCCAGCAGTGCCCATATTGAACCCTTAACAACTTTGAGGAGAACGCAGCTCTTGTGTCAGGCCACAAGGGTCTGTGCCCATGCCAGGAAGGTCCTGGCAGCCCATCTTCACAACCTCTACTCCCAAGCCTCGCTGCCCAAATGGAGGAGGACACAGCTATTGCTGATGGGGAACGCTATGTGGAAAGCCACAGCACTTCACTGCTCAGCTCCAAGGACTGCCTCAAGCGCCATTCATGCTGGGCACTGTCTCATGATTTGGAAACATCCCATGTTTAAAAAGATGGCTCTGTGGTTAGCGTGTAAGTTGTTCTCTTGATCAATCAGTGACAGCCACATGAGGATGGCATTGCTTTTCAGAAGGCTCCAAAATTCAAGACCGCGTGCATCGCTTTCAAATCAGCCTCCACCACATGGCTTTGCGCCAAGGGGAAAAGTCCCAGGAATGAGCAGGCTGAGCAGCAGCAGTGGGAAACTGGAATCCCCTGAGGATGTATGTAGCAGAGAAAAAACTACGTGAGGCTTTGTAATCTTCTCAAAAGGTGCTGAGCATATCCGAAAGTCTGGCTGCAACACCTGCAGTCCTTCTGTGTTCTGACAGAGACCCATCTAAAATTTCATCTGTCGGGGGAGCAGTTGCACTGCTCTCTACCCAACCTGTGTCTACAAAGCAACTGCATCTACAGATTGCTCACAGCATCAAAAAGACAGGCCCACCATACTATGCTATATGCATTGTCTATTCCTCACATCGTGCTTTTCAGCTGGCCCCTGGCCCCAAATTTACAACCGCCCTATAAAAAGCCTCAGCGTGGCACAGCCACGAGAACATTATTTGCTGTGTCTGCATATGTATTTATAACAATAACGGATCATCCCCCAGCTGTAGCAGAAAGAAAATAGCAGCAAGATGGGTAGCAGACCAGCTGGCACCAGCTCAGAATATCTGAACTACATCTGCAACGGGGTTACGCATGCTTTATATTCCTGGCAGTAACATCACAATCAATAGCGTTAACTCAATTTACAGGATGTCGTTCGTTCTGGTGATACAATGCAAATGGTATCAAAATACTGCAAGGGGCTAGGATGCTGAAATACTCCCTGCCTCTCTCTGAAGGTGCCTTCGGGGTCTGGCAGTAACAGGAGCAAAAGAATGAAGCAAATAAAGACTTGTAGCAACCTTGTAAGCAAACTCAATACTTAGAAAGCAACAACAAAAAAGGCACATTTGCCACTTTGTTCATTGGTGCCACTGCTTTTTAAGACTTGAAGAACAAAAATTTGCATATATAAGGAGACATTTTGTGTCCCTTTTCCCCTTTCTGGACAAGCACCATTCACTTACGGATCCGAGTGACTGAACTGGGGATGTTTGGAAAGGGAAGACCCGAGATAGTCTATTCCAGTAAACCAAAGTAACTCTTTCAGCTCCCTGTTTTCATAAAACCACCAGTCTGAAGACTAAAAAGCAACCACTGTGATCATTTAACTTACCAATCTGTGTAACACAGGCCACAAAAATCCTCTCAATTCCTGCATAAAAACGTTACCGTGTGGTGCAAAGATTATTTTTAGAAAGCCTCTAGACACCAGAATGACTTCGAAACATGATTTGTAGCTTCCGAACTCACAACGCTGCCTGCCGTTTGGGACTGCACCCCCTTTAACAGGGGTGAAAGTAATCTGGTTGAAATATGTTGAGAATCACTTTGCTCGCTGCCGACAACTATGCAACAAGAAACTCTTGTGCAATGGAGTCCAAAATTCATGTGAGCAGAGCTCCCTAGACCTCCACAGAAAAGCCAACACCACACCTAACACTGCCGGCACAAGGAGGGGAGGAAAGGAGAAGGACAGGCCTTTAGAGGTTGAAGGAAGGAGGCACAAATCTCATGAGAACCGTTTCTCTGCTGCAGCACTGAATCAGGTTTCCTTGGTTGTCACCATCCACACGCACGTATTATAGGGAGAGAGGGAACCTAAGCAAAGCCCGATCAGGAACTGATGATCACGAATATCTCACCAGTTCTCTGCTTTCTGCTTGTAAAGAAAGCATTCCCCCATCATCTTCTTCTCAGGTGGGAAATTCACCCTGTGCCCAACAGAATGGACAAAGTGGTATGTTTTTTTTTGTTTCGTTTTGTTTGTTTTTTTCCCAACAGTTCTGCAAAGTGTAGATGTTTAGTGTTACTGACCTGACAAGGGACCCTCCTGGCCACAGAGAGTTATCTCACTGGAACCAGCCAGGATCTCAGCCTGGCATTTATGAACAGCACCTGTACCATGCTGATGCATCGGCACCAAAGGTTGTTACAGTGCTTGGTGCAACGGAAGAAGCTTGGCTGCAAATCGCTGCGCTCTCCGCCCAGGATATGGAAGAATGCCTCCGTATTTGATTGAGATAAATCCCTATGCAGATATGTGCTGCTTTACCAAACTCCCTACAAATGTGACAGCCTCAGCAGTGCAGGAGCGGTGGGGCGTTCATGCCAAACAACACACTCATCTGCCTGGCAAGAAGCGTGGTGTGACCGTCTCAAAGGCACTGCTCGTCTCCTTGCCTGGGCTCGAGGCGAGCAGTCGGGATGAGACAGCAGCTCCTGCGTGTGACAGGTAGTCACAGCCACTGATGGCAGAGGCGCACAGACAAAACAGAGGAGAAGCAGAAGGCTCAGCCAGAGCCTCCGCTGCCAACAAAATGGCAGAATGTCAAGGGGACAGGGATGCTGCTCAAAAACAAAGGATGAAACATCAGGTATTGTGCTGGGGACAAAAGCAGCCCACAGCAGAGCAAACATGCGCTTGCTTTGCCCAGCCAGGAATGGCACTTCCAGGGCTGGCAGGACTGCAGACACGAAGCAGGAGGGATGAGGAAAGGCTCTGTTTTCCATATGCAGAGTGGCTGCATTTTTTCCCCCATCACAGAGCTCCTCTGGGGGCCTTGTGTGCCACACAGAGACCCCCTACACCATGCACTAGCTGGCGTCCTGAGAGAATTCCACATGCCACACTTCTCAGAGATGTGAAGAGGAAGGAGAGACCCAGAAAATCTGGCAACCCCAAGCTTAATTTTGTTTTTAGGATTAGGTAAAGACAGCTGTTTATAGTGAGCTCAGGGAAGGAGGAAGTCTTGCAGTAGGAACATGAGATCCTTAGACAGGTTGGGAAAAGAGCTAGTGTAAGGAGGGTGACAGTGTCCTCAAGCACACCACTGTTTGGAGGTGCTTCAGAGGGTGGTCTTGAGGGGGAACAGGAGCCCAGGAGCAAGGCAACACACCTGGAAGGGTGCTATACAAACAACTGAGAGCTGGCACTTACAGAGACTCAGACATTCGTAACAGAGAAAGCAAAGGATGAGGGAAAAAAGGAGCAAAACTGCTCTCGAGATCAGCAATGCAAACATGACCGAGATGCAACTCTGTGCACTGCCAGTCTGGACTGCTATTACTCGATCAAATAACCCAGCTTTTGTGCAGCAAAACAAGCCCTTACCATGGCTCTCTTGAGTTTCTGCTTTACGTGGCAGCAGGGGTATGAACACACAATTGAAATGCTGCCAGTTATCAGCATCTATCCCCTGGCAGACCTTTGTCATTAAGAAGAGCAGGGACAGGCTCCAGCTCTAACAGCATTAGTGAAGCTCCAGCAGTCTGCTGGGGGAACCAGGCTTGCCTCCGTGCAGACACATTTCCCTCTGCTGTGGGCTGCTGCAAAAACAGAACATCAAATGGGAGGATGGCTTTTTCCTGGCGTGGGGAGCAAAGACATTTTTACAGCGGCTGTCCTCCTCCATCCCCATCCCGTCTCTCTGACTGCAGAATGAACACTGAGCCCTCACAAGTCCCATCACGCGGCAGCCCTTGCATGTGCTTACGTCTTGGTTTGTCATTTCCCAGTAAGGTCTCTCGCCATAGGACATCACCTCCCACATCACGATGCCGTAGCTCCAGACATCGCTGGCTGACGTGAATTTCCGGAAGGCGATTGCCTCAGGTGCCGTCCATCGGATGGGGATCTTCCCTCCCTGGAACGAAAAGAAAATAAATAGATTGCAGAGGAGGGCAGATAACATGCAAAAGAGGACAAAACAGCACTTCTTACAGCACCGAGGGATGTTATTTTCTCTCTGGAAAGAGACATCGAATTTTAAAGTAAATCTGTTTGACAGCATGGGGCCCCTTTCCACATTATCTCAGCCCATAAGCATTTGTAGGCTGCCTACTAATTGGCTGTCCTGAAGGTTTGTTGTTTGAATGCTGTTTGAATGCTGGGACATGTATAGGATCAACATCTCAATTATGTTGCACTGGTTGGTAGGGGAATACAGTTCCTCCATTTCTAAGAGCGAGCGGGGGAGGAACAGACAGCTCTGAAGCCAGGGAAGACTTTGATCTAATGAGAGCTTCATGCAAATTGCTGCAGAAGTAATGCCTTTTTTTTCCCCCCCCTTTTTTTTTTTTTTTTTTTTTTTTTTTTTTTTTTGCAATGCAGTCCCAAGCCTGCAGAGAGATCTGCACAGTGGGCATGGAAATTTGTGTGTGTGAAGACCAGCTTGGCCTCGGCTGCGGGACTGAAAACGGTGCCACCTCCCCCAGATCACTGTGGTTTATCTTTTGTACCATTTATTGTCTAAGTACTATTACTCGGGCATAGCGAGAGCTGTCAAATGTGCTTTGGTAGTTCCTTTTCCCATTTCTGCCATTTCAGAAATCAAACTTCAGACCAGCTCTGAGAAGGAAGGGGGGGGGAGAGGGTTTGGATTAAGAAATACTTTTCTCATTGGGTTTAAAGAGTTGTCTCCCTTAATTTATATCAAAATGTATTTTACTGTGAAGTTCTTTCCTCTCAGTGCTGAGCTACATATTGCAAAATTTCCCTGTTTGTTATTAGAAAAAGGTAGAATTTGGAACGCATTTAAAAAGCAAATTAGGAAAAGTCCTGTCTTCCAGTAATTATTTATTCACAGGCTTATCAGTGCATGCCTTAAGTGAAGGGCCAGATTCTCAGCAGTGCCAATTAGCACACAGCAGCACGTTGCAGACGCAGCAGGGCTGGATGAGAGCCCTTCAGGCTGCGGGGAAGCTCTGGTCCAGCTGTGCGCCGAGCCCCGTCGTGGGGCTGCTGCGACTGCCAAGAGCTGAAACGTCTTTCCCAGATTGCAGAAAACTCTGTGGGAACTGGGAATGTGACCCAGAGAGCTCCCATCACAATACCCTTGGAAAAATGTGTTAATAGGCAGCACTGAGGTATGCCAGCCTGCCATGACTATCAGAGGCCTCTTCCAGAGCCTGTGCTGGAGGGAATGGATCCTGTGCAGCCCCTCTCCATGGCACTGGGGCCGCGTGGCCTCACGCTGGGACAGGTGAGCTGATGCCCAGAAGGGATGGATCCTGCCACAGGAGAAGGGGCAGAGCACCAAGGCTGGAGCAGCCCTTCCTCAGGCTGGGAAAATTACCTTTTATGAGAAGGGAAAACGTGCCTCGTTAACAAAAGGCATTATGTGCTTGCCAGTGTTTTAAATGGGTTAAATTATCCATGAGACTGTGGCTAATACCTATATTTAGGTACCTAAGTAAAGCACCCAAGTCTTGCTCTTCCCGACCTTCAGTGTTCACCAGAGGTGACAAAACACAGCTGGGAGTACGACTCTTTTGCAGAGTTCACTATTTGACTCAGGTTCCCCTAATTTCTGCTTGCTTTGGCCATCCTCACTATAAAGGTGCAGACATTTGAAAACCTGATCTGATAAGAATTAGCTGATAACACCTGGCCAAACCCTGACGCACAGTTTAGGGCTCTCGATTTGTAGAAACCTCTCAGCCGAAAAGCCTGAATACCAAAACGAGGCAGGGAATACATTCTTCTTCCTCCATTCACTGTCCCCATAACTCACCCTGGTAGTGTATGCTGCTTCAGGGTCATCTTCTAGGACTCTGGAGAGGCCAAAGTCGGACACCTTGCAGACTAAGTTGCTGTTGATTAGGATATTCCTGGCAGCGAGATCCCTGTGCACGTAACCCATATCAGACAGGTATTTCATTCCTGACGCGATGCCTCGCAGCATCCCGACCAGCTGGATGACCGTGAACTGCCCATCGTTCTTCTGCAAAAGGAAGGAGACACTGGATCAGCTGAGCGTCTCTGTACCCTAAACATCGAATGTGCACATATAAAAATGCAAAGGCAAGTCTCCAGGGAAGAAAAGCGGGGAAATTAATAATTCATTACTCTCATGCTCTGACCATGAAACTTTTCAAAGTTTCATTGTTTGGATAAGCATCTCTAGAGACAAAGCTAAGGAAATGTAGTTCTTTTAACTGGAGATCAAGGAGAGAGCTATTTCCAATAGTGACTGATGAAGAGGTTGCTACAGGGAGTGAACACATGTAGCTCTGTGTACAAAAACACCAAGGGCGGACTATCTCTGAGCCAGCCGACTGAACGGTGCCAAGTTGCTTCTCAATCTTACCTGCAGTGGTCCATGTGTGAATATCTGGGGTAGGGGTTTTCCCTGTGTTACTACACTACAGTCTCAACCACATCCCCTGTCCTCTCTTTTCTAGGTTTCCTGAAAAGCTTTGACATGTCTGGATTTTGCCATGATGCAGCACAGATGTGCTCTTGAAATATCAACAAGTTTGGCAGAATGAGTCGACCATTTTGATGCAGCAGACTGCTTTTGAGAATGAACACAATAGTCTGCAATTTCTTGTCACCTGTTTGTATCAGTGCACAAACCATGTCCTTCATCAGCTGTATAAATAGAGGCCAAACAGGTAAGCGAGTTACTTCGGCCTCCAGGCAGCAGTAAGGGCTGGACGAGCACCCGGCAAACATCTTCACTGATGCTAACCTTCTGCAAAGAGCACCAACTTTAACCGAGATCCCCCTGGAAATAAGGTCTAAACGTTACCTTTAAAAATGTATCCAGAGAGCCATTCTCCATATATTCTGTCACTATCATTACCGGTTTGCCTGGAAAAAAGAAGAGTGCAAGATCATTAGCGGTAATTTACTTAAAAACATTAACAAAAATACGGTATTTTCATAATGCTTCCGAGGTGAATATACAGCCACGCAACAGTAAATCGGAAGTGAGACACTACTGTCCCAGCAGGGTGTCCACACGTTTTGCCCACAAGTATGGAAAGAGAGAAGAATCGAGGAGGGGAGGAAAGGGAAATGCTGTATTATGGACGGGGGATCAACTCCTAGAAGGGCTGGATGACATTTGTAGAAGAGGTTGTGAGCACCGAACACTGCGTGCTGGGAAACACAAGCAGCTTTGCTCCAACTACAGTTTCAGGAAGTTCTTTGCTGTGCTGATTCATTTTTTCCTTCCCTAAATAATGACAAGATCTCTTCCCAAGATGTGGACTGTACTGATTCAGTGAGGTAGTAATAAAATAAAATAAAATAAAAGTTCTTAACAAAAGACCTGGCATCCTATTGTTGACAGGAATAATAATGTTTTTCCAAATCCATTTGATTAATTTTCATGCCCGAGTCATTTTAATGGTAATTATATATAGTTTTTGCTCAGTTTTTATATCTAATTTCTCGCTAGCTTGCCACAATGGCATAGCAATAATTAATGTGGTGTGCTCCAGCCCTTGTAAATTCAATGAAATCTTATAAGAACATGTAAATTATTTTTTATTTAAATCAATTTGCATTAGCTAGCATGAAGCACAGACAAAAGAGGAGCTGTCAATTATCTGAAAAGTGCATTATAAATGTCTTTTGTAAAAATGATCAACGAGAGCTGCCACATGTCATAACATGCACGTGAAGGTAAATGCTCCTAAAAAACAGTTCAGACTTTACCACTAAGATTGATCTTAATCTTCCCACTTTCCCTCTGTGTTAACTGTTTGCCTAATTTACTGTTTAATTATCTACATAATAAAGATAATTGTGAACTTGTCAATCAAACCACTCATTGTTGTGCAGATACTACCTTTGCAGCAAAAGGGTCTTGTGCTGCTTCAATTATTTAAGCTAATACCGCAGCTATTGTCTGAGCTCAAAGCTTGTCAGAAGTATTATTTTTGAAATGAGACACACACCTTGGGGCCACGAATAATATCCTGTGTCCCAGACATTACGGGCCCCATCTTCAAGGACGGCAGACTCACATCCACGTGGAGCTGAGCACACAGAAGAGCCTCCATGCCCGAGGAGATGCTGAGTGCTATGCAAGGAAGGAGACCCCACCTATGTACGTACCCTCTTTCTATGCTGAACAAGGGTTTGGTGATGGCACCTCTTCTCTACGCAAAGGTTGCCCCCCCATGCAGCAGTGCAGCTTCCCGTTATGATAACCCTGAAAAGCCACTGGGGTTGCAGTGAGGCGAAGCTGCTGCTTTTTAGTCTGTGTGTGCATTGGCAAGGTATTTCTCTGCATTGGAAATGAGTGATTCAAGGTAAAACCCAGGTTCCTTAAGTCACCTGTCACAAAATCTCTGCAGAGAGGGTGCTGCTATTTATGACATGCCCCGTCTAATGCCAGACTGCAAACTGACTGTACCGTGGGGTCCTTATCTCCAACACCTAAAGGTAGCACTGCAGCACGACTGGCATCTCGTTATGACATCACCCTGAGGGACCTCTGTCGGGTTCCTGCCTTGGGTTTCCATCCGAGAAAAGAAGATTCTGGCACTTACGTTTCATTATCTGACTGCTGCAGGTTGACAGTAATTGTGGAATAAATTAGCCCCATATCCACGAGCATGGAAATAAAGGCACAAATAGAATAACTTGTCAACAAAGTAAATTAAAAGCAAACACTGGACCTTCTAACAGGCTGGTCTGATCCTCTGTGTCAGCAGGGCTCCCTCCTGCTGGTGCTATGGGGCCATGAAATGTGCACAGATGTCATTCTTACCCACGTACTCATTGCCAGAGCAATGGAACAGGACGCTAATGAAAACACGACTGCTACCTCTGTAAAGCAGAAAAAGCTAAGGGCTTGTCTGCATGGGGACAATGAAGACAATTAACCCAAATTAACTAAAGGTGGGCATTTGAAGTGATTAGTTAAATGGCATTAAGGCCCTGCATGGATGTTCTCATTCAGAATTAAAAATGGACTAATTCAATTCAACTTCATCTACTTCCAGAGTAAATCATGATGCATCAAAGACATTTTATGCTAAAGATCTGAACCTACAACAGGCCAATGACTGGATTGCTGAATGGAAAGAAAAGTTAAAAAGTCATTTGAGGTCGTTTGAGATAGCATCGTAGTCTAGGATTCATAAAGATTGTTCTGGTACATTCAGAAGAAAAGAAAACAAGCTGAAAAGATGCTCCAGAGGGTTGCATGTCTGATGAAAAAAATCTCAAGTGTGCTAAACAAGCATTTCCTGAGCTAATGAGGAACTCAGGGTACGTGCACCCCCCGCATCCAGACCCCAGTCGCTTCAAGTCCAATTTAGAAGTGGCTCCGGTCCAGCAAGGAGAGAAAGGGTGTCCAGCCCCTCCATGTAAAAGCTGCCATGGTTTGCATGGAAAAATTCAATTTACTTTGTAATGGGGACTGAAGAACTGAGTAACTGCTGAATCCTCTCGCCTCTGGCTCAATAAATGCTGAATTAAACAAAAGTGACTTCTAAAGGGGAACAGCTCCAACGGGACAGATGGAGGGAGAACTACCAGGGGTGTAAGTGGGGGGCTAAGGATCTCAGATGGAGAGTGGACTCTTAAATGCCCATCCTGATCCTGTGATTATATCCTTGCCAAGGAAACACCTAGAAACACAGCCATTAGAGAGCACCAGCCAGAAGAGTCCAAAGCACGGTAGGCAGAGAATCCCCATGGATTGCTGGACTCAAATCTCTGCAGGGAGCTAAAACCTGCATCTATGCTACCTTTGATACCTTGACCTCTCTCTGGAAACTCAGGAAAGTAAGGTATTCCTTCTTCCTCCTCTACGCCATTTTTGACTCATCTTTGAGAAAAATATCTAAAATTCAGAGCCACGAGGTGTTCAATGCAACTGCCAGATCGTATGGCTGCGCTTACTGCCTTCCTCAGCCTCCCTTTGGCATTTATTCCCAACTCCAGTCCCCAGAACAAATCCAGGGCTTTCAGTGGGGCAGCAAAGCCCCCAGCATTTCCCTGCCCTTCAGAAAGGATGGCTGCCTTAAGAAAAAATCAGCTCACTAGGGAGTTGCATCCTCTCCAGAAGTGGGATTCCCACCCGTCCCGAGGCCCTGGCAGCCAGAAAGGCTCAAGGCCATGTCAGCAGCAGCTTATATGGATCCAGGAACGTCACTCACTTCCTGCCCAATAGCTCACATCCCTTCAGGGCTAGAAATAGGAACCTTCTGTCCAGGACGGACAGGCACCGCAAGGCTTTTATGCATAAAGGACTACACAAGGTGATTCTGTTTATTCACTTTAATTGTCAGCCTTCCCTGAGTCCTGCCCCAGTGAGCCCATGGGAACTCAGCCAACTACCCTCTCATCTTCTCCTGAAGCCAACAAAAACTTCAGACTTTAATGTGCATCCCTCACCCTGTAAGCTGACCTCTCTGGTTATTTATTTCTTTTTGTTTAATGCGCTCAGCTCTGTGTGCTGGATCAGACGATCAATGTTCTGCTCTTGGTGGGGCATGCAAGGGGACACGTCCCTTAGATGGCAGGGACATAGTCCCAGGGCAGAGCTGCTGCATGGGCTGCAGGGTTCTACAAAAAAACACATGCTGTAACATCCAAATCCATACCTTGGCTTTTTCTCCCCTGCCTTTATGCAATTAATTTTTAGTAGAAACCTGTCTTGGTTATTAGGAAATGTAATTTCAAAGAAAAATACAAGAAAAGGCTGTCGACTGCCAACCAGCCTCAATTCTGAGTATTTTATAAGGATACAAGCAGGACAAACAGCTAGTGTCTTTGTATCTGCTTTATTGCAGCTCTGAAAAAGAGCTGATTCTGGAGAAGTGCCTCTGATGAACGACAATTGGTACTAATAGCAGCCACACAGTCCCAAATGCTGGCGCTTAAATTGCAGCTTCTAAGCTCCAATATTAACAGTCATGAAGGCAAGAGGGAAGACAGACATTCACGCTTGTGAGGCTAGTCTTAGGCTAGCCCAAACACTTAAATATATTTTAAAATGAAGAAGTGGTTACCAACAAATCATTGGTGCAAATAACTTACCCGGGCTTATTTCTATCTTGGAAAGATCAGGCTCACATCAAGTACACTGAAAAATGCTACAGGGAACCTGTGGGTCTGTTTGTGGGGGGGACATCCAAGCACACTTGTGCCCTTCCTAATCCTTTTAAAAGGAAGAGCAACGACACCTCTGTAGGTTTCCCACAGCCCTCCTACCTCAGCAGCACCACACTGACAGCCAGAGAGGTGTGGGCTGAGCACATTCAGACGTGCTGCCCTGTCCTCCATCCCCACGTTTAGTGCATACACTAATTTGGAGAAGGACTGGCCTGGGAAAGTTTTTGAAGTCCATTTTGCTAACTGACCTGCCAGACCCCAGTAACTCTTGTGCTGAGACGTTTTCCCAGTCATTTCTCATTTTCCCCAGGCCCTTGCCCCTCTCATATCTATATGCTGGCATCAGGGACAACTCTTGCTATAGGCATCACTAGCAGATCCCAAGGGGAGCTCATCTTAAAAATGGTTTTACACAGTCTTGTTCCCTTCAACTATGCTCCCATTCTTCCCTGCTTCTGTGAACCAAAGCTTCAGCTAACTTCTGTCCTTGCTCACATCCCCTGTGAGCAATCACTGGGTCGGGTCCCATCACTACCCTCCCTGTGGGCCCCTTGGCCAGCACTTTGCTTAAGAGGTTTCTTGGAATATTACAGCCAGAAACCACCAGGGTCTTGTTTCCTTTTTCTCTTTTCTGCCAGGGAAATTGCTTCCCATTTCTTGGCACTTCTTTGCTCACATTGTGCCTCACACAGTTTCAAAAGTATAGAAATAAAGGCAGAAATAAGTGAAGCTGCTGCAAGCACTGAGGGGATGGCTCGGTGTCACTGTATTCAAAATGGTCCTGAGTGGCCTCATTTCAAGGAAAAGATGTTGCTGAACTTTTGGAAGGCTGAAGTTACACAGCACACTCCATTGGCACTCAGATGCCCTAAGCTTATTCCTGTCTCCATCACCTACTCCCCTCTCTGGACATGGCCAGGCATGGCATAACTTCAGACCTTTGAAAAGGGACTTTCTCTTAGACCATACATATTATGCCTGGGGACTTCACATTTTTCATCATTTCAGCTATTATCTGTCCTTTTTAGCTGGAAGAACACTGAAGTCCTTTGGGTACAATCTCCCTTAAGTTTGGGTATCTGTTCCTAGACCTTCACAAAGAGTGGAAGTTCAAGCAAGGGGAGTTTGCTGGGGGTTGAGAATAGATAAAACACACACTCAAAACTTGAGCTACACAATGTTTCCTCTCCCAGCTCTCCCTTATGTCAGAGTTCAGAGCAGCCCTCAGCAATCTGTACCTACTTTTTGTGACGACACCTTCCAGGTGGATGATATTGGGGTGATCGAACTGCCCCATAATACTTGCTTCTCCCAGGAAATCTCGTCTTTGCTTCTCTGTGTAGCCCACCTTCAGGGTTTTGATAGCCACTGGAAATTCACGTTTTCCTTGCAGTTTCAGCCTCCCGCTGCAGACTTCTCCAAATTCACCTTCAGGAAAAAAAAAAAAAAAAGCCAAAAAGGGATCAGAGCATTCCAAAGGAATGCATGGAACATGCCTGTCTACAGGATACAGCCCATATTTTATAGAAAGCTAATCAAAAATACACAGGCCTGTCCCACGTTCATGAATATGGAAAGCAGAACATCACAGTGATCATCATCTCAAATAGCCAGCAAACCACAAGCAAAATAATTCATAAACAGAAAAAACTAGGAAGCTGCAACTCCTGGACTTTTAGGAAGATAACTAGAACTGAATGAAACACTCCTGGTGATGGATTTTACCCCAAATCCATAGGCGAGCTATTCCAGCATGTAATTTTCCTATATTTAAATAGCTATGCTCTATATTCCATTGGGCTTTTTCTCATTTCATGATGTTTTTCTTTACTAGATGAAAGACTCCTGTCATATCCTATATTACTGCTCTGTGCAGATAGCTGTAAAACACAAACTAGTTGCTTCTTAACCCTCCTCTGGTAAGTTAAATAGATGGAATGCTGTTGGCCTCTCACAGCAACATATATTTTTATAGACTATACACCCTTTCCAATTTTACTACTTTTTTTTTTTTAAAAGTAGCCTAAGTGGATATTTTTCCTGGTGAACAGTAAATTATCTCCAAAAACACAGTGTCAGAGGATGCCAAATATTCCTAACGTTAGATGTAAGACCAAATAAACAGCTTCACTTGAAAGAAAATGGAAACTGATTCTTATAACCAAGGAAGTTAAGTGCTTTGGGCTTTGGTTTGTATTTTTTCTTACTTTTTTTTTTTAATCTCAGATGAGTTCTCATTCTTAATTTTTGCTTCAATACTGACCTTAATAGAGGAGGAGAAAAAAAGTTAAAATGGTGCAAAAGAAACTGAAAATTAAGTGACTCATTTTCCATAGCATCCATAGAAATAACTCATCGTGGGCCAAACTTGACAGTGTTCTGCCATTTTTAGTTCAATCACTGAATTTCAGAACTGCAGGCAATGACAGCTTTGTCCCTGGCTTCTGCTGGAACAAGGGTATGCTCCACATAACACGCCAAGTGCCTAGCAGCACACATATTTCACAGCCCTTCTCTGATTTCTAGCATTAGAAAAGTCATCCCTCCATGCTGCTAAGGGTCATGAAACACATTTCCATACCAGCTCCAATAACTCTCTCGATGGTTATGCACGAAGCTTCTATTTCCTTGGCAAACTCGTGGACGGCTTGATTAGGGTCCTCGTAGGTGTGGGGGTCAATGTAGGTTCTAACTCCAGGCAGTTTAACTGTGAACACAAATTACAGCATTAACAGCACGGGCTGTGACAGACAAGGATAATGCCTATTCCTGTCCCTTGCCGGAAGACACAGCAGCAGGGAAATCTATTTCTCCTGCAAAAAAAAAAAGAATAGATAATGCTTTTTGAATGCTCTGTGCTCTGAAACACCATGCAAGCAAGTATTCTCCGAAAATAACATTTAGTTTGTGTGTGGCACACGTCTTCATCCTGTTTAGAAGAACACATGGCAGTGCTCAGCTGGAAGGACAAGCAGCTAAAAAATCCTCTCAGTGCTGCATAACAGGCTGGCCCGGGGCCTGGTGCAAACGGGTGGCGTCAGACCTCGTTTCAGGGCTGGGAATCGTTATAGAGTGCCTGGGTGACCTTGGGCAGGCAGCTCTGTCTTTGCACGCTGCGGTGCCTCATCTGTAATTCTTCCCCACTGCAAAGGTTTATAGAGGCTTTGAGGTATCTGACAGCGCTGGGATGAGCCTTGTCAGGCAGACACAGCCCAAATAAGCAGCCCTCCTGCAGAAAGGGTACACCGGGAAGAGGAGTACCGAAATGCAAAATGCTGAGGAACAACTCACAAAGCAAGTCAGAAGGATGGTGGTTAATGGAGAGCTGCAATAAATTGTGCCCTACCAGTCTCATATTAGCTAATCAATCAGGCACATTATTTCAGATGGAGCTACTGAGATTTAAATGAACAAAATATTTGCAGTACAAAGCCTGTGGGTTGTAACAGTATAAATATAATCAATATCAGGCATTTTCTCCAGGACTCAAGGAAAAAAAGTATTTTCATTATCTGTATTATAAGTTTGTTTTGACAATCATTAAGGCTACTCACATGAAGAACTGCTCATCAGTCTAATAAGACAGCTACATTACACTGTGGCTCTTAATTGATTTGCTTCCTGCTGCCTTCATTACATAACACTAATGGAAATTTGACTTTTGCTCAAGATGCATTTGCCTTTTCCACCCCAAAAGGCAGTTTGCTATTACACATCCCGAGATCCCACAACACTTTATGAAGGAAAGCTTTTCAAAGACTGTCTTCGGGTGTACAGTAAGACTGGTAGTAACCGTGATACGTACGATTTAGCATCACCATAAAGGTCTACATATTCAGATCAGCTTACAGGTGTTAACACGGCATTTCTGAAAGCTTACTGGGAGCAAGAAGTACATATTAATTCCTCACACCTCTGCACAGGCATCCAAGGGCAAAGAGTAGCTATGGGCTTGGTCCTCATGGCTGGCTGGGATGGACCAAAGGTTTAAAAAAACAGGTATTCTGGACAAACACATCCAAACCACAGTATGTAAGCTGTTACATGCCTGGCAGGCAAAATTAAGAGCATCTTGAGTCACAGTGTATACCCCAGCACAGTGAAACAAAACAAACTTGTTCGCTGGGCAGATCCACTGCAAACAGGGACCCACTTCGCTCCATCCTGGAAAAAAATGTGCAGGCATGAATAACTGGGCAGGTGTAAGGACTGTTCAGACACTTACACCTGCACTCAGGTCTCTGTGGGGCTTGGAGCAGGGGCAGATAGGGACTTGCTGAATAATAGAATTAATTGAATTCTTTTGTGAATTACCAGGAAAATGGTTTCTTAAAAAAAAAAAAAAAAAAAAAAAAAAAAAAGCTCCTCTCACTTGTATTTCTCATTACCAGAGAGAATCAAACCCACACATATACATGTTCAATCTTTACTCACTGTGGCCATTATGAAAATGCATCTTTTCTTCTTCTGGATCTTGTTTAGCCTTGCTATAACCACATCGCCTGGAAAAAACAAAAGAAGAACACTTTTGTCTCTGGTATAACAGGGCCCCCCTCATTACCTCAGTCATGCAAGGCACAAAAACCCAGAACAGCGATGAATCCGACCTCTCAAGTGGCCGTATCACTGCTGTCCCAGTTTTAGCTCATCAAACTACTCGCAATTTCCCTAACGGGATTCAGGGCCCAAGGCCCACTGCTTTTCAATTGGACTTGTGCGTCCAAATCCCACCGATGCTTCTGAAAACTCCACTCTACCGTACATTTAATTTAGCTATTATTAAGAAGAAAAAAGCAAGAACAGGAAGGACAATGGAAGGGGAATGGGATGAAACGTTAGAGTTGCAGAAGTGAGAGCTCCTGAACCTCAGAGCCAAGACCCCAGCTTTTGCAGGTGCCATCTCGTTTGTGTTGCATGGTCCTTTTACCCACTGGGCATTTGCACGGAACTTTATATTCAGGTATTTGTGAAAACAGCCTTGTGCCAACATTAGCATCTTATACACATGCAAAATGATGGTGTAAAAACAAAAACAAAAACAAAAACAAACTCTTGGCTCACTGCCTTCAAGGGTCTCCTACCTACATTTTCTCTGATTGGGTTTTCTGCATGTCTCCTGCCTTATCGGGAGGAGCTACCCTTCATGCAATCCCCTCTGACCAGCAGCAATAAGGATGGAAGAAAGCACACAGTCACTGCCTGACCCATCTTATTCCCATGTTAGTGTCAGGCAGTGCATAGACACTGCTGAATCCCGTGATGGAGCTGCAAACACAGCCACGTGGGAGTCACAGGTCTGCCAGGGAATCCTCCTGTTAGCCTGTGGCTGCTCTTCCCTGACTCAGCCCCCAGCCTTCTCACTGGGTCTTTGGGAAATGGCATCACATTAGCACCAAGTGGCTGCGTTGGTGGCCTTTCTGAGACCTGCTTCACTCCAATAACCACTTAGGAAGCTACTGGGTAACCGCACAGGCAAGGACAATCGCTACGTACACACACACACACACACATATTTTGAAATATGGGATGAGGTATGTAGGATGCACATATATCTGCCAGTCTTTCCAAGGACCCAATATGATAACCAGATAGAGGAACTGAGTCATCCTTCAATCAGACCACGTGGACATGAGACATAGGAACGTTGTTTGGAAGAGTGAAAAGCCTGCCAGCAATGCCCGCAAGGCAGTCAGTGTGCAGCTGCACTGCCAGGTGTCACACCTCTGACAGAGAGCCCCAGGTTACCATTTAAAGCTGAGAAACTTGGGAGTCTTCTCTTCCATTACTCAGGATTTTGGGACGGGGGGAGGCACGTGCTCCAGCACAACTTGCAGCAAGGAAGAGCGTACGATTAGCAGAAACAAAACTGCAATTAGGAGGACGCAGTAATAGGCATCTGCATGAAACATGCCCTCAGCGGGAAGTCCTATTACCACGAACTGCTGTCTGCCTGGTTGCAAGGGGCCAAGCAGCCTTTCAGCTACAGGATTTTGGCACTGGCTTTGAGAAATGACCGTGATTAAAACCAAAAGGCCAACAACAGGACGTGGGCACTGCCGCTGAGCTGGCCCTGGCAGGACCAGACCCCACGGGGCTGAGGTCCTGGGGTTAGTGCCAGCTTACCTCTAGCAGGAGGGGAGACGTGTGCCAAGGTGAGAGGAGAAAAACCAGACTGCGGCGGTTGTGCAAGCACGGGGGAACGGGTCGATACGAGGTGCAGAAAAGACAGGGGGAGGCTGACAAGCAATCCAGGGGCACAGGCAGAAAGATGAGAGGGCCAACACATGGATCGTGCTCGGTAAAAACAGCCAGGCCGTCCATGCAGGGCATGACTTCAGCAGCAGGGACAGAACCACAACCAAGCAGCGAGCTTCACATTCCGGATGCAAAACTGATGACAGCAGCGAGGAACAGCCTGGAGACACAGCCCAGTTAGCCCCACTTTGGTGCTCACAGCGGGGCTCGTCTCCTTGCTCTTCTAGGGGTCCTGCCTAATGAGCTCCAATCTAAGCAGTGGCTGTATGCAGAGAACCCCCCAGTACGGGTCATTTCAAAGAGCATTTTGGTTTTTACAATCCCTGGGTGAAAATGGATCCTCCTCCTTCACCATAACGTCTGCCCCTGGAAGTGTAAAAAGTAAAGATCCGAGTCTCAGCATCAGTTCCCACTTCTGGCAACCCCCATTTTGGATTCTGTGAGTTGCCAGAAGTTCCACCAGTCTCCTGCAGAAGTCATTTTCTGCACTGGGGTGTGGGCACGAAAGGGGTTTCAAGGTGTATATTCAAAAAGTCAATTTCCCTCTTAAAAACACACAGAGGTTTCAATTCATCATTGTCCTACCAAAAGCATGTTAAAATTTCTCCTGCTTGCCCTTTAAAGCATATGCCCTTATCTCTTTCTCAGGTTTAGAGTGCTTCACCCATAAATGCATTTTTCTAACATGACCCTTTTTACTAACCGCATCTCCCGATGATTTAACCATCAAGAGGGAGGAGAAGGAGACAGAGAACACACGGCCGCCGGCGTGCAGTGCTCTAGGCGTACCTTCATGCCAAGCAGTTAGCGTTTTACTGTGCGGCCATGCACTCAGAAGTCCCATGCAAACAAGTTGCCTCGGCTGTGCCCTCTCTAGAGCCGCGTAACACATACAGCAGCACATCACATCATCATACAAAACCTAGCTCTGGAACCCCAGAGCATCATTGCAACAAACCTCAGCAGGATCCGCCAAAGCGAAACTGCAGCTGATGGAATACAACCAAAGACAGAATGGGGCATCGATAACAAAGCTTTCTGCACGACCTGCCCATTGCTACCATTTGTGCCCTTTACACACTTAATTTTTTAAGCTACCAGAGAACCCGGCCATGCATGTGCTGGCTGCGGCTACATCACACTTCCGTTCTGGGCCTTCAGCTCTTTCAGATACCACAAACTAAAGATTTTTTTTTCCACCTAAGTAAATCGCAGAAAAATCTGCTATTTCACGTTAAGAGTCCTGATTCAGTATGGGAATCTAACCAGCAGATAAAATCACCTAAATGATCTGGTTTTGCAATACAGCTTTTTGAAAAATCTCCCAGTTGTTTGGGAAAATAATCCATTTCTGCACGTGCCTTTGCTCTTAATGCTTCCTGGAGAAGCTGCAAATCTGAAGTCTCCTGATGGAAGATCCATTCTCCCATTTACTGACACTGTACAAAACAGATTTCCCGTATCATTTCTGTACCGCATACAGCAAAAGTATAAAGATCCTGATGCTCTCTGTCTCCCACTGAGCTGGAGACTCTCAGCCAAAGAGTTAATGTAATTCAGCAGCACACCTGAATCTCAACTCTTTACTCCTGGTGTGGATTTGTCCCAGTTTCTGTATCTAGAAAGCAGATGTCTTCCTTGCACAGCTCTGTGTTTTCCAAAAAAAAAAAAAAACTATCAGAGGAAAAACGTGAGACTTTAAATATTCTTAAAGCGTCATGTCTTATTTAAAAACTACTTGCAGATTGGCAGGTAGCTCATAAAATATTTATGGAGCAGATTATAAAAGTGAACTTGTAAAATGATTCCTATATAGCTTTATAAAATATAAAGTGGACAGGTAGAAAGATGAAGGATCCAGCTGGGTAACCAGTGCCCACTGCCTCGCACAGCAGAAGCCAACTCATGGAGAAAAATCCTTCCAGCATCAAGAAACGAGGCAGGAAGATGCTTGCTCTCCCTGGAGATATCTGCATCTGACCCAGTGCTTCAGTGTGCCCTTGCTGGGTGTCCTGTGGAACTTCAGCTGCCTGGGGCAACCCCCAAAGCCACACAATGCCAAAGGGAAGGAGTTTCCAAGTCCCTAGCTGGGGCCAACACAACCGATGCAGGACACACTCAGGGGACTGGCTCTAAAAGCGGCTGGACCGTGGACATCCAAGTCCTAGGCAATGATGTAGCAGAGTGTTTATACACCTTTTTACAGCAAAACGTCAAAGCATTTCAGCACGTGGCCAAAACATTACTGAAACATGGGGACAGCATTCAGAAGTCCCCAGTGAGGAAAGGGACTTCACCTTGCTGGGCGCAGCCGGTACCATAAAGCAGGTTGTACCCTGAAGCAGCAATCTCCTGTCCCCATCCCGCAGAGATCTCTATGCATGTATCTTAAATCTTCAGTATGAGATAAATGACCTCGGTGCACTTCTCTGAAATGCAAACCCCCACTTGCTTTTCAGGGGTCAGACCTTCACTCAGAAGCACATCTCGTACTACAAATCAGTGTTGAGGAGTACACCCGACCCACCTCGAGCTGTCATTTTACAGGAGTTTTGCAAGGACCACGGGGTTGTTGTTTACAAGGGCTTAGTGCTCACTTCAGGCTATTTACTCTAAGATGTTAAAGCAATAAGGCTGCATACGTGTTGCAGGGCAGGACTGCATTCCGCCCAGAGGAACAAACAAACAGGGCTTTGTCCATCTGGCCAAGATCCCGTCTTCTCTGCTTCTGTGTGGAGACAACAACTTGTACAGCAAATAGTTTTACCCTGGATAAATGATGCTGAAACTGAGAGCCAGAGGCAAAAGCCTTCCTCTAGTGACATCGGTCCACGTCCAGTGTTCACCTTTGCTGCTTGCAATCCTTGAATATATTTAGCACCACAAACCCAGGGCATACTCAAGGGACTGCTACAAAATGAAGATAAGATCCCGAGGTGACAAGCTAAGACCTTCGGCTCAGGTGAAAGACACTCTGGATGGCTGGCCCAAGGGGAACAAGGGCAGGTTCCCTTCCCAAGGGCTGCAGGCTCGCCACCTTCACAGCTGTTTTCCCAGGCACCGCCATGTCCCTCCGCAGTGTGCAACTCTGCAGCTGACCTCCGATTAACTTGGATGCCTTACAAAGGGAGTTTCAAAAATTCCAGCAGCGGTATTTTTAGCTTTTCGTCGTTCCCTGCCTGTGCACTGAATGACTCCCTGCTTGCCTAAATCACCACCAGAACAATTAAAAGTAATTTAAACAAGATACCATTTCCCCTTCTTGCAGGAAGCTCCCTCTGAAGTGATGTCCATAAATCTTTTTAAAGAGCTTGTCATGCCTTCCTATAGCACAGCTGATGGCGTCCGTGCCTTGAAGTCCCTTTTCCCGTTTCCCCTCCCAGAACAGCAGCTTGTCACCACGTTATTCTCTTCACAGCCGAGGAGGAAACTTGCGGAGGATGTTTTCCAGGTCAGCCAACTTCTCCTTGCACACCTCTCTCTTCGTAACTGCTCAGTTAATTACTGTTCTGTGTGCACTCGGCTCCCCTGAGCTGGCACCTCTGGTAATGTTTCCATTGCTGCCACCCTCTTCTCGGGGTCCTACCTGAGGAAATCTGAAGCCCGAATCCCACAGAGGGGCTGCTGGTGTGCCCAATCGATGCCAAACGTGTCTTGCAGAAATGCATACCAAAACAGCATTTTGCAGCCAAACATTTCAAGCTGAGCAACCCAGCTTGCTAATGCTGCTCTTAAGCACTCAGGATTCAAGAAAACCTATTTAAAAATACCCCAAAATACTGCAGTAGAGGACAGATAAACGGTCCATCTTGGTGAGAGCCGTGCTCCGCAGCTAGAAACCAGCATCCCCCCCAAAAAGGCAGCAGAAGAGCTCCACGCATCTCACCTAGCTACGCTGCAAAGCCTTCAGAGTTTAAAACATGAGTGGGACATCTCGGTGCTCCTACCGTCTCAAGCAGGTATTTGAGGGGGAGGTTTCACAAGGCTGCAAGCAAGCTTGGAAAGATCTCTGCCTGCACGGGTTACAGCTGACTCAGAGACCTAAAACAGATTCCCTTCCAGGGAAGCAACACAACCTGCATCCAGTCATACCAACAGGAGTTGGAATCACCCTTCCTTCTATTAATTGGCAAGGAGAGGAGAGTACAGAAGGGCAGAAAATGGTGAGACAGCCTGGCAGGAGACGGTGGCAGGACGTGGCAGCATGCAGCACAGACACCCAGCTCCCGACGCCCGCAAAGATATGCCCAACGCATATCCTTGCAAACAGCAGCATGTCATTGGCAGCAGTGACATTTGGTTCATTTTTTGACATGCACGTTACATGCCATCAAATGCCACAACCTTTAAACACCCGCCTGCCCTCCACCCTTTTTAGGGGGACAAATCCACCCGCGCCCCAATTTCAGTGACAGGAAGCAGAATTTGACGAAGCGCCCAGCACACGTGGTGTTCGGCTTTGCTATGCCACGTAACATCTCCAGCATGTTGTCTGGATCAATCGAGGCATAACGTATGGGGTTTTTCCTCTGGGAACCCTGCTCTTACTGGAAGAACACTGCCTGGGGTCAGGCTATTTGCAGTTGTTGAGATAGCCAAGCTGGTCGCAGGGGACGGGTTTGCAGGGCAGTACAAGAAAGGGAGAGGCAGACTGTGCACGGAAAACATGGAGGGAGGACACGAAAAGGAGCCAGAGCAGGTGGGAACACTGACCATGTTAGGCTCGGATAGGCAACAGCACGCAGAGAAGAAGCCCACCCACAGCCATGATCGCAGCAACTGAAAAGCAAACAAAAAGGCCCAGAATAAGGAATAATCCCACTGCCCTGGCAATGCGCAAATACATTCGCAACAGTTTTATATGCACTTCTTCCCTTTTGTTTTAATAACTGTGTGGTTCTCAGCACCCTGGGCTGCAAGAATTTCATGTCATGGGCTACTGTTGGGAACAATGTCTTGGAGAGATTAGAGACATCCTGGCCCTGCAAAGCAATTAACTGTGTGCTTCCCGTACCTACATGCCACCAGTTAGGGTTAAGGGGGCCACCCATGTGCTTAAACTTAAGCACCTGCCTTGGAGCAGGCAAAGTGACTTTTTCCACAAGCCATGTGTGCAGTACTGTCACTGCCACCTTTAAAAAAAACATGCTGGATGACACAAGCCCTGCTTCTGCAGAACCCCTCACATGTACTCACGCAGTCCTCACACCAGCGGAGCTTTGCACGTGTGTTACACATCTGCAGGAGCAGAGCCTTACGAGCTGCATGAGAGCAGACAGTCTAATTCAACCCAAAACGTGGCGAGCTGAAAGGCACCGTGTATACCCCCAACTTGCTCCGGAGGCTGCTGAGCTTTTACTCTATCCGATCAGAGTACCTCTTCACCTGGCATCAACCTGTCACCTGAGGCTGGCTGTACCTCGGTAACTGCCCTTTAGCCTCGTCAGAGAACTTGCGTGGGTATTCTTCTGTTAGCAAAGCAACTAATTAATTTATCCATAAAAAACATAGGGCAGAAGAAACGGGAAGATCTTAAGTATTTCCTACATGCCCACGTCCCAACAATGTAGACAGATACTCCAGTTAAAGACAGCTGAAGATCTCTCATTATTTCTCCTAAAATCACTGTGTGATCTTCTTGGAAGACACAAAAATAAAAATTGTGCCATTCAGATTTTTTAAAGTATACCCTACAATGCCTAAATGCATAAAAATAGCCCATTTAGACAAAATTAACATTCTGCAACTGCACCACCTTAAATTATGATGCAAAATAACTTCAGGCATGCAATGATTTACAGAATTATATACTGGATTATGTGCTTTCTTAAATTAGAACTGGTGAAGAATGTCTCTTTAAGCTCCTTTCACATCAGCAAAACAACTTGCAAGCATTTTATAAGCAGCGATGCCAATTTTTATTATTTTTTTAACTGTAATTGACAATATTTGGTATTCTCATAATGCCCCAGCTTGTGGAGTCATACTAATATGGGGGAAGCTCAGCTCTCACTAAATCTCTCCATTGATCCAATTTAGCCCAGGAGGTTCAAGACCCAAAAGCACCCAAACTGACCTAAGCATAATTTATTTTGAGTCAGTTCTGCTGTTTTTTGGGTTCACCCTGACAAGATTTGAGTGCAGGGAACTGGCAGGTCTCTGGAAGATGACTGGGACTGCGATCACTATAACCACTCCCTAATTAGCTTACATTTTAGCCAGGAGCCCTTTTCCCCCTCAGGCATTTTCAAACAGTTGCTGTCACCAGACCTGCCCACACCGCTCAGCATGAAAGTCAAGGTTTCTGAAACAACAGTTCAATTAAGCCGAAGACGTCCTTGCAGCAAAAAGAGCTGACTAGTTTTGGAAACAAAGAAAACTATTCGATCACCTCACCAGAAACAGAGTTGCTCTGAAACAAAACCTGTTCCCAGTGCTGAGCGCAGAGCACTGGAAATCCCACTCTCCATGGATGGAAGAATGCTCAAGTGCAAGGGAAATAGGGCTTGGTGGGGCCTTACTCCTGCATGCCAGCCACCTAACGCTGTGCTATGTCACTTAGGGTCAAAATAGTCAAAAAGCATAACGTGAGGTAAAATCAAAAGCTGTTAGAAACAAACTAAACTGGTTCAACTAGCAAAAACATGAGGTGAGCCTGTGAGGGCTTGTGTCTTGGCTCCCAGAGATACTCAGGAGTCCCCGCATCTGCTGAAGGTTAATAGATGGCAGTTCCACGTAAGGGTGGAGATTACTGGGAGAACACCTCCAGTTAAAGCCCCCTGGCTGTGAAAGAATGAGAGTCTGAGGCGGCAGCATCTCCAAAAGCCAGGCCAGCTTTGGAAGGAGGTGTGACTTCTGCTCTGAGTCCTGCTTCCAGGGGAAGGGCTGCAGATGGTGGGAGACGAGGCAGGGAGGCCTGGAGCTGCAGCAGGGCCTCCCACAACTCTGTGGTGAGAGCTGGGCCTGCCAGTGCTGCCCAGCTTCTTGGCTCGACCACGGCACCGTTTGCAGTTATCTTGGACGAGCAAAGCTAACAGACCTCAGGTCCTCACGAAAGTGACCCCAGCAATGCCTACGGGGCCTGCAAACCCAACTGCCCAGAGAGCCAACTTTAATAAACCTGTGCTAGGAGTACTTAACACCCTTGGCACTGTTTCAAACCTCGGACTATATGCTTGGTTAATGAAATATATATATATCTGATGGGCCCCGACAACTGCGCCTTCAGTCAATGTAATTAATTTACCAGGGGGCTGCGGATGACCCAGACAGCATTTGGAATTAAAATGAATTCCTAGCAGCTAGATGCATCTCGGCGAGACTGTGCTGTGTGTAGCTTTGGCTTTTAAGAGTTATAAGTTGAAGACTTGGAGTCATGATAAATGAAAGCCTCATCCGTTGCTTTTAATAAGCTGCTCTAATGGGCTGTTCTTTAGAGGCTTGTGATTACAGCCTGCAATACTTGAGGGTTTCTGGGAAGATTTTTCTAATCTTTTGCACAGCCTGGAGCGATGACAAGGATTGTTCCCTGCATCGCTGGGTCAGAAAGCCAGCACTGCACCAAGCACCTCCAGACTCAGCATGCTTACTTCAAATGTCAGAGGGGCAGAAGTATGTACCGTCAGCTCCTAGGAACATATTTCTACAGTAAGGAACTGCTAGGAATATATGTTTTCTGTAACTGAGAAGGCAAAAGCCCAAGGAGATGATACGTTTGCAATCACTATAGTGAAGGAGAGCAAGTACTTCCCAGGAAAGAAATGGCACCTGGAAGCATCCCTTGCGTTGCACTCTGCTATGTCTAAGCCAGGAGGAAGTACAGACGGCCTCTTATCTGGAAAATGGATTATGTGCCCCAACATGGTAGGTCTTCAAGGAGAGGTCATGCTTCCTATTTCTACCATCCAAAGCAGGGTGAAATATTCACCTGTTCAGAAGTGCAGGGGGACAAGAGCCTGGTTTTCTTTTCTTCATCCTCTGCCAACTCCACAGCCAAGAGAAGACTGTAAAACCCCACTTTAAAACACCAGTGCAGCAGCAGCCTGGAGCTGCTACCACTTAAGTGAAACTCAGCTTGATTTTCAGCTTGAAAGGCACCCCAGTTCTCTTGTCCAAGTTGACAAAAAACTTGCACAATGCCATCAAATGCATCATCTGCATGAGGATGAGGAGCTTTTGTCACTAACTGCTTTACTCTCCCCCTCATTTCCCCTGCTCAGACAAAGCTTACGCCAGCCACTTATCTGTTCATAGTGCTCCTTTTGTCTCATTCCTTTGGCTGCTGCTGGAATAATTCAGAAATTCTTGGAGCTTAATTACAGACTTGGTCAAATCTCACCTCCTGTCCAAGCCAAAGTCATCGGAAAGCAGATTAGTCTGGGTCCCTAAACCCTCCTCTAAACTGCAGCAACTCAAACTGGCTTGCTCTGTGTTTGTATCAAAGTATTAAGCCCAGAAATGTTCAGAATAAAAAAGATAAAAAGGTTCTGGAGCAGGTAAAGTGGCTGAGCTGACCTAGGTAGCCTGGAGGCAGGACAACAGATGTAGGGACTGGGCAGATCTCCACACCAGCTTTGGCATCACCCTGTGGAGAAGGGGAAGGGATCAGAGCACTTCTTTTTCAGAGATGGATGCTGTGTAACAATGCTGCTGACACTCCTCTCTCCTGGAAAGTGTACAGCTAAAGAGCAAAGAGCCTGTTAACACAATGAGGATAGGAAAAATGTTGACCTGAACACAGGCAGCACCAGACCCTGCCTGTTCTTGGTGGATGGGAAGCTTAACTTGGCAGAGCACTAGCTTCTCCAGCCAAATCCTTCCTGTTGGCAGGTGAATCACAGGGGATATTTGGCAACAGGCACTATCAATAAAATGGCTATAGATCATGGGAGACAATGTCCTGTAGGAAGAAGGAAGAACAGGCAGGAATATAGAGATAACAATCCTTTAAAAAGCCACAACTAACAAAAATTGTGACTCATGCTGGAAAAATTCTCTCCATGAAAAATGTTATCTACAAACCATCTCCCATTTCCTACGGAAATATTGAAAAATTGAACTATTTTAAGCCCTGCCACATCTTGGAAGAAGATGGGGGGGCTGTGGAAAAATTCCTGCAATTTAGACCTTCCACACCACAGACAGCACACCTTCCTCATCCCCCCCCAATCCTCTCAACCTCTCTGAAAGTCACTTTTTAACAAGATGCACATATTTGTGGCCAGAAACCAGCCCTCTGCCACCACAGGGGCTGACATTTAAAAGTCTAAATCAGCTAAGGTCAAGGATGGATACTCTGGTGCAGAAGCTTCTAATTGCCAATGCCCCAGTGGGAAGATTTGTCTTTGCTTTGTCTTTCGAAAGGCTGCTTTCTTGCCAGGAGAGCCTTTCTATGGATGTGCAAACCAGGGTGAGGGGCAGTTTCCACTACTTCAAATATTTTTTCCTGAAGTTCTATAAAAACTTCCATCCGGTTCCTTGGAAGACCACTTTAGACTGAAAAGTCACCCATAATGGGTAGCTGGCTATAAATGCAGATACGCAGCATACTTAGTTATTTTGAGCAGCTTTTGCAAACATGCTCAGCATTGACCTAAAAGTGTTCCCATTTTACTCTCTAAAAGCCCATTACTTTGGTTAATGCTACAAAACTCTAATGCCTGGGGGACCACAGGGAACGGCAGTCTCTTAACATTCACCTTTAGACCCCTTCAGTTTTGGAAACAAGGCTTGAAGCACAACACCGTGCAAACTGCTCTGGAGCTGTCGATCTCCTTCACAGGCCGATGGAAACCTGCTTTGGCTGGGCTGCACCCAGCCTCCTCCTAAGTCCAGAGAAATCAGGGGCTGGTACTACAGCAACGGATGCGCCACCTTCTTCCCCTTGTAAGATGTAGTGCACAGATCTTTGCTGGTGGCACTGTCTGACACTTTGAAACAGAAGTCTGATTATTTTAGATTAATATATACTTCAATTAGGAGCAACAACGCAAGCGGCAACTAATTCAAGCACTGCGAGGAAAGCAAAATTTAGCTTTGCTCTATCTATAAAATGCATTGTGCTTTTGAGAAGAACGCATAATCCTAAGAAAACAAAGATGCTAACTCCACATTCTTTAATTCAATGCTTGCATCTGGTTTAATAATAGATTTGCAATCCACTTTTCTTTTTCTCTCAGACAAGTACAGTCTGATTTAGTGAATCTCCTTGATTTGTAATCCTGATTGTTATATAATTAATACGCCCTTGATACAGAGAGCAGGAGGCTTTAACAGTTACCAGCTATTTTGCTTAGCAGCATTTATGACCTTGGTCAGAGGACGCATTATTTACAGGAAGAGTTTTCTTGAGCATCTGCAAGTAAATCAGCTCTGAAATGCAGCTTAATTGTTTAGGGCAAAGCGCATTCAGTTTCAAATTCCCAGGAACCTCCAGCTTCAGAAACAAAGAGCGTTTCCACAGATGGACGCTGGCTGGTGGAAATGCCACTGTGACTAACGTTCAGCTGACCTTTGGTTTGGGGCCAGCTGCCAACGGGAAATGCCAAGCTGTTATTTACATCCGTTCAAAAGAGGCGAGAGACTGCAGAGATACTTGAAAGCAGAAAAGGAAGAGGTGTGGAAACTTCTGCCTCCAGGGACCCAGCAGAAAATAAAAAGCCCGCAGAGCCAGCGGACTCCCGAGTCCTACATTAAGAAATAACTTTCTGAGCTGCCAGCATTGGGAGGACCCCCTCCTCACTGCAGGGCTGCTCAAGCTCCTGCTCTGTTTTTCCCGTTTCCCCAGTGCTCTCAGTGCCCTGCCTCCTGACATGCTTGCTTTTGCCCAGCACGTAGGAGAAGAGGCACAAAGAGATGCCACACAGTACCTCAGGAAGCAATACCCTAATTCTGAGGCACCCAGGGACTCCCAGCATGAAGCCAGAGCTGAGGTGCCCATTTACAGGAACTGTCCAGGCTGTGCCCTCACTGCTGCAGCCTGAGAGGATTTCTTGTGTAGCTTTGCTGCTGGACAGTACCTGTCCTCCTACATTATTCAGAGAGAAGAGCTTGGACCTGGCACAGCTTACTCGGCATGGAAAGCCATGGTGATTCCAGCTGGAGCAAATCCTGGAATTCAAAACGTCTGTTTTATTAAAATAATTACAGGAAAGAAACAGAAAAGGAAATTTAACTCCCTAGTACCACGTGTTGGAACACACAACCTCTCCGAAGATACAGAAAAGTCTTCCAGAAACAGAAACAGGTTAACAACCTCAGAAAGGGATTATCCTCTGACTTGGAACGCATTTATCATCCCTGCAATGTCACAGCATGAGAGTCGCTCCATGAATTGTCTTGAAACCGCATCCAAGGTGAAACAGCATGACTGACACGTTTCACTGGCATTTCTGCTTCTTCCAAACAGGAGCAATTTTTTTTTGTTTTGCTTTGTTTAATTTCAGATTGGCTGTCAGCTTTCTGAGGTTTATTTTTCTGTTCTGAAGAGTCACTCAACAGAGGAGATGGGCTTTAAAATTCACAGGAACTCCAAGTGGCCAAGAAGCCCTGCAGTTTCGAAGCTAATTCTCTAATAACAGACAAAACCTTGGCACTGGAGACTCCTCCACAGCCTCTGGCTGGGACTGGGTTCCTCCGAGTCTAGGAGAAGGGTTGAGAAGGTGAAAATGGACTACGAGCTCAGCTCCTCTTTTGTTCCCTGGAGACTGTACAACCCATGAGGCCCATGTCAAAGTAGGAAGGAAAGGCAGCTGCTCCAAAGGAAGGTTTATCTTCCTTAACCACTCCTTCATCAGGCTTGTCCTCAGGAAGACCTACCATAAGACTGCTTTGGCCAGTTCTGCATCCAGGTAGCAGAGGGAGCGAACATGGACCAGCTACGTCTTCCAGTCCCTATGCCTGCCCCTTCTACAGCCAGCATGGCACCATGGGGAAGCTCCCAGGAGTCTGCAGCTCCATGCAGGTCCAGGGAGAGAGGTAAGAGTACAAGGTAGGAGGACTAAAGCAGCAGAAGAGGAGGGGATAAAACTCTAGCCAGAGCAGACCAGGGTTTTTATAAACATATCAAGGGATAAAAGGCCAAGAGGAAGCACATCCTGGAAAGCCAATTTGGGCAAGGGACAGAACGCCACAACTAACTAGCACTGCTGAAAAATGGCTCAGGTTCTGCAACTGCTTGCTTGGACCTGGCCACGGTAGGAGCAAAAAGGCCACTTGCAAGGGCATGTCCTCACCAAAGGGACCCTGAGCACTTCTGAAACCTGTGCCGAGGCCAAAGCTACTGGCTGCCACACAACAGCAATTTCTTACAGCTACAGAGGGATGTGCATCCCTCCACTTGCAATTCACAACCACAGACTCCTCCTTGCAGAGGTGCCAGGCTACATCTGCAGCTTTTCTACAGTCACACTTGCTCCCTCCTGTTTGCATGGATACAAGCACGCATTGAGGCTGACAGAGGCCATGGTCTACATCCCTCCCTCTGTTCAGCTGGAGCAGGGGTTTGACTCAAACCCTCCAGGTTTTAAGGAGAGACTTGAATTCCAGCCTACAGTGTCTGCAGCCACGTTTTTTTGACTACAGCTTTCCTGGAGCCACTGGTGTGATTGTCGTGTTGCCATTCATCCCCCGTCCAATGCCGCTGCACACTTCTTGCTCAGACGAGAGCATTGACTTTCCTATTTTTAAGCCCAACAAGACTCCCAAAGCAGGTAACAGGAGCTTGCATGGCTGAGTTGGAAGTGTGTGTGTCAGTCTCTGACCTTGAGTGGAGTCTGGCAGCCACTTACCTGTTAAGACAGGAAATAACTGTCCTACGGATGCTTTGTGCCTGGGGACAGAGCTGCTCAGCCTGGCTGGATTTCACCCCGGCGCATTCACAGACAAACACTTCTAACTCCTCTGTGAAATAACACCCTCAGCCAATATGTTTGGTATGAGTGCAGCTACTCTGCAAATATCTTGTAACTATAATTAACGCTTACAACATCTTGTAATTTATAGGCAGCTAGACCCAAGCTCAAGACAGACCTGTGCCATGCAAGCAAGGCTCAGAGGTACCTCATAAGTATAAATGTTTATTTTGCCTTGAAAACAAATTATCAATAGATGCCATGCTAGCATGGCACTTCAAGTTACTTTGCACGAAGGACAATGAACTATTTGACTGCTGACATTAAAATAAATGTATTGTGCTTTGACAGGTACTTCACTGACTTTGAAGAATACGCGTGTAGTGTATGAAAAACTGCCTCACGTGTTGGCTGCTACACAAATTTAGAGACGCCATACAAACTGATCCTGACATAAGCCAGATTTTCCCCCAATACCACAATTCCTTGTTCACCAACAAGTTCCATCAACTTCCAGTAGAGTTGTCAAAGATTGTATAGCCCAGGCTTTTATCACTTGCCTATGTTTAAGCACATGAGAAGTCAATGGGATTGCTTGATGGTTTGAAGCTGAGTGCTTCCCTCTGTGGGGGGATCTCTCTGCATAATTTACTAGCATGTGGGGAAAACATTAGCATCCTACACGTGAAAAATGAAATCCAGACCTCACCAAACTTAGGGCGTTTGGCCGTTCGGCTGGGATTCTTCTCTTTTTTCTTTACAAGTGTTTTCCTGAAGTCAAGTTTTCTCTGTGAGAAAAGCTCATCACAAAGTCAGAATGCAAACATGTAGGCTTCAGGATATTTTACCTACAACATGTTCTGCTTATTTTTAAAAGAATGTGAAAAGACTCCTGTGAGAATCAAGTCTAACAATCAGGACTGCTCTACACAGAGATGAAAATCACTGGGAAGTGAACTACATCTGTGAGCACACATTTGCAATTCCTGCCTGTCCAAACAGATCAATCAGCCCACCTTCGTGCTGTTTTATAGCACTACTGATTGTCAGCTCTGTTCACACACTGCTATTGCCTAAATCGTGCTAATCAGCTGGTCAGATAAAAGTTATTACAAAAGTTGCAGAAGTGTAAATACACAGCTTCTTTTCTTACCTTCCACTGAGAAGGAAACCGATAACAACAGCCAGCAGAATAACTCCCACTGTTACAGACACAACAATTATAGGAATCTGGCTCTGGTCACTGGATGCAGCTACTGCTGAGATGAGAAACAGAAAATGGAGATTAAGGTTAAAATTACAGTCAGCACTCGCATGGGTCCTTCTTGTGAGGCTGCCAATGAAGTTTCAGTCTTACCAGTTCATTTCTTCTTTTATGGTTTGTGCTTTCCCCCTTTGCTGTCTGTTTCTACTTTGGAAAGGAAATGGGTGGAAAGAAACCAAAACACATGCAAAACCAAGCCAAAAAACAAACTAAATCCCATCTCATCACCGAATTCAGAAATTCAGTGTTAGAGAACTCAGCTTTTGAGTTTGCAGGCTGGAGTTTCTCCTTCCCTGGTCAGCTACATTAGAAATCACACAGATAGAAGACGAAAACCAAATAGAGCAAGTGTTTCTGGAATGCTGTTGCTGCTGTTACTAAATAGGAGATGTGAATAAGATCTGAGACAATTAGCATTACCTGTGCTTCAAGAAGCTATGAACAACTTAAACCCAACTCGCTGTAGCATCTGTATCACATGGCCAGAAAGTGCCTTCCGTAAAATAGGAATCTGCTAAGACACATCCACTGTTTGGTCTTTTTATCTGCTAAGGAAAGCATAACTGTGCTTGCTCATGCCTTGTAAAGATCCCTTCTGACAAAATACTGAAATAAGTCCTGTGATAGAGACGCAGGCAGAAAGGCCAGGAAATCCGTTTGAGAGTCGGGTTTTGCCATGTATTTAGTAAGAGCAGGTGAGTAGATTCCTGCAACCTGAAAAACTGAGATGCTAACAGCACTTGTACCATGCTTATTTGCTTTGCACTTCCAGGGAAGGGAGCCCACCTCTCACTGGGGCTCTGCACACGGGGTTCCCCGAGCAGAACCCAAACCCTCTTACTTCCACTGCCAGCCATTTAGCTGCATGCCACCACCCTGGAGTACAGATCCAGCTTCCTCCCTCAGAAACCTTCTCCTGGGCATATGTGCTGCTGTTGTAGGGGAGAAACCTCATTATAGGTCCTGCTGGGGCTTGGGAGCACCTGCCCTGGCATTGGCCCCACGTGCAACTTCAGCCACTCGACGAAGCAGCAAGGCAGGAATGGATTGTGTGCTGCAGATGGTCTTTAGCTCAACAATTGAAGTAAAGGGGGTCCTCAGCACTGGATTAACTTTACGGAGGCCATAAAATAACTGAATATAGCCCCGTATGAATTGTTAAAAGAAACAAGGAAAGGTGAGACATTAAACATTCATCTACAATAGGTTTCAAGTAGCTCCTCATACAGGAGCTCTCTGGTGCTCGACTGCAAGCAGCACGGGCTCAAGAACAGTAAATGATTTCAGAATGACTGGCCCAATACATTAAATATTTAATGTTAACTGCTCCAAACCCGTGCCATCATCCAGAGATTTTATTAGCCTCACAAATTTATAGAGGCTCCTTAAGATGATGTTTTATTACTTTCTTGACAAAGTAATTAAAAAGAAAAACATTTAAAGGAGAACATTAAGCCATTACTCTGGTGGTTTTCTGCACAGCTCAAAGAATGGGGAAGTATGATGGATCCTGCCATGATCTATGGCAGCACAAGAGCACAAATTTGTAAACCCATCTGGGATCTTGCTGCCATACGAAGGGGGTAACTTGCATTACTGTCCCTTGCCTTGGTGACATGTTCCTGCTCTGTCCCGGGTGATCGGCTGGATTAGCTCACCAACCCAGGAGAAAAAGTTTTTGGCAGAGTCAGAGATGAGCTCTGTGGCTCTTAAAGAGGAGGGCAGCCGCAAGCGGGTAACATCCAAAAGCAGCTCCCACCCAACTAAAAACATCTTTTGAAAAATGCTAATCTGGCTGCATCATAGTGCTTTGCTGAATGGCACAGTACATAAAACAAACCCAAAGTTTCAAAAAAGAGAAAAGTCCGAAACAAGTCCCAGCTTTTTTCACCCCTCCACTTCTCAGGTACAATGCTTAGATCACGCAGCCGTCAGCAATTGTTGTGGCATTTCCTCCAAGCGTACCAAATAGAAATTTACAGGAACCAAAAACAAAACATGATGCTTGGTCTAAACAATTTTGGAGGGTGCGTGCTTGATTCTCACCCCAGTCACTGAAAGGTTTCTGTTTGTGCCTGAATCCAAATTATTTGCTTTGGCTGTCTGAGAGTTTCATATCTGAACTCTGACACAGCACGGGGATTTCAATCTGTGCTTGCTTTCAGTGTGGCTGGTTCTCTGGGATGCAGGAACACAGGAAGGCAGTCGAGAGGCTGGTCACTCTGTCACTCTCCTGGCACTGAGATTTACTTTGTGTAGGGCCTTGGGGGACAAAAATCCCACTTTTTTTAAAGGTCTAAAATGTCAAATGGAACAGCATTTGTGGAAGATACTGAGGCTTACGCCACATTTCGATTCTGCCAAGCATGTAAACATCTGGTTAAATCCTCCTTCAGCCGCAGTGTTATTCCAGCAGACTTAGTCCAAAAGAGTAACAGTTCTCAACTCCTGAACTGAGGACCATGAGGACCATGTAGCACTCCTCTGCCTACACATCAGTTCTTTACCATCAAAGAAGTACCTACTTCTCTGTCTCAAAATGGCTGAGAAGACTGGTAGGCAGGTGCAACTAAGCGACATTAGTGCTGTGAAGTGTTTTAGGATATTACCAAGTGAGGCCCTCAAAAAAACCCCGATTAGCACAGATACTTACACAAGAGGTTTTGAGGAAGTGTTATTTTTTGGACTAGGGCTGTAGGTGATGATGGCACTGGATCAAACGTGCATGTATTTAATATATTTTGTTAATATTCTGGAACACTGTTATTCAAATTACTCTAAACTAGGAACTTTCCAGTGGCAAGCATAAGTTCCCTAGTATAATATAGAGTAATTTTCAGTATAACATGATTTTGTTGCTACTTATAGGACACGATTAATGTTTAACACAATAAGAAATAGATTAAATAGACCATTCTTATTGCATTAATGCTTGCATCGTGATGCAATTTGCACTATATTAGTTTAATCACTGGCTCCACAGTTGCATCTATACTTATATAGCGATTCCTTTAAAAACCTATTACAGCTCCAAAGGTAGCATTCATTGAAATTACAACTAGCAATCCTTTTCTCAAAGAGCTGACGATGGATTTTAAATGGACCGGAGTAACAGTAATCAAAGCATTGATGAATTTATATTTCTAAGGAAAATGTGGAACCAATTGGCTCTTTTCCACAGGACTAAATGGAGCATTTCCACCATAAAGCTTCTCTTCTACCCAAACAGTATAAAAGATTAATAAATTACAGTTGCATAAACTGAAATAGATATCTCAAGTACAATATTTTTGAAGGACATCTTTAGACCTCAGCAAAAAAAAAATCTGGTGATCAGGACAATAGGAATTTCCCCACAGCTGTGCCTGAACCCACGAGAAAGCTCAGCTGGGCCTCTGCATTTCTCTGGAGTTCACCCAGCCTCAGAATCTGCTCCAGTATGCAGACCTGGATGATCGCATTCATTAAAAGAACAAAACAAACCTCAAGCTCCACAAATTTGTAACAGGCCAAGCGAAGGCCTATGCCTGCAGTGCACATTTTTGCCATTTCTGATCTCCAGTTAAATTCCTTTCCTCAAGGCTGTGGCATTGGCAACCAACAGAAGCCGTCTTTCAACTTGACAGTAAGCAAAAGATACAAATGTTGGTTAAGTTCTTCCCCCCACAAAGGGGCACCATTCCAGGAGAAAGAGGCTTTTCCACCAAAAGCTCAGCATCGACTGCAGACGGCCTGTAGAGGTGTGAATGAGGACTCATCCTCTCCCTCCTCCTGCCCTCTGACCCTTCTCCTCCTGGTGCCCTCCTTTGCCTATGTGGAGCACAGTTTGCTGGCATTGCACAGGTGTAGGAAAGGGGGCATCCTCATCTTCCCTCACCCAGTGGCATGACAGCAGCAACCGTTCAACCCTAACAGTTCTCACAAATACAGGATTTTTCTAAGCAGCGAATGCCGTGAATTTCTGGAGCCTCAGCTCCTGGTGCTTCACCTCCTGTCCCACCACGTGAGACGAGGAAGCAAGCACAGATGTGTTAACTTGCCCAGCACACAGACATGATGTGCCTGACGTTCCCTAAGTCAAGAGATGAGGCCAGAAAGAGAGAGCATGAGAGTGACAGAGCTCTCTGCAAAGGTATCGATCCACTGCCTCCTTGCTGGTAACCATTGCAGAGATGTGGACTGACAGTAATTAAAAGGACTTACACATGGGGCTGGTTTCAAACTCGAATCTTCGGCTGAAGCCACCATAGCCAGCAGCTGTCCGGGCTCGGATCTGGAAGACGTACGCTGAGCCTGGTTTCAAGCCATCTGCTGTAATCATCGTCTCTTTGGACTTGATGATGGTGTAGCTCGTCTCCTGGTCCTTTTCCCAACCCCCCCAGAAAACACAGAAAAAAAGGTTCAAACACACAAACACATGAAGAGTGGCTCTCATGGAAGAGACTCTTAATGCCCACACCAAAGTTACCAGGAATGACTGAAATATGCACTTTTGAGGATCTCTTCCCCCCCAAAAAACGCTCTGAAGGTCCTTTCTACAGTACAAAATGATAGAACTGATTTTCACTTGCCCTGCAGCTTTTATAACCAATGGTTCTGTAAGGCATGGAAGAGATCGGAGGTATTTTCCACTGTAGGTGACACCACACGGGGACAAAAATGGCACCTGAAGCAGGCACGGCCTTCCATTGCTCTGGATGTGTACTGCTGTCTTAAAAGGCAGCACAGCTGGCACAGACATAGCTGGAGTGATGGAAATGTTCAAACTACAATCAAAAATCAATCCCAAGGCATAGCAAAATGGAAAATAGTTCCATAGACTCAAAGAGGGATTTTGATTTATACCTAAAATACTTCCATACAATGCAATTAGTCCTAAAAGAGAACACTGTATTATTAATTATACAACTTTATGCTGGCGTTTCCAGAACCACGAATTAGATGTTGGCCAGGAACAGTCAACTAAAACTCTAGGAAGATAACTAATTTTGCAGTGTTCTTCTGAAGCAATGAACTCGAAGAAAATTTGCTGAAATAAATCTTCATTTAAATCAGTTCTAATGCAAAAGAGTTTCAGTTCTTTGATTAAAATTTCACTCAAATGCTTGGTAATTACTCTTAGAATTATTTACTGTAACACATAATCTTGACAAGAGCTCATAAATTAAGGGCTACAAACTGCAAAACTGTTTTTTATTCACCATATCCTCTCAGATCTAAATCATTATGAGGTAAGCAGGAGTTCTTAGCAATTTCTTACTGAGATTTCTGCACAGCCATTAGGATCTGAACAGATTTTTCTTTTTGCTTTCTTATTTAACGGGCAGCTTCCCATAGGTAGTATGCCTGGCTAAGGCCCTGGGAATCTCCAAATGTAGGATAACAGATTTTCTCATTGAAGCTTGTAGCTACGTGAGACTGTATCGGAGGTGTTTATTTCTACCTGCCTTTTTTTTCCTGTTAAGGAGTGATTTCTCTTAAAGGAATGTGATCTGACAAACCTCAATTTTCCAAAACATTTAATATTGTTCATTCTCATCCCCTGGAAATGAACACTGTGAATTTACTGTTATAAAGGGCCCAAACCCAAGAGAATATAAATGACAGTAACAACAAACAAGAAGGATTAAGGATGACATCCCAAATACAACAGAATGAATAGTTAAAAAGCAGTAAGTGAATATTAGTTCACGTCTTTACTTGTATGTCAGCCCAATTAGGTTTTCAATACACTGCTGATTTTGCAAACACTTTAACACTTGAGCTTTCCTACAGAAACCACCAAGTTTCGCTATCAGCCTGAAACAAAGAAATCAAGACAGTAGAAACTCAGACTGGCTGTAGCAACCTCCCCATGAATGACCTGCACTTTAAGAACTATTTAGTGAAGCTACTTGAAAATAATTTTGGACCACAAATACAACATTTTAAAACCTTGTCATTTGTTTGAAAACAAACTAAGCAAAACAAACCATCAGATGGATTTTTTTGCTTTAATTATTTTCTCATTATTAACATTTCTAGAGGTTAGTATCTTCCCAGGCCACTCCAAGGGAAGGATTCAGTGTACCACAACAGCCATTCAAACAAGTTAATAAAAGAATCCATAATTGATTATCTCCAGCAAAAGCATATACTTATGCTTTGTTAGAATCCCACCATTTTGCAATAGCAATGTTTTCATTTCAAGAAATGGTATTAACCTTTTTTTTTCCCCAAAATAACAAATAGAACAGAATAGTTCAGTTGGAAGGGACCTACAAAGATCATCGAATCCAACTGCCTGACCACTTCAGGGCTAACCAAAAATTACAGCATGTCACTGAGGGTGTTATCCAAATGTCTCATCATCCATCTCACTAGAAAGCCTGTTCCACTGTCTGACTATCCTCACGGTGAACAATTTTTTCCTAATTTTTAGTCTGAAGCTCCCCTAGTGCAGCTTGGTGCCATTCCCATGCATCCCAACAACCACGTCAGACTGCACGCAGATCCTGCACTCTTCCTCTAATCCTGGCTCTGGGACCTGGTTCCACTCTTCCTCACCAGCTGGAAAATGAAGGTCATCTCTCCCTGAATCTCCCCATGGGACTCACAGCAGGTCCCCAAGAAAGGGTGGGCCAGTCAGCACTGCCTTGCCCCAAATCTAGGTTGCTGGCAACTCTAGCTGGTTCTCCGCTGTAGGTTTCTAGGCAGAAAGCTGGGAGCTCAGCTCTATTTAAGCCACTCATGCCCCTTCCCAAGTTCCCTCGACTACAGGAAGAAAAAAGTTGATTTTATCCCGATGCAGGAAGTTTCTAAATCTCTTTTCCCTGTCTGCATGGACTGCTGGACGGGGTCGCTCCCAGGGAGGAAGAAAGAAGAGGAGGAGGAGCAAGGATCCAGAGCAGTTGTATGCTGAGTGATTTCACCTAGGTAACAGGCATACCTAATTGAAGATCTTCTCTAAAATAGAAATTCGGGGAAAAAAAAAAAATAGAGAGAGAGAATTGTGACTCAATTTCATTATTTTCTTCTCCCTCTCTCCTTTTTTTTGTTTGTTTCAAAATGAAAAAATAACACCTTACAGTTCCAGTTAAGGCCAGAAATTGCTATTCAGTCGAATCTTGCAGACCTCATTTTTGGAAATCTTAGATCAGTTACATCCTTCACAAGATGTTACTTAGACAAAACGCACTTGTTTCCATTTTCTTTTAAACTGTATTATTTTTTCAGGAAGAGAACAGGTCATCCTTTGAAACAGAGACAGAGACGAACTTTGCAGGAAGCGAGTGTTTCTCATTACATGGAGAGCTTGAGTTGGAAAAGTGAGGCAAGCTTTTAAGAGCCAGGATGCCCTTCTTCACATCAGAACAGACACAATCTGGCTGTGGATCTTTCTCCTCTCCTCATATCAGGGATGCAAAACCAAATTAGGAACTGAAATACCAAGTGCAAGGGACAGCCTGATGCTTCCGGGAGGATGTGGAAGCTTAATCCCCAAGCCATCCTATTTTTAACAAACGAGCATGCTCTACCTCAATGTGATAAGGCTGGAGAGGAATCTGACACTCAGATTTAATGTATTTGCTCAAGAGAAGTGGCACACTAATGGAAAACAACACCCTCATTTCAACTCTTCCTAATCATTTACTGCAAAATCGATGTGACATTGATTTATGCATAAAACTGCTCCATTCCCTTCCACGACTCAGATAAGTATAACTAGAGGAAGAGGACAGTAAAGAGAAGGTACTTGGGATGCTCAGCAATCAGTCCGTCACACCTTTTCAAAATATTTGATTTCGTATTCCAGGATGATGCCGTTGGGTCGATCTGGCTCCTGCCAGGAAAGGGAGATGCTATTTTTAGTTATCTTCCCTTTTTTCACACTACTGACTGGAGAAGGTGCTGCAAGACAAGGAGAAAAACAGAACAGACAAAACCACTGTTAGTAAGATGGCCTGCCCCTTCTGGATTCAAAGTCCCCAACACAATGTGATCCTTAGCTACTGCAGATCAGTGGGGGCTGTTTTCACCAGGGTGGTCCTTGCCCATTTTTAAAAATAAGGAATCATGCTACCTACTGTCTGAATTACAGCAGTAATGATTTCCCCCAGGTTAAGGGCTGAGTCCCTTAAAGGGTTTGTAATGAACGCCAGGGAGCTGCCTCATGCCACTGCTGGCGTTTTGGGAAACCTTGGGATTTCACCATTCATTGATTTACCAAAAACCTGAAACAGCATCTCATCAAACGGCAAGGAGAAATGAGATTGAAGAGGAGGAACTTGCTCTGAACAAAGCCAGGCAGAGGTATAAAGTGGCATGACCCCAGAAAAAGCAGTGGACTCACACAGATTTTCAGCAGCTGAGGATCTGACCAGTATCACCCACCCGTGCAAAGCGCTCACATGAAGAAACGGTGCCCACTTACACCTCCACCTTGTCTTTTCAAGCATTTTTCAAATACATCAACCCCACACCTTGTCTTTTCAAGCAACGTTTCACATGTGGCACGGAGCAGTATTACCACAACAGAATTACGTATCGATTACCTACAGCCTTCCTTTTCCTGCTTTGCAGGTGTGCGTTTCAGCGGGTACAGAAGCCCTGTGGTTACGTGGGATCCTTAACTATTTGTTGCTTCTGTTCGTACACTACTTAAAGTCCAGGCAACCTTTAGCCCCTCTTTCTGGGAGCACTGCACAGGATAGCAGGCCATTAGGATCTTTATAATTCAACTGCTCTCCATAAATATCAGCAGGGTGTTACAGGAGTTCACAGGGTGCTTGGGGAGGCCAGGCCATGGAATGAAAGCAGCCATACAGCTCTGCTTATTATTTTAAGGTGCAGCCTTCAAAGGTTATCTGCCCTTTGCAGCACACATGTGCATAAGAAACAGGCTTGCTTCTTTGTTTTCAGTCTGATACTGCAGAGACTTTTCAAGTTGTGTTGTTGGTTTTGTTTTGTTTTACCATCCCTGCCAGCTCCCTGGTAAAAGTTGCTATGGGAAATGCAACCACAACACCCCAGTTATTTCATGCCAGGGATGAGGAAAGCAAGACCAAGCGAAAAGAAAATGGGATAGGAAAAAATTCGTCGTGCCTAGTTTACTGGACCCAGGCTCTCCATGTACCTACAGAGGAAGAAAGAACAGCTTCCCCAGAGGAAAAGCAGCCCGTGCCTGGCTGAGAGCCTTCAAATCACCCTCTGCACAGCCCAGGTCTCACTGAGGATTAGAGAAGGGCTGGGGAGACCGATGGCAAAGGCCTTTGTGGAAATACAGGGAAGTGAGCGTAAAGATCAGTAGCAAATGAACCCATTTTGTTTCCCCAAATGTACTTGAAATTGCAAAAAAAAAAATAATTTACTTCTCCTATAGGCAGGACGGGCTAATTATCATAATGCTCCAAAAAAGCCCCAAAGCGATTAAGTAAAATAAAGTAAAATAAAGACAACAAACAAATTAAATTTGCCAAGTCTGATCTTCAGCCAAAAAGAGGAAGGGAACAGCTCCAGATGATTATCCCTGGAAACCCTGAAGGCTAGTAATGAGCTTTCTTGTTTTAACCAAGTTTCTGCATTTCAGCCTCTTTTCATTCCCAGCTTTTCTCGCTCCTGTTTACTAATCTCTCACCCACTTGGCTCTGGGAAGATCCTGAAAGGTGTTGGTCGTTTCCATATTGTTTGCTCCTGGAGAGCTGGAATCAGCTGCACGGACACGCTCACTTTTGGGCTGCTCGTATACCACTGTGCTCACAACTGCTCCGCTGAGCAGGTAAAAAGCCACCTTGATTTGAATGATGAGCGTGTTATTTATGTAAGCACCACATGGTGATCACCACCAATTTTTCATCCGCAAAAGTCACCTTACCCTCGAAACTAATGTCTTCCATGATTTCTTGGAGTGTGTGAAGTCTAATAAGAAAACCAGACAAAACTCAATCCACTAATCTGGAACAGGACATTCCATTAATTAGTCCACGAGCCTAAATGAGTGTTGTGCAGGAACATGTGTGGCAAGCTGAGTTGTGCATGTGTGCACTGTCACACGTGTTAGCCCAGAGAGGGCACAGCGAGTAGTGAATTTGTTAAAATAGGATGAATTCCCCACGTAATGCAAGGGAAGCTACGCAGTTTTCACACACATCAAAAAAAAAAAAAAAAGTTGCACTTTGGGGTGGGGGTACCAAATAACAGGCAGTTCTGAATTCTGAATTCTGCATCTCTGTTTAAATAGAAGATACTGAGCACTTGTATCGTGAGCCACCTGGATGCCAGAGGAGGATGGAGCCACAAAAGAACCCAGGAAAATGGGCCCACATCCCTCCAGGACTGCTCTCCGATGCCCCGCAGACCTGCAACACCTACCCCAGGCTTGCCTAGCTGGCAGCAGAGGTCTGGTGCAATGGGGAAGTCGAAACTGAGCTTCAAACCTCTTCAAAGTGCCATGAGGAGACGCAAACCTGACAAGTACAGTGAAGGAAGACATCAAGCTGGGGAAATTCCAGCCCTCCCTGGTATCAAACGCCTCTCACGAAGGGGGAAACTGCAATCCTCAGCATCAGGAATGCCTGAGCAAATAACCGACCTTTTGTACACTTTACTGAGATCTCCTGAAGTGTTTGTAGGGCTGAGGCTCACAAGTGCATTAAAAACACAACAATGATGCAAGTGCTCCTGAAAGCTTCAGCTGCTGCAAAACCCTTCCCTGGGCTGCTCGGCGCAGATAAGCTCTCTTCTTCATGGGCACAGCACATCACGAAATGCACCACCGTCTGTCTGAAAGCGTCCTTCAGACTCCACACTCCCCTAAAACAGAGCTTCCTCTTTAAAAACCAGTGTGTGTTGCCACAGGCCTTCACTGTGCTAGTTAGCAGATCCATGGAGTTAAATTTCTGGGTACGTAAGCCTCAAATGTTCAACTGCAGCTATGCAGCGTATTCTGCTCTACCGGGAAAAGAAAGGAAGATAAGGAAGGAAATGAGCAACCGAATTCTCAAAGTAAATTAGAAAATGAGTAACTGTATCCTTTTTGAATCTCCTTCAAAAGAAGTGTTAAAGTGTAACCATGAGATAAAGGCCAATTAAGTAAATTCAATAAATCCCAGTGGTGCTGGGATGATATGGCAACTACTCTGCATCCCCAACATGGGGAGAGTACAATGCTCCGAACCCAAGAAGGAAGGTATAAGTATTTTAGAGTTTTCTTTGTCAAACAAAATGTAATCCAATCCGGGCAAGCAGACAAAGCCTACAATCATTCCATCTTAAAAGCCTGCAAGTGGATACTGTGCTATATGATCTCAGGAAAATAAAGGGATTACTTGAAACTTGCTTTTTAAAGGTCACTGCTTCTGCAAGGGCAGCATCCTTTTAATAGAAAGAAGCCAAGCCACTGCGAAGTTCCATTTGGAGTACAACACACACACAAAAAAAAATTGATGTAAGAGTCAAGATATATAAAGATGTAATCTCCTATGGTTTTATGCAAGCAGACTGAAGTCTTGTTCAAATCCCTGCCTTGACACTACAAAGAGGGGATGTACATAGCGAATTGTCTACATCTTGCTTTACAAATAACCTGCACACTTTACATTAATTTGTAAGCAAAACACTCAAAATCAAAGAGGGATATTACATCATTTATGTTTATGTTTGCCACCTGTGAAAACAGCCACGCATGTGATGAAAGCAAACAGAAGATGTAACTAGGTGTGAAATTGTGAATGTACATTTTGCTTTCCTGAGACCAAAATTCATCAGGAAGCAAATAAAATGACAGACTGATTCTACTTTTTTTGTTTTGTTTTGTTTCTATCATTTTTTAAGGAGAGTAAGTGGCCATACCAGATAAATAAATTAAAGTCTCTGCAGAAGATGCCTCATTAGTCACATTTGAATAACTGCAGGAGATGATTTCATGAGGAACAGACCTTTTAGGACATTTTTCCTCTGCAACCTTTGGTAATGAGCAACATTAGCACTGAATGAGCCATCCAGGCACCAAACACAGTGTTTAGAAAATACTGTGGTGTGTCCCACTAACATCTAATAAACAATGATGCTTATGGGAATAAAATGTTAATTGTATTTTAAGAGAAACTAATGTTATCAGGTGAATGACCACTGCACCCAGATAAAACAAATAATCCTGTTTCTACATCTCATGGTCTATCTAATGCTCTCTCCAGTCCAATTATTTTTGCCTTGGTATTTTTCACTCTGGCATAAACAACAGCTAATGGCTCCCCATCTAACCCTTGCCCCCACAGTGTGCTTTTCCATTAACTAGCGGGTAAAACTGAGCACAAAATACTAGCTCACATCACCCTCGCTGAAGAAAACAATCCACCAGTCCAGGACCTTCAATCCAGCTTCCACTTGCGCTAGGACCAATGCTCACCAGCACAACCTGTGGAAGCCCAGGAGGAGATGCGGATTTACATGAGCAAAGACACCTTTCCTTCCTCTGGCTCTCCAGCTTTCTGTCTTTGCTGATGCCTCAGTTTCTTTTGGAAAGGGCAAAGAGGAAGGATCCTGCCACTACCATCTCCACCCTGGCTGCCACCATGGTTCACAAGCATCTATACTATGGATTTTTGTGTCTATTTTACATGCATTTGCAGTTTCTTTTAACCTGATTACATTCCCTTACATGCACGCATTTGGGATCTAACACTTCAGACCTCTCAATAAACCTTGGAGTTCCTCCCTCCAGCTGATGCCATGTTTCTTCTGCAGTCTGAATTTATGCCAGGAGATTTAAAAGTCAAATTCACGCTGGTGATTAAATCAATACCTTCACCTGTCATCATTTAAACAAATAGTTATGCTATCATTAACAGGCACATAAGGGTAGGTTCAACTGAAGAAAATGAAAGCTGTATATATCAGAAGAGTAGCCACCAGACAAGTAATTCAGGTTCCACTTCAAAAGCCTGGTTTACTGCAATTTTTCACAGTTTCTAATTAGTGACATTAGTGATTTTTTTTCCTCAGACCTTTGATGACTTCAGAGGTTGGAGCACCACCTGCATTACTCAAAGAACCACACTACAGGCACAGGAAACTGCAGAAGGCTTAAAGGATATTCATTTTAAACAAGGTACATACACTACAGGTAGTAGAAACAGAAACTCTGTTTTGAAATTAACAGTGGCAAAAAGGAAGACTTCCCTGTACTGACTCTTTGCATCTCTGTACAGAAACAATACACTTCTAGAAAAGCTCAAACCCCAATGGCTCCCCAGGGGTACTTTTATTGTGGATATTCCACTTGGGTTAGAACTTAGCATTTAAATCGTAACTTGAGTTTCATGCTTTTTTTTTCATACTTTTAACATCCCAAGGTGAACCCCAGTTTGCCTGATAATGGGTTTAAAAACTCTTTGACCCCTGAGGAAAAATAGTAATGAAACACTCCTGGCTAGTTAGATGAACTGGACAGACCTCAGTTTGCAGCTGCTTGTAAGTATTTTTGCAAACCAGGTCCTGAAAATTAAAGGTCCTTAACGCCATTTCAATTCTGCCTGAGATCTTACATGGGATTTCAACGATGCACAGGCCCTACATTGGGCAAGGAGTCATTTTTTTGCCACAGGATTAAATCTGAACACCTTGCAAAACACAAGACCAGTCCTAAAACACAGTTCATGTATGGAAATCTTCCTCTCGAATGACTTTTCAAGGTATCCCTTGACTAAATGGAGAATTCGTGCAGGTTCTTTTTGCACATCAAACATCAAAATACGAACACAATCTTCAAATTTCCTTGGCAAGAAATATATAGTATTTACTCACATCTTCTACCTCCCAAGAAGAACACCTGAGGTAAATGCCAGGTCTCAGAACAATTCACAGTCTCTGTTTTGAACACAAAAACCTGAGATGCCTTGATGTGTGCCTTAAAATCACAGGGGTCATGCTGTCACATGGGGAGGGAAACCCAACACAAACCCTTGGCGGCCCTGACAAAAGGCAGGGTCCCGTATTTGTAACACGAGCCTGTGGTTAACCAGCAACCGGATTTACCTCACACAAAAAGGGGCAGTCTTTCAGGTGGTTCCCACCCTGGTCCCGGAAAGATTAAAGGCAGCTCCTTGAGCACGGCAGCAAAACATGACTAGGGGCCTAAGCTGGTCAGGGAGCTGAGGTGCTCCCAAACCACCCTGCCGCCTCCCAGCTGGTTGCAATGTTGGGTTTGTCCAAGGTTAAAGCCAATTTGCTGCCCAACTCTGTTTGGAGAGCATGTTGTTTCTTTGCCAAAGCTTTCCTCAGGTGATTTCTCACTAGACTTCTAGTCCTTGGACCTAAAGTAACAGAAAAGTACCTCTGTTAAAGGCCGAGGGAGCAGGATGGATGCTGTGGTTTTGTGGACACTAATAACCTGAGGCCTTCAAGCAGCCTCACTACAGAAAAGTGCTCATGTTTAGAAGGTAGAGAAAATGAGAAAAAAAAAATAAAGTCAGTTCACACTCACATTGGAGAGATATCAGAAGCAATCTGCCTGCAATTTGCATTAGCATGGGGATTATGGTTCATCACTTACATCTGATCTGTGTTAACAGCTCAGTATATATGCCTTGCTGAGACTGGGGTTGCAATGAGCCAGTGAAGTCTATAGTTTGGGATTTACTGGGACCAAAAAACCTATTTCTTCACCTATTTCTTCTGTAATTCCCCTGTGCTAGCACAAACTGAGTGTGTATATGCATGTGCTAATGTGGGTAGGTAAAGCAGACTAGGATAAAACTGTAAAAATAAGAATTTTATAAAATCATCTAGGTTGGAAAAGACCTTCAAGATCACCCATGTTGACTGATTTTAGTGATAGATCCAGCTACAATACTGATTGGGTTTACAGTTCAGGCCCACAAGCCACTGTGTTGATGCTGATGATGACTGACTGCAGTAAAGATTCAAATGAGAGAAAGAAAGGTATGTCTTGGGGTGGGCCGGCAGCTCCTTGGGTGCTGTTGGCTAAGGAAGAACATCAACCACATCCTGCACTGCTGAAAATTTGGCCTCAATTACTGAAAATCTGGTCCAAGTGTGTCAGGCTGTGATTCAAACTGATGCTTTTGGTGTGTATCTCCAAGCAGGACCAGTGGGTGCTGCAACTTAAATGCCTTTATGGATCCAGCCTCTGTGACCTGAGGCACCCAAAAAAGCTTGAAGCAAGACAGGCATTGAGACAGAACCTCCTAAGTCACCAACCACCTCAGGTCCTGAGAACATCATTGCTCCTCTCTGAGCACGTTTACCTCAGTCAAGGCTGCCTTTTCTCGGAGCATCTCCTGGAGGAGTTTGCAAGGAGAGATGCAGCAAAAAGAATAGCACAGAAACCAAATATCTTCTGTTTAACAACTACTAGCTAACATTGACTTATCCACTCCTAAAGACCTGTTTGCTTCTTGATGCAAATCTGTGTATGAACATGCAGGCCATGACACATTTAGTTAGTCCTATAAACTGTATTAAAAGAGTATTAAAAGAACCAGCAAGACAACAGCATTACTGCACGTACAAAATTACTGTTCAAATCCTCAATACCTTCACTTGTGTAATAAACATATAGCCATAAATGTGTGTCCAAACTGATTATTGATTCTTGATGTTTAGGTTGTGACGACAGTAAAGCACAGCTTTAAAACACTCACAGCTTTGGAACATTCCCATTCACAGCTTTAAAACGGATCTTTTCCTCTTAATCAAAAGATGGTGTTAACCGCACAAAAGCAGCGTTCAACAGGTGCTCTTCAAAGGACAGCGGGTGCAGCCACTGTTCAACAGCTTTGCTGTTCATGTCAATGTAACAGGCTGCACAGCTTTCCCGTATCAGAGGGAACCGAGCAGTTTCAGGGCAGAGCTTACAGGCCAACTGCTTTTTCGGTGCTAACACTTTACTGAACCGATCAGCATGAAAGGAGCACTTAGGGACCCCACTGTGGGCTCAATGGTAATGGGCATTGCACCCATGCAGAACAGAGAACAGCCTTCCTGCTCTAGCATCCTTGGTTACATTCATATCCAAAGACAACACACACATCTGGTGGCACCTGTGATTTCAGAACGGAAGGCAAAAGATTGCTGAGAGTCACTGAAGTGCTTACCTTGGTAGGGTGGGCTCATTCCTACCCAGCCCCTTACGCGATACGAAGGATAGTCTGGCTTCTCCACTACGGAGCCCTGAGATCGCTCCTTGCCCAGGGCCCACACTGGAGCCTCAAGAGAAAATTCAGGTAGACCAACTGCCAGCACTCCTTCCTGCATGCCCCACTGCTGACTGCACAAACCTTTCCAAAACCACTGCTTTTACGAAGAAAAAGACCAACACAAATAACTGCTAAAACATTTACCTTAATGAAACTAAACCGTGGCACAGCTATGGCACGTTGCAGTCGGAACAGGATTACTTGCAGGTATCACAGGATCAGAGCAGTAAATTAGAGATCCTTTGGGATAAAGAATACTTTCTCTTTTCTCATGTACACACCACATTGTACATAACAGAGCCAACATATTTAATGGAATTTATGATGTATCAAAGCCTCCTCCAAACGCTAAATAATCTTTAGTTTTAAGTCTCTTAGTCTTAAGACTCTTAAGAAAGCATGTGATTTCAAAAAAGAAATTGGATTCTTGCCATTTGCCTTCTGTTCACCACGTTGCACAGAGATACTTTCAGCCCCATGTAATTATAGATGCAAGATGTACTCTTAAACATGGAATGAAAGCTACCCACCAATTCATGCAACTTGCAGGATCATGGCTTTAGGAAAATACGACCAGATACCACGAGAGAAAATCACAGGTGATAGGAACTCCCTGGCTATCGTACAAATTGTAAATGAGAATTCAGCTTTTTAAAAAAAAAAAAAAAAAGGTAATTGGGAATTTACTTACTGCATTGGCAGTAGCTTATCTCCAGATAGCGCAAGCTAACAAACATGGCCATGGAAATGCACACTGTTGGGGTATACAGGAGTGAGAATGTGCTGGCACTCCAGTTTTCAAGAGAAACCCTCCATACTGCTGCTATTTTCATATCCCGTGTGATTTCCAAGATGACTTATCATAGACAATTGCAAAACACTAAGCACAATGACCTCGAGGGAAGGCATGTATTACCTCCAGCTTTTTCGCACAACAAATACATTCAGTGCCTTATCAGGAACACCAGCTCATCCCCAAAAAAGCAACAATTTTAAGGACTGGCTATTATAAAGAAGGCTAGTGGCTATTATAATGAAGGCTACAAAGAGCACCATGCTCTGCAACAGCCCAGGTATTTTTTTTTTTTGCCCTTGAAACCCAAATGCTTGCAAACACTCAACCCTATTTGGCAGGGACTCCAAAGCCAGAGTCATAGGCAGAGTTGTGCAAAATCCGCTTCATAAAGCTACAGACAGTTAAAATAAAAATAAAAAATAAAGGAAAAAAAAAAGGCCTAGCAAGACTGGCCAAGGCCAAAATTCATGGTTTGGAAAAATTATTTCTAATTGCTAAGCTCAGCATACGTTCACTTGTACTTACACCAACATCAGCAGTAAACCCTGCACAGGCAGTCCCAAATAGGCTGTAATTTACCCCTGATCCTGGGAAGAGAGAGGGAGACATTAGGGCGCAGGAAAACGTCTCTGCTGCCTCTAGCAGGTGAGGACTGAGACGGAGCTGAGACAAGGGGCTTCAAGAGCCAGGAAGAGGCAAGAAGCCCAAATTTCACAGCCTGCGACTGTCTCTGGCTAAAGATGGGAGCATGATATGCTTCCCACAGAAAGGCTGCATTTAAACCGTGGTGAAACTCTACTGTTGGGTCATGGTATCCCTTGGGGAACATCTGCCTATGGGGTGCAGATCCATGGGGTATTGCAATACCTCTGTTGTTTTTTTTTTTCTTTGTCTTTTTTTTTTTTTTCTTTTTTTTTCTAGGGCTTCTGGATATTAAGATGTTAAGCCTTTCTCAAAGCTGGGGAACACTTTATGGTAAAGACCAGAGCCAGATTCCTTCGTGCCACAGAATAGCTGTAATTTCCCTATATTCCATTAGTGGTTTAGTTGCGAAGCCTAAGAATAAATACTATTGATTCACAACACTTATTAGAAATTCACTCCCAGCAAGGTGATAAGGACTCCAGCTCTGATCCATCAAAGCACTTTGGGAAAACGCTTAACTTTAAGCGCATGAGTCCTACCACTGCTGTCAGCACTTTGCTGGATCATAGCCACAGGGCTCAGCATTTTGCAGCAGAATCCTCATTATTGAGTGCATTTATCAGGTTAGCTTCCAGCACACATAACAGCCCCTCTCCTATCATTAGTAGCCTAATATCTTATTTGCATTTAAGCAAAAGCTTCCTTTTAAAAATCATGGGCCATTTAAAACAAAACAAAACCCCAGTTCCTGAGTAAAATGCATAAAACTTACGTGTTCCTGCTCCCTACCATCACTCACCTTCTTAATTCCGAGATTCGCTCCTTCCTTCATACAAGACTTGCTGCATCCTTCTCCTGCTGCTATGAAACTCTAAACCCGGTAAATTCACCAAAGGCAAGGACCATTTTTAAACTCCGTGGGAAATTTCCTTCTCTGCCAAGCCTGCCACTCTGTATGATACACCAATCAGTCTTGCTGATGAATTCTAATATTAAAGCCAAATTACTAAGCACTCCAGCGGAATCAGGGGCAGCCAAATAAATTCCTTATGTTTCCACTTGAAGAACAGCTACTGATGAGGTGCAGCAGGTCAGAGGGAAGAATAGAGGGAAAGTCCTTCACTCCCTTGGGTAGCTAGTTTTGGATTTCTCGTGGTACTCATTCTCCTCTATCTCACTCGTCTCTCGTGCCTCATTTATACATGGGAGAAAAGCACGAGCTCATCACCTTCAACTGGACCCTGATCTGGCCACAGCTTTGCAAACCACGATCCAGATCGTCTCCATAAGCAAGCTCACCAGAAAGCTTGAAATAAAATAAGTTATATAGGAACAAAAACCTAGAATAATTAAATAGTAAGAAGTCAAGGTGACTAGAGCTGAAATTAAAAGGTTTGCATACCTGTGACCTATAAATCCACATCCACCCCGCTCTTGCCAGCAGGCCTCTGTCCTGCTTGGTTTCAGACTAACAGCAGCTTTCTGGATCTGTTATTCTTCATAAAGGAAATGGCAGACAGAGATGAAATCCAACAGATCTTGTTCTTCCTGCCATACCAGCTGTTCTGCCCAGTTGTTTGGCACTTCAGTGTGACCACGGGCACCTGTCTGCCCTAAAACCTCAGGTTCCAAGCACTGAAATGAAGCTAATTAGCAAATTCAGTGCATATCAGGTGTTCAGAGCATATCAGGTGTTCAATTCAGTGCACTATAGGTGTTCATCCAATCTTCCAACCTTCCCCCCCACCAAAATGAGCAGCTGTACCTATGGCAGTACCTGGTGATCTGCAAGAACTATCCAGTGCTCTTGCTGCCCAAGGGTAGGCGTTTCCTCACGCTGCAAAGAGTCTCTGAAAAATCCAGTGAAATGGGGAAGTTTGCAATGCCCCTTTGGAAGGAAGGAAGAATATCTTCAGCATGAACCTAGGGCTTCCCAGGAGGCAGAGAAATGATTTATTGGGTCCTTAGGGAGAAACAAAGTGCTCGAGGGAGCTGGCGGCTACCTACTATGCTGCGTGTTGAATGCTCCGTGTTACGAAAAATGTGCTTCATTTTGAGAGAATCCAGCGGGGAACTGAAGAACAAACATGAGCTATGAGCAGAGACAAAGAAGCAGAGCTGCTCACTCCAGAAGAAAAAGGACTGAAGGAGAACATGAGTCTCCAAGTAAGTAAAAGGCTGCTGTCTCTGGAGCAAGACAGGCATAGAACTAAATTTAGGAAAAGCTTTCTAAGGAGAAAAATAATGAAGAACCAACAAAACGACAAAATACTGCGAACCTGTGGCATCTGTCTTTGGAGGTTTGTAAGCAGGTTAGATGAGCACGTTCTGAGATCCTTCCAGACACACAGCTTTACAAAGGCAGCTGGGCATCATAAGATGAGTGACAAAAACAAAATGGATCTTGAAAGGCAGAAATCTGGGAGACATGCATTTTGTGCCATTTACCAGCCTGCAAGTTTGTGCCAGGAGATGTAAGGAGAAAATCTGAACTGTTGAAAGCGGCTGGCCATACAAAAGGATGGCACTGTGATAAAAGCATCAGACCAGAGGAGATAATACTCTGCTTTCTGGCTCTGCCAGAGACTCATGGGCATGGGCAAGTCACTTCATCTTCCGCTGCTGTTATCTGTGCAATGAAGATAATGATAATTCCTTTATCTAGTTTGACTTGAGGGGCAGGAACTAGCTATTCAGATGCTGCCAGCACAATCTTTGCTTTGGCCTGCAGGCACTGCTGTAAGGCAAATAAAGAAAAGAAGGAATACCTGCAAGCATTACTCCTGGCAGCCAGCTTCTTCTATTTAAATCACAAGCAACTTGGTGACACCATGCTGACTTCAAGCGTGGAACAAAAACCCTACACGAGTGACAAAAAGTAAAATTACAGAGAAATTTGCGTTAAAGGCTTAATTTTCATAATTTAATAACTCTCTCCAACTTGTGTCTCCAAGTAGAAGCATGAGCTGTAAAGATGAGCTCTGGGCAAATGGCTTTGCTGAGGCGAAGCTGCAGAGACCATGACCAGGCAACACAAAGCCCAGGCTGAACATCAGTCGGTGTTTTGAATGGGATAGGGGCTGCTGTGTATGGAAGCAAGGCTCCTGGCTCTTCCACTCCGAAGGGCAATAGCTTGCTGCGCGTAACAAATACAGGCTCTCTTCTGACAAAATATGGCAGGCTTTTTTGGTCCGGTTGGTTTCTGAAGGTGTTAAAAAGCATTTAGAGACAAACTCAAGAACAATCCCAGAAACAGCTTCAAGTCAAAACACTGCTGATGTGAAAACTCAATTTACTAACTGCACAGGGACTCTGCTCTGATTTTTCACCCCTACTGCTGACAGGTTATGTCCTAACCACCCTCCTACTCAGTTCTGCCACCACTGATTCCTCAGTTCAGAGCAACGCCGAAGAAACGGTAAAACGGTCCAAGCACCACCCTGTGGGATTCCCACGATGAAGGCAAATGGTCCCAACAGATTTTAAATGTTCTGAATTGTAGCTGTGTATAAGATGCATAAATGGACACGTCTGTAGCAGCCCTCCAGCATCAGCAGAACTGTGGTCAACAAGCAGGTTTCTGCCTGCAACGCACTGCTTAATGCAATTTGTATTAGTTGGTGGCTTGATCTGGTGTCCTCCTGCTGTAGTACATTTCACTGCTTTGTGGATGTGACTGATCAAATAACAGGCAAGGTATCTGCACATGGGATAGCACAGCAAGGATTTTATGCCTGTTTTGGCTTGCATTTCAGATAGCTCTGCTATCTAAAGAATCAGGGGAAAAAAATAAGCCATAAATCCACATTTTAGAACCATTCATTTCCTGGCTGCGAAACGCAAGGACTGGCTTCGTTATTGCTAGATATGGCTAGGAAGAGGCTTACAGGAACCATGCAACCTACTGCTTCACAGTAATCATTTGTGAAGCTGCACTCCCAAGTGTATCTTGAGGCTTTGATGACCTCTTCTCATCCAGCATTCCCATAAACTCATTAAGGAAAAATGGAGATGAGACAAGTATCCCAGCACCCAGATTCCTCTCCTTGCTCATGACCACTGTAATAAGGTTGTAGGTCTGTTTTTGGCAAGATTACACTGCTTATACTTATTACTCACCTCCTCTCAGCTTTGTAATTGCTAGAAAAGGGAATTTCAACATGATCAGTCACTGGGGGTTCCTCCCTCAGATCCGCTTCTTGGCTCTTTCTCTGACTTGGATCAGAGGATACCTTGGATAGCCCTAAGCAAATGCCCACTCCTTCCAACTCTCATCTTCATCCTTATTCATTGTGTGGGCTAGAGCATCAAAATGCACAAATATCAGCTGTTCAGAAGCATTAGCCTGCCTCCTTCACAGTTCTGTGATGAAGTCAGCTCCCATTAGCTCATGGAAAAAAGTATTTCAGAGCACCACTGAGGGCTCTGAGGGCTACCACCCAGGTACAGGTAGACGTTCATTAAGATTTTCCTTCAGTCAAGGTCTTTAGGACTGTCACACAAGATCAGGGCTGTCATCTCAAGATCAAACCTGTACAACAGTTTGTCTGCATAGGGTCGGGGCTTGGAGATACTTAGAAGAGCCAGAAACTGAGCGGTACAGGTTTGGTTTCTATTCTATTCCAGGACATCGCCTATCAGGATGACTTTCTTCTCCTTAAATGTGCCCTGTATAAATGTGAGGGAACAGTAAGTGGCATTAAAAATGTGAATGATGAATGCTATGCATCGGGTAGGATGATTAAATAACGAAGTGTAGTTACTGGGGTATATTCACTTCTCTGCTTTCTGACACAATAATTGATCATCCCTAATCTATGGCAGAAACAAAACAGAGATTAACTTCTTTCACAATTCAGCTTCTATTCTCCTTTGTTTATTCCCTCTTTTATACGAGGGGAAAGCCCATTAACTAGCTCTAACTGTTCTTAATTCAGCAGGATTGAAAACTGCATCCTAACAATGCATGTAATTGATCCTGTTTTTACAGGACTGCCTTCCAAGCACTAGGAAGGGTGAGGCATTTGGGTTACCAAAATCACTGCAAATGAATGCCAGGATAACAAAGACTTGGGCTTGTATTGGGATTCAGTTACAGGGACGTACTCAAACGTTGTTAAAGTGCCCCCCAAAATGAGAAGTATCCTAAGAGAGCTAAACACGGTTAAGCAGGCTTAACAAAAGGAGCAATATTTAAAACAGTTTAATTAAAACTCTGCACAAATATGCTGAACTCAACCAGAACATGTCTGACAGTCATTTATCTTGAATTAGTAAGCTTATAGGCAGCAGGTGAGCCAAGATAATCAGTTTTAAATAACATCCCTAGATTTTAAACTGGAAGAGATAATGTAGCCCTCCCACGAAACAACACTGAGTTTTCATCTTCCTTTAAACCAGTAACAATTCATCCCTGGGGCAGCTTACTCAACCTCACCACACTGTGACTTGCTGGGATATTGCCCACCTTGCCCTACTTTATTAATTAGAAATGCACATTTATACCTAATAGCAGTGTCTGCCTGGGTAAAGGAAGGGCACAATATGGAAAAATGGGATAACCTTCGTTAAAAAAAAATAAAAGGACATGTTAAGAGATAACTGTTGTGGCAGTCAGTACTGAAGACAAATAAAAAATGTAAAGATGCTTTTCAGTTCAACATTTACTTCTTGGGAACCTGAAAAACAAACTAAAAAGTGACACACATGCACAGCTCCATGAGTCATCATCCAAAAATCAAGAATAGCCTCAACTAAGGATGTAAGTTTCAAGCTTTTTTTAAAAAAAAAAAAGTTGAATGTCCCTTGAAGACTGTCAGTGAATTTCCAAGCAATAAGTCCATAAAATTGAAAACAGACTGATCTTAAAAAGCCTGTAGATACTGAACTATTGCATCTGATCAGCATGAGCTATCCACACGCATATTTATACTATATACTCTGCCATATAGAGGACTCAGCTCCATGGACTATCCTCGCTTGGGCCTTTTTCTACCAGTGATGAATGTATCAGAGAAAAGTAGAAATACATTTTTCTCAATGTTATCGTCCATTCAAAATGTTACTTAGCCTGGACAAAATATCCCATCCAGTCATACAGCTGCCAAGCAACTGCTCGCAAAGACGTACATTACTTCGTACAGTACGTGATCACTTTAGGTACTCCAACCAAAATTACTCAAGCTGTTAATGCCTGTCAAACTTCTCGTGGATTGTTCTAAGAACTTCGTATTACTTACCTCTTTCTCCTGCTAAATGAAAGGCATTCTGACCATGGAGGCACACCTTACCTTGTACGACAAGATATCGCTATCACCCTTTGCATGGTTTCCAGTGGCCACTTAGTGTTGCATCTGCTGCACAAATACAGACTGTAAGTTTCTACCTGCATCGTCTGAGTGCAGCTTTCCTTCTAAAGCAGCTGGAGCTAACTACCATCCTATTGTTTATTCTGAGTATTGCCTTTAAAGCCTGAATGTGACATTTAAAAGGGCCATTAAGTGCCCACGTCCTCTCTCGACCATGAATCTTGTCTAACAGCAGTATGTTATTATCTCAGTGATCTAATTCTTAAGATTATCTCTTTACTGACAAGAGTCAGGATGGTCACTATGATAAGCTCTGGGAACCCAAATATATCTCAGTCACTGACCCAATAATCAACCTCTCCACTTCATATGTCAAATCATATACTAAGACTACATACTGAATGACTTGGTAAAATGAATTCTCAGAAAATAGCTGCAAAACTTTGCAAGACATTACATTGTTAAAAGAATATAAAAATCATTATACTTCCATGCACCACAGTATCTTGCTTTCTCAACACACTGGAGGGGAAAAAAAATAATTAAAAAAAATATGTTGAGAGACAAAATTCCCAGGACAGCCCCAAACAGAAACACAAGCTGCAGTTGTGCACACATTTAGAGGCACATGCAGAAAGATTCAAATCTACCCAAGACATCAAGCTGTACCTTGCATTCCTCTCCATAAAAGACTTTACTCATCAATGCAGAATTATAGAAACACAGGGTTGGAAAGGACCTACAAGATCATCTAGTCCAACTGTCCTCCTATCCCCAATACTACCCACTAAACTACTAAATATCTCGACTAAACCTTTATCAATCATACCTTATATCGATCTTCAGAAGTAGCTTCTATGTGACTAAGACAAGAATTCAATCCACTAAGGAATGAGGAAATGTAATATAATATAATATAGCCCCCCCAGGTGCTGTACTAGCCAAAGCACTGAATGAAACTTTCCCCCAAAGGCCACCCAAACCTATGGCCAGCTGCAAAAAAACATCCTTCTGTTTTGGAAGAGATCACACGGATGGTCTTGTACCATGGGGCAGCCTTCGCCGGGAAGGACTCAGCTATGCGCTGACATTCCATCAGTAATGCTGTATTCGTGTGTTGAGAACATGGCAGGAACCATGGAGGGATGGAGGAGAGGACACAACCGAATGATGTCAAGTTTACAGCCTAACCCCAACCCCAGTGAAACATGGTGCCACCAGACCCTGTTGACTTCTGATTTTTTCCCAGCCCTGCTGCTGAACTGCTGCATGACCTCGGGCAAATTGTTTCACTTTCTCTCTCCCTACCCGTAAAGCATGCAGGAAGGACATTCATGTTCCTTGCAGAGCATGGTGAGGTTCACGGTGAGCATATTCTACTAAAGTACATCCAACCTCATCTTTGGCAGCAGCTGTAGGCCTGTGGCCGAAACAGTCCATCCTGAGACCCTCCTTGTCCATTCCTTCCCAAACACATTTAATTAAAAAGCCCATGGTGCTGCTGAGCTGCTAATGATGATCTTCTATTGAAAAGCCTCCTTTCCTAGCAAGTTGCTTCCATCTTATTCCTAGCCGTGATTTCCACTCTGATGTCCGTAACGAGCTGAGTCTACCTACACTTTGGTGGGCTGACCAGAAAACATGCTTAATCCCTAACAACAATTTTCTCGCTTAATGTGGCAGAGCCCTGTGCTTGTCATGTGTGGCTGGAATTATATCGCGGGCATGCCTCTTCCAGCTTGCTCCCGGGAGCCCAGGTTTCTCTCTGCTGATGCTGGCACACGCAAATACCCTGCTCAACAGCCAGAGCTCACGCTGAAATGAACGCTGCTCTCTACTGTCCCTCACCAATTTTTCCCTTTTGTTTGCGTGCACAAAACATGCAGCGGTGAACGCTGCAGCCAGCAACAGGGAGACCTCGTGAAAGGGATAAATATCAGGGTCCGCAACGTTGTTGTACCTGGGCTATGGGAAACATCTGCTGCCTTCCTGAGCTCTCTCCTACCGCTCAACTGTACAACTGCACGGTGACGGGAACATCTCTCTGACAGGCTCTTAAGTATCCTAAACTAGATTAATCTATGTGCAGCATGCAGCAAAGCTATAGATGCCTCCTAATGGTTTGCAGTGCCAGCTCCCATGACAAATATACACATCCTACATGCAATTATGCCTGTTTCTTAATAGCATTAAGATGGCTCCAAGATACTAATTACCAAATAAGAACTTTGCAATTACACTCCATCATACCTTAGTCCTGACATAGCTGCTTTTAAATAAACAAGGATCATGGTTTTGACAGGAACAAAGAAAAGGAAGTTTCTCTGATCTGCTTAACTTTGAGTGTGATCGTGGAATTAAAGAAGAGCAGCAATTCCTACCCGCACCAAAGCACTGCCAGGGATTCACCGCAGCTATTTCACCACTCCTAAGCCCTGTTGTTAGTCCTTCTATTAATCAGAGGGAGGACTGATGTTATCTAAGTGAAAGCAATCTCGCTAGCTAATTCCTGCTGCTCTCCAGCTAGAATTTCAGCGTGTCACGAACTGTTTGCCGTCTTACTCTTACTTTAATTAGCAATACTGCACTATTTTATCATGAGATAAAATGAACCTCATACCTACAATGGGTGTCGACAACATACTGGCAAACACTGTGCATCTACAGGTAAAAAGTACAGAAAAGCTTACTTCCAAGGCATGCAACAGGGATATCCCTAAGAAGGGACGTGTCAGAGCCGCTCAGACTTGGAGGTATTACTTTCCAACAAACCAAAGAGCAAAGCCCCTAAAGTAGGAAGAGAACAAAGCCAGCGCCGAGCAATTTTAGAGATCTCCTTTCAGCGTTACTTCCTGATGTTAAAATAACCAGACATCGTGGTCACCTGGGTAAGAAGACAACTGGGGGAGATTATAACACCGGTAACCCGAAAGTGTGGGAATTGGCAGCACTAAACACAATGCGAAAGGATGTGGTAATGACAGCAATATTTTCACGCCGTTCACGCGAGTACAGAGAGAAATGTTGCGATCTGTCTCTGTCTGCCTTTTCTGGAGTGCTGTTTTACGACACAGTTAATGATTTGGCAAAAAGTAATAGCCTTGTACTGCAGCTCTTGCAAATGATCCTTCTCTTGCATCTTTGAAGATGAAAAACGGAAGCCTGTGTTTGACCCCTTTATGAGCATTTTGCTTGTGGTGGGAGGAGGAAGGGAGGAGGAATAAACACCTAAAAATAGAAGTGTGCAAGTGATGCTGTGATGTACAGCTACCGTGTTTACCATTATCCTTAGCCACAGATTTATCACCTTGCTCTTAACACAAGCTGTACATCTTTTCTTTCCTTTTTTTTCCTTCGCTTCTAATTGCAACTCAGTCTGTGAAATGTAATTAAAGCACTCATAAATACTGCCAGTGAGTGCACCTTTTTCTTCCAAGTAACTACCAACATCTTCTAGAAGACCTCATCAGCCCCTCACAGAATATAGACTAATATATCTTCTTGCACACCATTCAGGACTGGGAAGTCAATCTTCCCACCTTCCACATAATTAAAGTCACCCACATTATGCTTTTCCTTTGCCACTCCCTCCCCTTCTCCAACACATGTATCACCTTGTCATCGGCTCCTTCCTTTCACCTGATTTATTCACTTTCTAATCACTGAACAAAATCCAGCCCTTTCAAAAAGAGCTGATGCGGTCCTCCGCACGAGGCTTCCTTTCTCTTGCCTCCTCCCATCCCATATTAAAAGAAGGTGCTTTTACTCTCCTTTAAGGGGAATATTTCCTGCAATCTGGAGAGTTTATTCATGCCTTCGAGTGAAGAAATACCCTCTTCCATTCAAGGTAAATGACTGAGACGCTATCAATGAAATTCAATGGTACTTCAGAGACTCCTTTGGGCCCTAAAAGTTGTGTAAGGCTGCCAGGGGACTGAATGAAGCCCGGTTAACCAAACAGGTGGTTTCACTTGCTCTGTGAAAAATAGCTGCTGCTTCTCTTGGAGAGGAAAACACTCCTGACGCGGCCAAATGGCAGCTATAAAAACGTCTGACTCGAGGCACCTCTGAGGTTTTCAAGCACTCACCTGGCAAAGGGAGAAGGCAGCTGCTGCACGTGCCGGAGCGCTCCTCTGGAAGATGTAGCACTAAAATCTTCCCCTCTGTGGAAAAGGGCAGAGGTAACAACCACGGGACCGACCTTCCAGGGTCGATGGCTTAGGAGTGACGTGGTGCGCCCCATCCCTGTGAGTACAGCACTACTCTCTTGAAGCTAGAGCAGGAGATGTAGGCAGAAGACCTGACAGCTCCGTAGTTCAGATATGTGGATGTTCTCCTGTTCAGCCAGTGTAAACCCCTCGAGCACATGCCTGAGGCTCAGCCATGGGGTCAGGGGAGCCCAGACCACAGCATCCCAGCAGAGGACACGACATCTCCCCATGCAGATATGTCCCCAGCCAGAGGCTGCCCTTAGCAGAGACCGTCACCAGAGCCTGGTTCAAAAGTTAAGAGGCAGAGAAAACAGGAGGAGCTGCTGAAACCTTCCTTAAGCTCTCAAGAGGATAAACAAAGTGTCAGCATCTTTAGCACTTCATTACTGCTATCACTTGATTTTGTTAAATGCTTTTTTTGGACCCTCATCAGTGAATAGTTGCCAAGACACTTTAAATACTATTGCTGCCAAAGGCCAAATAAAACTGAATGTATTTACTGAAGAGGTAGCGATTGCTCTCCCCCTGGACAGAAAGTCAAATGGATCAGGATTTTAGTTACGTTTAATCGCCAGGGCACTGGAATTTGCAACCACTTGCAATGAATACAGTCATATTATTAACGGTCCCATGTTTAGCAGACAAAGCACAGTTCACCATCCAGATGTCTTGCAGTCGATACCTTGCACTCAGCTCTGAAGGGCAGCTGGACTTGGATCAAAGACTGTCTTTCCTGGATAGAAAGTCTAAAAGAAGGAAGAAGGGAAATGTGACTAGTGCAATAGAGATGGGAGCAAATGCCCCCCATGCCACACTTCCCCCTGTGCTCTTCAGCGCCATTAGCTCACCAAAAGCTTCAGACAAAAGCTTCGGAAGCCTCAACCAAGTTTGAAGCCTTGGCGCCACACAGACAGGTAACAGAAATTAAAGTGCTGTCACAAAGGAACCAAACGTGACAGTCTCGGGGAGAAGAGACTTGGCAGCACAGCTGCCTGTGGCCGGCTGGGAATAAGCGCCCTTCACTTAACTCCCACGGTGCCACCTCCTTGCTGCAATTTTAAAGGTACAAGGTTCTCATTTCTCTTGCTGCAGTGCTACTGAAGCCAGTGATATGGAAAACAGATCAGAAAACAGACAAACGAACAAAAACCTCCCAGCCAACTCAAAAAAAAAAAAAAAACACAACAAAACAAAACAATACCTGGCCCATTTTCAGATGAGCTACAAGTCCAGTGTGCCTTGTATCTCTTAACTGCTCTTGAAGTCAGTCTGGCAAACTGGCTAGGAAGCATCTTCAGTGCAGCCTGGGGCTCCAGCTGTGTCCCAGCCTGGCCATGCCACACTTCTGTGTCTCTGCTTCTCCATCAGCAAAACCAATGCCTGAAAACCCTCCCTGATGGAAGGCAATGCTGAGGCTGTAGCCAGTTTGCTGCCACGAGACACCCCTTCTCACACATCACGAGTACACAGCACAGACAGACACGCCAAAGAAAACACATCTGAATCTGCCATCCCGCAAACTCTGTCACCAGGCCAGACCTACTGTGCTAAACCTCCCCTGGCCCCAGGTAGAAATGGCACGCGCTGTGTGGATCAGGTCTGGATACGAGAAAGCTGAGCCAACTTGAATTTATTTACTGCATTCGTTTGCATAATGACCGCGTATTTCCCTTCCACATTTTGTCCTAAAAGAACCGGACAGTGCACGAGCTGAACTTAAAACAGCAGCCATCCGTGGCTCACTGCTCTCGGAGGGCACAGTCAGGGTGAGGCCCCTACGGATATACTGTCGTTATTTAAGCACAAGAAATACTTACTGACTACTATTTGACTATTTTAAGGGGACTTTTTGTTGTGCAGAGATGTTCTGCAGAGGTTGTGAACAGCACTGCAAGCCTATCTGACTGACAGAAGCCTCAGCCATCGCGGAGCAGAGAGTTTGGTGCATCTCCTCCGCGGGAAGCACAGGGCATTTCGTCCTTCATGCACGCCCAGCTTTGCTCATTGCCATGTGCAGTTTTGGGAAAGGCGGAGCTGGGTCTGTGCCCTGATGTGCATCCTGCCCAGCCATCCTCCAGCTCCTCTAAACCTCCTTGCAGGGACTGAGCCGCACCTGGTTCAAAGAGATACACCATAAATTAAATAAGCCGGTAATTTCTGCAGATATGCTCTTCCAGTTTTCTGAACTGGGCGAGAGCACCTCACTGTGGAAACTGTCCTTGCATAGCCAAACGCTGAGGGACTTGCACCGTAAGTCTCTGGCAAGGTCAGCGAGTGATTTCATGCCCAGTGCTAGCCTCTCCGGAACAAGGCAGAGCCGTGGAGCTGCACGTCTTCATGATTCAAGGCAGGAACCCGCTGCAAGGAAGGCAGAGCTCCGGAGGTGACAGGATAGGAGCATGGTACAGGCCTGTCCTCCATAATAAGCCACACTAATGCAGAACTGTGTGAAAGACAACTCAGGGAGTAGTGCCATTAGTAATCTAGTCAGCTGAGCACCGGTTTCTCTCCAGGGCTTGAGGCAGACTGCAGAGGAGGTGGGAAGAAGCTATGAACACCCTCAGATACATGCTGTAATGGTGCTGCAAACCCTGGCGAACTGAAAGAGAGAGCACAAACCCAATTTTATTGCTTTTATCCATTTCATTAGGGACACAAACCAAAGCAGCACATTCTGCTTCAGCTACCAAAACTAGTTTAAGAGGAGATGTAATTCCAATGATTATTTTTTTCAAGAGCACCGTCACAAGAACTTAGGTGACTATATGTTGAACAAAGCCAGCGACAACAAAGAAAGCACAAACCCCAAAGGTTTATGCAGTGAGGTGCAAAAACACAGCGGATGCTTGCTATGCATACTCCCTGGCAGGCAGTGAGAGGGTGCAAGTGCCCTCCACAGGCATTTCCCAACTAATTCTGCAACACTGCTTTTGAGGTATCTATGGCTCTCCCTGCCACATGCCCTGCAGTGCAGAGCACTGTGCAGGAATTTTAACACAGCCTGCTTCATGCATACTCCTGTGGCTTGCATCTGAGCTGCTGGGGTTCAGATGCGTTGGGAGAAGAGGCTGCAGTGGGATTTCCGTGGCAGGAGCACAGAGCCCCTCGCCCACCCAGCACCCTGGCTTGTAGCACTGCAGCACGTTGCCCAGAGAAGCTGTGGGTGCCCCATCCCTCGAGGTGCTCAAGGCCAGGCTGGATGGGGCTTTGGGCAACCTGGTCTGGGGGGAGGTGTCCCTGCCCGTGGCAGGGGGGTTGAACTAGATGATCTTTATGGTCCCTTCTAACCCGAACCATTTTATGATTCTGTGATTCTATAAAAACCCTCAGCTAGTGTCTGCTTGCTGCAAGCCTGGGCCAGTGCCACTGGAAGCAGTGGGTGTCCTGCAACAGTTTGGACGGGGTCTTTTGATCAGACCTGCTATTTGTAAAATTATCAACCTGGAAGAAGCAGGCAAATAAATAAATAATGCTGCTTTCCTTCTGGTGATTTCTATTGTACTGATCCAGCCAGAAATCCCATTAGTTCCTCGCTTTGATCAGGATTATTCCTCCAGGATCGGGAGATGCAGAAAGCATTCTACCACGCGAGCAAATGAGTACATCTGAAGTGCACTTTAATTAAAGCCTTCAAACTCTGGGCTTTTTGTAGTATTTGCATGTACCTGAACTTTGGCCCAGCTGCTGCGAGAGAAATATGGTTTATTGCCCAGCTGTCTGTCACCTTGGCGTCACTCTCAGCTCTCCAGGTGGAGCTCTGCAGCCCCCGAGGGCGGAGCAGCAGGTTGGGATAAAGCACTAGCCAGCCCAGAGTCTGCTATTACATTAACCCTCTGTAAGGAATTTAAGGCCCTGAAGCATCATTTCAGGTGTCTTTCCAAAAACCAGCAAGGGGTTATTCGCTATTGAAGTTTCCTGTACTAACAACCACAGCAGAAGATTTGCAAAAAAACCTTTCTGGCCTTGCTGAATTACGCTTCTTACATAACAAGCAGCCCAGGGTAGAAAAGCATTTCGACCTGTCCGCTACTATAAAATGCTAAGCAGGAGCCTGTAATTCCAGCACACTGCAAGCTGGAGCTCAGTTTGGGTACAGTAAGATCCTTCCTGAGACGCATAAGCCACCCTGCTCCAGGGATGCAGACACCGGGTGAATCAGCAGGAAGAGGAAACAACCAAAGGGAAAACTCCTTGTTAAATGACAAATAAATAGAAGCTGCCATGCAGACCTCCTATAAACCAAGGGAGGGTGACCTCTGTCTTCTGCACGGTGCCTGTATACACGCTTCTGTGTGCCTGTGTGCACACCAACACACCCACGCTGCTCGGTTCTTTCTTGCAGCTTCCCATTCGTCCCAGTTCCTACCAGCACAATGGTTTCATGGGGAAGAAGAGGGGCACTGCGAAGTCGCCGTACCCGGAGCAGCATTTCTGTGCCGCAGCTCGCTCGGTGCACAGTTACTGAAACACACACGTTTCCAGAGACTCTGGCTCCTGCGCTGTCATATTTATCTTTTGAGGGAGATTACTGTAAAGAGCTTACTTGGTACGTTAAAGAAGCTGCAGCCAGAGAGCAAGTGGGACATTTATTAATGCCTACTAGTCCCCTGCTATTTATCTGGCAGCACTGAAAATATTTTTACAGTCTTCTCTCTTTTTTTTGGCTATTTTTGAATCCTTGTATCTTAAGAGCACTTTCAGAAGTGTCGTCTATGCAGACGGTTAAAAACATAAAATCACTTTCAGTGCTAAGATCAGAGAAATAACATATCACGCAAAGGAATTATCGGCTTGCAGATGGAGACTAAAGAGCTGAATAGTATTTTATTAGCAATAAAATTCCAAAGCTGCATTCAAAAAAATCTATACATTGATGTCATCTGGGCAGCGAAACCATTTTAGATGCTTTAACTTTTGCTCTCTGCCAAGTACTGCGCTCAGCGCAACACAAAGAGCTCCTTGGCCCCAAAGACTGCATTTTAAGGTGATTAGAATTAGATTAATATAAGATTACTTGGCAATTCTTTAGAAGTGTGCCAGCAAAATGGGAAATAAAATTTTAAAACAGCATTATCACTCTTGCAATATAACATCAAGGGCGCTCTGCAAATACACGACTTTCCTGCAGCTCTGACCTTGGGAAGTCCTCACCACATGCCTAGCGAACGTCTGATTTCAGCACGTCCTGCTCCGTGCTCTTTCCAAAATCCCAATATTTGCTCCTTATACACGTCTGAAAATCCAGACTTGGGCTGCCCTCCCTCTGCTACAGGTGTGAGGCTGTTGGCTCTGGGATATACTGGGGGAAAGGCTGCATGGCACCAGCTGGGTGCAGCCCACAGGTGAAATTTCCTCCAGTGTAAGCATGCGCTCGCTTTTCATGGCTCATGTGTCTGCCTTACAAGTGGCACGCTGTGAAGGAAACTAATGACTTTGCTATCAAGAAGCAAGACGAATGAAGCCTGCACCACACTGCACACCACGCGATGGATGTCATCAGTTGGGAAACTGGGGGAGTGAGAGCTCCAGTGCCTTTCTCTTGCCCTCTTTTAGGGGGAGGCTGGGTGGGGATGACTATTACTTATTATTTTTATTTTCAGCTGTGAGACATTTTAATTTAATGTCAAAACTGCAATGTCCGTCTGCAGATGCAGGAAGACGTTTATTTCATCTGGTAATGTCCTCATATATCAGCGGGTTTGTCTCACGTTTTAAGAATAAAAATGACCTCTGAAATGACTGAGCTTGAGGATTGTTATTATTTTTTAATTTCAAACAATTCTTTCAATGTTCATGTATTTATTTCAGATATTCTCCATGCAACATAAATGCTTATACCAAACTATGAGAAAGTGGCAATTACCAACTGGGGAGTTATAAATAAAACCATAAAATATTCAACTGATCCATAATTCATTTGGTAACAGACACCCAGCCATCTGGGCTGGGGTGAACTTGCAACTCTGGAATAGGTTGGTGTCTGAAGAAGACTTTGCATTCAGAATGAATGCAGCCGCCACACACACACACACACACACACACACAAATCAAATAATAAACCCTTTGTGCATCGCTGACTTTCAGGTTTTACTTTTCTCTGTTTCCTAACTATTTACAATTGCTTTAACTACATGCAACTATGCTGCAAAAATAAAGTGAAAGCCACGAAGGAGAGCCTGGCCTTATGCTGTGACAGAGATACCGCTGACTTCCCTCTGGTCACCCATACGTGCACGCCCCTGCTGGTGTCACCAGTACAGACCTTCAGGAGATGCAGCAAGGCCTGGGCTGGGAACCATTCACAACCCCTCCACAGACCACGCTACTATATAAGAGGATGAAAGATCCTCCCTCTCCTAGGGACGAAACCTAAAAACCTCCTTTCCAACACCGGAGCCCTCATAATGAGGCAGAAGTCTCCAAGGCAGCGCCAATTACACGTATTAAAGTATCCCTGTATCTGTCCATAGTGGTAAGACTACTCTTTGCTTTCCGCAGCACCTCGCTCAGGTTAAATGGTGAGTTCCTGATACCTGTGGGAATGCGCTGGAAACCAGCGCAGTATCTCTAAATGACAGCACTTTCCAAATAGATATGCAATTGCAAGTCTTAAACCGTCTATTTATGCCACTAATAGCTCCTCTCTGACCAACATGAATCTAAAGCATGGCTTAAACTATCAGACATCCTAAATTCATATAGAATTGCCTGCAGCTGCTAAATTTTTCGAGGAGTTCATAAAATGCTTAGACAAATTTGTGGAAGAAAAATCCATTAAGGGCTGTAAAGTACCAAGGGGTGCTCCCAAGAGGCTGGAGAGCACACTAAGGGAACGTCAGCACGCGTTTCCCTTGTGCTCTTGCCCTTTCTATGGTACCCACTCCTGACCACTGCCACGAAGACGATGCAGCTCAGGCGATCGAGCACTGTTACCACTGCCATTTACAGGCAAGCTCCGCTCACTGCCTTGGCTGTGGAATAGGACTTTTACAAGAATAAGGATCTGTTTAAGCTTTCGCAGGTCCTAGGCTGGCAGGTCTGGTTAAAAAGTTGTGAATGTAAGAACACAAGCAAGCTGCCCCCCTCCCCAGGACAAACCAAACAAGTGTGCAAGACGTGAAATTTGTCAGAATCAGACCCTGACCCTTACAGGTCTTGAACTGGACCTTTCCCAAAGGTGATTCTCAGAAATGATGCTTCTCAGCACAGCGAATGCTGTCATCTTCTCACCTTGCTTCCTGGTGTTCTCTTCCAAGTTTGCAGTCCCTCAGTTTCAAGAGCGCATGGCTGTTAAGGTAAGACTACAAGAAGCTTTACATCACAGGTTTCCCTCTCTAAACTGCACTCAGCTGCTTTTCAAAGGCTGGTACATCCTGAGTGCTAAGGAAAACTCCTTCTCCTTTGATCCCTGCAACTTCGGTGTCAAAGCCTGCACAGTCAGAGTGGGGGTCATGGCTCTCAGAACACCTCCCTGCTCCTGACAGCTCTCCAGCCGCTCCAAGAGTTTAATGTTGTTGGGTTTTGGTCAAGGAAGAACCTGGCCCTGCTTCCCAGGCAGCAGCGTGGGTTGCCAGGTCCTGTCCTCCAACATCTTTGCTCAAATATCCTTGCTGCACCACAGGACACATCTTGTACCTCTGTTTTGGCCTCAGGCATGCAGGCTCCTCGAGGCATTAGACACACTAATTCCTCCTCTGTTAGCGAGCACATCCAGATCTTTCCTGCCCTCTTCCCCAAAAGGCTTGAAAATATCATATAGGTCACGGACTGGATTGAACACTGGTTTCTGGCTTTTCAAAGAGAAAACAGGCAGGGGGCTTACCTGAAAACACACAAGTCTTTAAGTGTAAAGGGAGTCCATAGCATTTGGAAAATAAGCAAGGGAACTACCCCGCTCATAGACCCCTAGGCCAGCTCCATACCTGCACCCCTTCCCAGTATGGAAAATGCTGGAGACTAAAGGCAAAGAAAACACCTCGGCTGTTTAGGCTGGCTACAATTAAATATTCTTGCAAGTTTTAAGCCTAGAAAGGCTTTTAACATTGTGCCTTCCCACCGTGCACGTGTGCTCCTCCGGTGATACAACGGGCACGCAGGCAGCCACGGATCACAACCACTTGCTCCCTACAGGCCTGTTACAAGACACCCGGCCCTGAGCAAGACTTCATGGTAGGTGCCTTCTGTCCACGGGACTGATAAGATGGAACACCACATGGGAGATGCACATCTTTGTCTGGAGTGACGGTGTTACTTAATCACCCAGCTTAGTGAAATCCCTAAGAGAAAACGCCGTGTGGTTGCCTCATGAAAAGCCAACTTGAGTATTAGTGGCACGGGCAGACTGCTCTCTAGAAATGGTATAGAAAGAGGTGTTATGTGGCAGTTTCAGAAAGACAAAAACTTGGAAAAAAAAGGATGGCTAACTTAATCTCCCTGCCATCTGTGTTGAGAGGTCCCTTGGGTGTTTATTTTACAGCCATCCCATCAGGGACAACCATGCTATATGGCCAACCTGCGTGCCTACATAAGGTCTCTTGGCCCTCAGACCCCAGAACTACCCCTCCTGTGACAAAGGGTAGCTGCACTATCAGCAGCAACAGCTTGTCTAACCACGCTCTGACAGGGGCAGAGGACTTACATCCTGGGAAGAAGCTGCACCAGATATTTGGGAGTAGTTGGAAAAGGCGAAGGAAGAGATGAAGGGAGTAAGCTCCTCTGCCTGCAGCCGCTCTAAAGTGTCATAGAATCAAAGAACCATCACAAAAAGGTTTGGGTTGGAAGGGACCTCAAAGATCATCTCATCCCAACCCCTGTCGTAGGCAGGGATGCCTACCACTAGATCAGGTTGCCCAGGGCCTCACCCAACCTGGCCTTGAACACCCTCAGGGATGGGGCATCCACAGCCTCTCTGGGCAACCTGTGCCAGTGCCTCACCACCTTCTGAGTGAAGAATTTCCTCTTAACATCTAATCTAAATCACCCCTCTTTTAGTTAAAAGCCATTCCCCCTTGTCCTATCATTATCTGCCTGAGTAAAAAGTCGCTCTCCGTCTTTTTTATAAGCTCTCTTTAAGCACCAAAAGGTTGCAGTGAGGTTTCCCCAGAGCCTTCTCTTCTTCAGGCTGAGCATCCCCAGCTTTCACTGTCTTTCTTCATAGGAGTAGCCATGATGGAGACTTCTGCTTTCCACCTCTCCTGGCTGGCAGCATTGTTCAACCTTTTTAGTGAAAGTACCTAGCAGGAAACATCTGCAAAATCCCATGAAAACGACAGAAACTTACTGGGAGAGCGAAGTGTGACAGAGAACCAGTCCTGAGCCTAAGGGCACGGCGTCCAACATGGACTGGTCCCACCCCAGGTACCGATGGAGGAGAAGTGTGCTGGGGTCCCCAGCTGAGATTAGCTGATCCACCACATCTTGTGCGCAACCATTACTGTTTTCTTGCTGTATTTCCAAACTTGATTTCAAAAGTTCAGGGGAAAATAGTCTGAAATTAGTCTGAAAATGCCAGACTGGTCGCCACTGCGAGTTCTTTTTTATGATTTTAAATTGGGGAGAGAAGGAAGGGAACAAATTAGTTTGGAGAGAAACACATTTTTGTCAGGAAGCAATCCCTTCAAGAACCCAAACCAGGCACGGTTTCTGCTGCCAAAAGCTCCCATGTGTAGTAGACGTGGTGCAGCCAACATCCTGCTGCTCGCGCGTTCTCTGCAGTCCTGAAATTAGCACAGTCTTTTCGGGGCTGACAAAGCCAAAACAACAAAATAAACCCCGGCATTTCTCTGCAGCACTGGGTTATCGAATACCAGCCAGCAGGACTCAAACAACCAGACCTATCCCATGGCATGCATTTTTTTTCATTTTCCACAGCAAGCAGTTCTTGTAGCAGACTTTCTCCTGTTGCCGCAGTTGGCCTTGAATCACTACCAGGCTTTTAGTGACTCTACCTAATTACACCAGCCTTCATGGAAACATAATCATACTAGCTGAAAACCTGTGTGAGACAAAGGACAGGGCCCCAGAGCAGCGTGCCCCACCGAGGCCCCATGCATTCTGCCTGCTCTCATTTGAGAGGACAGATGAAGGCGAGGCTCCTTCAGAGAGATCCAGCATCGCTGGGTAAGGCCAGCCATGATCCACTCTGCCTGCACACCTGTTACTGGCCCCAAAGGGCATTTCTCAGGAGAACCTAAAGAAAACAGATATCCAAGTCTCCATGCCTGGCAGCTAGCACAGTTTGCAGAGTCTCTGTCTATAGCTGCTTTATTTCTGGTATGGACAAACCGATCACCATCCCTGGGAGTGCCCAGAGAGCAGAGGGCAAGCTGTGTTACTGGGCAGCAGGTCTGACACACGGGTTGTACAGAGAGCAAACAGGCCTGGTTCTCCTTTTGTAGGAACTTGGGGGGCAGAGGGGACAAGCCACAGAGCCAACAAAATACACCACTCCTTGCTTTGGACAGAGCCTTGCACCATCCCTCTGGATTTTGCAAACACCTCCTATTGAATCAAACACGAGAGCACACACAGATGCCATTGCAGTACTACAATGGTGCATTGAACATTCCTGGCTTGATCCACCACAACTCCCCCTGGCTGCATCCCACTTCTACCACCTGAACGTACCCTGAGCCTTACCAGGAGCTGCATTTATCACTTGAAACCCACAGGTCTACTGCTATTTCCTACAACAGACCCTTCGACACACAGCCATAGGTCATAACTGTGCAAAGGAGACATTCTTGGCTTGAGGCACAGGAAGCCAGCTCCGCAGATAAATCCGGCTGCAACTATTGGGAATTTGGCACGTAACTCACGGAACAGGACCATTTCCTCACAGGCTGGAGTGATCAGCAACGTATCATCTTCTCTCATGCAGCTACATTTATGGAGGTTGATGTGGATTTAACTCTGCGTATCAGGGAAAATGTAGTGCCAGCAATGAAATGCCAACATGAACCTACTAATGGGAAAATCTCCTTCCAGCAGTGGAGTTACTGGCAGCAGCCTTCGCAGTGCAACAACAGTAAACAGCATTAGGACCACAACACCCACTGCTCTGTATTAAACAGGTGCCTTCAACAGGTGTCGTACTGCCATCCACTGATTCTCCTCCAGAAGATTTCCTGCCACATCCATTAACTGCGAGCAGCAACCCCAGCACACCTTTATTTCTTCTCCTTGAGATATATCTGAGCAATTTGTTTAACACTTCAACAACCCAGCCTAATTACCAGGACAGGTATCTGATGAAGTGCAATGCAATCACACTCTCACTGCTGGCTGCCAAGCCTGTGCGCATACACCTGGGTAGCAAGAACCAAACAGAGCCCTACTCCATCTAGCATTTTTCTGCTTTGCAGCGATGATCTGCCCATCTCCATCTCGCTGTTACTCTGCACATCGCACCAGATTTCCTGGCTAAGTCTGGTCTGGAAGGAGAAGGCAAGTACTGGCTCCAGTGATCTGGCAGCACAGACCTTGTGGTCCCAAACGCCACTGGTTTCCATTCCTGGAAGGGCTCCACAGCAGACAAGTGCCACTGGAGGCCCTAAATTAAATGGCAGGAAGCAAGCCAGGTAGGCAAAGGGAGAGAACCTGAAACACAGAGCACATGAGGGACAAGGAGAGGAAGGAAACACAGGTAGGGGGTGGTTTCTGGGCCTTAGAGAAGCTGTGTGATGTGTCTGGTGTGTTGATGTGCACAGAAGGAGTAGTAACCATGTTTTTTTTCTCCCATCACACTTCCATGTGACAGAGGATAGTGGCAGCTCCTCACCTGCCTCTGTCCAAGGCACAGGGCTTTGCAGTGCCCCAGCTGCCTGCCCCCGAGGCAACAACTCTTTCCTCCCTCTGGGCTTCCAAATGGATGGCAGGCAGATCCAAGCCCTGGACAAAGGAACGAGCCTGTCTGCATGATCTGTCTGTACAAACCCAGTGACACGGTATGCGATGACATCTCAGCCCTACCTTGTTAGAGAAGCAGTGACACTGTACTGTATGTCACCAGCCTGAGTCCAGCATCACAGTGAAGAGGAGGAACTGAATTTCCTGAAGTCACTCAAAACAATTTTCTCAGGGGAACCGCAAAGTTAGGACGTTTTAAACCACTGGCATTTGGAATCCAAATTAACCCCTAGGGATTGCCCTTTCCCAACAGGAGAGGTAATTTGTATTCCTTCTGGTTTAGTGGGTAGATACACTGAAACACAAAGAAGTGGTGGGACCTCCATGTAGCTTAATGTAAAAGAAAAAGGAAAAAGCCACAAATGCTAAGTGTGTCCTGCTGGAAGGAAACATGTTGAAGACTGCAGTGATTACATCCTGTGAGACACAACCTTCCCCCTCCACCCGACACATTTATATTTGAAGAGGCCACAGCCCAGCCCTCCACACTGGCACTTCCACCCATTTCAACAGGAGGCCCCCACCGGGTCTGACTGGCTTGGACTCCCCCCCCAGACATTTCCCCAGGTTGAAGATCCACTTACCTGCCTGGTTTGTGGTTACATTTACAGAAACAAACTGCCGGGCTCCTGGGTTCTGGTCGGACACTCCATTCACTGCCTCAATTTCAAAGGTATAGTTTGTATGAGCAAGCAGATCCACCATCATGACAGAGGTGTTTTTCAGGCCGGTTTGCTGGGGGAGGTACCTGACATGACCACCACACGCCTCACACAGACCTGAGTGTGAGTTGCACTTCTTGCATGCAATATAATAAGACACATCTTTCCTTCCACCAGTATCAGCAGGGGGAATCCATTCCAGAAAGACACTAGTCTCGTTAACATTTGAGATGGCACTCCGAGGAGCAGAGGGGGGTCCTGGTTTGTAAAGTGAGAAAAACACATGGTAAAAACAGTATTGTCAGTCATCCTGCTCTCTACTACTCTCTAGGTTGCACAGAGCTGCCATGTTGCTCACGTGCCAAAAAGCACATGGGGAAAATTTTCAGCAGCAACCAAAAAACCAGGAAGATGGGGATTTGAGCGTTCCCACCTTACCTTAAAGGGTCTGTGTTGGGACACAGTCACCTGCAAGGAAGGATGAGACACAGGGCTGGCTTAAAACCAGCAGAAGCAGCACGTTTCACACCGGGGCATTGCCTCTGGTGCCCTCCTTATTCTGCTTGTTAAGCGAGCTGCAAATCTTTGCTCTGCCCAAGTCATGTTGGCTTAACCGGAGGCACTAATCCCCCTCCTTGCCCCACTGCTTCCTATGTTGCTAGCTCTGGATCCTTAAAAAAAGGCACACACCAATGTATCCCCACCACTTTGGTACTCAATTCAGACACTGAATCCTTCCCTCCATCCGCCTGCCTCTCCCCATTAGCTCTTTGGCAACAGCAAAACCTAAGCCTGGGCATCCAAATCACACCTAAGCGAGACACTCAATGGAGCCCAAAGCAGATGGTGATCTACACGGGCCACTGCAAGCACAGCCGTGTCTGGCTACTCCACTGCAGCCTTCTTGGTGCCTGCCAAGCTCTGAGCACCAGCACGGTTGGTTAGCTGCACTGTGTTCGCTGATTTTGCCAAGCCTTCCCACTCAGCGTGTCAGCGTGCTGCTGGCAAAGCTACCTGAGGAGGAACAGTGGCTGCAGAGGGATCCGAGCTCCTGCAGATGCAGCCTGCTTTCCTTCACCCTGCTGGGACACCACGGCTGGGCAAGGAAAACCACATTACGCACTGAGGCCACGGTTTCCAAAAGCAATTCCAGGTGGCTGTGCTGCCCACCTGGAGATACATACCCTTAAGACCACTTATTTGCTTATTTTTTGACATGCACCTTCCCAAAAGCCAGGCCCATCCTTGGCTGCCTCGAGCCAGAGACACCTGACGGTGTACCACACCACCAGGAACTTCTGCAGCTGCTGGCACTGCTCCGCGATGGTCTCCTGCAGGACATCCTCTCTGCACACCTGAACTGCTCACATCTCACTCGATGGTTTTGTGTTAGAAAAATCTCACTGGTTTTGGAGGGAAAGGGAAATACTGCCCCAAAGATGTTTTAGGAAGCTGTTTGTTTTAATAGACTTGTCTTGGAGATGAAGGGCTGGCTGCAGATGCACCCTGAAGGTGACGTGGAAGGACAGCAAGGATCTCATGCAGGAGACTCGCACGGGGAAATTTATCAAAGGAAACTGGGATGGATTTCAGTCACAGCATCACCAGAAGCTATACAGCAAAGACTGGGATTTTTCCAAAGAAAGTAGAGGAGAGAAGGCAACATACTGCCATCCAGTTCCAATGAAGCTGTCAAAACCCATGAGTAGCTTCTTGGTATGTGCCCGTCAGCTAGTTTCATCAGCAAGAAACCCCTACAAATTTAACAGCCCGTCTTAGACTGTCATCTTCTCGTTTTGTTGTGATAATTTAACTCCATTTGTTACTTAAAATGGGCAATGTTCCAAAACTGGAGCTACCTTATAAACCAGGAGCATTTTTCCCTATTTGCCTTTCCTACTCCCCTTTTTAAGTCTATAAAATTGGTCATTGGTTATGAAACACTGTGATGATTTCCACTCAAGCTGTTCTGATTCAATGAGAAGCTCACTGCCATAAAATAAATAAATAGGAAATAAATAATCCTGGTACATATATTTTGGTTAGGGAAAAACAGCCAAAGACAAAAGCTTGGTTAGTTTAGGAAGCAGCGGATCAGCCTTGTCGGAGGCACATTTTGTTCCGTCGTCTGTGAATGGAAACTTTGCTAATGTGGAAACGAGGCATGTTGTGGGGTTCAGCCCCTGCAGGTAGGGCTGGAAGGGGGTCCCTGCACGCTCACTCACCTCCCAGAGAGGCAGATGTGGAGAGAAGGTTTAGGAAACGCTCCGGCTGCCAGCTATCTGCGCACACACGCTCATTTAAAGTTGACAGCCTACTTGCTGCCATCCCTAAAACGAAGCACGGGCTCAGGTCTCTGCAGGTTGGAGGACCAGGTGCTCAACTGCAGCCGTGCCAGCAATTCCTAACTGAGCCAGGATGTTCTTTGGGACCAGGCCTACAATTACCCTCCACATAATGGCTTCACAGCACTATAAACTGGGAACAAGCATTCATTCACCAGGCAGGAGACAGTGGAAGAAGCTGACAAGTCCTCGGGGCGGAGAGGGCTCTGCCACCAGGCTGAGTGTTTCCACAAGCCCGCCTCTCGCAATCTGCACCACAGGGGTCCAGCGCTCTTCAGCTAATGACACCACAGTACAGCAGAAGGCAGAACTCTTTTCTGTCCTGTCATACTCACACTGATATAATGGAAACTACAAAATTCATCACGGGAGCTGTGTGGAGTTATATACACTGCACTCAGGTTGTTTTTTTTTTTACTGGTTAAATTGCCCGATTTTTTCTTCCACTGGATGAATGCACTTTTACTGCTACCAGTACTCTAAGAGAAAAATAAAGAACTCAGGCACAAAAAACCACTTATTGGACAACGTGTCTTTAACAGAGGATAAATTATTACTTTTGCAAAGTCACCAGAGGTTTTTACTTGCTTTGTACAGCTGCTCTTCTTGAAGGTTTAAAAACATCAACTTCAGTGGATATGCTTTGAAGCTAGCGGGACTTCGTAACCTATAAAATTAGCATTCTCAAAGGGGCTCTGAGAAAGGTCTTTAGCAGTCTGCAGATATCTCACAAGACCTCCTTGAAGAATCCTGAAACCGCATATGGGTAAAACTTTGAAAAATCACAGCTGGGAGAAGAAAATGGTGTTTTAGCTCCCAAAGAGGAGGGGCCCTACATCTGCTAAGAAGATCTGTTTTCATTGCCAAACCTCCCTTTGTCAAGGACAAATATATTAGTTCACTTTTTTTTTTTTTTTTTTTTTTTTTTTTTTTTTTTTTTAATTTGCTACTTTATGGCCTAAGAAGGCAGATTCAACATTTCTGCAGCACGATCCATCTACCAAAAGCAAATCATTTCTGGAGATAAAGATATTGGTGCTTTTCTTGATGGACAGCAAACCTGTTGTTGGCTGACATGCACGTGTAAAAAAATAACTTGAGAAAGTTCCCCTGAGGTACTAAAATATATTTGCACATGCACACACAAACACTGAAGTTAATCATAACCTTTGAGAAGAGAATATTATACCAAACACTACAAAAACATCAGTGTGTCCCACCTTCTCCTATTCCCTCTGTGCTCTTTGTGCCATTCCCTTTTACTCATATGTCCCCTGTATGCTCTGAACCGCAACAGGATTCTTCGTCAGAGATGAGAGGGGGGGAAAAAGGTGTAACTTTGATGTTTTCATTTTAAATTGACATTTTGCAAAAACTGAAGCTAAGACTACCTAATTAAGAAGAAATCAAGCTCAATTATTTCCTGGGAGATGCCTAACAATACTAAGAGAATTCTCAAACGCCTGACAGGACCAAACATTTTTTGTCTGATGGCAATAGTTTATTTGGACTGCATTATGGCACTATTAATTTAGAAACTGCCAAGCATTACTTACAAAACATACTTAAGGAACTAGGAAAAATTAAATAAAAATATATCTGTCTTTTTCCCCTACTGTGCTCATCTGCGCAGTTGACAGTGGTTTAGCAGTTTTATTTAGCAATGCTGGTGATGGTGGTGAGACCACTGCAGCTTGGGACTGATAAGCATTCTCTTGAAATTAGGAAATTGTGATTTTATAGTTGCACCAACTGCACGGAGACTTTGCGGGTATAGAGCCGAAAACAAACACCCATGTGTTCTCTAAAATTAACTAGATTTCAAGTTGAGGGAATCCTATGAATATTATTAACTTCTGCTGTAATAAATAATGAAAACATTCACAAAACTTGCAGTATTTTCCTACCAGTCATGACTCAAGCCTGTCTTGCTTGTGTTTCAGTTCCTGACAAGATGTTCCCTTGCAACTCCTGTCGCATTGGGTTTAAAATGTTAGTGTTGCTACCTACTATTCACTGCCCCTGCTGAAATGTACTGCACCTGCAGCTGAAATGGGGTAACACACAGGCTCTCCTCACCACCTGCAGCAGAAATACAGCTGAACGAGGACAAGGATGTTTAAGACAAGTGAGAGTGACTTAGCACTGAAACGTATGGAGAGGGCTCAAATGATCCACCTTGCTTGCAAGCAGGAACACCAGCAGAGATGCTTCAATATCCTAAACTGCTGTACCAGCTTGCTCTGCATGTGACATAGCAGCATGCTCCCAAACATTTGGTGACAGAAGCAGAGCAGTGGCTGGGTCAGCATTAAACCTTTCATCTGCCTCAGAAACGCTCGGTGTCCTGCCATGCCATGTCCTAATACAGCTTCACACACCATGCCTGGTCTTTAAACAAGCTTACAGTAAGCTTTCAAAACAAACAAAAATCAAACATTAAAACCCCCAAACAAAAACTTTAAAAAAGTAAAACAAAAACCAACCAAACAACAACAACAAAAATCAACCTCACAATATTTGTGGCATCATAATTTACAGCCTTTACTTATAGGATTTAGACTGTGCCAGGAACATGTGGGAGAAGGGCACTCGTATTCCTCGGTGTTTTATTATGTGCTCGTCATCAAGCGTGGCTGTACCCCTCTGAAAATCCCACCCTATGCTCAGGTCACAGGCAAGTAAGCATAAACGTCTTCCTCAGGGGTGGCAGCTTCTCCTCGGTACTAACTCACCAGCAGGATGGTTCGGCATAACCCCTGGCTTTGGTTTTGCCTAGGCAAAAAAGCTGATTTGGGGTCGTTTTTCAGAGTTCCCCTCCCTTCCCATTTCTCAATACCCGCACTGACTAGACATCTTTCTCATTTATCTATGTGCTTTAAAGTCTTGCCATGAGGCAAAACAGACATCAGGAAGCCCTGTTACAGTTTTTCATGCTGTAGCCCATCCCAGTCACCACTCTGCAAGATCCAGGTACAAGCACTTAGTAAGCTGAGGAGTGCTTGCACGACTCGCCCCCCACCAATACCGCTTTGATCACTCAGCACTAGCTACTGCCACACTGCCTTCTCCTTCCCTGCAGCACACCTTCACCAGCCACGTGCTTCAATTTCCTTTGGCTGACGAAGAGTAAGCCCTGAGTTCAAGGGCCCCAGCTATCCTATGTCTTCTGTGCCAAGAGCCCCTTCCGGGGGAGCAGAGACCCGCTGAGGGCAGGCTCTTCTGCAAAGTGACTCTCCAGCAGGAACAGACTTTTTCTTTCCCTTTTCTGAAGTGCAAACCTGGGTGGCTAGGAAGGACAGCTGTATTCACTGGGAATACACTCAGCGGGACTAGCTGGGGGTCTACAAACTGAAGCTCTGAGTATTTCAAATATAAAGCAAACAGAACAACCAGCCTTCAAGTACAGATGAGAGGATAGCTCACAGACGGCAGGAAAAGGGCAATGCTAGTGGTTCCAGTTCTACCTTCAACTCCCAATCCCCTAGCTTGTTTTTTATACCCCCCATCGCCTACACCAGGGGAGAAGCTCTACATTTTTGCTGCTGGTTTGGAGAAGCATTTTACCCTGCAAAGCTTTGAGGCTACAATGAAGAATAACCTCCTCCAGGCAGCTTGGAAAGGTAGGGCTGTCTCCCTGCTGGTCTACTGAAAATGAGCTATGAGATGATGGTAAGCAGGACCATATCTACCCTATCTAAGCTACAGTAGACAAGCACTACTGTGGTTTCTTCCACGCGCATGTGGGTCACCGGTAGCCGTGCATGCACCGACACACAGGTCTGAGCACAGTGCTGCTGCCTGGGAACACCCCTGGTGTGATGGTAGAGCAGACTGCGAGAGATGGAGCATCGTCTGCTTGTTACTTAAATGCTTCCTGGGTTTAATGCCAGCTTTCGAAGCAAAAGGCCTGAGTCTGTTCTTGTAACTGGGGGCGTGGTGGACAAAGCCAGTGACGTTAGAAGTGTGCCAGACTAACTCCAACTGAAGCCCAGAGCCTGTAAAAGCACATTAAGATCATAACGTCTAGTCACAGTAAAAGGAACAGCTCAAAAGGATTAAAAACAACCCTCTAAGCACATGCTTACTTGTACAGGCCATTGTAGGTGGGTCTGATTCCCTCCTAAAATAGTGCTCTTCACACAGGCAAGATGTGGATGCTTCATCAAGCGTGTAGCTGTGAGGGGGACATTTGCTGCAGGATGGACTGTGGGGTGAAGCTTTGAAGAACCCAGGTCTGCATACTGTGAAAAGAAGAACCACAGGCTAAGCTCTCCCGTCATAAAAATCAGTCTCTTCACATTTCCTTTTAAAAACATGTCTTCAGCTAGAAAGAAAACAGACAAACACTCACGAACTATTTGGTTTGAATATTTTAAAACAAGTCTACCCCACTAATAAACAAGGCATGCTTAAATATCCGCATGAAAAAAGAATGAGAATCTCTTGACTGCCTCTCCCCTAGCATCTGCCTTTGCTGGGTATTCATTTCCTCTCTTAAATGCATGAGAAGTAACATCTTTTGGCTCTGCTTTAGAAAACATTATTGTGTTTGGGTGTTGTTTTTTTTTTTTCATTCAGGCTTAGAAAAACAGGTAAAATACATCCTGTGGTTTTTGTTTAAGATGTTCTATACCCAGAAATCAATGTCTCAGCAAACAAATAACAATACAGTGGTTGAGGGAATCTCGAGATTGACAGTTTTAAGACATTGTGATAAGGCTACTTCCCTAGGGTTTTTTCCCCTGAAAACCTGCAATGAATTTTAAAGTACTTTATATAAGACACATTGCTCTGGGTACAGCCTGGGAAGCATGCTCGCCATTCAAGATATTCCTTTCAGCTTCAATATATATGCATGATGAGGTTCAAAGAGTTTATACGAGAGACATTCATGTTCTTACAAAAGCAATATATTGGCTAAGGGTAGCTTAGGATTTTTTTATTATTATTTATTTTGATAATTTGAACTGAATGCAGTAATATCTTTTTTTTTTTTTTTCCAGCCTCTTGGAACAAGCACTCTTTCACCTAAGCGAAGATCTCTGCACTTACTCACCGGTGCGTGCACACAGCTACAAGTGGTGACAGTCAGAGGCTGGCATTTATTCACCTTGGCTTTACAAAAAAGCCAAACGGACCTGTAATCATGCAGTCGGATGCATAATTACAAACCCGCAGCTACCAGGAGGAAGAAGAAAGCATGGATATATCCACGGCTGGCTATTCAGATGTACAGAAGTTCCCTGGAAATCAGTCTTGCCATCTGCATTCAGACTTGCCTGGTGCCAAAGGAAAAGTGCTCATGGCAAACCAATCAGCGCTGTCCCACTAACAATGCCCCAGGCAGTCACAGCACAGCCATGTGTTAAAATGCAGCCAGAAGACATGAGGAGAGTTCATCTCCCACATAAAGTGCAGATTTTTACAGCCCACCCTCTTGCACCGCTCCCCAGTCTCCTTTTCCACCCACAAGACAGAGAAAACGTAAGGGAAATAGGTGAATCCAAAGGTTTTAAAAAACAGATCTCCAAAATGGCTCAGCAGCCAGGCATTGCTCCACACCAGACCGTGAGTCCTGCAGGACACAGGCCGTATTTTGTGTCCACACACGGATGGCTAAATTTATTCCAGATGGTTGTTAAAGGACCTGCTGCAAGCTGCCCTCATGTTTTATGGTACGTTCCTCAGTTTCTCACACGAGTTCACTGATGTATTAGCTTCGCGGCTATCTTCAGATGCTGCCCTACCTACACAGCAGGAATTGTTCTGTACTCTCTGGAGAATCTTCTGGGAGAGGAGACCACCAAACAGCCCCTCTTTGGCCTGCAATTTGTAAATCAAAGCCAAATCAAAACTCCCTTGCATACACAGACAATAGATGCGGGGAAATGAAAGCACAAAAACATGCAACACATAACGAGGGCAGCCCACGTTTAGTGTGTACTCAATGTAATTAGCCTTCAAAAAAGGACTTGAATTTATCTCATTATGTCCCATCCAGACGGACAGAAAATCATTAAATCATTATGGCACAAGAGTTTCCTGCGCTTCCATTGTGTGCAAAGCAGCACCCACAGAGCAAGTCAGCGCTCCTCGACAGCTTTTCAACACGGTGCAGTTTGTTAATGGTGGTGTGATACGTAGCTCAGCTTGCAGGGAATGCTTTGTTTTCGTGAAGAAGTACGCGCCAACTGATTTACAACACCAGTAACCCATGTTTTCATGAGGGATGTGGAATGAAGCTGAACTAGACCAGTTCAGCCTTGAGAAGACTGAGGGGAGACCTCATGGTGGCCCTGGTGATGGCATGGAGCTGGGACAGGGGAGGGTCAGGCTGGGTGATAGGGAAAGGTTCTGCACCCAGAGGGTGGTCGGGCACTGGGACAGGCTCCCCAGGGAAGTGGTCACAGCACCGAGCCTGCCAGAGCTCAAGAAGCTTTTGAACAATGCTCTTAGACACATGGTTTGATTTTTGGATGGTCCTTTGTGGAGCCAGGAGTTGGACTCGGTGATCCTGGTGGGTCCCTTCCAACCCTGGCTATTCTGTGGTTCTGTGATTTTATGTAATCTGAAGGCTCCCGTGGGTCAGATATTTTGTAAACTGGATTTGGAGCAAAACAGCCTGGATTCGGGGAGACCAACAGCCGGTGCCTTCCATGCACGTACCTTGGGTTTTGATCGGTTATCATCCCACTTCTGACAGTCAACCTTAAAGTCTCCTCATAAAGTATACATTATTTTATTTAAAATTACATGGGCGTCTGGGGTTTAATTTCTAATTAAATCTTATTTTAGCCTTATATTTTTATCTCAGTATTTCTAATTCAATGGTTCTTCAAAGGATACATAGAACTAGCACAGTACGGCCATTCATTTAATAGCGTTTCTCTCTTCTCAAGGGGTTGGGAAAAGGAGGAGAAATAAGCCAAGCCTAAATTTCCCCATAATCTGCTGGAAGCCAGCTGACAAGAAATGAAATAATTTCAGGTTGTTAATGACATCTGCTTCTTTCTGTCTAATATTAAAACTGATAACTCCTTAACTGATTAACAGCCGCTGATGTGTGAGAATAGTCTCTAAATGAAACTGGTTGCTGGAAAAAAAGAATATTTTTAGATGCAGCAAACATGCCATAAACAACCTGCTGGTGTTAGGTGGGACGTGCTTCTGTTAGTAGCGCATCCATTATCAGCAAATTCATTTCACTTTTTATTTTTAGTAGCAACCACAAAAACTTGCAGCCTCTGGCACACTTCGGGACAAGCCAGCAAGAGATCACTGCAGGCAAGGACAGCAGCAGGAGCTTCTTGGGACAGCAATGGCACGAGCCGATTCCTCAAACTGGCAGAAACTGGGTCTTATAGCGTGTGTGGACACGGGAGGAATCACTGGGACTCTGACAAGACAAGCTGCCCTCTTCAAACAAGACGCTTAACTTTTGCATGCTCCATTGGTACTAGAGACTGCAAGTAGCTGCGAGTGGAAAAAAGTAGGCAGAAGCAGCCAGTAACATCAAACAGCTGGTACTACTTAACAGAGATTATCTTCTGCAAGCCTTAACATCAAATGATTTGCAGCTGCAGCTCTGTAATCATCCCTGAGCTGCAGCTGAAGGCTATGAGCAAAGTACAGGGCTTTCTTCCTCTCCGGCTGCCCCACGCCTTTGGGGCACACTGGCCCTAGGTGGTGGCACCCAGCAAGCACCGGAAGCAAGGACGCCACCTCCGAGCATCTCTGTGCGCCCAGGAACTTTACACATACGTGGCCACATCCATAAGATGCATCACCTTCAATGCAAGGAGCTCTCAGCTATCACAACGTCAAATTAGTATTACACTGAACTTAGGCCTTGTTCCCTGCAGAGAGAAAAGCTAAGAAACAACCCCAATAAAGCCTTGAAATCCCAGGAGAGATGAGAAAGGTCCAACCTATTACTCCCTTTGCACTCCTGTAGTTCTGGAAGGATAAGCTTGCAGTACTTAAATGCTTCAGATCAGCAAAGTGACCTTTCGTATATCCCAGAAAATAAAGCTCAAATAGGACTCACCCCTTCTCCCTTGCAGAGTACCAAATCAATCTCCAAGGTAATCAGAAACCACCAATATAACTCATAAAGCAGTGCCACAAATCCATAAAGCTAAAGAATGCAATCTAAGAAAAATTAATGAGGATAAGAACGTCTAGTCTAAACAGAGCGCACGTTATCTAAAACCTCAGTTTCCTTCCCAAACTACCTCTTGCCCAGGAGCAAACCACAAACTCCTCCAGTTTCTCCCTCCCATGCTTTAGACCGATTTGCCTTTTCAAACTGCAGACTTCCTTGGGCTGGGACCATCCCTGCACATATGTGGAAGTGGAGCAGGGCTTAAATTACCATGGCTTTTAGAAGCGACCCCAGCATGAACACGCAGAAAACTGCCCCACAGATAAAAGCCGGCTCTGCAATCCAGGCCTGAAACGCCAGGAGGACGTGTTATGTGTGTTCAGCAGAAAGGAGAGCGGCTCTGTAGCTCATCAACTCTGCCTTCATTAGCACATCACTCCAGCGCAGGGAACATGCCTTGAGAGTTGAAGGATTTGAGCAAAAACAAGCTACAAATAAACCAAGCCCTGCTCTCGTCTCTGGAGCTGCCGTGCCTTGAAGCGTCGGCACTGAGAAGAGGGGCCTGCTGCCTCTTAGATGTGTCCAAAACCTGAAGAAAAAGGGTTTAGCGAGGTACGTTCCTTACAATGTGGAATCAATTAAACTGCTGCGTGGCTCCGAGCCTCAGCCTGTGCTCCTGACATGCTCTTTTACTTACGAGACAAAACAAAACAAAAACACGGCAGACTGTCTTCATGTTTCCCGGCGAATATAAACAGATGATCTCTGCACTCTCCTGAAAGTATTCAGGAATTACACAGGGGGAAAAAAAAGAAAGAGCCGCCAATCGAGCCTTTTCCTGCAGAATTTACAAGCAGGCTCCCAAGTGCTAATCCTGCCCTTCCTAACAGCTCTCCTTGAACCTCAGGCTGACACCAAAATTGCTGCCAAAGCTATAAAGCTATAGAAAATGTGTAAAATGCCCTGATTATATCTCCTTTATTAAGGAGATTATATCTCCTTTAGGGTTGGTCTCTCCGTCTGCAATAGCGCTACGTTGCTTCCTGCAGCACGCCTTAGGGATTTGAAGGGAATTAAATAAATACCCACTAATAAAACACTGTAACTCAGAGCTACCAGTTTGCCTGAATCCTGCAGGCTTGCCAGCATCCTTCAGCAGCTCCGCCACCGCAGCACAAGACTTGCTAGAAGTCCTTTGAAACAGGTTCCTGGAGCTTGCTGAATAAACAGGCCATCGAATGGCTTGGCACCTTGAAGGAAGTCTCGGGACCTTCCCCTGAAGCAAAGCCTCCACCTCCAGCGGGATAAAAACCTATTTTTTATTTTTCCTAGGACAATATAGCGTCTTCTGATGCTGTTTTGTCCAAGTCTATTCTGAGGCTGAGTTACCTCCGCTCTGCCTAGGAACGAACTCCAGCTCCGAATACCAAAACAACCTTGAAAACTAGAACATAAATCAATTAGTACTTTCACTTCTTCCCCTTGAAATATCACTTTTTGTGCCACGTGACTCGCTAAATTGTCACACAGCAATTTATGACATGAGCGTAGTTGCTGGAAAGCAAAGAATTAACTGCCACTAACAACATTAATGCGTTTCTTCTAAATGGTGTAAAACTTCCTCACGTGGCTCCGCTCCGAAAAATCCATCAAACTCCCAAGTCAGCTGCATTTGCAAGCCATAAAGTTAACTTGAACACAACACATTTGAAACTGCTTGTGATTGCATTAAGGCTGTAATGGGCCGTATTTCTGCTTGTTCTGACTTTGCTGCAAAGAAGATTTGGAAGTGATCAGAGAGGCAAAACTGGAGTCGAGCCTAAACTCTCAGCAGTGCGATGGAGAAGGGGAAAGGTGATTTATCCTGGAATCCGTGCAAAAACAGCGCCATCGTTTGGGTTTTACCCCTGAATAAGAAGAAACTATGTTCGTCTTTCCTTAGACAGCAACTGCATGTTCTGGCAAGCCATCCATGTGCACGAGGGCTTTTTAACTGTCAGAAGCTGCTTTTATGTGTGACCCCTTTTACATCACTTCTGTCCTCTGATTACGTTTTTGGTAGAACTGGAAGCATGACCGCGACATCAGGTCCAGACGACTGCACGTGATGTTCAAAGGCACGGCCTCTCTAACATCTGCAGTTACCACTTGTTTCCTTGTGTGACTCCATCTCCGCGGCCCCTGGGCTGGTGTTGCCAGCTGGCTCACCTTGGGTGCTCCCATGCCCAGGAGAAAGCTCTGAGCCACTGCTCCACCAGTGCTGTGCTCCTGCCCTTAGCCGTGGCGGTGCCCCCTGGGCAGCCCAGATTGCACCTGCAGTTCTCACACCTGTTTGGTTACAAAATGCAACCCAGGACAGACTTGCCAAGCTCCAACTAGCTAGCTTATAGCAAGAAAAGGCAGTCCACATCCTCTCACTGCAGCCTCTCTGATAGCTATAAAAATATCTATCTCCATAAATCTCCGCATCTATAAAAATCCGTGCATCTTTTCTTTGTTCTCTGAGGTGTGAGACTAAGATGTGCTTAAATTATGCCTAAATTACTGTCTCTCTTTTATAATGAAGACAAACTGAAATCATTTTTCTGCCTTAAGCAGAGGAAGTGATGATTTACCATGCTGCACCTAGGGGAAAAATACAGTTTAAGATACAGAGGAAGGCAGACAGATTTGTTCCTGCACGCTTGTAAACATAACTCGAGACGCCTAGCTCCACGAGTAATCCAAGAGGCACCCGACGCTGTTTTGGGGGCTTCTGCACCAAAACACACAGCCCGGTGTGTCCTGTGTTACGTGAACGGTAGCTTAAACATCCGGACTGCGCTGTGTGCTGAGCAAGGGGCAGGTTGATGGACAAGCTGCAGAACTCCCCGGAGTTCAGTAGTGGTGCTGACTGAATAGCAATAACAAGCATCATCCCTAATGGCGACGGGGGGACAGGATCAAACTTGAAAATGATCCAGCCCAAACCTCCCTGTGCGCACGTGCACGCATATTACAGACACCGATGCAAAGACCAGTCCGTAACATCTCCTGGAAAACAGGGTTCTTCCAAGCCACACGGTTGCTGGCACAATACTGCAAAGAGGTTTTCAGTCTTCTGATTCAGTTGGCCATACAGATCTGGAGCCTGGCCAGAGAAAGAAAGATTCTCTAATTACGCTGCGGTTAGGACAATTGCAACCAATTATGGTTAAGAAATATGACATTTGGGAGGATTTATTTTGATGATTTATGTCATGTGTGTTTACTCTACCAACATTTCAAGGTTCTAGCCTCAACCAATAGGCTGTACGCACCCTGGCAGCAAGGAGAACTAGGCTAGAAGCATTTCCTTCTGGTTGACTCCACCTTGTACAGCTTCATTTGCATGGACAAGATTTTCAGGTGGTATAAAAATAAGCATTTCTTTCACCACCCTCTTCTAACGCTTTGGTCCAAACTAAGCATCGCCATGGATTGGCAGGTGCTGCCAGCACCTCACGAAAGCATCCTCTCAAAGCCTGCCTCAAATGTCTAAGGGCTTGTTTGCTTCTAGCTTTATGCTCATCTGTCTTGGGAGGTAAATTTGGTAGGACTGGCTGTAGACAATTCATTTTAAAATTGTTTCTTTGTAATTTACGGCTGAGCATATGTCATTCCAGACACATCTATTCAAATTCCATCAGAGGGCGACGTAGATGGATCTTTTACAGTCCTTCTGACAAAAGATAGGAAGGATTTATCCAGAGTTGCCGGGGCTGAGTGTGCGAAATGGGTTCATGCACACAAAAATGACTCCTGGGAAGTTTATTTGCAAATCTAAGATTCAGGCAACGCTGGGCAATCCTGTGGCATGTGGGCAGTGCTGTCGGAGGGAGGGAGGCCGAGCTGCACAGAAGGAAACGCGGTTCTGTGCTGGGGAGTGCTTCCTTTCCGCCGTGCTTCCTTCCTCAGAAGTCAGTGGGTTTTTGGATTAGAGAACGATGAATGGAGTTAAAGAGATGCAGGTGGCAGCAAGCTAAATTCCACCCAGATAGGCGCACCGTGAGGTGGTTTGGTTGGGCTGCGACAAATCAAAGGAGGGATGCAAGGAGGACATGGCAAGTATTAACACCCAGAGGAACTTAACCGGGAGAGCTGGGCAAAACACTTCTTTCCACACACACACAACAAAGTCAGTATGGAAACATCAAGCAGCCTTCCCATCACATTCAAGTACAGCACTTCGTGACTCCAGTTTAATTAAGACGACACCAAAATACTGAAGTTATTTGTTAAGTTGACTCAACTGCTCCTCTGGGTCAGATGAACACTGCAGAACTTCACAGTTCATCTGCCTCACCAAATAACTCCACCGAATGGCCCATCTTGAGGAGCAAGCTCAATGAAGGGTGGCAGGGCATTGCCAACTCGTGTCACGCCAACCTTCGAAGCATTTCTCTGAGCTCCAATCCTGCAGCAGCCAGAGAATTGCTTAGTTCACTAAGAGCTCCCCCATTTCTGGAGGAAAAACTGCTCATAGCCAAGATAAATCAATATGACTTGATGCTTCAAATGTCCTGGTTTTGCAGCCACTTACAAACCATTGGGGTGGGCTGCCTGGTGGCTTTTGGATGCTGGAGTTGGACCATCCTTGCTGTGAACTAGCTCGTACTGCTGTGAATCCAGCCCACACAGAAAAATACCAAAACCCCTGAGACAAATACTAGGCAGTTTTATCCCCAAGAAGGTATTTTATTTGTCAGACTACAAACAGCACTTTTCAGAGATAAAAGTGTCTACATAAAAGCATTTGACTGTTGGGAAGGGGATGTCCTGAGAGCATCCCTACCCACAGCCTCAGCAAAACCCTCTTCCCACGGTCTTCCTGCAAAAAGACTATCTGACATATGCAGCCGTGCCAGAATTTCAGACGTGAAGCAGAAGTAAAGCAAAGCAAACATTACCTTCCCTCTTGCTACACGTACCCTCACCACAAGCCCCTCCTCAGCAAATCCATTTCTCCGTACCAGACTACAACATCGCCTGAAACAGAAGCCTGAAGCAAACTTTGCAGCAGCGATGCTGGTCGTTCTTATAGCCCGGTTTTGAGCTTCCGAGGCTTGATTTACGGAGATTTCATTCTGAAATTATTGTAAGGGGATACTGCTGCTTAATTGGTTCTCTAGCTATATCCAGAGAATAAGCAGTGCCTACATAATCCTGTCTGCCCTGGAAATCCAGCACTGCATTTGTAATTCTGCTGTGTTCCTGTGCCCTTGCATTGCATCGACTTCAGCAGTCTTCCAAAGACTGGTTAGGCAAAAAGCAAGGAATCTGCTTTGCAGAAACCATTCACATTCGTTTTGTTCAGGGAAGACTAGAAGACGACCAGAGGAAAAAAGGGGGAGCAACTGGCTTTGGCATGAGGGCATTGTGCCCTGGATTTGCCATGGTGGAGGCTTGGCATACCTAAACCTTACAAGAGCAGACGACAACCCGGTCATCTTCACGTACCATACAAGACCAGCCCCAACAGCTTTCCGTCCCACGGGTCATCTTCCAAGCCTTTTTTCAAAGCTTCGTCACACATGAAGGTACCTATCTGGTGATAACCAGCGGGTGAGGGTGGCATGGGAGGATGCTCTGCGTCCTCTCGGCACCCCTGAAACGTAGAGCACGCACCAAGAATCAGTCTTGTCGTGCAAAAAGAGAGAAAGGAGGTTTCTAGCCTTTGTGAGAAGAAAGCCTGAAAACAAACACCAACAACTCAACCAGCAGAAGGCACACAAAGAGCCAGGTGTGCCTCCTGTATTTGAAGAGGTACACTTGGCACTGCGAGAATAAATGGGGGTGTCCTGACCTAAGCAGGGGCTGGTAATACTTTTTTTTCCATCATCTCTTGACCTCCCAAATACCCAGCCATGATTACACAGACGGTACCCACTTCTGGTGGTTTTGGTGTTTGTTTTTTTCAGATGCACTAGAGAGCAGCTAAAAACTTCTGAGGCTCTGACACTTGGCCGAAATACTATTCACCCTTTTTTGTTTTTTAAATAGAAGTTGCACAAGTGGCAGAAAAACTGGGTTCATTACTCCGCACAGAAAATCTCCTGTCATCCAGGCAAATTTAAAAATAAATAGTTGCAATTAAATGTGTTGCTACATTATTTATGTAGATGCATTTAATTTGCAAAAAGCTGCTATAAAATATTCCCCTTCAACACGAGGGAAATTTATTGCCCTCTTATTGTATACTTTCCTCTCCCTGCTCAAATGTATGGTGCTCCCTACCTATTTTTTCTACCCCTGTGTTACTTACCACATCATTTTCCAGCCACTGTTTCTGCTACTTCTGTCTTGAAAGAATGAGGGACACAATCCAAATCCTGCTGTTTCTTTTCTTATTGACTACTTGCGAATAGGCTGCTGAATGATTGCTAGATAGATAATTCCACCATTTCCCCTGAAGTGGAGGACCTCTCCTCAGCATTTTGCTCTTGCAGCTGCTGGGTAAATGATATGCACCAAAACTGCCCAAGGCTTCAGAGTGCATATTAATTCTGCCAGGATCTCCCGACACTCTGAAGAATTGCTAATTTAACAACAGACTGTGAAATTATTTTTTTTCTTTCTTTATTAATTGCTGTGTTATTTGAAAGTGACTTCACTGCCCTGATCGTCTTGCTGCGTGAAGAACAGTGGGCACTCCATCCTGCCATGAAATAACGAAAAGCCTTCTCCCCAGCAGTTTTTATATTTCTCACCCAATATAAATACGTGAAACAAGCACCAATAAAAATAGGTTAACTTGCTGCAGGTGTTCCTCTGTCAATTTATCCAGGTGATATTAGCAAAATCTGACAGGGAAGCATAGTGATATATTTCACTCGTGTCTTGACATTTTGATTCTGTTTGTTAGAGTATGTGCACGGATCTGGCTTTTTCTCCAAGACCTCTATAGCTGTCAGTCTGTGCAAACAGTATTTGACAGGATGTCCATTTAGCAGGATGGGAGGGCAAAGGGGAAAAAAAAAAAAAAAAAGATTGCTGGAGAGACCAGGTATATCTGGGTAAAGCTGCACTGCAGTGCAGAAATAGATGCTCTTCACATACTGAGTAACTTGGAAAAAAAAAAAAAAAAAACCCAGCTTGATACGCAGGATCTGAGCAGCTTGCATCCTTTAATCAATAGCTCCTTCAAGAAAGGTGGCCAAGAATAATATAAATAGAAGGTAGAGGGGAGAGAAGGCAAAAGGCCAGCACTGGAGAAGACATGAAGAACACTGTGCACTCATCCACAGGAAGATATTTTGGCTGGTTTTTTTTTTGTTTTGTTTTGTTTTTTAGAAGAGGAGAGGAAAAAAGAAAAGAAAGCTCTCCTTTGCTCTTGAGAAATTGGATTTAAAATGAAATCCAAATAGGAATTTTGCTTTCCAGGGCTCCCCTTCTCTAGCCTGACAAAAGGATCAGAAGGCAATGAAGCTGTCTCATCAGGCTATAATGCAGGAAGATGCTCTACTTAGGGAGTCCCAAATTTAGAAACCTTCAGCTTGTCTCCCCACTGCAAAGAACCTGCTCTGGATCAGAAGCACTTGAGCTACAATGAAATACATGAGGAATGAGCAGAAATGAAACAACAGAAAATGAGTATAGCATTTAAGACAGTAATAAGAATTTAGAGCTTTATGGTAACTGGCTGGTGAATAAAGGTAACAAACGAATTCTGAAAGTCTGAATAATTCCTGCATCCCTGCGAGAGTGTGTCAAAGACGGGTTTAAGAACGGAAGTAGACATATAACTCAAGTTATACGGAGTTTTAATAGCCTGATCTTACCTTTCAGCACATGCTAAAGGCACCACAGGGCCTCCACGCAGAATCAGTCCCAGCAGTGCTGCCTACGACCAGGAAAGACAAAGGCTTGCTTTCACCTCCTCTGGGATGCACGACACTCGCCTGCCTCCCCACCACTCTCACGTCTACACAAGGCTTCATCATCTTCCTGCCCTCTCTTCTCAAAGGTCATGCAGACCAAAATGCAGTTTGCACAGCACCAAGCAGACGACAGGAGAGACCACAGCCCTCTCCTTGCATCCAGTGTCCCTGTAGCTCGCATGGGACCATCGAGGTGCCATCCAGGGCACCGATGAACAAGAAGCAGCCCTCCCACAGCTACACAAGAGGCACTGTCACATATGCAGACCAAGCAACCTACAGTTCAGTGTGTGTCTGCAGATGAGTTGCCAGACCAAAAAAAGCAAAAACTGGGAAAACTGGGAAAAAGTCTGCATGGAAAAAAATGAAAAAAACAACTCAAAGACTGACATACTGGATCGGCTGTGCATGTATATCACACTCCTCAAGTCTAGCTGTGGTATAAAGCAGTGAAAGGAGACCTCAGCCTACCAGGCAGTCGTGCCCTCTTTCCCTCACCGTTTCAGCAAAGTACAAAGTATGCATTACCAAAGCCTCCAAGTGCTTACAATTACTGCCCCAAACCCAGTAATCTCCACTGATGTAGGTAAATTGCTGACCCCTCTATCACAGTTATTCATGATGCAAAAACCTTGGGTTTTCTCTGCAGCTTAATAAAACCTGTGGGGAATCGGTGTAAGGCTTTCATTCGTTATAGCTAGCCTTTAATGTTGAAGTCTGGATTTCCTGGAGGGGAACTGAATAGTTTGGAATAATTAGTGATTTACATATAGAGTTGTCAACAAAGATACACAGCATTAAGTTACAAAGATGAAGGGTTCCACGTTCTTGGTTGCTACTTTTGATTTGATTTGATTTTTTAAAAAACTGACACATCCGTATTTTAATTCCGCTCACATTCTGCTATCGCTAGTAAAGTGGCCTGAAGCGGACAGCAAGAAGAGAGCACTAAATCGAACGCTTAAATCACTTCTTCCTCAGTTCTCTGGCAGATTTAAAGATCAGCCTGGCACTAACACATTCAAATAATATACTGTTGGACCTGACACAGCAGAGAAACTCTGCTTCAAATCACACAATAGTCCAGGTGACTGCACAATTACAATTAACCTCCTGCCCACTGTGCCTAATGACAAATGATCATGTGAATGATAGGCTCAGGAAAGGGCCCAGGTATCAGGAAAATGATTTCTGATTCTTACATATTTAAAAAGCCATTTTCAGTTAGGAAAAAGCCAAGGGACACTAATTTTAGTTTTGCATCCAAAAGAAATTAATAACCCTTGCTAATACACATGCAGACATAAGCACATGCTGTCGACTTTCTAGCAGCAAGAGGCATGCATCTCAGTCTCCTACTGCCACACTGCTGTAATCGGAAAAGTACTAATATCCTGCACGGCCATAAATCTCAGCCCAGACCAGAGAACATGAATTTTGTCTGTGTTGGATTAAAAAAAAAAAAAAAAAAAAAAAAGGTAATCTTACCTCAAAATAGCACGCAGTACTTCAGTACTTTTTGGCAAGTTTATTGTGCCCACGGGGTTCCCATTACAAAGTGACTAACTGGGAAGGTATCTTATGGCATCCCATCGTTTTTTTGTGCTTTTCCACTTCATGCTCCTCCTCATCTCCTTACCTCGTGAGCTCCCTTTCCCAGGGAACATCCTTTCTCTGTTCATACCGCACCTTTATGAGTACACAGAATTATGTTTCAGTAATTTTTTCTCTCTTTAATGAGCAGGGAAGGTGGAAGGACAGCCGAGTCTCAGGAAGAGCCAAGGGCACGTGTTTTCTTTCTTGTACCTAGCCCTAATGGGAAAAGTTGATTTGTCCCCAGCTGCTAAAAGTCACTGCCCCCCAAAAACCACCAGCAGAACAGTTTGAGCTCCCTCTCCCTAACCTGCTTCAGCAAAGCAAGCTCATTAATTTAAACAACTTAAACCTGTGTGACATCACTGGAGAAAAGCCTCCAAAAACATCCTAGAGCCAAGAGGTTGTATGAATGTACATCCTCCCCAAACATCACAACGCCATGCTGCACTAAGCAGCCATTCAAAGCATCACAGGCTGGGTATCTGCTTGGTGTATATATACATACATTTATATGTATGGTACACGCTCAGGTGAGTTCTGTTTGTATAAATCAGACATTTTCTAACACATCCGTCTCCTGAGAATGACAGAGGCAATATTATGGACACGTCCCTCCAGTTGTCACCACTTGAGCCTGAAAGCTGCAAATTACTCGCACATTGCCAAAATCTCTTCCGATGCAAAGCCAACTTTACGTCCTACCTGCTGCAGAGCGAATGCAGGCAGCAGCCAGACACGTGGGTCGTATCCTCAGCAAGCAGTACTGCATTTTGATAAGCATGTGAGGGTTTGGCCCATAGCTTCTGAAAAGCTGAACCCATCTGTGGCTCTTTCTAACCCGTAGGCTCATCCTGCGGAGCATTTTGTGGTGTTTATCAAGTTGTACACTGACCTATGTCATAGTAGCTAATCACAGACCTAACACAATTAGTACACAACCCCGATAATACAGAGTATGATGCATAAGGATTTCCATTTATAACGCCTGTTTCAGCCTGCCTTCACATGTGTATAGTCTACTTATATAAAAGAAATAAATACAAATATACTGTATTCAGGCAATTTAGCGTGATGGCTGATCAAGGAAACATGGCTTCATGAATTCTAAGCCATGACATTTCCACTAATCTTCCCATTTCAACAGCAGGAAAAGGAATGGCTTTCATATCTCCGTGCTTATCATTTTCAAGCTGAGTATATTATCTGGTAGTCTCTGGATTTACCCGATAGCTCTTAAAAGGCAAAATATACCGCCACGGTCTATGAAACTTATGTGTGGCTTACTCTCAGAGCTGTATGTCACTCTGAAGATGAACAAATGTAGAAACTAGCTCTCATCTTTTTTAAAGTATGTCAAATAAATAAATAACCAGATTGCTATCTGTTATTTCCCTTCAATGAGATTGCTGCTTAAAAGGTTATAAACGATGACGTTTTCGCTTTTGCAGAAGGCTGTGCATTAAACTTCTCATATCTCCTTGCAGGCATCAAATACAATCTGTTTGTTGTCAGATTTCTTGAACCTGCTCTTCTGCAAGGCCCCCAAATGTAATAGGTACTACTTGCCTACACACAGGTGTGCCCCCAAGAGACCTTACCTTGCAATCCTTGCAAGCATCTCACCTTCTAATCCCCAACCCCGCAGACGTTTTAACACCTAAAATGAATAGTCATGAGCTCCTCTGCTGCAGTTTCTAAGTTACAGATTTAATTTTGTGTTAACACGGGGTTTCTCCTGGCTCGGTTCTTCAATTGGTGTGAGCTTTTGTGTGCTGAGATACTTTGTGGGCTACAGTCACATCGGGCTGCTGCTCCCTAACTGTTGCACATCACATACAGTGCTTGCACACCCTAGGATACAACCGTTTGAGCTCTTATAGTGGGAGCTCAAAATAGTGGGCTAATAGTGGGGTAAACCCAATTCCTTGGTATCATCAAAAAAAAAACACGTTAGTCCAAAAAGCTTTCCTCATAGCCCTGAAGGAAAAGCCGCATGCCTCACCTCATCTCTTGTTTGCAGTCCTCCTTTCCCCCAGAAGACTTCATTTCAAGCAAGTTTGTCCATAGTGACATCTTTGTCTGCACACGAACATCAGGAGGAAAATCAGGAGGAAAAAGAATCCTGAACACTTCTCAGGTGAGAGAAACATAATCACTGAATGGGTTGGGTTGGAAGGGACCTTAAAGATCATCCAATTTCAATCCCTCTGCTGCGGGCAGGGACACCTCCCACCAGACCAGGTTGCTCAAAGCCCCATCCAGCCTGGCCTTGAGCACCTCCAGGGATGGGGCACCCACAGCTTCTCTGGGCAGCCTGTGCTGCTGTTCACCAGCCTCTGAGTGAAGAATTTCTTCCTAATATCTAATCGAAACCTACGCTGTTTTAGTTTAAAGCCATTACTCCTTGTCCTGTCACTGCACCCCCCTGACGAAGAGTCCCTCCCAGCTTTCCTGCAGCCCCCTTTAGGCACTGGCAGGCCGCTGTAAGGTCTCCCTGGAGCCTTCTCTTCTCCAGGCTGAACCACCCCAGCTCCCTCAGCCTGTGTTCATAGGAGAGGTGCTCCAGCCTTCTGAGCATCTTCGTGGCCCTCTGGACTCACTCCATCAGGTCCATGGCACTCAGCTGGGGTCCCTCAGGATGGCATCCCTTCCCTCCAGCATGTCGGCCGCACCACACAGCTTGGTGGCATCGGCAAATGTGCCGAGGGTGCCCTCGATCCCGCTGCCCACGTCACCGACATGCCAGCCCCAAGATCACAACGCTGGTCATACAGAACAGGTCTGGGGGAGATGAAGCAGCCCAGTGCCATCACCTCAGCTGCTAACAGAGGGAGCCTCTGCCATCATTAGGTGAACTAAAACCATCCTGCTGCTGCTTTTTGTTCTGTCACAATATGCGCACACAGCAGCCCGGACGCTCTAATATATTCAGATTCAACCTGTCTTTGGAATTTGCTTTCCCAATAGCTGTCACGCTTGAACACTTGTCAGTTGTCTCAGATAACCACATATTACTCTGATGTTCGCAGCATAACCTAGAAATTCCCTACACAAACTACAGGGAATTCTGCCAATTCTGAGCTAAATTAACTGCTTATCAAAGACAAAACTGACAGGTTTGTTTTTTTTTTTTCCATATGAATCCATGGGCTTACTGTTTCCCAGCCCTGTAATGCTACTTAGCTTCTTCATGATCCATGCATGAGGACCTTTAGATATATCATTTCAGCTTAATAACAGCGCAATTACAACCACTTAATGGGTTTAAGGGAACAGACCCAGCTTCATTTCCAGAAGGAGCAAGGAGAAGCTGCATGCTCTGCTGGTAAGGCATAAACAATCAGCCTTGCGCTCAAGCCCTCATTTATTTGCGTATCCCGAAATTGCCTTGCGCACCAGCATGAAGAGGACGGCTTAGCTCCGATCCAAGCTTCTCATGGCACAGCCCACGGGGCTCCTTTCCAAGTTCGGATGTGGCTCTTTCCTTGCCTGCACCCCGATCAATACCACCACAGCTCGCGGTGCCCGAGGTTAAGGAGCTCCAGCAGCACGGCTTGCTTGTTCGGATGGAGTGAAATCAGCCCTCTAGGTTGCAATTTGGAGGTTATCTTCCAAGAGCTACGATCTCTTCTCCATAAACCACAGCTCAAACAAGCTGCTGTTGGCGCCCTGAATAAAAGCTAGCACAAAGGTGTGCCTCCTAGAATCTCCTTCCTCCTTGCATATCTCAAGTTTTTTCTCTTTGAAACTGTGTGGTCCTCTTAATTAAAAAACAAAACAAAACCAACCAAACAAACAAACAAAAAACAACAATCAAGCCAGGCGGCAGCGTGTAATGCCCCAAGACACAGAGTCTTCTCAGTATTTAAATGCAAAAGCAGTTTGGCTTCTGTACCTCCAGAAGAGTGACTCACCTCACAGACATGACGGTGCTGAATCCTTTAGGTCTGAGGGACACCATGTGGGTCCCAGAGGGTCACCGAGAGCAGCCCTACACACGTGGCAGCCCAAACCTCTGCTCAGCTGCCCGCCCACAGAGAAGTTGGCTCCAGACAACCAAATAGCGGCTGCATAGCCCACTGCGCTCTAGGGCCACGCACAAAGCATTTTCCTCCCAATTAATTTCTTACCCTGCTTCTGGAAGAAGAAGAAAAGACCGTAATGCTTTTCAAACATAGAGCAAAAGGGTGGGCACATCTTGGTGCCATGGCAGAGCAGAATTGATGCTGCCCACACAACCTGGAGTTTGGAAATAATGTATTTATAGAAGTACATTAAGACCAATTTAGAAAAGGTTGATTAGATAAAGTAATGCTCATTCAGGCAAGCCTAAACAATTTTCTTATTTCATTGAATCAGCAATAATGTACTCCTACAAATGCAATAAATATATATCCAATCACCTCCTCCTTCAGTGACTTCTCCCCTTGTTCCTTTCGGTTGGCAGCATTTGGTTCAGTTTGTTTTCAGAAAGGAAAAAAACCACAACAGTAACTCGTTTATAAAACCTTCTCTTCCCGGTAATTTTATTTTGTCTCTGTAGCATCAGGCAATCTAGGAGAAGCAAACGTTGTTTACTTGTTAATACCAAGCCAGAACTCTTAGAGAGAGTCGATGAGACCATGGAGGAAAACTATTGTTTTCTTTGTTATTCTGCCGGAAGACCCGCGGTAATATGTCAGACATCAGCAGAGCCTGTTGGGGAAAATACAAATAGTTGCTCTCTTTTCATCCATATACATGGGAAATCAGGCTGGTCTACACACACTGGAAGGCTTTGTGCTGTCGCTGCAGCCTGCTATTCTCACTTTGTAACACCACCTAAAAACAATCGCTGCTATTTGTAATTCAGAAGCACAGCATTTGTAAACCTTGGCGGTTGGATTGCGTTACTTATCAGCTGATTATCGGCGAGGTGCATCTGGAGACATTCAGCAGGAGCTGCAGAACAGGCCTACGTGCCCACAGCCACCAGCAATGCCTTTGTCCCTGCAGCCCAGCTCCCGGGTGAGACCCAAGGGCAGCATCAGGCCCATGGGCTCTGAGAGCAACTGAGGAGAAATGAGGTGGCCACAGGTTAAGAGAGGGTCTGAGCAAGGCTCCTGGGGCACATACATACAGAAGTCCCTTTTCACATATGGCTGCAGTGCCATTTGTTCTCAGGACACAAGGTGTTTACACGTTTCCATCGCAGTGTGATTACTTTTGATCTGGTAGCGCTTCCAGCTGATCCCAGGCATTGGGATCACAGGCTCCCTCCTGACCTCCCCGTTCTGTTTTCACTGTCTCCTTTACATAGTTTTACAAGCAATTAATATTTCCGAAGAGATGAATAACCTGGGGGGAGGATCGTATTTCTCATCTCCCTTCCATGCGAGGGCTTGCTGCTGAGGTATGAAGGCTGGTAAGGGTTGCTGCGACAGTGCTGTAGGAGAGCCAAGGGGAAATGGCTGCTGCTGGCCACAACACCCATCCCTGCCTGTGCCCAAGATGAATTCCCAAGCACACACTCCACTAAACAGCTACATCAACCACTACCACAGAGAATTTATAATTACAAGCTGATCCCTTATGAAGAGACATTTTTCATCCCGCGCTACAAATTCAGATTTAATAAAGGACACCACTTCAACAGGCTTTTATTTTTTCCATAACCAAGCCCAACACATCTCTCTGGGTGGCTTTGGATCCAGCAACAGGAAGCTTCTGAGGTGCTACCAGAGCTTACTCCTTCTGAAGCGTTAACATGGCAATGTTTGGCCTCTAATAAATCCAAAAGGCACCAATTTAACAAATACTTAACACCCTCTACAGACATTCATTTACTTTAAGAGCAAGTTTTGTGGGAAAACTTTCAAAGCAATTGGATTTTCAGAAGTTCTGCATACACGAATGAAATAATGAATGAAATGAAATACACGAATGCATTTAAAGACCCAGCCTCGATTGATTTGGCAAGCCAAGATCAAATCATATTCAGTAATACTGGCTGCTTTGAAAAGTCCTACACTTGCACGAGAAATTAGATTTTATTTTTTAAACCGTCAATGCAAAGACACTTCTAGTGACTTAAATAAACCCTTCTGAAAAATCAGGAGTGGCTCAAGTTTCACCATGAGCTGCAATGGGACGGAGGTTTTACTCCATGACTTTCGATTACATGTCTGCGTTCAGGTTTAGAAAGCTAACTTCAGTTTCTCTTGGAAATCTCACTCTAAAAACTGAGACAATGAACAAGGACTTGGTAAGGAAACCAAAATTTGCTGGACTTGGGTAGCTATGTGCCAACGCACACATTCGAATGGGTATTTCTAAGAACTCAGCATGGAATCCTAGAAGGGAATCTTCTTTCTGGCTTAGAAATTGCACTATAATTTTGTTTGACCCATGATTAACTCTGCCCAAAACGGACCTGACAACATGCCAGCCTGCACATTCTTGGCATTACAGACACCACCCCAAGCAGGCACAGTGTCTGCCCAGCTCATCTTGAGCTACACCTGTACTCTAAGACTGCACTTACTGCACCCTGGTGCCTGGGGATCTGAGGAAGTGTGTTCTCCTGGCCACGTCCAGCAAGGAAAGCAGAGAAGCAAACAAAATCTTCCCAACGCTGACCCAGTCAGCAAGAAGTTCAGCTCATCCTCCAACTCCAGACCCAAGAACGCACCCGGACCTTTCCGAATGGTATTACTTCTGATACACAGCTGCATCGTTTTTCTGGACCCTCCCTGTCGAGCTCTTTGCAATCCTGCAGGCGTCCTCTTTCGCAGCTGGTTTCCCCTGCAGCAGCACCTCGGCCTCAGCAACTCCTTCCTCGATGCGACCAGGGCAAAAATCAGCTTTGGTGCTGTCTCACAAGCCAGGCAGAGAAAGCAAGCACAACATTCACGAGAGAATGAAAGTTGAGATGGAAAGGGTGGGCAAAAAAAAGTTTGTATGGAGAAAACCAGGGAAAGAGAATTACGGGGAGTAGAAGAAATGAAGGACCAGGAACTCCCTGGTGCCACTTAATACAACAGTGTCGCTCTCTATGGAACTGTACTGACCTTGCCAGAGGAATATCTTTTGTTGTTGTTTTGCCTGATTTTTCCATGCTTTTTAATGATTTTATGATCCGATAATAAACCCACAGTACCTTGCAGCACTCATTCCCCCATGCAGGCGCAGATTAAGTGTGATACAAGGCACTTCCCATTACTGCACAGAGGTGCAGGTGCACCTGCTCCACATTGCTTCAGGCAGACAATTGCCCTGTCCTAACCCCTTCTGCAGCCAACATGGCAAGCAATTTATCACCATCATCTAACTTCATTCACTTCCCTTGCCGAGTGACAGCCATCAAAAGTCTCTCATATTGGCCTGCTTCTAGGTGGCAAAGCAATCACATCACCTAACAAGGTCTTAAAGAGGTGAGAAACTTCCTAAATCCCATTACGTGGAGGCCCTCCCTCCCTCAAGTCCGAGATTTGTGTGTGTTTGTGCGACAAATGTCAAATGTATTGCTGACCCTTTTTAATAACTTTCAACCTTGCTTCTAGGTGAGCTAAGCAGCAAAGCCCTCCGGTAGATTCACAGATTTGCTTAATGTTTTTTAAAACCACCAGCAGCTGAATTTGCTGGATGTTTTCAAGGCAAATCCACCTACCTGACTACCAGGCAAGCCTCCCAGGCTGGGGCGAGTTGTTCAGTGGTTTATCCCCAGCCACTCTGGCACTTGGCTCTGGATGTATTTCTCTGCAATACTGGAAGGCTACTTTCACTCTACCACATCCAAGCCTGGTGCTGGAAGGGAAGCAAAAACTCTTCCTCAAGTTTCTATTCTGCTCATTCCTGAGGAGTGGAAAGGTAACAGTCATGGAAATGGAAATCCCCAAATGTGAGAGATTAGTAAGGTGACTGGTGATGAGCACTCTCCCAGCAGCTCACGACCTTTGTCTGGAGATGCTACACTCTGGCAAGCTGCCCACGACAGCTGACCCCAAGCCATTTGGGGTTCATTGTATGGTTTTGCTGCTACCAGTAACAGCAGGTGTGCAGCATCACCTGCAGATCCCTTCTGACTTCCCTGCGACAGGGCCCAGAAGGCCTGTGCTAGTCAGCAGGGAGAGATGAGAGCAGAGAAAGAGCGGGAAGAAAAGAACGGAGATTTCTGTGCTTGGCTGGCTCCCACGCACCAAGAAGGTCTGACTGAACCTTTGAGCCTACGCAGCTCAGCTGCCAGGCTGAAAGCCGACCTCCAGCCCATTTCTGTACCACGTATGCACCACACTGCGTCCTACCGAGGATGCTGGGCCTCCTGGCTGTTACAGCACGGTACTCTCAAATACAGCTCTGCCTTCCAGATAAACACATTTACCACTCAGGAGCACGCAAACACGCCTGAGTCTCAGGGCAAGCTGGAGCTTGCCTGCATCCTGTGCGTCTCCCAGCCTCAGGACTAATATTCCATTTACTGCCATAACCCAGTGGCTCTTTCGATGCTGCTCGTATCTCGGAAGAGGTTAGCTGCTGCCCCAGTGAACATGAATAAGGAATGAAAGCAGCGATCGCTCTGCTGCGGGCTGGAAAAACTGCTTCCTTTGTAACGCCAGAAGCGTGCATCCTGTATATTTGGGACCTGAAGGAGAGCTGCTGAAGCATTTCCACATGGAGATTATAGAAGAGGTTTCTATTTTCTGCCTTTTTTTATTTATTTTTTTAATTGGAGTTTTGAAATATAGGTGTCAGGTGTCACTTAAGACTTCAGATATTACTGTTAAGCACCATTGCTTTGGCTCCACAAAGCAAAAGCATCACTTTCAGACTTCTGCCTCATAACGTGGATTTGCATCGGCTGAGACTCAGCTAGTCCCGAAGGAGAATAAAAAAATCACAGTTCTGTTCATCTCCCATGTTCATCTCACCTTCGGGACTCCTCCCTTAAAAATCAAAATATCTACACGCATGTGCAAGTCTACACAGAGGTGTATGTGCATTAACACAGCAGGGCCCTCCCAGGGGGCAAAAGGCAGGTATGAAAGGTCTCCAATGAAGCCAAAAAGTTGCTAGGTGTTCATTAAAAAATGACCAGAACCCGTGAGCTGAAGTCACAAAGAATAGCAGTGGGCACTGAGGGAACTCAGACACGCTCCAGTTACCCATCATCTGGATTCCTTCTGAGCAATGCATCGAGGGGCGCCTATAATTATGGTTGCCCAAAATTTTTCATTGGAAACTTTTTCTAAACGATCCTTCCTCTAAGAATTGCTGGGTAATTAATGCATTTAAACAATTCCCACTGGTTGTCCAAAACCCAGATACTTTCGCTCCACAAAAGGTTTTCTTAGTCAAAGCTACAGGAAGAATTCTTGAAGGTTTTGGTTTTTTTTTTGTTTGTTTTTTGGTTTTTTTTTTCAGTCTGAAACATTCATGGCAAACACTTGGTACCCGCTCCAGCAACAACGTCCATAGCAATGAGCTTTCCCAATGACGCACAACTTCGTGCTCCCGCAAAACATCAAGCTGCATTCTTCCCATACAGCACCATAGGCCGCTCATTTAGGTTAATTTATAGCAGCGGCTGTGGGGTTCCTGGGCAAAAATCCCCCAGGGAACAGATCAGAAGGGAGAGCAGGGTAAGGACTGAAAGAAAGCCAAACCACAAGCATAGCTGAGAGCGGAGAGACAGACCTTTTTCATCACAAACAACACAGCACCCTCCGGTTGACGCTGGTACAATGAGACATCAAATTGCAGCAATGATACCAGGAAAAACTGAATTGCTTATTTCTGCGCAAGCTTCCTAACATTTGGTGATTAAATGCATCCCCCTTCGCTAGCCAAAGGGACCAAAATCATGTTTTCCTAGTTGTGAAAGATCATTCAAATGTCACCTCTTCAATGTGTATTGGATAGCTTCGTATACACATACCCCTAAACACAAATCCAATCCGCAAACCCCCCAAAACACTTTTTTAAAAAGCTTTTTGTTTTCTTTTAAAACAGTCTGGTGCCTGGTTGCTTCATCCATCTGAGAAATTCAGATACGAGCATGCAGTGCTCTTACTAACCTACCAAGAGGATGCTCAGGGACTATTCCAAACCCAAGGCAAACCGCTCTTCCAACAAAACTTTTAGGAGAGAATGAACGACCTGGAGGGTACCAGGTCGTGAGCTGAAAGCTGACGATGCACCCTTGAAGGAACCCCTCCCACTATTTGTCTAGAAATAGATAAGCTGCCCTTTAAAACGCCCTTGTTTTTAGAATACTCAAAGTTCATCTTTTGCCAGCTGGGTCTTCTTTTCTTTTTAAATCAACCTATTTCAAGTACAGATCATTTCCATGGAGGAGTCGGTTCTTATTATCAGTGGACTTCTTAATTAATGTTCACCCTGTCTTCTTCTGTTGCTATATTGAATTTGAGTGCATATGGCTTAATAGACAGACCAGATGCTGCTTCCCTAGGTGGTTTAGGAGCAAATGCTTCATCATTTGAAGGTTTTAAAAAAAACAAGAGGCTCATTATTTAGTGGATTAGCCACCTGTTCAGAAGTGGAGACAACCTGGAGGAACTAACTTGCCTGGCTGTAAACCAAAGTCCAGAGAGGTGGCAGGAGCTGTGCTTAATGCAGAACGAAACCCGGGCAGTGGGCAGCAATACCAGGCAACCTGTGTTTTACTACATTTTGGGCCATCTGATAAAACTCTGGGTCAGCCCAGGCAGCACACCAGCTCTCCTTGTTGCGGACAACCGCCACGTCTCTGTCCAGCAGCATCATGCCAAGGACGACTGACGCTTCAGGACGGACGGATCACCCCAAAAGCACCCCTTGCGGGCTCACGAGTTCCTCCTTTGCCTTGTGCCTGTACCTGCACCCTCTTCTACAGGCAGTGCCCCTACTGACAGTGGTACAGGGACCCAGCAGCACTGGGACCAGGCCGCTATGGGGCCAAAACCGGGAAACTCTAGGCAGAAGAGAAGCCACACAGGTCCCTACCCAAGCAGGAAAAATAAACAGCTTCGCCATCCAAACCTCTATCGCACCTCTTTTGTGTCCTGTAAGAGGCTTGGAGCACAGCTGTTCTACGTTAACTTTGAGCAGCTCGATGAAACGCATTCGAGGCACGCACGGCACGCTTACACCTTGGAGAAGCGAGCCTGGCATGTTATTCAAGGGTTACTGCTCTTCCCCGGGGAAGAAGGGGTGCACGAATTCACCACTTCAACACACGGCTGCTGGGGGATGCAACAGAAGGCAAAGGCAGGAAGCAGTCAGCCCAGGCTCCTTCCTTTTTTCAAAGCATCTATCAGAGAAAAAAACAAAACAAAACAAAAAAAAAAAACAAAAAAAAACAAACAAACAAACAAAAAAACACAGAAAAATAATGCCTCACCAGAACATTTTTCCCCACCCATCTCCAGCCCAGGTACAGACTGAACCCAAAGCACTGTGCCCTCTTCTGAGGCTCCCCAGCGAGCCCTCGTCCTGCTCCAGACATCTGCTCCCTGTTTTACCCTCCCCTAGAGTTCAGAAGGTAGAGAGAGAGAGAAAAATACACAGGTTAACACACATTAGCCTTTAACAGCTGCTGCTGCCACCCACACAGATGCCAGCCATGACATCTCAGGCTCAGCTCTGTGACAGCCTCCATCACTGAACACGGTGACAGCCGACCCCAGCTCCTCCCCAGCACCCAGAAAGGTTGGGTGGAAGGGGGAGCGGTTCTAGCCCAGTTACTGATATGCCCAGAAACACCTCTCACATGCCACTCAAAATCAATGGGGTCACATCAGCTCATGTAGGAGGCAGAGAGGCACGGCTCCCAGCTACCTCTGGATGCAAGGAACACGGGCAATGCAGTAAATAAGGGAAAAAAGGGTTAAAGCCTGCAAAATGTGCTGTAACAACGGAATTATGTAGGTAAATACATAATTGTGCACTCTGGGCATCAGAAAAATGTTTGCAGTGCATGCCAGTGGATGTGGTTTTAAGTACCCACACAAGCCCATCGTATTTCTGAAGCCAAACCCATTGAAACAACAACAGCCTCTCTCCCATCGCTAGGCTGAGCCAGCTCTAGACAAATTTCTTGCTTAGAAAGAGAAATGTAGAGATCTGACAAATCTGTCCACAATTGCCATAGATTACAACTACAATACAGCCTGATTGCGAATACATTCAATTTGCTTGTGGTAGGAGAAAAAAAAAAAAAAAAAAAAGGGACAAAAAAGCAGCCAGGGCCCGATGGCTTCCTACTTCAGAGCTGCTGGCAGCAGGATGCTGCTCCCACCATCAGGAGCTGCTCAGGCAGCTCCCCAAGGAAATAAGGCTTTTTTTGGTTGCTCCCAGCTTTCCCAGAGCCTCAGTGTACCTGGAGGAGCTGGCAGGGATGGGCTGCAAACACGTGCTGGGGACTGCTTTATTTTTCCCATTTTGAACTGGTGGCACAGCTGCGGAGGGCAGAGGCGGGAGCCTTCCACGAGGGATGTCTCTGCAAAGGTCTTCTGCTTTTCAACGCACAGGGAGGGGCGACATCTGGTCCATAATGCTTACCAAATGGAAAGGCTAGTGGGACAGGGACCTGTGGGGGGAATTCAGTCAGCATCATGTTTGGTTTTCTTTCATTTCATCAGGCATCCTTTGCACGGAGGAAGTCTAGGATTAGGCTTTGGTGCTTTATGAGGATAAACCGGACCTAGCCTCAATCTGATTTGGGGCAGTAAAAACACAAATGAATGAGTTAACAGGCAGGATTATACAATTCAACTAGCAGAACAGCAGAAGTCCTCTCCGCTCTTCATCCTGTGATGCTTTCTAAGCTTTTCTCTTTTTTCTCCCTAAAAACAAAACAGAAATAGTAACTCAGGATCTCTAGCCCAAGCCAGCCAGCTCTGAGCGCTTGCTGCCAGGCCGGGCAGCAACCACAGGAGGCTGAGCTGCACCATCATTTTGCTGCCACCGACCAAAGCAGGGGTTTTGCCTGCCCAAACGCTTCTCACACCTGCACCAGGCAGCCTGTGGCACGAGGCAGGCCAGGGCACAGGTTCCGGAGATGTCTGCTTCCATCCTTTTTGAAGCACAAGCGCTTGTTATTGCATTAGGGCTCCAGCCTCTCACTGGGCAGAGCTAAATATAAGCTGCTTTGGCCTCATGGCTCTGACATCAACATGAGGTGAAGAGAAGAAATCTGTGCAGAAATAGCTTACTACAGCCTGACCAACAGCTGACACGTTTTGCCTCCCTGGTGCTATCACACACGAGTCATTTCCAAAAGGCCAGAGTTAAAACTCCAGGATAAAAAGGCACACAGAGGAAGTCTGCAAAGTTTACAGTGGTAGCGATAATGGAGCAAAAAAAACTCAAGACAAAAAAAAAAATTATCTTCACATCAGAATTACACTGCCCACGAGGAGTTTCCCAGCTGTGCTCCACAGGGGTCAGGACAGACTTTCCAACAGCAGGCTATAAATACGCTGACAAATCGATGAGGCTTAATTCCCACCCCGAGCCTGAGAGCAACGGGGGTAATTTCCCGAGGCTCACTTTAATGCCAGCTGATCAACAGCCACGACCTTAACTAACAGCCACCTAAAGCTTGATCCCTGCAGCCTTATTTAGGGGCTCAACCAATCTCCGAGCTGCAAAGACACGGATACTGGGTCAGCCAGGAGGAGGCACGCTCTCTGAGGTCTCACCTGTTCACACAAAGGGCTATCATCACCACCAGGTCCGGGCGTCTGCCTTCCTTGGCACCTGCAGCCACCTCTCCTCGGGGATGGAGATGGCATTTTGCACCGGGGAGGTACGTTCAGCAAGCAAAGCAACACACAGGCATGACCTGAATGCGAGGGAGGGGAGCACGCGCGCACAGAGAGCTTACTGAACCCACATCTTTTAAACGTGGTCATTTATCCCTTTTTTCTCGTTAGGTCCGCATGGCACAAGATGACACTGATAACACCACCCTATCAAGCCACCAGCCCTATTCTAGGCAGTGTTGTTGCTTTTTTTTCTATTATTATTCTCAGAGAGAAAAAAAAAGGCTCTTTAATGAAGCTGTTCAGCCTTATGTTTGAACAGCAAAAGCAGGAGCCGACCTCATCGGTGCTTAGGAGTTACAGGGGCCGAGAGTGTTTTCTCACTGAGCAATTCCAGCCCTTTGAACCAATTGCCACAGACTCCAGGAGCTTGCCCACACTACAATTTTCACACTTAGCAACTGTAAAATTGTTAAAGCGATATCTTTCCACACGGTTGCTCTGTTATTAGTGCTTAGTTTGGCATGCCACCTTAGTTACAGGCTTTAAATGCCACTTTCAGCACTTCCCAGGATAACCTTGGCCATGAAATCGGAAAATCAGATCATTTTCTGGTCTGTTTTCTTCTTTTTCTCTGGATGAGATTAGATTTTGCTACGCTTGACTGACAAACCTCATTTGGGATTCCAGCGGAGGCCAAAGCCCTGACCTCCTTAAGAAGTGGGAGGCAAAGATGTCTCAAGCTATGATGAGGAAGAAAGAGCTAATTTCAACACATCACATAACAGGCAATTAGTAATTAATTTGCACCGAGAGACGCTTGCAAAACGTTCAGCAAGCGTCTCCCCGTCAAGTCAGAGCGTTTGGTTTTATTTCTCTAAAACAACGATAAAACCTAGGAGTTCTTCCTCGATGTTGTTATCTATTTTTGTTGCACTTATCTTCGGAACACAGGACGAGGGGAGTTTGTTTTTCAAACATTTCGACTAAGTCCAACAAAGAAGCAGCCAAACGGGGTTTTCAAGAATAATTTTTTTATCCGTGTTTAAGTGATTATTTGACCTTTCCATTGCTATAATCTTTCGACAGCTCATTATGTTCCAGGCATGTTATCCGTGCTGGATGCAGTGTTACTTAAAAAGGCTGCCAAACTGCGCGTCGGCCATAATGAACAACAGACAAATGTCAAAAAATTTAATTTCTAGTGTTTAGTCATGCCCTTGTTGAAAATTAACATCGCATTAAATAATATTGTGGAAGATCATTCAAAATGACAGGGCAAAACCTCAGCTGCCCCATTAAGTAATGGGCTCTAAATTGCGAGACGTCAAGGCTGGGTCCGCAGAGCTGTGCTAGCCGGTGGTGTGGAGGACCACCCACCGCTGCCCTGAGACTCACTGCTGATTAACCAGGAATACAAAACATATCAAAGCACCAGAGATGCCCAGCACTACGGTTTTCATTTTGGTAATTATATTTTTTCCTCGCTCCCTTTAAACATTAACAATAAAAAAGAGAATTAATCGATACGAAGAACCTGAGAATAGTAGAGATTAGGAGGGCTAAAATACAAGGCACCCTAGAGATCCTATCATCTGCCTGATGTTATTCTTGAAGCTGGACCTCTGGCTACAAAGGCAGCAGTACAGCCAAAGTACACCCCAAGCTCATTCCCCTTTGGAAAACTTGTGCATTGGATCTTCACGGGACTCCCAAGTTTCAGCACAAGTGCAAGCTGAAGAGCCGAGTTCAAAATTTTTACGCATGGACTTATTTCACAGCTACAAGCGCCAAGAAAGCTTACTCCCTGAGCAGCACTTCCAGCCCTCTGAAGAGCCTTTCGCAGAGGGGTTTGCGGAGCTGGGAAAAAGGGATGGGCTGTCCCAGAGAGGAGTTCAGAGAAGAGAGGCTTTGCCGAGCAAGAACGAGGATGCAATGGACAACACCTCTCCAGAACAGACTTCACAACTCTTCCTTAAAGCCAGTCTGCCAACGTGATGGTAGGAGACCCCATTTTGCACTACGACAACCTTGCCGAGGTGGGCAGGCTGTGAACTCTTCCGTTGTTGCCAATTATCCCCAGGCATTTACGAGGCAGGGTAAATGAAGCACACAGACGAGCGACAGTAATCGATTTTTCACTGTGCATTTTTATATTTAGACAGGGAGTGCTGAGCTAATGAAATGAGCTAGTAAAGTACCAAAGTGGATTACAGCATGTCGAACAACATGGGGATACGGCCCATGAAAAACACCCACCTGGCCAGGACCGGGACAGGACCACGTGCTGCTGACATGGTGATTGCCAGGAGCAGCACCCAGCAGTGGTTTTGGCCAGCCCCTGATGGGGAAGAAGTCCACAGACATGTTATGGGCAGGCAGACAAGCAGAATGAGACTTTTTCGGCCACGGCCTGGACAATATTTACGGGAGAGGGGTGAGATGCGGCGGTTTGTGAACCTTGTTCAGTGATAACCCTGCTCCCCCGGATCTGCAGCGGGGCAGGGGACCAAGAGGCCAAATTCCTCAAGCATGTTTCTTCAAAAGCAAAAGGCTTATTCATCTGTTATCCTGCTTCACAAACAGGATACATGATTTCCATGGTGAAGATAAATGTTGGTAAAGTTCCTCACTCCCAGCTGTGTTGCTGCTTTGAGAAAAAGCGTGATCCAGGCTCTACTTAGGTAGAATAGTCCCTCCAAATCCAGCACTTTTCCCACATCTTTATTTCCCTCTCACCCTTGCCAAAAAGCCTCCCCCTACCTGCTTCCAGCATGATTGAATATTAACAGCGTGAAATTTCCTTTTTCGTGTTACAAGTTCTTTATCTGTCGCCAGTCTTGTATTTGATCCTCATCTTTTTGCTCATTCTATGTTTTTGTTATGAATAAAATAAAAATTAAAAAGAGTAAGGTAATAAAATAAAATGAGATTGTATAATGAATGTCTTGGGCATTACAGATAGAAGGAAATTACAAAAAGATCTATGGAGCTGCATTTTTATTCAACAGGATATTAACACACACACGTCTTCAAGTCCCAAATCAGAGCATCTTTTTATCACTTGCAACGACACAAGGACTGGCCAGAAAAAGGAGGATGTGGATGGGCTTGTAAATAAATTGTTCAGAACCTCCAGTGATGAAGCACAAAAACAGGTAAGTAATAGATACAAATTTGATTATGCCAGAGTTTTTGCCTGTTCTCATCTCACTTTGCAGAGATCCACACCCAGATGGAAAGCAGAAGGGGTACTGCTACTGAGACACACAATTCCTGCTGGCCCATGGCAGTGTGAAATGCTGCAACAGCGCACAAAACAGAGAGATCTTGCTCCAAAGGACTCCACAAAACCAATCATGAGATTTTCAAATATAGTCATCAGGCCTGGAAATCAAAGAAACGTCACCTTGGTATGGCAGGATGTTCATTTCCCTTGCAAAGCAGCAAGAACAACACTTGGAACAGGCTTTGCTGCACGGAAAACAACGGTGATTGTGTAGCTAGGGGGGTTGGTTTTTAGCCAGCATCAAGACCTGTGCTCTCATAGGGTTCTGCTAAAAACACATGCTCCTGTCTGACTGGGTTTGGTGATTTCCCAAGTCCTCTGTTTCCAGATTGCTTGTTTCAAGGGGAGAAGCCTGACGCTCTCACCATCTGTGTTTGGACTTTTGTCCCCCAGAGAGATCTGGGGGCCTGTCCTGAGACAGCGCTGCTTGCACTACCGATAGCACAACCCTCATCTGCTCTCATCACTAGTACTTACTCCTCACGAGGAGGACAAATCGCAAAGGAGAGAAACAAACGAAGCACCGCTATATACCAAATGAATTTGTTCAAGATCATCTTTCCCCATTAGTCCCAGAAAACTCTCCCACGGAAAGGAAAATTGATTTTATTTCTCTCTGCACATACCGCAGCACCCTCCTCTGGGAAACGCACGCCATCCTAGAAAGCAGAGAAGACCCCGTTCTTCAGCTCCTCCTCTACAACGAGGCCACTCTTTCTCCTGAGATGTGCAATGCCGTTTTGCTCAATTTTGGAACATCGAGCAATTCATCATGAGCAGAGCTGCCCTCCCTTTCTTTCTCCCGCCCCCCCCCCCCTTTTTTTTTTTAATTGTTTTCTACAGCAATGTTGCAGATCATCTTCAGCTCTCCCTGCTGTGAGAAACTCCACAGCCTTACCAAGGCTGGCATTTAGGCTTTCAAACCAACCTCCAAAGCTATCACTCTTACAGCAAGCAGGGAAGCTAGCCTTACTAGTCATATTGCTTTCCAGCAGAAATGTAAAGGAACCCGATAGATGATGAAGGCTGTTTTCTAATATTAAAGATAATAAATTTGTAAAAATTTTGGAATCTATAGGCTCAGAAAGGCCTAAATTGTTGCCATCCATCACCCTGGGGGTTTTCAGGGGAAAGAAGTGATTTTCCCCTCAGTTGCAACTGAAGAATGTAAGATTTTGCAAGTTAATAACAAGACTACTCACTGTAGACACACCGTCTTTATCTTCAAAGGGACTCTTAAAAAAAAATGACCCAAGTTGCGTTTAACCTTTTTATCTATTGAACATCTTACCCTTAGCATTAATAAAATTAGAAACTAAATGATGTGCTGCCTGTAGTACAGCACTGTATTTTCTCAGAACAATAAACAACCCATTTTACAAGCTACATAATTCATGTATATGATAAACCCAGCAGAGAAAACTTACCATGATTAATAAGTTTAACATTTTCACTTGGGTCACGTAGTCACTTTCCAAAGACATCAATAAAGCGTTTTAGAGTTAAATAACAAATCAGCCAGCGACAAGATAAATCACCGTAATGGGCAACTACTTTCCAATTACACTTTAGTTTTTGCAGAAGTCATTTTGGGGAAGCAGCATTAATTGCCATTTGGAGTTGATAGGGCATTACCAGCAAGCAGTGAGCGAGGCATCTCAGCTCAGAACTGTAAATGTCCTGTGTGATGCCAGCATGATATTTAAGTTGCAAATAAAGCACAAATTAGACAGTAGGGGTAGTAGTAGCCGCCCTCTCCCCCTGCAAACCCATGACCTAAATAAATGACAACCAGGGAGAGCTCTGTCAAAGGTAAAAACTACTTTGAAATAAAGGGTGGTCTTCCTCTGTCCTGCAGCTCAGCTGTAGATTTTCTATGGCACTCACTGAGCCACAAATAGCCAGAAGTATTAGCTACTTAGAATGAGTTTTACCAATGTAGACTTCTTCCAAAGACAGGCAAAAATCAAGGGAGTAAGTTTGATGCCTCCAGCACTGTTTCAAGACAGTCAGGACAGCCAAACGCATTTCCAGAAAAAACAAAACAAAACAAAAAAAAAAAAAACCTCTCACATCAAAATTATCAGTAAAGAGAAAGTTAAGACTGGTAGAGCAGACCTTCTTTAAAAGGTCCTAAAGCTGTCCCCAGTTCTAGCAACTGCCACACACCCACGATTTGGAGTGGCTTGCCATGTAAGTCTCGTGCAACAGTACAGGAGAGGGAGGATTTAAGGAGCCAATGTAACACAACCAATCCAGTTTAAACAGGTGAGAAACCTCGAGACATTAGGGAGAAAAACACAATTAGATAATGCAAATTCCCTCAATCCTGCCCCACAGCAGCTCTCCCATTCTCCCAGTAAGAGGCATCGTTGTCTCCTCCAGGTACCAGAAAGATTTCTAGGAACCTGGGCAGCAAAACCACGTTCCCGTTTTTATACGAGGAGACTCATCACAGTCAGATAACTTTGGCACTGCTCGAGCAGTCTGTCTCTGCAGCACCCAGGTGTGGCACATCCATCACTCTGCGCAGAAATAACTGGATTTTTTTCAGTCTGAGTTAGAGGTCTGGCAACTCCAGAGCATGACACTACTGCATGGAGAGCACGCAGGGAAGGGATTTGGGAATTCAGCCCCAGAAGGCCACCCGTCTTGCTTTTTAGATGCATAAATCCAGTTCTAGATTTGTTCTTAATCCATCAGCAAACTCCAGAATACTCCTAACACCACAGGCTGGCAGTGCAGCCACAGCTCAGGTCAGCACGAACACCTGCTCCATCACCAAACTTTGGTGCACAAACCTTGAAGAAAATACCTCGTGTCCCTGAGGCCAGCCTGCAGAGAGCCCAATGGCACTGGGGAGCCTTTCTGGATGGGCTTCACTCTTCAGGCAATTAATGGCTGGACTTACAAGCTCTCAAATATGAGCATCCCAAGAAGATAACTACTTTAAAGGCCTTAGATTCCCAGCTCAGGCCTTATTAGAGGCAAAATACCCCACTGCAAAGTAATACTTTTATTATGTCTGGATATCTTTTAAAATTTATATTGAACCAGGGCAGATTTTGGGACTGCATTCATTTTAGAAAGTTCAAATCCTTCCTTCCTCCTCCTGCAGTTTTGATCTATAAATAAAGCAACATTCAGGATCCAGGCCAGACAGGCAGTGAATAAACGCCTGGTGCCGTGGCTTTCTGTAATGCAGTAAGCAGCGCTATCAACTCACCAATTTGGCATTGTTGGGAAGCATGCGAAAGTCCTATTGTAAAAACTCCAAGGGAAGCTCTTAACTTGTCAGCTGAATCCTGCCATAATGCGGGCAGCAAGCACAGTGGATTTTTCTGTTTGGGTAACGCGGAGGGCACACTCCACAAACGAGCCGGCTGCTCTCTGGCAGCAAAGCGCTCGTTTCCAAAGAAGCATCTGTGATGTCTCGTCCCAACAGCTGCCCTCAGGTCTCTCCGCAGCCTTTCCACAATGCAGTGTTTTCACAGTGATTTCACAGGCTGTTCATTTTCAATAAATATTAGCCGCCCGGGCTGCCTGGGCTGCACCCTGGTGCTTGCCTGCGTGGTGAACGCATGCATGAGAGCCAAAGCGGATCTGCCCATCCCCCAAGAGCCTCAGCAAATTCCAGGCTTGGTGGAATTCGCCTCCTGCTAATCACAAATAGCTCATTTTCCAACTGCTGGCCCCCTCTTAGCATTAATAACTTAATGGATGCAAATGTCCAGGATAAGGCAGAAATGCTCACGGAGCCTCAGCTGCTAGCTAGCGGTAACGAGAGCAAACAGATGGGTATGCAGAAATCGAGCGCCAAGCACGCTGTGCTCGCTGTAATATAGTACTACCAATACACCCTGTTATAAGGTTAGGAAATCTGTGCCACTGGATGTACTCTGCCCCCAAAAGGCGGTATAAACTGACAAAAGACGGGAAACAGCCAGAAGGAGAGACTTGCCCAAGGTCAGCAGCGCTGCTTTAAATATCCCAGGCTCCGCTCTTTGCGGGGAGATGGATGCATTCACGGCACACTGCAATGCCTTCCCCAGGCTCAGATCAATTTCCTGACCCTCCTAGTCAGTCCTCAGTTATCAGGCTGCACATCTGCCTAAATACGCACTTCCGTAACACAGCAAGCTGTAAGTCTCAACCATCCAAACTTTAGGAGGGAAAATAAAATCTTGCCCCAGAACTGCCTTTTTAAAAAGGCTTGCTGGAAATTAGCCTTCTCAATTCTTACTTGGGTATGTAAACCACCTAATTAGAATAAGCCCTTGGTACTCTAGCAACTTCTACCCACCTCAGTGATAATTGCATAGGAGCCCAAACATGGATATAAGTGACTCAGAGGACTTACTTTTTGTCCTCATCTTGCATTTAGGTTTCTTCTGAATACTCCAAGTATTTCTCCAGTTGCTTGTCACGATGGTGAGAAAAGATGAGAATTTTTGGAAGCAGCATTACTTCATTTTTCTTTGAATGCTGGCTGTGCTCCAGCACATGGTAACACTGCGAGGAACTACAGAAAGCGAAGAGCTTCCTCCTTTCCCTCCCTGTATTGCCCTCATCTTCCCCTATTCTCTACTCACCTGGCAGGGAACGAGGTGGCTTAAGTTCCCTTTTTCTGAAAAGGGAGAACACCCTGCCTTTAAGTGAATTTGGTGGCGGAGATGAGGCTCTCTGCTTACCCCAGCAGAGGCATTAGCCATTCAGACAGAGATGCCATCCAAGCACAGCGAGAGGAGCCTCACAGTTTCCCAACACCATCAAGATGAACCTCTGGTTCGGCATTCAAAGAGCTGAGCAGCACGATGCCGTTAGGCTGGATCTTCAAAGGCCAGCGCACGTGCCAGAACAAGCTCTCCACCTCTACAGCATTACAAGCTGCTGAAAGGTTTTAAGACCTGGCTTCTGACATGGAAACAGCTTCCCTTCTTGCCTTCCTGTAGGTGCAGAGAGAGGGAATGACTTTCTGCTCTCGGTCCTGCATAGGTAATTTCTAGTCAGAAAAGATTATGTGAAAAAAACATTTATTTTTTTCACATACGGGCTGCATTTTGGATATGAATATGGATTTTGTGGGCTGAATTGAAAGAAGAGGTAAGATTTGCAAGAGCTAGTAACCAGGACCTTTAAACATCAACATGAGTACCTGCAAGCATTCCTCATTTTCTAATTAAGAGGGTTCAGACTTTGCTCAGAGATTGGTCACTTTGAAACCTTCTCCAGCGGGGATCCTAATAATCTCTTGAAAATTCAGGTCAGCAGTGACATCCCTCAAATCCCAGTGCTTGAAGCTCATCAAATGTATGAAAAACAGTGAAATCACCTTGGTATGAGTGTGAGCTCCAACCCAAAAGTGTAAACACTGAAGTTTCAAAACTAAAACATGTTGAAGTCTGTTGTACACAAGAGAAAAAAAATAATCACAAAAATAAGCTGATTATAGCATGACAAATAATGTAATAGCCTCACATGCTTTGAGTGTGGCAACAAAATAAGCACAAAGGGAGCAGAACCATATGGAAAGATTTACGGTTGCTCCCTAAGCCTTATATATCATTTCCCTGAAAGAGGGTTTGGGGAAAAAAGATTAGCAAAACACTGAACATGCAAAAAGTGGGCAAAACTAAGGATATTTCAAGACCATGTTTTCTGAACAGAAAATTCATTTGTATTGTTATTTCAGAAATAACACCAACAATTTCTGCACTCACCTAGAATAAGCATTTATTTGTTTTTAACATCTGTTTAAGCATGGTGAAAATACTGTTGTTTTTGTTACTGTCAACGATGCTGCCAGAAAGCAGGCTTCCCACCTCAGTTGGGTAATAGCTGTAACAATCCTAGGAGGCTGCATTCGTATTTGCTTAAAAACATGACCGCAGTGAACTGAATTCAGCCATGCGTGATCAAATGAAATAAAACGTTTTAACAGGTAAAACAGTGTTCTGGCTTTATTCTTAGGAATTGTCACAGAACATTCTTAAGTCCATGGTCCCTGATGGGATGCGCCCATGAGCACTCAGGGAGCTGGCAGATGTAATTGCAAAGCTACTCCCCAAAATCTTTGCTCAATCGTGGCAACTGGAAGAAGTGCCCAAAGACTGGAAGAAAGCTCCTGTCTTCAAGAAGGGCAAGGAGAAGGACCCAGGGAACTACAGACAGGTCAGCCTCACCTCTGTCCCTGTGAAGGGTGGTGGAACTGCTCATGTTGGAAACCACTTCCAGGCACAGGAAGGAGAAAATCATCAGGAGTCAGTTTGGATTCACCAAGAAGTCCCAATACTCTTCTGTAATAATAACACCAGCCTGACAGATCGAGGGGGAGCAATGGACATTTCTTCCTGGACTTTGATGCTGTCCCGTGTAAGATCCTCATAGGGAAGCTGTTGAGGTATGGGCTGGAGGTACAGTGAGCTGGAAACTGGCTGAACGGCTGGACCCATAGGTGCCACCAGTCAGTGCTGCAAAGTCTGCTTGTTTAACATCTTCATAGGTGATCTGGGTAACAGTAGTAGTACCCTCAGTAAATTCAAGGACAAAAGGGAATGGGGGGGAAGGAGCTGACTCACCTGAGGGCTGTGCTGCCATTCAGAGGGACCTTGACAGGCTGGCAAGGATCTCATGAAGTTCAACACGGAAAGGTGCAGAGTCCTGCACCTGGGGAGGAACAACCCCGGGCACCAAGGTGGAAAGCAGCTCTGCATGAAAGGACCTAGGAGTCCTGGGGGACAGCCAGTTGAATACGAGGCAGCAATGTGCCCTCAATGCTAAGGCAGCTAACAGTAATCTTGGCTGCATCAGGCAAAGCATCGCCAGCAGGTCAAGGGAGGCGATCCTTCCCCACTGCTCAGCACCGGTAAGGCTGCACATGGAGGTGACCAGTTCTGGCCCCTCCCCGAACAAGAGAGACCTGGGCATCATGGAAGGAGCCCAGAGAAGGGCCACCAGGACGATCAAGGGACTGGAGCACTTTTCCTATGAAGAGAGGCTGCAAGAACTGAGACTGCTCAGACTGGAGAAGAGGAGGCTCAGGGGAGTATCCTATCACTGCGTATAAATACCTGAGGGAAGGGGGTATGACCGAATCAGACATCTCAGCTGAAGCAAGGAGGACCCGACAGATCAGCTTTCGCGTTCACAGACATTAAGTAAGTGCAGGGCAAATGAATGAGGTGGCCACTGAGTGCTGGGGTCATAACCACGATCCTCTTGTAATACCCCAACACCCAATTAGTCTCATGCAAAGACAAGCTTTAAGTATCTATATGGGGGGAGAGGCTGGGGAGGGTCTCAGAGATGGAGACCTTCTCTGGAAGGCCTCCAACTCCCCTGCAGCCCCACCGGAAAAAAAATAAATCCAAAAGCAAATCATCTCCTTGGGTGACTTCATCACTCAAAACAAATGACCCACTAGGAACAGAGCAGCCCACAGCAGAGCCAACGAAGAGGAAACGCTACTATGGCAAAGTGTGCTAAATTGTTAAACCCTTAATTCATGGACCCCCTCGGGTATCTGGGATGACAGCACTCAGTAAAACTTTACTTGGGGGAGGCTGTGCCACGGAAACACTGCCCCTAAGGCTGTGAGGGTGGGAAAGAAGAAAACAATGACCACAGCTCCCCACTGTTTGCAGGATCGATTTGATGCAATTACCAGCTCCTCCTTCTGAGCAAAATCATGACAGACAGCCCAGCATTGCTCCAAATTAATTCACAGCAGTGGAGGAGCAGAGAGGGAAGCCTGTGGCAGAGGCGGTCAGAAGCACCCGCTGGTTACCCGTGACTGCTCCTGCCAGCACTGCAGCCCCCACGCTGCCCGTGCCACAAGCTGGGCTCCCCCAGCGCTGCCTGCAGGGCTCCTTGCAAGCTGGCTGGCACCGAGAACCAGCACAACTCGGCAAGACCTTGTGGTGCTTCTGCATAGCACCAAGCCCCACGCTCTCCTCATTTCGCCTCCTTCATCCCAACAGGGTGCTTCAACAAAACCTGCTGAAATTGAAACGCACACAGGCACTACACAGAACACGTAGTCCAGAGATGAAGGCTATTGAGGTCACATTTTCAGCAAGCGTTCTTGCTTTACTCAGGACAAGTGTCTCTTTGTCACAGGAAACTCCTTTTGAAAGCGTTTTTAAGCAGACACTTGTCTGACCATGCTCCACCCTGGGATAATTTTAATGCCTCAAAGGTTTTTGGATACATGAACAGATTGTTATGGCAGCAAAGTGAGGATTCATCATGGCATGAGAATGTCAAAACCTTTGCTTCAAGTTCTTACTCCTCTCCCCTTCACCTGATTAATCCTAGATACATCCTGCATCCGCATCCTCGGGATTTCAAGCAGGCTGTGAGCCTATTTAAATATCAGAGCATCATTCTCACAGTTTACAATAGATACAAATGCCTTACACCCATTCAGGATAACGCAAAAGGCAGAAACTACCTTGGGGTAATTTTTCAATGAAAATTCGCAAACTATCATCATTGAGGGAAACAGTGAGGTACGGGACAGGCTTCCAAACTAATGGGGCGCCTAATGGTGTGGGAAGAGATGTGCCACAGCCATCATGCACAGTCTGTACCTCAAGGTTTGTGCTAGGTAAGCTGTGGTTTTCCCTTCCTGTTACGAGGGGGATCAGAGACCATCTCAATCCCAGTGAAAAGTCCCAGTATAAAGCCTTCAAGTTGCACTTTTTTAAGAAGGGAGAAAAAGTGCTGAAATTTTAATAAAACGTTATTACTAAAGGAGGAGCTGCAATGACAAAATTCTGGCTATGGCAAGACTTAAAATATCTGCTAGTGCTGCGACGAAAGGCCATGCAATATCAATATCATTTGCACATGCGCATCGTTCCCCGAAATAATGAGATGTTCACCACTACCCTTTGTAGAAAACAGAAAAACACTTAAAACACAGCTAAACCAGCTAAGGCATGTATGACGTATGCCACGTTACAATACAAATAGGTATTCTGCTTGCAGATTAATGCCAACAGTACCTACAAAATACATGAAATGTAACTCAAAGTGTAGGTAATAGTATCACAACTAGGAGGCAGTCTTCAATTTTTCATGAGCATCTCATGTAGACACAGTGAGTAACTGGGTAGCTAATAAATAGAAAGCAAAGCAGCTAAAATCTTCCTTCTAGGCATGTCGGTACGCGAGCAGACCCCTCCCCATTAAACATGTACTCATCTTGAAGGAGGCACATGCCCCTGTTTATTAAATTTCTCTTTCTCCCCACTGTGTTTAAAGCCAAATTCTTGCTTCTACGCTTTGGCCATTTGATACTATTAACAAGATGGACAAGAGAAAAAAGCATCAGCCTCACAGCTCTCTACATCTTCAGTATTAACTTTGCCTTTGCTGGCCTTGCAATCCCCCATTTCACACTGAAATATCCACTTTGGCTTCTCCTTTATGGCTAGCTGCCTGGCCCCTGTGAAAAAAACTGCTGTTTTCATGAGACAGCCCTGGCTGACAAAATAATTGACTCCTGGGAGCTGCATAGCTACAAACACCCACTGATGTATTATTAGGTATGATGTCATCTGTGAGGCAGAATTTAATGACTATTTATCATGTATGCAACACTTCATTTGGAAACATGTTATATAATATTTCATCTTAAGAGTACTGGACAAGATAAGAACTTGCCGAGTGTATTGATCTTAAATAATTTACTAGACCATGGATAATATCTTAATTTGCTGGGAAAGAAAAGTGACAGAATGGCAGCGCTGAGGACTAACACTCCTTTCAGTGGAGAATTCATATAGCTCGGGTAATAGCACTACACATTTCCAAAACTCACCTCAAGTCCTCTTAGAGTCTACTATTGACGTGAATGGCGAGGTTGATCTTCAGATCAGTTTACAGTTGTTTGCCTCTCTGATAAAAGAAGTCATTAGTTCCAAAGCACTGAAATGTTAAAGCCAAAGGGATTTTATTATGCTAATTTAGTCTTCCCTATGAGTAAGTTCAGGCCAGAAAACCTATCCCAGTTATTCTTGGAGTAAGCCCCTTCAATTGAGAGTCGAGCTCCTGGTTATCTGCTGCACAGCATTTATGCTTTGTTGTCACTCTTGCCAGGTCCCTTTATTTTCATTGTATTTGCTATTTTATATTAAGTGACCCGTTAGAATCACAACCTCCATCCTTTTCCTAATCAGGTTTATAGGCTTCACATTTGCCAAGAAAAGCTTGAAAAGGAAGACTACACACAAAATCTGTGAGGCAAATCAAAGAATTCAACAAATAAGTAGGATTTAAAATTCATGATTTTCAAGCAAACTGCACAATTTCTGCATGCATACATTTGTAATACTGTGATATTGACAACTGCAAGAAGGAAAAACACTCAGCCAATACCTATTTCCTCTCCTCTCCCTCTTTTCCCACACTCCCATAACTATTTTTATATAGCCACCATATGGTAATTACATCTGGTCACTCTTGGCTTGAGATAAACTGGGACCTATCAATTGGAAATGAATGCCAATCACCTAAAACCCTCCAGTTTCATAAATTGCATTATGTGAAACAAACAAAAAGGTTAGGTGAGAGAAAACCTCACAGGTTGCTAAATCCCAGGGCTTCTTCCTCGTTCTTTCCTGAAAAACTAAGTAATAAGTATAGCCTGAAGCTTACTCTCTTCAAAAATGTGCCTACATTAACAACATTAGGCCTACGTCAATGTACTTTTACGATCGTGGTACACTGGACTTACATTCCCCCAAGGTTGAATGTTGCTAAAGCATCACCCTTCAGGCTGCTCAACCCATACCCCAGACCTTTCCTAGACACCCACTACTCCTGCCTGCCTTCAGCAGGCAGAGCTAGGAGAATGCACCCAACTGCTTTTGACAAATCCTGCTTTCAAACAACGGTTTTTGTTCTCCGAAGCACATTACGTACTTGTAGGGATGCCAACATCTTCCCTTCCCACTAACACCCACGCCATCAGAAATAAGGGATAAGTCAAAGGATGGGTTAATATGAAAACCAAGAGCTATATGCAACTCTGGCTCATAACATTTTCAGCATAAATTCTTTATGTCCCTAGTTAACAGGGTAGAAGCTTTCTTGAAACAAATCAGCTTGCGTTCAGTTCATTACTTCCCATGCAAACAAAAGGGAAAAGAAAATCACTTCTTTTAGAAAAGAGCAGAAAATTCTGATCCACAGAAGCCACCAGAGAAGATAAACTAAAAGATATTTGTAAGCAATTATGCATTACACCTTGTTACCTCCCATTTCTCTGCACTCACACATCAATCTCCCATGTTATATCTTATTTCACCTCCAGCAAGATCCCTCAGTAGTGTATTATTCAAAACAGTATCATGACTGTTTTCAATGTACTAGGCACATCTGGTTATTTTTGCTAGACTCTTATTTCTGCACACACATGCAACCATAATGGATAGCATAATCTCCCAAGTGAGTTTTCCAAGGCCTGTTAACAAATCAAATAATCTCCCCTTCACTTTCCACAACCTTACCCAGAAATTAAGAAAACTGTTTCTACTTCAAGGCTCTTTTACCAATTCTATTACAGTACGGAGTGAAAAGAAGATTTGCATATTTCTTCCGTGGTGAATCTTTCTTGCCAACGATGCAAAAAAAAATGATTAAAAGAAACAAATGCACAGTACATCCGCTTTCTCTCTGAAAAGGCTGGGCTCAGACTGACCAGGTATCTGGTCAAAATGCCCAGGAGGGAAAAAGTTTCACAAGCAATGCCAGATTGCCTTTCATAAGCAATCTTTCCTGAAGCTAAGGCACCAAAAATAGTTTCCTCCAAAATTTCATGGACTTTCCCAAAGATAGAAACATACTTCTTGGGTCCAGGCAGGCAGACCAAACGTCATTAAAAGCCTCCACAGAAGAAATCTTACAGCCTCTGTGCACAAATGGCCTGAAATGATAAATAGGCAGTTTAGATTTTTCCTGGCTACCAGTTTGCAATTGCCATCTTTTTGTTGAGGACAGTACATATCCCAAGGGCCTGGACAGTACCCAAACTCCTCACCCTCACACGCAGCTTTGAGGCAGCTCTGGAAAAGACAACTCATTTCTCTCTCATCCCCCAGAGTCACCAGAGCTCTCTCCTACCATGTCACCCCCCCAGGTTCATCCTGCTATGCACAGTCTCCAGAGGCCATTACACTGGTGTTTTCTCCAGCCACGAGCCAGTCAGGGGAGCCCAGACGCCGGGTGCTGCTGCTCCACCCGCCCGAGATGCCTGGGATGCTGCTGGTGGCAGGAAGGGTGTTATTTTCTTTCCTCCTGTGCACTCAAAGCAAAACAGCCCGTCCTCCCCCAAAAACAAACCCTAGTGACACAAGTCAGTCGCAAGAGGCAGAAGACACCCTACAGGCCAACATGCTGCCCTTTCCTCACAGGGACACCACAGAACAGCTTCCCTTGCCAGCAGAGGCTTTCAGGAGGGCTCAGGGGAGCACAAGACACCCTAACAGGCCAACATGTTGCCCGTTCCTCACAGAGATACCACAGAAAAGCTTCCCTTGCCAGCAGAGGCTTTCAGGAGGGCTCAGGGGAGCACGAGCTGTGGGATGCAGGAGCAAGCTCTCCCATGCCTGGGAGCAGCAGGCAGGAGGCAGACGAGAGCAGGAAGCACCAGGAACAAGCGAGGCAGTTCACGGGGAAAGCAGGGCCCAGCGCGAGGTACCAGAGGGTGAGTGGGAGGGGATGAGAGCAGATATGTACTCGATAATTATAGCTGCATTTCAAGCAGCTCCAACAAAATGTCTTGGCGTATGCTGCAGCACAGAGAGGAGCCAGACACTCTGAGAAAGCAGGGCTCTGCTCTATCTCGGATCTCATCGGGGGCAGGAGAACGAGGCTGTCACAGAAAGCCAAGGGAGGCAGGAAACACCAGGAACCCTAATTTTGTGCCTTAGGAGGAGCGGGGACTAATCAACTCAACATGTATTCGGCACTGAGCTCTTCACTCGCTGCCTGGGCGAGGAGCTGTATGTGGCCTCGCCTCCTCGGTCACCATCCCCAGGGGACAAGCCCTGTGTGCTACAGCCCACAGCAGCACCTGTGTCCGTGCTTCAGCATCCCCCTGCCCAGCAGCACCACAGCACTCTATAGCTGCTCTCCTTACCCTTTCTCCTTCCCGGATCAGTTTTCCATTTTAGAGTCCACCAGGCCCAGCAGAAACCATGCCAGTTGATAGAAGCCGAGTGCCACAAGGCAACAAAACATTTGCCACAGATAATTTATCACAGCTACGCAGTGGCACCGCTGGCAGAACACCCCCCCACACACACCTTTGTCATCCCTATCTTTTGATTATTAAAAGGACCAATTAGCACTTAAATTGAGCTGTGAATACTGAAAGGGATTTGGAAACAGTAATAATTAAAGAGCAGGACAGCGACTGGGCTCACAAGCTGCCCCTTGTCTTCCCTGGCCTGCTTGCCAAGCCGCTCACATGTCGACGAGAGCAGAGCAGCAGTGCTCATTAACTGCACGGCGGTGCCCAGGAGCATCAGGCCCCGCCAGCCCTGCACCAGCGAACACGCAGGCTCCCTGCCCCGCAGCAGCAGAGACACTCTCAGTCTCACACAGCACCGAGTCTGCAAGAAACCTTTTTTCCCCCTCCACAAATGCTCGACCGACAGGTATCGACAGCTAGACGGTGGGATGCCGAGCCCCGAAAAGGGAAGGGGTGACTCAGCCAGGGAAAGGAGAAGTGCCAGAGCTCAGCACCCTTCCCTCCTTCCCCTGTGCCAGCCGCTGCCTAATGAGGAATATCTGATGGCAAATGATGTTCTCAGACCTTAAGCTGCTCCCCAAGGAAACCGGAGGCATCTTTATTTACAGACTGACAAAATCCCCAGGGAAAACAATGCTGACTCCTACATGGAACATGGGAAACGTATATCCTTTTAATCACTGCAGCACCGATTCATCTCTAAGGCTGGTACGGTTTCCGCTCTTTGTTGCTCTGAAGTAACTGCAGTGATTCAGCTCCCCTGTGAATACCACTGCCTCTCAACTGCAATATTTACTATTAGGATGGCTAAATACACTCACTGCTATGCAGGCAGCTCCATTCCGACCTGCAGGGCAAGGTTTTCTCAGCTCTTCCTTGCCTCGTACAAGGAATCTAAGTGTGGAAGGGAGGTAATTTGGGCTCACTGGGATAAATGAAGACAAGGCCCTCAGAACTGAGAAATTTGCTTGAATGAATATAAGCTTAACAAAAAAGCCACAAAGATTTCCATAGGAAGGAATGCCGATCCAGTGTCTGTTTTGTATCTCTAAATAAAAACACAACTCAAGTAACGCGCTCCAATCCTCACGTGAAATGATTGTTATGAAAAGTGTGGTTAAAAAAGGAGAAAAATAACATGCCACAGAACTAAAACTGGAGCTTATTTAGGAATAAATTATCGCAAGCGTAATCAAGGAAACAACAACATATTTCTACTCTATTTAGCACTGCATGAGACCTTGATGTGCCAGGCTACAGAGCTCGACAAAGCTCCAGCTCCCAGTGCCTTGCAACCAGCAAGATCAAGCAGTGGCACTCATCTACCTCAGTTGACGAGACGAAAAAGCAAAATGGGGGCTAGAGAGAACAACTCACCTGCAAAGCTTAAAAATGCAGTAAGATTCAAGCCTGCAAAGTCTTTCGGACAGGCTCTCCTTCAGTATGACACCTGGAGCATTACTCCTGACCAGGGCCTGTGGTACTTTATGGAAAAATATAGTACAATTAATACTATATACAGACTCTACCACTTCAGCTTCCTGGTCACCCCTGATGTTAACAACTTTTAACAATAAAAGTGATAGGCCATCAAATTCACGCGGGCAGTAAACAGCTTTGAAATTAGTATGAGCCAAGTTCCCTTGGAAAGAGGTACACGCTTGAGAGAGACAATTACAGTGTAGTGGAGCAGATTTATATCAGCTGTTTTAGCATTAAATCTCTTCAGAGTATTTAAAAACATTAAATTGAGACCTTATTAAAAAACTAGACATTTTTATTTCACCAGATTAATGACACTTACATTACTAAATTCAATCTGCAGTTTCAAACAACACCACCACAGCTCTAAGTGTAATTAAAGAACTAGTCATCATTTTGAAGAAAATTTCTGGAGGCACACCAGCAAGCTTGATAAATTCAAGGAATTCACCAGCACACGGGAATTCTAGCACATACATTTTATTACTCCCTTGCCTTTCCATGTACAATGAAATATCCTGGTAGCATTATGTTATAAAAAGGCTCAACTGAAAGTACTGAAAGCTCACAGCAGGCTTCGTTCTGAACACTAGTTAATCATCATTTATTGGTAACTTTGCACTTGTGCTGTGTTTTGGCTTGCTAATCTTTTGACCGCAGAAGCTGCAAGTCTGAGGGACTTTGTCTGAACAGCTAATAGCCAATTTTGAGTGAAGACACGAGGAGACAAAGCTATTGTTTTCATTTTCACATGAGAGGAAGAGTTCTAGTCATGTTGCCACAGGATGTAAAACAGAAGCATATTGCTTTGTAAGGCACTGATCCACTCTCACGCCTTTTAAAGAGATAATTAAATATGTAGAAACACCATTCACTTTTTTAAAGCAAATGTTGCAACATATCTAGAGTCTGGTGCTTCGGCAAAAGAGGCTGAAAATCATCCTTTTTAACAAGTCAACACAGAGTGAAATATTTAATCCATTCTTTTCTAGAAGTTGAAGATACAGATAGTTTAGTAACACCATGTACTTTACAGGGGAATTTATATGAAACGTTCAGTATCTCCTATTTCCCCAATAGCTAAAGACATTAGAAATTAAATATTCACACAATAAATTTATGTTGTTCTCCTGTCTCTCGTTTTCCTAACCGAACAGAAAATATCCTGTAGACTGGGAGAATGTGCAGCAATAAAATGTCTGACTGAGTTACAGTCGAAATCCTGACCCAGGTAAATGGAAAAAAAAAAAAGCCCTCAATGGTAAACCACACATCACTTCACAGAAACTAACTACTGCCAGGACAGCAAGTCACTTAAGATCAGCTAAGACGTAGCAGATACATGTCTATGCTCACTAATGAGGATGGTACCAGTCATTGCATCTCCGTGGACATGCAGCTTAGGGAGCTAGAGTACAAGCCTGAGAAGTCGGAGCTTCCACTGGACAGGATGGGATTTTGGCAGCTCCTCTCTTTGCCTCATTTTCTTATCACCAAAATAAGGTGTAAAACACTATCATATGACAAATGCCCTATTTACCTGTGTAAATAGTATACAGAAGTATCTGAGGCCAAGCGCTCAGACTCTTTATCATCACTGAGAAACTCCTCTGGCTTTGAAAAGGCCATGTTAGCTGTGTTACTAACTTGTTGTTGCTGTGTTAAAGCCCAGGAAATTATGTTTCCTTTATTTATTTATTTTTAATAATACCTAAACAAGCTATTTAAAGCAGGAGCCGATTCCTTTTTCGCCAAGAAATAAAGACCTGGACCATTTATAGAAAATGGTGATTTTTGAAACATGTAGGTGATTTTGATCTCCTCTTGCCACAGGAAAATAAATAAATAAATAAATAAATAAATAAATGGAGTTCACAACTAGTGAAAAAAAAAGGTACACCAGAGCTTATAGAGCTTCAGGAAATCACAGGTAAGTTCCATGCAGATCTAGCACTATCTCTATACCTTTAGAAAGTATACCTGAAACGTTTATGAAATAAATGCATCACGAAAGGCTACCAGAGTCCCCATGATGCATACCAAATGTCTTATTGGTGTTTTGCCTTGCATGCTGTGCCCCAATTCTGTCTTTTTCCAAGCAGCTGCTCCTGGGACAGATGTCCCAGCCAGGAGAACCCTCAAGCACACTTTGAAAGTTCAATTGCGCCAGGTAACGGGGAGACTTTCCACTCCTCAAGTAGGGCCATCAGACGTCTGCACCATTTGTATTCGTATTTTTCTTACACACACCCTCTGATTTCTTCACTCTTTCTCCATCTGTGGATGCCAGCCAGTCACACGCAAAGTCTTGAGGGTGCAGGACCGGAGTGTCAGACCCTGCTCTCCACGCTTGCTGGCACCACAAGGTTCCTCCTGCCAATTCAGAAGCAGGCACAAAAAGGCACATATAATAGGTTTTAGTCTCCTTCAGACTCAGCAGATCTATAAGCTGACTACTTCAAAATCTAAACATGACAGCAGAAATGAAGCTTTCCTCTTGAACAACAATGGTGTTTGTTGTATTCTGGTACAGACTGAAAAACACACTACTTTCTCCAAGTAGTGCTTCATGTCATGTAAAACTAAGAAAAGGGGGAGGAGAGGGAGTGAAGCTATTCTATTATTTATCAGCCACACAGTCTAGATTTTGCCCCCACGAGCTTTTAGAGATCTATGGACGCAGCATCTGCAGAAGATTCTCTCATTAATACTTTCAACCATGCTGATCTACAACACAGTACTAAATTTACATTCCGTTGATTGCTGTGAGCTTTTTTATTTTGTCCCCAGGAACACTTAAAAAAATTAAAATTCCTTTGCCTGTATGTCATAATCCTGTGCAACAAAGTAGCATATGAGCACTGTGCATTTACTGAACCTCATAAGTTATTGATGAAACTCTTAAAGACTAAGCTGACAAAGCCATTCCACTTTTGGTGATTTACATAATTATAATTTAGGTACAATTTACTTATTAGTCTGCTGCCTATAATCAACTTTTAAGCAAACACTATGTGCACAGCCTTATGTTTTAACCTGAAGCAATCCAAATGAATTCACAAATGCAGTTTTGTGCAACGCTGGAGGCACCGGTCTGCTAAAAGGCAACTCAACTGCATGTTTGAAGCACTGGGTAATAATCAGGGCGAAGAGTGCTACTGATCACCACCTCTTCATTTCTGTGTCTATTTGTTTGTTTATATCATAATAGCACCTAAATCAAAGGCCCAGAGACGTTTGCTACTTGTTTCATGCACAAGTGTAATATGTAGGTTTACCCACCCACGTTGCTGAGAATCTGTTCCCAAATCGCACAGGAATGTCCCTGGATGTATCAGGCTACTCGCTTTCAATGTGCGTGTTTCATTTTCTGCTATCTGACATGCAAAAACCATCACGTTCTGCACCAGGCTGCAAAAATCACGCCCTTGAAATTCCTTTTTGCCCCAGCCAAGAGGAGGCAAGAAGCAGAGCAGTCACCTAAGCTGACTGCCCTATTTCTATTAAAGGGAAATGCTCAGGAGGGGAAAACAATGCACGTACAAAACAAGAATGGTAGAAAGGAAGTGAGTCAGATTTGCTGGAAAACATTTACTTGCATTTCTAACACAAAGGAATCTTAAGCATTCAACACCAGCACTTTAGCAAGCCTGGCATGATCCGGTGGATTCATTGTCATGAGCTACTGAAATCGAAACTCTGCTCTATGTATCCTTGCAGCAATGTCTGTGCAAGTAACACCCCTGGGCTCTGGCAGCACTGCATGGCTTTTTTGTAAGGCATACCTGCCCATGCAAGGAGGCTGTGCCACACCAGGCTGGAAAGCAAGTGCATACCTACCATACCTACATCCTTCTTAGGAGAGCAAGGGATGAGAGGAATTGGTAACGCTCTTGAAGCCAGGATGGTAGAGCCTCCCAACTCCATCACAAGTGGCTTGCAGGACCTTCAGCAACTCACTCAGCCTCCTGCGCCTCTGTTCCTCTCTCACCCTGCTTACTGAAAATATAAACTCCCTGGTGGGAGAGGCAGTTGCTCTGTGAGGATAAGTAGCACAAACTGATCTTTATCTGGGGGTTCAGTGACCTCTAACATGAGCAGCAATTCCAACAAGCCAGCATCCTAATACCCATCTACACACTTCAGTATGTGTGTACAGCTGACCGAGAAGGCTGCAGATGGAAAACTCAAGAAGGTAGCCTGAGTGAAATGTCAGACACAGAAAGCAGCAGTGAAAGATCTCCCCAAGATACTTAACAAACAATATTATTTGAGAAAGCACTGTGGCAGAGAGGGATGGCTGCACTCACTGGGGTTTCCAAGTGCTGCCCAAAAAGGTGTATGCACCCGACACCTGCAGCACCATAACCTCAGGGTATAGGAGGGATGCAGCATCCTGAACACTGGACAAGGCAGCAGGATCTCAGGGGTGAAAGTATCTTGCCTTTAGGGAAAGGAAGGATCAGATTAATCGCAGCACCGTGTAACTACTCCTACTAGATGTCTTTTCTCCGGTAGACTCATTACTGGCTGCAGATGAGGTAATGCTGGATTCTTGGCCCCGAACTGAGAAAGGCAGGCAGACAAACCCACTGTGAGATAAGCAAGCTGTGCAAGTGAAAGCCACTGCTTGCTAGCCCTCCTGCAAACCTATCTGCTTGCAGCTGCAGCCTGCATGGGATGCTGGAGCAGGGCTGAGCCCCTGGCACTGGCTGGTAGCTGAGGAGAACTCACATTTCGCCCTTGTGCTCGAAGGGGCCCTGCTCAAAAGGGCTCTCCCAGCTGCAACCCCCAGGCAGGGAAGGAAGACACTTCAGAGGTCTGTGCTGGGGTACTGCAGGCAGCCACATTGCTGGAAGAGCAACGCGATTTCAGCACTTCAGGCCTGCAATGAGATACAGCTGATCATTAGCAACAAAAACATTTCTGATCTAAAACAGCACAGCACTGTTGACATCACTGATAATATCCCAATTTGGGCCGGACTGAAGACAGGCATTCATAAAAATCATCTTCTATTTCCCATTGTCCTGGAGGTCTTTGCCCAAACCAGCCACGCAATCCAGGAGTTAAACGTGAAAATTATAGCCCTTTTTGACACCTGAAATGTTTTCTGTCAGCATCAGAGTGCGCACATAATTTATATATCACAAATACGATTTGGCAGGATTAAATATGAAAATAATATATCACAGATTTGTTATTGGAATGGAAACAATTTGCGGCACACAACAGCCCAACAGAAGAAAAGCTGATTGCTGCGATGAATAATGCATATTGCCTATAGTACTAATTAACCTCGTACTCCAGTAAGATATTACGGAACAATAAGGCTAATTTGAATGTGGCCTGACACTTTTCCCAATGGCATCTGGAAATCAGCCTTTGGAACGTGTAAAATATGAATTTGTTAAACCAAACGCCTTTGCTCAATAAACAAACTCGGAGTTTTTGTTTCTCCGTGCATTTGCAGCCCACATCGTTTGCACGCCTGTACACTGTGCACAACACAAAGGGACCAGAAAGGGCCTGGCTTGGCTCTCCCCAGGCCTCACATCTGCCAGTGGCGCAGAGGTGGCGACAGTGCACATTCAGCTAAATCCCCCAACACCTTTGCAGGCTCAGATGTGCTATCGGCGTATCTGCAGCACGGCTGTTGTATGGCCTGGCTTCCTCCCTCATGAGAGCAGCAAAATGCTTATACTGGGAATAAACACTGACTTTAAGCTAAGGCATTTAAACTTCTGACGGAAGCAAAGGCCTCCAGATGAAAATATCAACCTCGGTTTCTGCTGGTCTTGCTTTTCTTGGAAAACACTTGTGATCCTGTTAACACAAAGCTATACACGTTATTAGACACAAACATGGCTTAAGAACCAGCGTGCTCTCAGTTGTACAAAGAGCGACCAAGGGCTCGACAGGCATGAGCTAGGCCATACTCATGGGAAGACTCCAGCAGATTCCCATTCAGGATTCCTTAGTAAATGCCTCGTGTAACAGCACACGGTCAACTGTAAGGTTTCTGTCAGGGGATCAAGTTTCCAGACAACGCTGACCAACTGCTTCATGTGTCAAGGTCTCACTTAGCTTTGTCTTCTGGGCAAATCACCAAAACCCACAGACTTCTGGCTTTCTCCAAGAACCTTTCTGCCCCAGGAATCACTGGGAGGTCACCAAACTGACCAGTACCGTGCAATATTTTGCGAGGGCAGGGTCTGCCAGGGCACTGGCCCCGCTTTCCATTTCCACCAGCGCATTTAGCGCACCACATTTTGGAGGCAGCGCGTGACTAGTCGCCTTCACCGCCAGGATGACACAGCTCTCGTCGATGCCATTAACCATGCTCAGTGCTCCGTCGATAACAGAATCATACAACCCTTTTGCTTGTCCCCAAGCACCAGATTTCCATCTGGCAGCCATCCCACACGCCAGAGAGTGAATCCCCTCCCCCAACACACACCAGTGAAAAAGCACTGGGAGATGCAGAAAGATAAGCCTACAGCATAGCAGCAGCAGCTCAGGAAAGGCTTTCTACCACACACCAAGTCCTGCAAGCAGGCCTGAAGAGCTGATGTGCCATTTTAAAGCATACTAAGAGTGAGGAGTGACTCAAAGCTTCTTACCTAATCCTTTAAACTGAGCACAGTGCAGAGATGCACAGGGATGATCTCAGGCCTCCATATCCCTGCACAAGATGAGAAAAGACCACCACAAAGAGACAGCATCTCTCCCATATTTAGGAGGTTTGGAGGAGATCAGGATTGCATCAGTACCTGAGAAATAGGTCTGATCTCAGTTGTGTCAATTATTACAAGCGGAATTTCTATCGTGTGAGCCGTGCTCTGCTGGTGGTCAGTGCAACACACAGTAAGAACTAAGCCAAGAAATCATTTTAGTTAAGAATGTATTATAAGGGATTATCATCTCCATCCCAACACTGTCAGTGGCAGAACTCCCACTGACCGCGGAAGGCACAGCACCACGCAGCAATTCCCTTCTGCCAGATGACCTGCACCCACATGTTTTAGTTTGGTGGCACTGCTCCGGAATAAAGACTGAGTGCTATTTCTCCAAGGCTACATACACAAGCACGAGCATCAACAGAATAATTTTCTTTCTTCCCCTGGTGCTAGCTAGACTCTCAATCTGGACCAAAATTCCTTTTCACATGAATGATCGATTAAATCTCTCAAGCATAAGCTTGTCTCCGCAGCTGTGTGTGTGGGCCCATGCTGCTCTGACCCAAGAGGTGTCTGCAGGCATTACCGCTGTCTAAATTCCCCACTGCCAGCTTTGTCGGAGGAAGCTACTGCTGTCACAATACAAGAGCAAGTCCTAACTGCTGGGACACTTCATTTGTCTGGGCAGCAGCTTGCCTGGAAAGATGACTGCCCTGTTTTAGTGGAAGTATGCAAGACAATCAAGGCCAGCTAAGCAAACTAGTTTTGACATATTAAATCATGCTTGAACTGTGAGAGCAAAGAAAAATAATGTAAAAGCTCTCCTAGAAAACGTCTTTAAAAATAAATGGGTAATATCGGTCAGCTTTGCCTATAGGAAGGGGAGAAAAGCTTTTATCTGAGCTTCGCAGTAATTAACACAGCCAATTGCCTTGGATTTACACTGATACAAGGATGGCCCCTGTCCCAAGATGCCGGCATTTCTCGAAGCCGGCAGTAATGAAGCCCCCGGTCCTGGCTCTGCTGCTGCCTGGGCAGCAGGCTATCTGCAGAACGGCTTGGAGCTGGGAGGCTGCAACCCGCAGGCTGCTTCTGCTGAATACCAAATTAGCGCGTTCCCCACGCTCTCGGGGAGCAGCTTCTCCTTTTGCTCTGCAGTAATTAAAAAGCTTCCTTTTTCAGACAGCTTTCCAAGGCAAAGCTGCGACCTCCATCACTGTCATATCGGGACGACAGGCTGCCCAGCTCCGTGCAAGGCACCTGACGCAGCATTTGGGGAATTAGCACTGTAAGCAAAGCAGCCCTTATGAACCAGGCAGGAGGCGGCCATTTCACTCGGTGGACAGTAGCTGTGACTCTAGAGTTTAATAAGGATGACGCTGGTTCTCCAGGCAGGCTCACTTGATTCAAGTAACACCAGCAGTCACACGTGTAGAGGGAAAGAGTCCACTGATGCCTTTTTTTTTTTTTTTTTCAATCTATAGATAGGTCTGGTACTCAGTAACAGCAGCTTTGGCAGCAAAACGGACCTTCACACAGATATGGATTCCTTGGCACAGCTTCCACGCCAGGCAGAAGCTTCAGATTATTCTTCTTCAGAATACGTACCTCCAGGCCAAACATTTTCTGAAGGGAAGCATCTAATTTTGAGGTGAAAAAGCACACAGCCTAGTTTGCATTCAGAACTGCTGAGCATCCACTGACTTCAGCAAATGCTAATGAGTGCCTGACACTTCTGAAAAGAGTTTCCAAGGGCCCAAAGTAATGACTTAAATAACCTAATTTTAAGCAGATGTTTTCAATGGAAAATTAAAAAAAAAAAAAAACCACCATGTATTTAGCAAAAACGACTTCCAAAGCTTGGAAAATCTTTTGCAAAGACAAATTCTGTTCCAACCCCAGCTTTAGAAGAGTAAGCTCGTGTTGCTGTCCAGTACTTCTCCATGAATTCCCTTTGAGAAGAATGACCTGATAAGGGTTATGTTATTCTAAGATCACAAAAAAAGCACATGGGATCAAGTGCAGCACAGACACCTGAAGCCCTGGTTCAGACTCCAGTCTCTGGCTGGCACTGAACTACTCAGGATGCCAAGCTGAAAAACAAGGCAGCAGAGCAGTGGGTATGTATCCTCTCCCACCAGTTCTGATTCCAAGGACATAAACTGAGGCAGAGCAGGCAAGCACGCTCCCATGGACAGCTTTATTTCAGCCCCAGCCAGTGGATTTGAACTGCAGCTTTTAGAGCTTAGATTTCAGGGGAACGAGTCTTCCTTGGTCTTAATCTGATTCATTGTTATTTACAGCGAGAAGAAAGTTGTCAACTGAAACCCCAATTCTTCAAACTTCATCTGTTTTTTTAAGGACTTACATTTATAAAAGTAGGACAAGTATATGAAAGCAATAAGGGATATCCACAGACCAGGCATCTTCTCTTTTGTCTTTTCTTTCTTTAATCTGTTTTGGGTATACGGTTTGGACTTTATATAAACACCTAGCCTTGCTCTCTGAGTTCATTCCAGTATTAAAAATTTCACCACCATCCTGAGGGAAATAAAAAATGGAGGCGCATCAGTACCAAGTTCAATGCAACCTTAACCACATGTTGTCTGTGAGCACCACAGTATCTGTAACTAGATTAACTTCAATGACAAAAATGAGCAAGCTTCCAAAAAAATAAATGGTCATCCCTATTTACATGAAAAACAGATTCACCTCTTCTTGCAGACATCTGTGTTGCAGCCTCTTTGCATTCCGCTTACCTTATGCAGGACAATTTTATTCAGTTTTTAAAAAAAATGAAAGAAAAGGTAAACTGCAACTGTGTTCAAACTAGGTGAAATTGAACCCTTCTTTTCTGGAGCCTGGATTTCAACCTCAATATTAACCCAAAGCAAGTTAAAATGGTCAACATGTAAAGCATGCACAGAGAAAAGCTTGTAATTGAAGTGTCAACACATCATTAACTACCGCTAAGTGATTCTAAATGAGAAGCACAAAGCTAAAAACCTGCAGGAAAACATGAAAACCATGGAAATACGCAACAGTACAACTTCATTTTAACACTCAACATACATTTTGTGGAATGAGGGTTCTGACAGATGAGCGGTGGCAGACCTACGGCAGCTTGAGAGGTTGCAGCCACCCTTCTGGTAAAGATGCCCATGTCTTATCTGCCCCTGTCCAGGGCATTAAGGCAAAGCCCCTGGTCACATCAGCTGGCATGCAGACTGTCCAGTTCTGCAGTGCTGGCAGCAACTTCCAGCAGTGGGACACAACAGGTAGCTGGGGACAGCTGTATCTTCTATCAGGGCAATTAAATCCACTGCATTGTCAACCACTATTCATGCACTTCATGCTCAGCATCTCTCCAGAGTCTTTATTTGTTTCTAAAAACAACAATTAATAAGCAAGCTATTTCTAAGCACCTCAAAGTCAAAGGTGACAACCAAAGGAAACAAACAGCACCAGGGCTACCGTGCACCTCTGCAACACCTCCATAATTTTAGAACTATCTTAAGCTGGATATTCAAGAATGCTAAAATCAAACAAAATGAGTATTCAACTAAATACCATTTAGTTATCTAGGCTCAGATGCAAAAGTATCCCCGAAGTATTTCTTGGCTAAGAAGCAAACATGACCTTCAAGATTCAAGCATTCAGAGCTGGTTCCAAAAACGATTTTATTTATACTGCTCTATCTATATTTTACATAGGGAAAAAAGTACTCTTTGATTGTCCTTCTGGAAGATGACTGCAGAGCAGTTCCACTGCCAGGAACTACAAGGTTATGTTAGGCAAAGTAACAACCTAAAAATGTTGTTGCAGGACGAGGAAAGGTCTTCAGAGTCACCAGGGTTACAACCGCACGAGGTAGCACAGAAGGTTGAAACTCATTAGCAGAGTACAATATATTGCACCTACACAGACCATGCCCCCCTTAATGAAGGCAAAGATGTGCAGAATAAAACAAGTAGTAATATTTAATCAGTCCTGTTGCAATACAGTTCTCATTTCTGGAAAACATTCCCCTGCTCTTAAGTATGTCAGCTGTGGAACAAAACCACCTAAATATACACATGCATAATAAAACCATTCCCCCTCCAGTGACAACTGCCTTTTGCTGAAATGTAGCATTCAAGTGATTTTCTTTACATTTGAAAAGATAATACAAACTGTGCAGCCAAAATTTCTGCTATTCTGACGCCGGTTGGTTTTGTGCCTAATTAAAATTAACTAGACACTTCAGCTCATAATTATATAAACACCTACTATGCTATACTCCCATCCAATTTGGTTTTAATCAGAAAAATGCACAAGAAGTATGAATGATGGGCGAAGAACTCCCTGGAGGGGCGGCAGTATTTCCAAATTCAGTATTTTCCATATACTGAACATTTCCATCAACGTTTTTCTTCCATATAATCACCTCCCAGTAGAACAATTAAGAGGAGACTTTTTTATTATCATTTTTTTTAATTTCTGGACTTTGCTTGCTTTCCACTCTACCACAAGGGTAAAAGTATGTTTGCCTTATTCACCTGAGTCCCAGCCGGGAAGTGTCCCAAAAGACAGGCAGGATTTAGCAACACGTCTTTCTAGAGCATCCACAACAAGGAGTTTGAAGGGAGAATTCAGCCAACCCAAGGCAGAGAGGCAAGCTGTGGAGGGGGTAGAACAAAAAAAAACAAAACTTGCTCCCTCCTGCAGCTACATCAGATGCAAAAAAAAATAAAAAAATACTTGCTGCTTCAGAGCCAAAGGCAAACTCCAAAACCAAGTTACCTGTGCAGCCACACATTTTCACTTCCTACAATCAAGGGGCAGTACAGTGCCTTCTGCTTCCCATCAGCCCAAGGGCACTGACTCTGCCCGCCTGCTCCTGCACAGAAGCAAAAATAAAACCACAATTGTCTCAATATCCTTCCCATAAATGATCAACAGTGGGGCAATCACCACTCCGGGCAAGTTCCTTCAAACGTCTGTGCTGATTGCACTGCTCTCAGAGGAAGAAGAGTAAACTTTTGATCTACCTAAGCTAGCAACCTTTGTCAATTGATTTAGTTATACCCAAAATTAAAGATATCTGCCGTCAACATTCATTTCTGAATCCTTTGTTTCCTGTAAGGAATTATATCTCTGGGCAAGAGCTGGGCTGAATTGCAACACAAGGAATGAACAATCATCAAAAATACATATTGGTTGTAAACGCAGAGGTACGTTCAGCAAGGTTGATTAAGAGAAGAATAATCAAGCCACAAACATCAGTATTTAAGAGAGCAGGAGGTCTTGGACCTTCTAGAGCTGTTTTACAAAAATAATCCAAATATGTCTAGAATGGTACTGCTGCCAGAGGAAAGAAACTCATACCCCAACCCATCCTCTGTCCTGCCCTCAGTTTCCAACTTCTTCCCTCAGAAAGCAGCAAGGGTGAAGAAAAATTTCACCCAAGTTTTCCTCCATTATTTTGTCCAGCTCCGTTACATCTGTAATCATGTCCATACCATACCTTGTAGCTGGCTAAAAGTGGCTGTACTCCCTTTGATCTCTCTTCAAGCAGCAGTGTACGCTGATTCTTGGAAAGGAGACCCTGCTGACCTTGTGAACTCATTACTTGCTTGTTCAGCTTGGCTCAAACTCAATGCACTTCTTCTGGTGGCTTTTTTGTTTGTGTTTTTAAATTCAAATATTTAATTAATTTGTAATCCAGTTCTGAAAAGCAGTTAGAAAAAAATATTAGTCTCTGCAAATCAATTGCATCCACAGCTCTGCAGCCCCATGGTCACCAGTGGGACCTCACTGCTGCATGTGTTTGGGGCTCACTAGATTAACGTGCCAACATCCCCCTTCCTTCGACTAGGATGGGCTCTGGAGACTTTAGAGGGATAAAAATAAGGATTTCTTGTTTCCCACCAAGAAAAAACATGTCAGGCTGGAGGTGAGGCTGAATACCAGCAGAGAAGTGCCAGGAGGTGACCTTTCCACAGTGACTTTGCTTCCTGTGCAAATCCCAAAAGGTGAGCCCTGCTGTACGCAGGAAGCAACTAGAACTGAAGTTACAACATCACGATGATTTGGTGTTACTAAAGGACCACAAACCCTTTAGCAACACCAAATAATTGCTCTAGAAAACAGCATGGAAATTCAGAGCAACTGCTCTGTTTTTTTTCTTATTAACTAGTATGGCGATTTATTGTTGTGAAAAACAAGCCTTAACTCTGGTCATTTACAAGCACGTCCCAAAACAGTCACAATTTACCTCTAGTTGTCTCAGAGCACTTGCTGATAAATGGGCCACGCTGCCAAAGGAGGAGTAAAATATAAGTAGTTTGGGTTCTTTACAGTAAATACTGCCTAGCTGCCTATATTAATTGAGAGAGCAAGCACATTATATAAGGAGATTAGACCATGTCATATTTACAACCTCAGTGTCCCCAGCGAGAGAAATTGCTCAGCTGTTACTGTCAGTGCCTTCTTCAAACAGGAACCCTGCTGACAAGATGATGAATTCAGAACATCGTTGCCAATTAATGATTTGTAGGCAGAAGGGATTTCAATAGTTCCCATATGTCTGTGAGGGTGACTGGGATTTACATCGTCTCTAATAAGAGCGTAGTCTGGTTTGTCCAGACGTGACACTGGAGCTTGGAAAATGTCAGCTTTGCAGGAGAAATTTTAATAAACAAAGTCAGGCTCTTTGGGGTTGAAAATGTCTCCCAAAGCACAGTCAGTAATAACCTGCTTACCAGTAAGCGAAAGCAAGCGGGGAGGACTGCTTGCAAGATGCGCTTAAATGATTTGCAAGCCAAAGGTCAGAAGTTATTTAGGTGTTTGTCGGAGCTATGCCACAGACTGCCAAGACAACCACTATGTCAGCCAGGAGCAGAGCACACCTCCTGAACGCAAGCCAGGCTGTGAAAAAGCCACCCGCATCAACACAAAATTCACCTAACGCCTTCCTCGGTGCAAGTTACTCTCCTCGTGGGCTGCAGTTCAATTCACTATCCCATAAATAAAGCTCAGCCTTGTGAATGAAACAACATCCCAACCAGAAAGCATTCTGCTCACCAGAGACATCAGCAGGAACTCCATGTGCACTGAGCGCAGGCATCCTGAGCAGCCTAAGGCCAATGTCTCCTATCGACTGCGCATCTCCGAGCACCGGCCAGCAGGAAACGCTTGGCACAGCGACCCGGGTCAAACACAGGACATCCAAATGAGGCCCTCCAGACTTTGCCATGGGCACTTCAATCCCAACATGCCATCGATTTGGTGACAGGATTTAGGGCTTTCCTACAACTGAGGCTTATAGACTTCAACAGCTCCGGAGCAGTTCCGGAGCCTTTTGCTGAGGGTGCGGGCTGTGGTTGGGGTCTAAAAGCAGTTTCTGGGGGTTTGCCCCATGGAAGGACCAGGGTACATCACCATGAGGCATCTGTACACTTGCAAACTATGCCCACACTCCCACCCAACACCATCGTAAGTTACGACCAAACACTGCACCCCAAAGTGACTTAGAAAAGTCCATAGAAACAAAAAATCCCACTCACTCCCCCAAACGTAAAGCAGAATCTGAAATCTCTAAAATCTTCTGAAAGCATACTCCAGATGGCAATCTCAGAATTACCAGAGATGTAACTGCTCTGGACTTGATAATCTTGGAGATCTTTACCAACCTACGTGTCTGGTTTAAGCCAGTAGTGCTTTTTTTTTCCTTTTGTTTTGGGTGTGTTTTTTTTGTTGTAGTGGTGGCTTTTTGCTTGTTTTTGTTTTGAGTTCTTTAAGATTACTTTGAGGGCAGGTTTTGGAAAGAACTAATGGATGTGCTCCCTTTCTCCAACAGTTCTTGCAGGTTACTCAAGACAGTGTCTAGACGTTGGACTCAACCAGTGCGTGTTATTTCAGGACACTGTATTTTTAGCCACAATGAGGAAGATTCTCGCTCAAATATTGCCCCTTGTCCCTCACTTGCAACAGTCTAGATTTCATCAGCTAGGATTAACGTCAATCTTTGTTCCCCTCGTGCAGTATTAAACTGCAAGTCAAATTTCTTCATGCACATGTGGGATAAGTTTCTTTATTGACATAGGAATGAAAAATAGCAGATTTTTCAACATTGACTCTGTCTGCAGAAAAAGCCGGATCTCCTAGTCAAAAAAAGCACTAAACCATGAGTCTATATCCTGTTTACCCGAGGTTTATCCAAAAATAAGCATACTTACAATCTATTTCCAAGTCAACTCTTGAAGAAATTTGAACTATAAAACCTTCAGGGGCACACAGAGTAACTGAGGACTAAAGGATCAGGGCCCCAGTTTACTTGGGCTATGCAGGGATCCATCCTATGCACCAACAGTGGCCCCAAGTAGAAGGCAGTAAGATGGAAGGTGAACAAATTAGTTAAGCAAAAACCAAGCTTGCACTGATTTTTTCCCCTTTTCTCTTTTTTGCCCAAATAAGTCTTCTTTTAAGCTACCTGTTACACTTTTACAGCAGAAGGGCAAACTTTATGTACAAGTATGTAATGCAAAAAGCCACACTTTGTACAACCTCATTTTATGTTTTGTTGTTTTAAGGAATATTCTTAGGTTTTAGCTTCAGACACCCTAGATCATTTGCTTGAGGCCCTTGATTCAGTAGACCTATACTAGTGAGCAACCCAGAAACCTCAGCCAGCTACTTGTATGTAAACTTCATCACATATGGAAGCAGTTTTTAATCAGTGAAGCTTTACATTTAACTCAGAACAGCTGAGCAGCTTTGTATTAAACTATTTACCCGGGAGGAAAATATCAAATTTTCCCTCCTCCCCTTCTTCCCCCACCTCACAGAGAGGGAGAAAAACATATTTCTTTAAATACAAAAACACAAAACATGCCTTGTACGGGGAAATTAACTTCAAATGTTCCCCACAACAGTCCAGAAAAAAGAAATCAAGCTTCTAAAATTGAGGAGAAAACCTCAGCATTGAGTACATCCGATGCAAAGCTTTAAATAACTGATGAGACAGCAATTCCCTCATGGACCCGATGGTGCACTGCTCCCAAGGTAACAGCGGGGTGCCAGAGTCTTACTGCACACAGCAAGCAGGGGAGGGAACTGTACATCGGTGTCAAGTCCCCCAACACCCAGCCAAGGCCTCTTCATCCTCCCACAGCCATTCAGCAGACCTCAGAGGAAGCGAGAAGCCAACCTACCGTTGTCAACTCAACCAGGCACGAGAAAAGGATGTGGAAGAGAAGAGAGCCAAGGCAGCACATAACCCTGGCACAGCAAGCCCCCTGCAGATCCTTACCTTGGCAGGTGTTGTTCTTCTCCTCGTAGCCTGCCTTGCACAAGCACTTCCCGATGGGCACCAGCCATTCTCCCTCGGCACTGCAGTGCATCTTCGGCGCCTCGTCGGTCACCGAGTGGTTGACGCAGACGCCTGACACTTCTAGCAGCTGTGAGGAATCTGCTCCCGTGATGGTGTCTGGAAAGCGTGCCAGGTTGCGAACCACTGATGGGCATTTCTTGTAGTACACGCGCACAGAGACCAGGGCAATGCAGGCACCCACGTCCTGGAAAGCAAGGTAAAATCCCTTTTTGGTCAGGGGCCCAACATCTCTCACCTCTGTGTTTAGCTTCATAACTCTGTCGCCAAGGTCTAGCTCTGTGAAGCTCTCATCGGCAGCAATGGTATCGATCTTGATATACTGATTCTCTCTGATGTTCCTCCCATCTTCATCATCCGATTCAAAGTAGTACATGTTAAAAGTCTCTTTGCAAGTCCCAAGTCCTCCTGGAAGGCTGTTACAGTCCCTCAGGGTGAATTTGAGCTCGATGAAAATGCGGGATGCCCCTTCGTTAGAGATCCAGCTGGTCAGAAGCCAGTTGTTCTGATTCTGTTCCATTACCTTGCATACTTGGTATGTGTGTATCGGAGCATAGTTTTCATCCACCTCACCAATTTCTTCCCACTGCATAAAAAGAAGAAGTATTACTTTTAAAAAAAGTAGCAACTCCCACAAAATCTGAGCTTTCCCATGGAAGATCGCCTGAGGATTCAGAGGTTACGGTGTGATGTTTAGGGGGCAAACATTTTGGCTTGATAATAAACATATCAGATGAAAGTCCTTTAGAAATATAAATGGACACTAGTTAAAAAAAAAAAAAGCTTGTTAGAGGCTTTTCAGAAGTGGGAAAATAAAACTGCTGTGTCTGACCACTGGTAATTTAAGTGACAAAACAAAAGCAGATGGGGCCATGAGCTGGCCTTTTCCAATGCAGCCACGTAGGTGAAAAAGCTGTCTACAGTCCGTCTGTCCCTGCATCCCCAGGCTCCTTCCTGCTACTTCCTCAAATCACTGCCCAGCACAGTGAAGATGACCATGTTTCTCCAGGCTGTTCTCTCTCCCACTGAACAGCTTGCTGGAAAATCAGCAGCTGTGTATGAAATAAATGGGCCTTTGCTCCCCATGAGTGCTAATCAGAGGAGTTTCTGCTCATGAAACAGCAGACTACTTTCAATAGAGGAGGTTACAGGATCTGCAAGACTTGAGCTGCTCTGAGCATGCTACGTGGGGTTTTAAAGAGCTCCAGATAACTTCTCCCAGCTGTTTATGGCAATTGTAACAACTGCTTTTTCGCTTCAATTTGGTCACGCACGAAAAGTGAATCCCTTGGAAGAAATGCTTTCTCCTGGTCCAGCACTACAACAGTGCCTCCAATAGAAACATGCAACATTAATGTCTCCTGTCTGCTTTTGACAACTGTGGTACCACATTAGGAGATTACATTAACCCACATACAGTCAAGAACTCAGGAGAACCAGCGATGATTTCGGCTTTGTTCCTCATCCCTAGTTTTGACCTGCTCATCTGCAAGGGCTGCATTCCCAAAGCCTCTTCCATCCTCCCAGTGCCTCTGCTCAGCATTGCTGCCTGCTTCTAATCTTAGCTGCGGACAGAGCTCAAAGCAAGCACACAGAACGTAATTTAAAGGTGCTCCGATACAAGCTAATACAAGCTGAATATTTTCTAAGGCCAAAGGCCAAGATTTTATTGGAAATACCACCTGAGATGAAGTCGAGAGCCTTCTCAACCCAGATATCATTACTGCAGAGCTGACAGGGAACACCCTCAGAGTCAACATAATAATGACATTTTTTTCAGGGATACTCTTTTCTTAAATTTAATGTGAATACGGCAGCAACGAGTGGCATAAAAACTAACATAATGCTACAGTCTAAAATGAGTTATAAATACCATCAGCAGAAAAACACTTCCTCTCTTCTACGTACTCTTCCTCCCTGACCTGGGAGGTACAAGTGCAGACTTCTGCAGTGTTAGCAGAAGATGTGCCTGCTACGACATGCAGAGTCCACATGCATCACCACTCTTCTGAGCGAGGAACCTACATTCTGGATTTTTTTTCTCATGCTATGCAGCATTTTCATTTCAAAATCCTCCATACAACCCTGGGCTTAAACAGGCCACGATTCTACTGTCGCTTTATCCCTCTTGACAATGCCACAGACTTTGCTGGAGATGCCTAAGGCTAAAGCCGGGCAGTCCTGTGCGGAATTTGTGCCTAACTTTGGGGAGAAGCAGTCAACAATTACGCAGAGTGCCACAGAAAAAGCGTGTAGAGGACAGCATGAATCTGTCAATAGCTTCTCCAAGTCCCAGAATATAGGCTGGGTTTGCACACGAAATTAAAAAAAAAAAAACAAAAAAACAAAAAACAGAAAAATACCACCCTACACTAGTGCATTTACTTGTTTAGCATGCCACCTCATTTAACATGGGACTACATAAGCGCAAGGTCTGTTTTCACACTGGTGATTCTGCTGGAGGAGGAGGAGGGTGTCCTTCCACACCCCTTCCAGCCAAGGCAGAGGTCCCTGATGCCTCTGCCCAGTGAGCCCAGAAAAAGACTGTGATGACCTGAATGACTGCAAACTTTTGCTCTTTCTGGTGAAGGTCAGAAGATCACCCGAACCAGCACATCAACCAGCAGGTACTGGAGGGGTTCGCCTCCAACAGGAGGTGATGAAAAGCCAAGAACTGGCAACAGCTGAGACCAAACAGTTTCAGTGAGTGGGGATGGGTACAGATGGCCACAGAATGCACAGTGCAACTCCATATGACATCTAGAGGGTATCTGATGTACCAAAAACTGATGTCTGCAGCCACCATAATGTTGCAATCATATCGTTAGCGATCTATCTTGAAGGCATATCAAAAATCCTCAGAAAAAAAATACTTATTTTACTTTGGATTGATTTACAAGGACAGCTATAATGCTCTCCAGAGTCACACATGAAGCTCCTTTCTGTAACTGCTCCAAGAGCTGTGTTAGTGGAGGAAAGCTCGGTTGTTCAGAAAGGAACTCCAGTGGCTCTCACGGTTGCTTTCACCCACTGACGACAGCACAACGTTGAGTAGGAAGATCCAAGCATAAACACACTGAGCTAAGGTGTAACTGCAGTTGTAACAAAACTCAGGATGTGCTGCATTTCCAGCAGGGAACCCCAGCTCAAAGAAGTCCTTCCATCACCACCTGCCATCAAGCCTAAAGCAATCCGAGAGCAAGAGGAAAGGGAGGTGCTAATGAGTTACGGCTGCTGATCTCCGTGTAATCCTCACGGGAGGATCACGCAGATCACATCGGAGCAGCCTCTATTGTATAAAATCTCTGCTCTGCCATTTAATTCCATTTTCTGCTTTCCTATCTGCATGTAGGAGTGCACCACGTCTTTCTCTTCCAATTAGTGCAGCTGGGTTTGCCTCAGCCCCGAGAGCCCCATTCTGCTTTCACATCCCTCCATGAGAGGGAGATAGGGTAAAAGAGAACCCGCACCTTCTGCCTGCTCCCAGCCTCCCAGTTGTTGCAGACCTCAGACAGCCACCTCGAACAACGAAGGAAGAAAAACTAGCCAGAAACTCTGTAGGATGAAATGCTGCCCCATAATGGTTAATGAAAAAGAAAAGTCAACGCATCAAAATGATAGCATCTAGCTGAAAATATTTGCTTTAAAAAAAATAAGTACAACTGAAAAAATGTATAACGTTTTAATTCCTCTCTGCAGCACATATTTTTGAAATATAAATCAACCCCATCTGCAGGAATAAAACAAAAATGCAGCATTAATTTGGTGCTAAATGTTTTCCCTAAGTCTTTAATAGCTGTTAGAAGGAAAACACAAATGCATTTCAATGGCCTGATGTTAAATCATTTATAGAAGACCTATTTCTGAATCAGAAACTTCCAGTACACCACGGCTAGCAAGTTAACAGAAGCCAAAGACTGCGCTCAGCTCCATCAATAGCAAGCATGCAATTCATGCAGGCTGTCTGCCCGTGGAAAGGCCAAGGATATCACACATCTAACTAATACACATGTAAAAGCTAAAAAAGCAGTTGGTGGAGCAGCCTTGGGTTAAGCGGACAATTTTAAAAGTCATTCACCAGCTGTCTGCCGCTCAGGCTTGTTTCTAAGCCCTGGGATTCCAGGACTGCAATGTGCTACCACAGCACAGCACTGGGCTGCTGCCCCAAAAAACACATTCTGACGCTGGAGATGAAGATTTCAAAGCTTTTGTTTGCTCTTTTTTGTTTGTTTGTTTGTTTGTTTTTAAGGTTAGTTGTGTTACAGGCCTCTATCTGAAGCAGCCACCAAAGGTGGTGTGCAAATTTTAAGCCTTTTTTAAAATTCTACAAATTTTAATACTGCTAAAACAAGGAGTTAGACATTTAACTAAATCCTAAGAGTACGAGCAAAAGGAAGCTTAGGAGCATTAAAAGTGGTTCCCAGGATTTCCCAGAAAGCTTTCCAGCAGGATTTCCTCCCTCCCTCCATCCCCCTAAGGACGGTCTAAGCTACTTGTGCTCCCACTCCCCATCTCACAGGCTCTCTGGCACAAAGCTCACCTTCTCCCACTCCTTACCCCACTGCATGGAACTGTGCAACATACACATGGTAATTCAGCTGTCTGCTGACACTGAGATGGATTTAGATATTTTCATTCTTTTGCCTTTGGAGAAAAAATATTATGTTTCCTTCTGCACATCATCCTGCCCTGTGCCTTTTTTCGCCTGTTACACTTGGTTCTTCTCTGTGAAATACTCAATTCTCTGCCTCCTGTCTCTCAATATCAAGTTTCAGTAGTGGCTCTGGCCTCCTTCCCCTGCATTTACGCACCAGGTCTATACCCCGAATGGAGTTTTGCTTTTCCTGGCCTTATCTTTTACACTGGGCAAAGAGCTAAAGCTCCATGTACCTCTAACAGTGTAAAATTCAGTGTAAATGCATCAAAACAACGTTTTCAGCCTTCTGGCAACATAAGGGCCTGTTCGCAGACTCCTCTTCAGAAACTAATGGCATGCTGCTCAAGTAACAAGCATCTGCTTGCAGCACTCTTTAACCAAGTTGTCCAGGCAGATGAATCTCCCAGACAACTTGCAGGACTCATGTGTGGGTCCAATACGTGCTAACCCAGCAGAGACAGCCTCACACAGCTCTCCTTTCCTTGAGGGAAGGCCTCAGACCTCAAAAAAGAAGGGGGGGGTTCATAACCAGCTGCTTGGACAAGGCAAAATGACCCAACGGTGTAAGCTGTCCCTTCTGTCACACTCCACCCCCTGCAGCTCACCACCCGTGCTGGAATGGTCCCCACAGCAGCACCCACGCTAGTGGCATGGCTGGGGGGAAATTCAGCTCCTATGGCAAGTTTTATATGGGAAAACCTGATGCCTTTCCAGCAGGGCAGGCCAGCACACTCGGCTTTGTGCAATTCATCCCTGTAATATTTGGGCAGCCTATCTGACTGCCTTGCAGGCAGCTGATCTTCTGCACTTCTCTGTAGTGCAGAAGGTTTTTTAGGGCTGCGTCAGCAGTGCAGTAACAGTGATCATGTCCCCATCTTGTCTGCTACAAAACACCACTTAGACATGCTGGCCCCAAATTTCAACTGCTCCCAAGCCTGCCACCAGTATCACCAGTTTTATCACAAGCCCTGCGATGCACTGCATCAGTTAGATCTTCAGTTCTGCAAGTCTGAAGTCCAAACGCTGCGTTGGGACACCACCCTCAAGCAGGGGCCTTGCCCGCTGCGCTGCCCTGCTGCCGCTCCTGCACCACGCGGACAGCAGGAGGACACCAACCCCAGCCAGGTGACTCCTGCCAGTAAATTACAGGTTCAAAGCAGGCTGAAACCATTCATGAACTACGATCAAATTCGGAAAGGAGGGAACAGAATAAAAATCAGCAAAGGGGAAAACCGATTTTGGTAGCCTCTTCAAATAGGTATTTGGCATCTTCCCTTCCTCAATTTAAATGAGAAAAAACAGAGGTTAGAAAAAAAAATAAACTGCTGTAGAACATCCCAAACTATTTATTTCAAACTCAAATACCCTTTTTAATTTTCACCTTCCAAAATAAAAGAGATGGTACAGATAGACTTTTATTTTGCAACACCACTTTTATGATGAAAGGTGCAGAGATTCCTACACAGCTTCTATTTCCTCATTTCTGGAGTTCATTATAAGGGCAGGAGCCAGCATCAAAAGAGAACTGCAGCGAGTTCAATGAAAATAGTATTTGGCCTGGTGTTTATTCAAACCTTAAATACCAGGAGCAATTGTAACCACTGGGGATCCTGCCATTTCCCTAAATACGATCTTCCCCTTCCCCTCCCAGGGCTCAAACCTCAGAGAGATGGGCGATTTTACAACCAAGGCATTCATACAGATGGATATTCCTACTGACAACAGCTACTAGTCAAGCAAAAATCTTAATAGAGAACAGACAGAGGGTAGAAGAGGATCCGATTAATCTAAACCAAAAATTTGGTCTAAAAAAGTAGATTCAAAAAGCAAAGTTTCCAGAGAAGGAACTGAGCGTTTTCTGGTGGTTTGGCACATACCTCCCAATTTGTCCAACTAGGAAAATAAATACATGCAAACAAACAGGAATACCACAACTTTGGGGCTACATTTCTCATGTTTTCCTACTGGATTGCAGTTGCCTGTTTCTCATAGCGCTGCTCTGTTCTGGCCCCTAAGCTGAACAGTCTGGTTACCACATCTTTCAAATACCTTGGGACCAGGTTCTGAATTACCTGAGGTAAACGTGAGCTTCCCCCACTTATTCCAGTACATTTTCTAGCCAGCAGTAAAGAAGCTTTTTTCATGAACTAGAACAGAAGCGAGGGAGAGAGTAAATTGTAAATTGCCAAGACAGGGAAGGTAGGAACTGGAAGTACAAAGTGGATTTCAGACATGCCCCGTTTGACTAGCAAACTTTTTTTCCTCCATCTTTTTATTAACCAGCAAACACACATATTCCTTATTCCACAAGCAACAAGGAACAGACTTTAATACGTGTTTCTACCACCCTCACTCCCCAAACTTAAATGCAAAGTTTCACTGCAGCAGCTTTAAAGGAACAACCAGATGTGACCTTCTGAAAGATTATTTCCAACAGGTGGGCAGCAAAGGTGTTAAGAGCAGAAAAACAGGCATTAACCCATATTAGAGGCTATTTGCCACCGCATCCAGATTTACTAAGGCTCAATTTCACTAGACCCCAAGGCTTTACGTTCTGCTTGCACTGCAACTGATGTCAGGATGGGAATTAATAAAGATGATGGGTTATAATGTCACTTTTCCACTATAAAACAGACCTAGGCGGGAAAGGAATTGGGTGACTGTTAAACACCATCATGGTCCACATCCCAGCTCCAGTGCTGCCAATCTCTCGCTCCAACACTCAGAAGACAACTCACCAGCAGCAATCTGCTTAAGAAACTGCAAGTTTTAGACACAAGAATCTAAGCATTTGGGTGTATTCTCTTGTCTTTGTGTTAAGTCTTTTTAACTTCACCTGTCTTAAGCTTTCAAGGTCCCATGTGCACAATTGTGACTGCTAGAAGTCCCCATCCCTCCCAAAGTAATGTAAATTAAAGTTTGCACACAAGTTACTCAGAGAGCTAAGGAAAAACACCAAATAGGAAAGACCCATGCTGAAATTGAAACTAAGCAAGACTGCTCCTTTCAAGATGTGCTAAATGAGAAGACAGCAGAAGCAGTAGAAGTTACCTGAGGCTGTGTGGAGAACTTCATAATCATCAGCTCCTATGATTTAAACCTTTGAATTTGCTACCTGAACGATTCTTCCATATTTTCTTTTATCTGTAACGCACATGCAATGTTTGCTGCCACACCTTTTCTTTCATTTCTGCAGTAGGTACTGCAAGAGACTTCCTACTGTAATACAGCACGCTGGCTTGGTAATTCCTGGCTGACTCCACACTACTGACAAGATGACTACGAACGCAGATGTCTGTAAAGCTGAGATAGCATCTTAAAACATAAGCGGTGATTTGCTAAAGCAAATCCCACCCTAAAAGTCTGCAAGGAAGAAGAGCAATCAAATCATTAAAAATTATCTGCAGAACATGCTTACGATGAAATATATTATCTGCTTGGAGAGCTGCACAAATAAAGTTGCTGGAAGTGAAGTAACGTGAGGACAAAGTCACCTAGACTTCAGCGCTGTGCTCCAAGATGTAATAGGAAAACGAAAATGGGACAGAAGTTTTGCTCAGACTTTGATCATTTGCATGATCAATGAACGATGTCAGGACTGAAATCCAACTGGAAGGAGAACCCAGCTGGAGGTTACAGCAACTGAAATAAAAAGGAGCATCAGCCCCTTTCCAGCATGCCTGATCAGAGGCTGCTCTGACCTGTTCCCAGAACAAAGCACTGTGGTACTCGCACACCCCTCCTCCTTTTTTTTTTTTCTTTTAAGGTTTGAAATTCTTCCTGCATCTGAATTAAGCATACATTTCACACTGCTGTCCAGCAATCGACGCAGTGACAATGAAAATGAGCATGAAAGTGGCAATGGAGAAACACAATACCATTAAATCATTTTTCCCTGTTTAATGTAACAGTCATTGCAGAACAATTTAACAAATGCTGTAACAAGCAATGTTGACAACGCACAGTTTGACACCAGAAGACTGACGGAGGCAGATTTTCAGAAGGACTCAGCACAATATGACACACTTTTTAGATTTATAACCAAATGCTTGGATTTTCAGAGTTTTTGGGATAGTCTTTGTGTAACTCATCATCTGATGATACCAAAAGGTTCACAGAACCATTTTCAAAAGCAGCAAGCAAGGAAGGAAGTCTTCCTTTTTACTGTATGTCCTAACATTAAAACTACTGTATGTCTTAACATAAAAACTAATTTGGGGCTTCTAATTGCCTACATTTGGAGTAATACAAATCATTTGGCCTATTCCTGCATGCACTAGTGGAAATTGGTGGGGGATGAGATGGAACATGCTTTTTACAAAAACTAAGCTTAATCATTAATCATCATCATTGTCATCAGCTACCTTGAACGTCCTGAAAGTGAGAACACTTATTTTTAAAGATTTTCCAGTAAAAGAAAAAAATTACTTGACTAAAAAGTACATTTAATGAAAATAAAACAGATTAAACTCCTCTTTTTCCTAATGTTTCAGGAGAAGTGATACAATTACCCATGTGCTCTGCAGGAAAAGCCTAACCTCTCAGGCATACCCCAAATTTGACTAGATTACAGACAACCCTTACACCTTATCAGGCCCTCCAGCAAATGCATTGTTTTACCTCTGCTCCCTGGACTCTAATCTACCCAAAGCCTTTCATCGAGATAATATTACATTCACAGCTTAGGCCCTGACAACTGCACCCATAAATCAATTTCAAATTTTGCATTAATCATCTTTCTGTAATCAGCGGCTATTCAGCACAAATTTACATCTCATTTATGTTGGCCAAACAGCCGCATTAGTGCTTTGAAGCTTATTCAGGCTTAAATGATTATATTCCCCTAATAAACACTGAAGTCCTCTCAGTCCAGTCACCGTGAGCTGCATTAATGACATGCCACGGCAGCAGGGGCCATCTGAAGTCAGCCTTGTGTGCTGCTACAAGCAGCAGCCCCCACACCAAGCAGATTTTGCGTTTCCAACTCACCCAGACAGAAGAAATGTGAAGGCTGGTCTGTCTGTGCAGATCCTCTTCTGGGAACCGCCATGCACAGCAGGCATATACACCAGGCAATTTATTGTGCCTCCTCCTAACAGCTCCATTTGCCACCTCTTTAATACGTGAGGTTACTAGTTAAAAAAAAAATAAAAGCCAGGTTTTCTGAAGGGCCATTTCCTAGGTAGGCAGCTAAAGGAGGCAAGCTCTACTTCCTAAGTGCTGAGCACCTTACAACTGTTACCAAAACCAAAGAAAACTGTTAGAACCTGAACCCTGTAGAAAATCCACTCTTCCCCTTTGTCAAATAGCTGTAACTTGTTCACCACACCATCAAATTGGGTCTTAGCGTGCTTTCCTTTGATCACCTCAGAATTAGGCATTACATTTTTAATATCTGACAATTTTTCCTGGCTTTTGCATTGCTCTCACTTCTTTGTGCAACAAAGACCATCTCTTACTGTAATCCAGTGTAAGTAGCTAAACCGTGATCAGTTTAGGGTGGATTTTGCATGTTCTGTCCTGCAATCCCTATAGTGAGGCAATCTATCCCGATTGAACAAAGATAATTATTTAATTAAAGATCCTCAACAGTCCTACATTATTAATCCAGCATAAAAAGCCTCACATTGATTGTATATTCACTTTCAGTTAAGGTCTGAATCAGTATGCTAAGATCTAAAAATGAATGAACAGAATGAGTTTATTATGACTGTTGTTAAGTACTTACCCACTATAGGTAATAAATTATACATGTGGTTGCTTGTCATGCTTATTCTACAACATAATGTAACTTTTAGTTACTTTTTATTCAGTGGGATTTAAATCCCACTGCATCAGGCTTATGTTACTTTTAAAATATAGCACTGGAATTACAGGGAAGCGTGAGACTGAGATGCAAACTGGCGTCAAAATGGATCTTTAAATCTAGAACTGAAGAAATATGAAGGTGTTGCTGACTTTTTTTGTTTGTTTGTTTTGAGGGGAGAATTGTTAAATAAATGTTAAATAATAAATTAATATTGTTAATTGATAATTAATATTAATTGTTAATAAATTGTTAAATAAAATAAATGGATATCCTAAGCCCTACCTATCTCAGAAGATGCATTTCTGAAGAGGTTCTCTATGTTGTCCATTATTTTTCCTGACCTGCAGCCACTACTCCATGTGCTCTTTCTGAGTCTCTGACAACCTCTGAAAAACCAATTGAACATCAACATGCCACAGCAATAAAAGCAAATACAATCACTTTCTAAATATTGAGCTGAGACGTCTGCAGTTCAAAAATAAATGCTGTTTCAGCAAACAGCTGTGATACTGCAAAGTCTGGGAAAGCTGCTTTACAAGAAGTAACTGAAAGAAATTTACCTAACCATCAGGTACACCAGGCTTTGCTTGATAAACTGCTTTGATACTGTTACACCTACGCAAAAGGAATATTTTTGTTATTAGATTGCTCTTTTCATCCAACTAGAAGATCCAGGAACTGAAAATCAAAGTTAAAGATTTCTGAAGAAAAGGTAAGGTACAGGTTAGTCATTTGAAGTGGTGAGGATAGCCAGCCATAGGGAGAACTTGCCATGGGAGCTGCACCTCCATCATTTGAAACCTTCAAGAGGGATCGGGATCAGTTTCAGCAGAAAGGATCTGCTCAGGAAGCCCAGCCCACGGTCAGCCCTGTGTATCCACTGACTCAGTGAGGGATTTAAAGCAGCCACCAACATTCTGGAAGAGAGACCAAGCGTAAGAGTATGTAGCATTCAAGGCCTGACCATGTTCCTCTCACCAGGTTATGGCCAGGACCTGTTGCAGGCCTGCGTCCCTGCGGCACTGAGGGGAAGAAGACAAATGCTGAGCACGTACGTGTAGACATACACCTCAGAGGAGAAGCTATCAAGAAAGCCAGAACAGAAAATGAACCACTTGGTCTATTGCAAAGCCCTTGCTTGCTCAAGTTAGCAACAAGCTCATGTTACAGGGTTTTTTTCCATCCAGGAGTAGTGGGTTTACGTGTCAAGGTTTTGGTAGTGGGGAGACTGTAGAGGTGGCTTCTGTGAGAAGAATCCGGCAGCTGCCCCATGTTGTGTAAGGGCCTCGCAGCTTAGGGCTGTGGTGCCTCAAAGGGAAAGGGGGAGTGAGAGAGTGGCCGTGGTGGAGCTCGCCTGCCCACCCGAGTAAAACCACCACACCAGGGTACACTTGGACTAACAGCACGTTACAAGTTGGAGTGGTAGAGTAAGGCTCTGGCATTTCATTTCAGGGTTTCCACAGAGGGCCTGTCAGAAAACTGTAAGCAGCTCGTGTGGGACACCTGCACAGCCAGTCCCTCACTGAAGGCAAGCTGTTCTTGGTTTTGTGCAGTTTACAGACAGCATTTTACTGCCAGGCAAGATAATCCTCGTCTCGAGCTTGAATTTCTGGTGAAACAGATAGTTTTAAATAACCTTCAGGAGTACCCTGGAAGAAAGGCAGTACTCGGCACAGAGACTAAAGATGATTATTTACCCCTATTCTACAGCTTACTGTCACTCTGCAAAATGAACTGATTGACCACTTCACACAAACATGAAATTACAAACTCAATTTCATTATTATTTAGCAGTTAAACCATGAAATCAATCCCCTTTCAATCTTTGTCTCCTCAGCTTTAGACTTTCCTCTGGCTGAAACTGGATGTGTTTCACAAAGCATTGAAATTTGAAAGGAAAGGGATGAGTGAAAGGAAAGGGATGAGTGAATGCACTTTGAAAATAAATAAAAACTGTAATTCTCATATGAAAAGCTAGTTAGCATAGGAAACAACACTTCTACAGGTTATGTGGTGAATTTACATCATTCTTCGCACCAAACACACACCTACAGCAATGCAAAAGAAATGTTGAAAAGTTGTCCCCTTAGCGTACAACACCTAAAGCTTTCTAATAATATGTGCTCTCATCTATAAGTTACTGTTCACAAAAAAAAATAAAAACACCTGAAAGCACTAAGCTGTGGAAGAAATTTTACATTAAATAAAAGAATGAACCATTCAGAAGACAGACACAAAAACTTGCTGTTGTGTCTTTACCCTTTCTGCCTGTTTTCTCCCAAACTGCCTCTTTCTCATACACATTTTAAAGCTATCACCTGTCCCTCTGCAGTGTGTGGCACGTACACGCTCACACAGCTGTGGGCCACACAAATGTGTTTTGCTCAGGAATGCAGAGTCCCAAGATGCTGTACAGGGTTTGGCTTTGCAGGCATGAAACCTTTACCTGCACAAAAGCTGATGCTGAGCCAAGGGCTGAACCCTACCTGTTTGGTTTTTTTTTAGGGTTTTAAGAGGCTGCAGGATTACATGGAAAGCCAGGCTTGATGATACTTTGAGCAACCAGGTCTAGTGGGAGGTGTCCCCCATTGATCTCCCTTGCACCCCTCTTCCCAAATAACCAAGCACCCAGGTCAACTCCTGCACTCAGCTTCAGGTCACAGATACATCTAGCACCATACCTCAGCTCCTCTGTCACAGCACCCACTTGAACAGCCACTAAAATTCCCTCTTCACTTCTACTTGGCTTCCAGTGCAAGGGTTTTTTTTTCTTTTGCCCTTCCCTCACAGAGGCAAACAAAAAGATAATGCAGCACTTCACTAAGGCCACTGCCAGAAAGCCACTTTCATTTCAAATGGCAACACTTCAACAAGGATGTCAACGAATTGTAAAGAGCCCAGAAAACGTCCACAACTGCTCAAGAGATCAAAAACCGGCTTTACAGCAGGAAAAAAAAAAATCTAAAAAACAAACAAACAAAAAAAAACATTTGAAGAGAAGGCTGGGATGTAGCTAACTTGCTTGTGGCCATTAATTGCTTAAAAGGGGCAGAGGGAGGAGAAGTAGAAAGATAATGGGTAGGTATCTGGAAAATTGGCAAGAAAAGGCATTGAGAGCTGAAATTTGACCAGTTCAGACTATAAAGATCAGTTTGTCTTTATTTAAGGACGGCTTGTTGTTGCCACAAGATACAAAGGGATATCGTGGATTCCCCATAATAGGAAGACTTAAGGAAGAAATCCCTGTCCAAAAGATACAAAGTAGGTCAAAGCAAAGTTTGAGACCTGTTGCACGGACCCCTGTACAAGTTTCTACACCCTGCATGCCACAGGAGACCCAACTACATGACCGTAATAGCCCCAGTGGCCTTAACTCCCATGAAGTCACCATTACCTTCAGCTCACTCATTCATAAATCTGCTCTTATTTCTAAATGAGAACTTGCAAATACTATGATAGTGGTTTTAATTGATTGTTTTACTCCACAAGCAAGGAAACTATAACTCAGTGAGAAACAGCATGCCTAGAATGTCAATGATTTGCACTCAATTTGAACAGCAGGGAGTCGCCTAACTTTCTTTCCTATTTTCATTTTGATTACTTGTGTATTTAGACTAATATGGAAGAAAGTTCAGATCTGATTTAAATCTGTGTGCACAGCACAGAAAGGAAAATTGCCAAGCAATAGTTTTGGTCACAGCATTGTGTGTGGAAAAAGATTTGTTTTCATTATTTTCTGTTTGCTGCTTTTATTTTTGAACAGGCAAAACAAAGATTATAAAAAAAGGAAGGGACCATCTGCTTGCTTTGTTTGCTTTTTAAAAAAGTAACCTTCAAGACTCTGCTAGCTTAGTTCCAGTTCAAGAAAACACAAGAAACCTACGGCACAAGCACCCAGTTTGGGTCTCACTTATTTGCTTTATTCTTGATCAACAGGGACGCTCAGGTTCTTACAGCAGGGACAGATGCACCAGCGATGCTTCTAGGAAGAGCCTCTCGTTCCAAAAGCTTGGCACCAAGATTTTGGCCTCCGCTGAAGACCCCGTGACGCCTGGAGAGATGCACAGGGACTTCTGCGCACACAGCTTCAGGGAGGTCGGTCCCTGCTAGCCTGGGAAGGTACCCCGGGTTAGCCCAGGAAGAGCTAAGCCCACAAACAGTAGAGCTCAGGGGTGCTCCTGTGCTCAAAAGGGGCAGGGAAGAGAGGAGCAGGTAAGTGGCAGACAAAACAGCTTTGCAAACACCAAGCACAGGCTGCTCAAGGCTTCCCTGCTTTCTCTACAAACCCTCACAGCAGAAGCCTTTTACAAACATTATACAGGCAGCATCATAACCAAATCCCCTGGGGGCTAAAGACATTTGCCAGTTCAATACACACATAGAGCTCTGAGAAACAGGCTCTGCCAGACTTAGTTACTGCGACTCCAAAGGACACAATGGATCCCATCTATCCATACAGCTCGTCTGCATCACGACCACCCCTCTAAATTAAATATATCAGGCTCTGAATAAGCAACATTTTAAAATTGAATACACAGGGACTGGGAAGCCTGGAGCTGAGCTGTACAGCTTGTGTAATGTGCCCAGATATTCAATTATCATTAAAATTAATATGTAGGGCAACAACCAAATCCCCTGATAGGTTTTGATTATCTCAGTCTAGATATTTATTAGAATCACTCCAACACACGGAGTCACCAAGCTCTGGCTGGCTGGCAAAGCAGCCCCTTAGCCCACTTGGGTTTTTTTAATGCTGGAAACAAGAATTGTAATGTGCTGGGGGAAAAAAGTACTGTATAAGAAAGGAGATGAGTATCTGAAGCTGTGCAACAAGGTTTGATCTGGCCTGAAATCCATTTCTGAATGAGCTATTCACTCTGTTCCTGCTCAGTGGCTTTATCAACTCTGCCACACTGCATCTCTGCAGCAGGCTGGCTGCAGCCACTGACCTGGTCCCAGTCACCCACCCTGCCACCTACCACTGGGTATCAGTGACCACACGTCTTTTATTGTCTGACCATCTGACACAACATCCATTGAGACAGGCATGATCATCAACAATTCTTTTCTAAAACTACTTCTGTCATTTTAGGTTGATTTTCTCAGTACTAGAAGTGAAATCATCAGGTCTTTGCCCGACTACTGAATTTAATATTAATATTATTTGTATATTGTTATTGTATATTAACATACAGCATTATTATATATTATTCATATTTTATGTAACATACATTAGTATACAATATTCATAATATATAAAATATGTAATATTAATAAGCTTGTTTTAATGATGTACAATAAACTCCAGACTTAGCAGAGCCAAAGAGAGATGCTGCCACTAAAGTTAACTACAGTTATTCAATCTGGCATCAAAATAAAGCAAACAGTAAACCAGAAGGAGACTGTATAATGAAGTGACTTTATCTCACAGGATTATACTTGTGGTTACGACTTTAATTGTGTAGTCTAGAAGGATTTGCAATAAACTGAATAATCTCGCATTATTGTAATGATTTGTAATCACATCACCGGCTACGATTTACAGGCTTACTATACATTTGCGTTGCAATCAACTAAAAGAGTCAGTGCATGCCCTACAATTCATAACAGCACTTATAATTATGTTTTGCATGGAGCTCCAACAGCTGCCCAGTCGCAGACAGTCTGGGGGTTTGAAAACAAGGCAAAGAACTCTTGAGCGTGCACCTCCCTACTTTTTGAGGAAAATAAAACTAATGAAACAAAATTGAACATGCCCACCAAGGTTTCTGAACAGAAGACTAAGGGCCACATTTTTGCTGTCCTTTACTGTCAGCTGAAGAAGGTGCAAGCAATGCTGGATGCCATACATGGCAGCGCTTTAATGGCCCTCTAAACTTGAAGTGATTAACTTAAGGAATAACTCCCAGGCTCCAGCAAGAAACCTGGAGCATCACAGTGTCAGCACCAGGAGTCTGGAGACTAAATATGCAGACAACCCACAAAAACACCTACCAAAAAAAAAAAAAAAACAGAGGTCCCACTGAAAAAGGCTGCCAGCACAGGAAAAAGTGCTGGTTCTTCAGAAGATGGAGGAAGACATAACTAGCTTAACTCCTTTCCAGGAGGCAATTTTCCCACCCCGCTTGGTATCTTGATGGGCACGGATGGAAGTCTGGGATTTCATCATCGTAGCAGGACTGCTCCTGAAGAGCAGCCCATGCACTTCATGTATCAGAGAAAAATCAAACACCTACAAATCAATGAATTCTGTAAGATTGCTTTCAATAAATCGATATTTACGTTACACCAAAGTGCTGCTAACACCTCCTCTCCCACTCCCCATTCTCAGACCCTCACTCACAGATCATTCAACTAGCTCGCAGCCCAAGGCAAGGCAGAAGAGCTAAGCTGAGGAACATCGAGCCCACAGCTCTTCCTCACAAGCGGAACAGGACTGCAAATAGATTAAGCGCCCACCAACATCTCAAATCACATTAAGATGTACTCTGTGCTATCTCCTGCCAGCTGGATCTGCTGCACAGCATTATAGGCCTGTCAACGTTATGGGTAAATAATATCGCTGGAAGACCTTCAAGGATGAGAGCCAGGTCATAGGCTCCAAAACATTTTTGCTTAAGTCTATCAAGAACTTTTGCAGCATAAGGACTCAGTCCTGCCCCTGCTCCAAAGCCAAGAATTCTCACCTTTGATACTACAGAAAAAAAGCATCCCAAGGAAGGTAATTATCCATAGAAAGCACACAGCTTCACAAGCTTCTGGTTTATTTTACTTGAGAACAGTAACAAACCTACAGGACACTATATTCTGTGTTTCAACATATAGGTAGTTCACAGTCAATAAGATGCACACTCCTGAAGTGAAGCCAAGCTTTAAAAATTGGTGATTTCTCTAACAATTTAAACATCTCTTCCATAATACAAAGAGCAACTTGAATTTCTCTACCAGCGATATTTTATTAAATCAATAATTTAATTTAAAAGCAGTGCCCTGGCATTTGCAGTGCCAAAAAAAAAAGCAGTGCCAAAGCAGTGCCCTGGCATTTGCTGGAATAATCAACACAGGACAGACATAAGCAAGAACAGACATGTCAAATGCACAAAGCATTGTGGCAAAAGCCAGCTATCTACTGCATCTTGCTTTCTTGGAAAGCATCAAAAGGAGGTGAATCAAGGGCTCCACTAGGGGTGTTTCAGCCTGGTCTGGCAGCTGCAAATTTTAGAAAGCCATCAGCAACCTCTACACGTCCCCACTGCTGCCCCTCTCCTGGGAGCTGCCCTGCTCAGCAGGCAATTCCTCATCCTCCCTCTCCAGAGGCATGCTGAAACAACTGGGAACACCTGCTGCCTGCCCAGCCCCAGGACTGATTCTGACCGCCTGCAGCTATCTGGCAACTTGTCCTGGCATTGCCACTTACAAGTCATGAAGATCATCTGGGGGCAGGTCTGAAAAGGTGAAGATGAAACCCTGCAAGATGCAAGTCTCCTTCATTCCCAACACTTCTCTATGCCACTTACGTGGTTGCAGTAAGCTACCTTGAAATAAAAATAAACAGCGATTTTGCCACAGTACTTTCAACATTAAAACCAACAGGCCTCATGATTACTGACTGCTTTAGTGAAACACACTAAATAATATAGCTCAGCATGCTTTTTTTCCCCCAAAATCAAGAAGTCTAAGATAAATTAAGACAGTATGAAACCAAAATATTTTGAGGTAAAAAAAGCTTCCAACTAAAATACCAGCATTTTCTCTTGCTGGCTAAAAACCCAGTCCCACCCTCCTCTTCTCTATGCATGTGCATAGGCTACAGAAACTTGAAAACATCAGTTTCTGCAACCAGGACAAGCAAACAACACGCACAATAGCTGCCATTTTCAATCTCTGAAAATCCTGGCCATTCCCATTAAATAGCTTGAAAATAGATGTAAGGTTGCTTGAACAGTCTTACACGTTTGGCTGCTGAACTGTTTCTTGAGTACCCACTCACCAGGAGTTTGTAGTTATACAGAAGTCGATCAAAAAGCCATCCTGAAGTTTCCTTTGTTTTGAGGTAGCTGATTGGCCTTCAAAGAGCCCTCTAATTTTTATTGTCATCTTTCACTGTCCAATACACAATGCAACCACTAGCCATGAAGACAAAATAGCATCTCCCATTTTAACATGCTATTTTCAGGAATTCTACGCTCTAAAATGTGCCTTCTAGACTAAATTAGCCATCTAGACTAAAATTTACCACGCTTTTTTTTTCTCCCCTTGAAGTCAGCATTCATTCTATTTCATGCTTTTTGAGCTGACTTTCCTGAATGAGCAACATGAAAAGCAAACCAACTTTCCTCAATTATAAAAAGAACACTAAATAAAATACAAGATCGCAGTCCTGAAGTCCTGTATTTATTTTCCCAAAAAAAGCCATTAATCTGAATAAAAATATATGCAGTCAAAGGGGACTAGACCAAGGCCACTGCGTTTTAAGTCATATATACAGATTATGTGATTACACTGTAAGTACTCCAGTGATTTATATATAAATATAGGATATGAAGTAGTAAGTAGCATAAGTAACATAGCACAAATTCATCAACATAAGCTATAAAATCCTAATGCATGTTTTATAAACCCTGGGCTGTGGCACATGTATTCCGTAATGATAATATTTTATTCTACACATTTTCAGATTCTTCATGACAGCACTATGTTTACACATTTTAATTGTATGGTTCCTAACCGTTGGATACCAATATTTCTGGAACTGGCACAAAAGTAACAGAGAAAACAATGGTATTAGAAGATAAAGCTCTTCAAAGCTCTTATCCCCAAATGTAATTCTTAGGCACTGGAGAAATTAAAAAAAAAAAAAAGACTTTTTAGCATGAAAGGAGATTACTGTTTGCCGGATGAGCCTAATGCAGACAACTGTATTTACAAAAAGATACACTGAAGGATCAGCCTTCATTTCTTCTGTGGTAGACTTTCAAGACCAGGATAGTAATGTGTAATTCTAGTAATACAGTTCTAACAGAAATAAAGATTTGCTTTATTCTTAATCTTGTAAGTATTAATTTATTTTACAGTACTTCAGAGAATTCCAGGCATTTTAGAGTTCCTTGAATAAGACCTATGCCTTGCCAGATGCTGCTACCAAATGAAGGCTTGATTGATGTCAACAGCGTACAAACCAAAGGGCAGGTAGACAAGTCCAGGACAATATATTTAAGAGCACGCTCAAATGGAGTGAGAAGATTTAACTTCAGGTGGGAAAGATAAGGGGAGGGACAAAAAAAAAAATGCTGAGGATGTTCAATGAAAACTGTTCTACAGCATGAGGTACTCTACCTTAAAAGAAGCTACATACCATAGGTCATCTCTTACAGGCATCCGAAAAGCTGGTCTTAAATACAGGGTGTTGGATAAGTACAATGGCAATGTTTGTAAGCAGGGCAAGAAAAAATAAATTAAAAAATCAAGAGATCAGAAACGCAATAGGAGACCTTACCCCAGACAGAGTTAGGAGAGGATTCCAAACTACAGCAGTTTGTATTCAGTGCTAGAAGATGGCAAAACAGATTATCTGGTCTGTTCCTCGCTCCTCCAGAAGAAATCAACTCTGCTTTTCCAGAGTATGAGAAATGACAGTCTGACCTGCTATTAGAGACCTCCTGGGAAGGAAACCCCACATCTGCCCCAAAGCTGAAAAGTACTTCGTACTGGTCCATCAAATTTCACCTGAATCAGCTTAGCTGGATTACCCAGTTTGCTTCAAGTAATTCATAGATGCAGACCATGTTTCTCGCTGATCTGTGTGTGCTCAAAAGTATGTGCAAATAAATAGCCAAAATTGCAGGGTTTTGTATCTTTTCACCTACTCAGGTCCTACTTTTATTTCTAGTATGCTCCCTGCTGCAGTATGAAATGTATTCTTGCCACGTGAGCATATCCCTCTGCTTCCTCTTCCACACTGGTCACAGCCGAGCAGCGGCATTTGCCGGAGAAAACACGGGCTGCCAGAAGTACTGCCCTGAAAATGCCAATTATAATCATAGCTACATGACACAGCTCAATGATGCCAAGAATCCTTCTCCTCCCGTTCCCCCTATCCCTCTCCCTTTATTTTATTTCTAACCCCGAGGGCAAACACTGCCTCCAATCCAGGATTCCTGCCTAAAATCTCTATCTGAACCAAAGATCAACAGCAAAAAAACATGAATCTCCTCACAAACCACGCTGAGTAATCTAAAGCGCCATTATTTTTAACTTCAAATAGGCACCCTAGGGTACCTGTCCTCAAACGACCGAGCCAGAAATGCTCGCCCCTACCCACCCCTCGCCAAAATAAACAAATAACCAAACCTACTGAAGTCCTGCAGAAATGACAAGCAACTTGCATAATCAAACCGTTTGATTTCACTCCCCCTGCTTCCAGGGTTTGTCCTTACTGAGCACCAAAAGTGGGGGCATCCCTCTTGTAATTCACATGCAGCAAGTCAGCCAGTGCTCTCATTTTCTGCAATGAATAAAGAATTGAGTGATCCCATCACACTCTAACATCTCCGCAGGACAAGATTCCTCAGTGCATGTTTATTTTCCTGCCTGAGCCTAAAAAAGCCAAGAACGTGGAGCTGTGCAGTGAGCCACAGCACACAGCCAATGCTCCAAGGAGCACGGAGGTTTTCCTGCTCTTTGCCACAGGAAGTTCGAGAAAATCAATGGGAGGTGGAAGAGAGGGGAATAAAGTACAGAAGCAGAGCAGGTGTGAGGTGCTCCAATTTTGAAAGAAAATAGTGCTCCAAGGTTGTGAAGAAATAATTTTGAAAAACAAACCCTGAAAGGAGTGAGGGTTTGGAACAAGTAAATCAGCACTGTCATGGCCACTGAAACACATCTGACATAATTGCTAAATCAAGCCAGCGAAAACAACATCTATTTTAATGAGCAACTTTTGCAATTATCTGGTTATTGTTGAAAGTGGCTATGCTTTTACCTGGTCAGAGCGAGGCTGAAAAGCACAGGTTTACATGGAGCTCTTTGCAGCTTCCACCCCTGCTATGGCTTTGCAGGGAGCCCAAATGCATCACGCAGAGCCTCCTGCCAAATCAAGGGAGGTAGCACAGCGATTCAGCCTGCAAACACTGTCTGATCTGACCCAACTATTTCTCTCACAACACCTCCTACTTCTGTGAGCCTCCCTATGATAAAAAATACATTTGGCACAGGCAAATGCAAGCAGTTTCTGCAGGGAAGAGCCATTTTTTTGTCCCAGCCACACATAATGCATGCAAACCTCTAATATGCCCAATACTGATAATACTACGCAGCACTCCAGGAATTAGTCTGGATGTAACAGAGGCTCTGCAGGCCTTCTGTACAAGCAGGGGTTTTAATAAAGAGGAGGAGGCCAGGCTTTTCTGATAGAACCCGTGGTAATTCCAATAACCACCTTCAGATTAAAGCAAACTTAACTCCAGCTGCAGAGCCAAGTGGGAGCTGTCCCTTCGGATGGATTCCCAACTCACAAGCTGTGAAAGGGGTGGCAGTTCCACACCAATCACGTCCAACTGGCAGGGAGGAGGTCCCTTTTCTCAGTTCCACTGCTGCACTGACCTTACGAGGACTTTACTCGAGCTTTAACAGATATAACAGCTGGTTTAAGAGCCACACATGACTGCTGAACCGCACACTACCAGGAAAGTCACCCTGGGGTAACAAGAAAAACAAACTACCAGGATTCATTAATTCTTCAGGGCAAAGCAGCAGAAAGAAGCAACTTTACCTGCACAACATCTGGATCCTCATGCCAGGAGACTTCATTTCTACCCCTGCTTGGCCACTTTCATTTCCACTGGCCTCTCAATGCTCCATCTGTATAATGAGACATTTTTCTTACCTTCCACGAGTACAGGAAAAATTAAACACGGCAAGGCTGAAAGAATATGGGATACTGCCAAAATCTGTACCAAGTAAGCACCTAGCTAGGCAAAGCTCTGCAGAGACAACCCTGAAGTGCTTCCATCCTTTCCCCTAAAACCCATTATCCCAAAGATAAGCTGGTACACCTTGTTTTATGACAGACCAAGGTCTCATTTTGTAGGGACTAAAGCAGATGAGGTTCTTTATTTGGAATTAGAGCTATGAAACGGGCGTACCTCTAAAGCCTAATTTGTATCCAGGCTGGAGCATTGGTGTCCTTCTCCTACCACTACTTTCATTTCCTAAGGTAGAGAGTGCATTTTCCCCTTGTGTTCAGCAAATACGAGGTGAACAACTGGCTAAATGAGTGCAGCTGGATCTCTCTGGAGCATGGAATGACTTACAGCTTCAATACACATGAACTACCATGGCATACAGCTACAACAAATTTAGAATATGACACCTACTACAAAGGATCTGCCAAAAACAACTTCATTTGGTATGGCTGGACCTCCTCAACCAACCGTTTACTTTTTTTTTTTTTTAAAGAAGAAATAGGGAAATTATTCTCAAAGCTTTCCCCCTTGAGCCCCTGTGATGTACTGAAAACCTCTCCCAAGCATTCCCACAAAACTACCAAGTGTAAATGCTTACTGTCTTTAATGAAGCTGAGCTCCTCATGCAATCTCCTAACAGTTGTGGTTCTAGGACAAAGACTAAATTTCCTTACTATTCATAATAAAAAACAAGTGGAAAAGTAGCAACAGCGGTGAAGGCTGCTTCAAAAGCTAACATATCTCCAGTTGGAGCTTTATCGTTACTGAAATTGCTACCAAATACTTTATGTGAATAGACTCTACAGGAAATACAAAATACCACGCATCTGTACGTGGTCTGTGCTTCCACCCCTAGGAGTACTGCAAAGCATGACACACTACAAGATTTCTGCTCCTTTCCTTCACAGGGAACAGTACAGATAGACAGACCTTGCAACATTTCTGTAAGATGTCCTGAGGTAAATTCATATGAGAATATTTCGAAAAACAGCCTACATTATCTCTAATCCCAAAGCTCCCCTCTCCTTTCCTAATTCAAATAGTGACGTAAGAGTTAAGTATTTACACAAGGTAGATCTTAAAATTATCAAGCGCACAACAGTATGGCTGCAGAACAGCTGACTGCAGAGCAGATACGGGGGTTAAAGAATTAGGCCTGGAAAGTCTTTTTCAGTACTTGTAAAATACTGCAAATACATTAGGCCAAAAGAAACAACTGGGCTAAGCTCATGGATTTTTATGACGTCCCATGAAAACAAAGAAGATTAAGAGGAGATTTCTGAAAACTCAAAAGACAACTGCCTGATTCACTTTGTATTTGTGGAAGTTAAATTCAGGAAAAAAAATCCTCCCTATTGAGTCAGTAACCATTAATTTGGCATTCATGAGTATACTTCCAGGTGCTGATTGGAAACGGAGCCTGTAAATAAAGAAAAGTTTCTCAAAATAATGAAAAAACAGCTGAGGCTTATAGATAGGATATTTAGCTTTTCATTAACTCATCTCCACATACAGACCCGTATAACTGGTCCTGAAGTGTTCAGAAGATATTTCTCTACTGCTATTCCTGTAAGGACACTTGGAGGCAGCAACTGCTTTACACCCTAGGAAAAACACTGAGGTAAGCATTCAACAGGGAAAACTCAGACATCAAGAAGTGGACATCAGTATCTTTGCAGTGTGGTAAGATGCCAGCATACTTCTCTGCCAGCACATCTGGAACTGGTTATTCCGATGCTCACACATGCAAGGGGAGCAAGTTTAGTTCTCATCTTTAAATCAGGAGAAAAAAAATATTGCTAAAGACTCCAACCGCAACAGGCTTAGATCTTGAACCGAGTTCAGGATGAACTAAGCTCCCTACATGCTTTTGCATTCCTGGCATAACCAGGGTCTGCAAGCATGCAGCTTGCCTGAGTGAGGCTGCCATTTCTACTCTTATCTACACAAAATATAGAAAAAGACAGATTTGAGTTTGCTCTGTAGTATAAATGCATGGGGTTGACTGTGCTTTATAGAAATACTGCCACCATTTTTATGACAATCGAACTGGAATGCAAGACAATTCTGCAGCCCATTTCAGCCGGTGTCTAAAACTTTACAATACCACATTCCTGAAAGCTGCTTTGTTGGAGGGCAATGCTGTGCAGCGTTTCTATCTCAGGATGCTTTCTCACATCACAGTGCTCATGGCTCCTAGAAATTGACAGGAACACTCCACATTTTGCAGAAACCAAGCTTGCAAGACTATCACAGCTCTCTGATACATCAGAGCACCAAGGATGCCCCAATCAAACCAAGGCCAAAATTCACAGCAGCAACTCCTCACACAATTCAGTCAGGCTGAGCTCTGTATTTATTTCAGGTATCAAATTAGGAGGCCAGGTTCCTTCAGCCTGTGGTACAATTAAAGGAAGGTGCTTAAAGCTCATCTCCTATTCCAGCGCTGTCAGCTGCCAGAACTTTTTCTAGAGCCTTAGAAGTATTTCTGAACAGCTCTCATCGTTTGAAGAAAACAGTAATGCTCAAGACTCTGTTTCAGAAGAAAACTTGCCTAAAACTGTTGCGCCCCAAATGCTCGAGAATCAGAATTTACCACTTAAAAAAATGTAAATAACCTCATGGCTTTTTTGGTGAGGGGAGGAACGAGAGTGCTGACTCATGATTTATTTTAATACTTGTGACTGGCTCTACTGCATAAATAAATCAATCCCCCAGCCACACAGCTCCATTTTTCCAGTCACAGTGCGTTGTTATATGTGTTTTGTTTTGTTTTTTTCCTTCCATTGCCAACAAATCACTCCAGGGAATTTTGAAACCCAGTAGTATAGTTTCCAAATGGAAACGATTAGTATAATTTGAGTTAAAAAGTAAACAACAGACTTACCCCATTTTTTGGGTAGGCTATCCATCCCAGATCCCCCATCACTGTGCGTGAGTCCAGTAAATTCACTGTAAATAAATAAATAAATAAAACGTTAAGGAAGATGTGCGGGTTACAGATCTCAGTAAACATTTCAAGATTTGGGTGGCTATGGTAAACAGGCTGTTTATAATTAACCACGGAAGTTGGATTTTTTGTGAAGCAGAACAACAAGACAATAACTCCTCTAACAATGAAGTCATACCCTTTGAGATCTACCCGTGAAACAAAGCTGCACACGCTCTCAACTTCTGCAAGATCCAGATTTAAGGTCTTGTGATCCAGTCTTTTGGGGAGGGGAACAACTATATACAAGACCTACAGCATATAGGTACGCACAAATTCATACATCAAGGCATATACACACACATTTCTTCTTCTAAGGCGGTAGAATCTTTAACATAATCAGGCCTTTAAGACAAAAAGGAAACAAGAAACAATGTGCAGGGCATCCTAGCTATTGTGGGTTCAACTTTCCGAGTATTTTATATGGCAATAGTACAGTATTTTCTTTCCCTCACAATTTTTTCCAAGTCTTGACAACTACATTATAACATATCCAAGGGACCATTGTCTTTTCCACCCAAAAATGCAGTGTGGCTCTGTTAAATTAGGTAAGCAATCAGCAAACAAGTTACATTAAAGAGCAATAAATTATTCCCAAGTTTGTAATATTTTCCCTCATATTTCCTGAAATACTCAGTACTTGAGTACAAAGTGTGAAATAATTAAAAAATAAATCCATACACAATTCAGCTGAGGAAAACTACATCAGCTTTTGGTGCTGAGCTTCCCAGTGTCATCGCTTGTACTCAGGGCTTTAAATCTCCAGGTTAAAAAACAGACTGAATCCACAGCTGTTAGACAGAACCTCAGTCTAGGAGGAACTTTCTACTATAAAAGTACACAAATTCCTTCTTTGAACTACAACACGTGATTCCAACAGCATAATTGTCTGCATCACATAAACTCACATTTTGAACCCATGTCCCTCCTGAAAAGGAACCGATTTCCCCAACTCATGGTCTCCACTGTATGCATTATTTTAAAATCCCACCAGAAGTTTTCAAAATCAGACTTTCAAGACCTTCAAGCCTGTGATGAGCTAGCCCGAGAATAAACTTGAAATGATTAGAGGGTGTTACACGCTCCTTTAGAAATTAAACCGTTTATGTAGGTACTGGAAAATTGGTAGAGAAACAGTATGTCTGTACAGGTATAAGGAATGGGAATACCAATCCTCTTCCCTGGAACTCTTACAAGGTTTACTGGCTGTCTCTGCGCAGCCAAACACACACCGGTGCAAACACCAGGTGTACAGACCCTTAGACCAGCCCAGGTCGCCCTGCTGCAGTCACCATAGACAACATTAAAATGTTGCCCACGGAGTTCTTCAGTCAGTAATTACACTGTTTGCATGGTACCTGCTCGCTATAATAAAAACATGCAGATCGGGTTCCTGTAATTAGCATTCCTCTTCAAGTGCCTTTTTCCCCTGATGAGTCAAAGACCTAAACGTATAGAAGCATAAGGATTTAATAGCAAACCGTATTATGTACGTAGGAGCAAGAGTACTAAACGTGAAGTCCATTATACCAAAATAAGAAGCAGACTCCTTTCAAATGTTAAGGAGAATTTAAAAAAAAAAAAAAAAAGATTGGACAACAGATCTAGCTTGAAAAAACAAAATTATCAGAATCAAGTTGGTCTTCATCACTGTACGGCACAGAAAGCTGACAACTTTGTGCCCATTGTATGCAAAACCAACCCAGAAGGCAGCACTGAGGCAGAAAAATTAGTCCTCAGCCCTGGCATCAACCACTTGTCAAATATTTGTTTATCTAGATATTTGCAGTGGATGCAATTATGAATACATCATGCTATCACAGGGCATGTAGATGTTCTGCCATGTCTTGGTACTGCTTCTGAAATAGAAAACACAGCTGGGGGCTCACAATGCTACTAAATTAGAGGACACCCAGTTGAAACAACATACGGGGATTTTACTGAAGTCTGTTCAAAATAAGGAAACAAAATCAGGTGGCTTTCCACCCCACAGTCTAAGCGATGTAGAAGTATTGCTGTCATCTCCCATTACAGATGTCACCCCGTAACAGCCAGCTCTTCCCCTCCTGAAGGCTCAGGTTCATTAATTTCTCCTGCTCCAGCTGAAGTCAAACATCAATACCCAGCTGCTCCTAAATCATACTGCGCTTTCTCCTTTTTAATGGGATAACAGGGGCGATCTTAAAATATACTTTAAAGCAGGACACAAACAACACGTCCCATGATATACATGTATACCATTTCAAAAAGGAGGGGAAAGGACTGCTGCTGGCAACAAAATGGCAGGATACCCAAATTCCTTCTATTGCAGCCACTGTAATTAAACCATGCAGAGCAGTATATTCCTGTCCTAAGTTGCAATGGATGCAAAACAAGTATTGATCTACGTTGTACAACTTAATTAAAACTTGTCCTGAAGATGCTGCTAATGAATGTAATTAGATGGTATGTTTGACGCCACAAAGTTCTCCATGACATGCTAATTAAGAAAAGAAGCGGAAAAAGTGCTTTTATTCAAACATCAGATCATAAAAAGAACATGAGAAAACTAAATATTGAATTATCTTTCTATCAATGACAATTTTAAAATTGCTGTTATTAACTTCAATTTCAAAATAATTTTCTGCATATGAAAAGATAACACAACCCATTCAGCTCTAACTCCAGTCAGTGGGAATTCTTCTGTCGGTGAGTCAGCCAATGCCACTGAATACTGAATCTCCAGTTAGAAAAGAGGCATTTTCTATATTTTTTTCCCAATAATATTCTAAATAGAGCAAGACAAACAGGCAGGGATGAGGTGCAGCTTTTGACGGGCACAGCACAGGAGCCCAAATACACATGCCTTGAAAACAAAAGCCGTCGGTGACTTGAAGCTCTCCCTGTGTCTGGAGACCTGCGAGGCTCCCAGGATAGTTCAGATGGCTCCGAGGGGCTGCTGCAGTCACAGCAGACTCCCTGGCTGCCCCATGGGCTTCTGCCCAGAGTTGCCTTCACAGCATATCTTCTAAAATACTGTACCGTATCGATCTGCTGAGGAGCTTATTTAGCATAGTTATGCAAAATCGCCAGCAAAGATGGAACTGTTTTGCTGTCAGAATCCCCGAAATTCCCATATAAACAAACAGAAATCACCACTGCTCCATCCCAGTACGAGGCGGCTGCCTTTTCCCCGCCAGCACCCCACCCAGCCATCTCTGGCAAATCCTCGATTCACTCGCAGTGCTGCCAGCTCCCAAATCCACCCTGATTCGGCCAGGCACCAGGCCGGAGCCCTGGAGACCCTGCTCTGACACTGCGGCAGCTCCGTGCACAGGGGGACAGCGCTGCTGGAAACCTTACTGCTACTGAACTGGTTTTCCTTTAAAAATTGCAGGTTGGCCAGGCTGGGAGAGAAACAGCAGGCAAATGGTAGCTAAGCACATAGGTACCACGTGGAAGGCACTGTTTTAGCAGAAGATTTATAGAAGAGCTGCTGCCATCACAACGAGATGCTTGCGTAGCTTACCATATGGCTGCCTGCGAAGCTGCTCTGCACTAGAATAAAAAAGTTGAATCTCTCTGGTTTCACCCACAAAAAGGGGAAAAAAAAAGACCAGAGGTCTCAGGAGCAGCAGAAGCAGTTCTTCCCCATCAAACCCAAGACAACTAGCAGCACACACTTGGCCATGGTTGTCTAATAGCTGACCACAGGAGGTGGTAGCTCAGGGAAACCTCCAGCTACATGTTTGAGGTTTACAGGTTTTAGGAGGTCCAACACCGGCTCCTGCACAGCTCAGGAGCCCTGGGCCAGCCCCAGTGCTATAGATACCCACAGGCATAACCCAAACCTGTACGCAGCAGCCCTGGGGACGCAGGCAAGCTCATCCCACTGAAGTCTCTCCAGAAACTGCAAGTGACTCTGTCTGCCCCATAACCTGAAAAACCTCCAGAATAACAGAACTCATTTATTCCCACTTCCTTTCTCCTTGGCAACAGCTAGATGTGTCTCAACAAGCGAGAAACCTCAGAGCCCATAAGCACACTTAGCACCTGTACCTCTGCCAGAGCGCTTGCAGGAGCCACATGCATACATTCAAAAAATGTTTTTTGCTCATCTCTACCGGCAGTGCATCCATCCCACAAGCCCTAATTATTTCTAATGCTCAGTCAAGGGGAACACAAAACCGCACAGATCTATATCATCATTAACTTCCATGCCTTCAGGGTAGGATAAATGATGATTAAGTCTAAAGTCATACCACAGCCTTTTTTTCTTCTCCCCCCCGCCCTTTTTCTTAATACAGAATAATAGCCAAGGGAATTTGCATACACTCTTGTTCTCAGACAGGCTGCTTACTACGGGTGAGCAATCAAGTTGGAATAAAACCAGAAGCGAGCTAAACCTTTGCCCTGAACTCTAGCTGGTGAATTAACAGTGTTTTTTCACTCGCGGATCCCTAACAGGCGATTGGATCCGACTTTTTACTTACATGTCCTCGTCGCACTCATACCACAGGCATTTAGCAGCTTCACCATGACGACACGAGGACTGTGGCTGGAAGGAAGCACAAGAAATGCCAGAGCCAGCAGCATTCAGCACTGACCTAAGCCAATGCATCTGCCCACATGGCACAGCATCCCAGCTGATGCTGCCACCTAAGACGCAGAGCCACGTGGCAGCACCAGACTGCACAGCTGAAAGCAGGGCAGGTCTACCACAACAGCACCACGGCTGGAGTTGAAGTTCATGGACTCCTGGTCACAGCACCTAAGTGGAAGGGCTCCTCAGGCTCTGGATCAGCCGAAGCAGCTTCAATTCCTCTGCTCCAGTTTCAAGCAGGGAAAGAAAACAACCTGAAAAACAAAAATCCCCCAACCTCCAGGATAAAACACTGAGCGCTCGTGATCCTGCCAGCCACACATCCTCACGCCGCGTTGGCATCCAAGGATCCACCAGGAAAACATTCGTGGCTCAACCTGGGGAAAAGCCTCCGCAGGCATACCTAAGACTTGACCCTTCTGGGCTGCAACAGTCTTTGAGCTGATTTCCAGTAAGTCCTGATATATCAGCACCATTTGCAAGTAAAAGTTAACCACGAGGCACACCCTAGTGAAGTTATTCATGCCAAATCACTCTAGAACAGGCAGGATGGTCAAGATAGCATTAACTGATAGATTATACATCATGAAGCCATAAAGCCATATGAAACTTTTATTATTATTATAATTTCACTGAAATAAAACTAAAGTAAGAGGAAAAAAAGTATCTTTGACCAAATCGATGCCCCATCACAACATGAAGAACGGGAGTAAAGAAGCCTTCACTTAGAGCTTGAATAAACATTTCAAAACATCACATGATTTCATAACTGGCACAGTCTTAAAGAAAAACACTTGAATGAAAATGATTTGGTTTTAAGAAACTGAAACAAAACACCGCTTTAATACATTTGTTATTAATTCAACAGGAATCCAAGCACTGTTTTCAGTAACCTGGGTCTGAACTCCTGCATGAAAAAAGGTGCGAATCGAGTGAGTGCTCCTGCATCCTCAAGGCTCCTACATCCTGCAGCTCCTGGCCTCCTCTGCACAGCCCTCCAGGCATCGCAGACTTCCCACCCAGCCTGCTGCCTCTGCTCTCCTCTCTCCCTGAGCTCAAAGCAGGGGGCACAGCTGCCAAACACATCACCCCGACCTGAGCTGCTTTCTCCTTGTGCTGCATACCTCCCCATCCTTCCTCCCATGCTCCTCGAGTTCACAGCACGACCAAGACACGCCGACTGCAAAGGACTCTCCATCATCATGAGTCAAAGTTTTTCTGCTTCATCAATCTTCGCCGCTCTTATCGCGGCATTGTTGCCATTCGTTTCCCAACTGTTTTCCCTGTTGTGCCAAGTATTTCTTCAAAAAGTACAAATCCAAGGCACTCCAACAAGTGACAGTCAAAAATAAAAAAAAAAAAAAAAGAAAGCAAAAACAAATGAAGAAATAAAGCTCCTGAAAGAAATCAAAGCCATCGGGAAGCAGATGTTTTGTATTAATTAGCTACACTGAGTTGAGACAAAAAAAAAAGGCAGGCAAGAGCCTCGGAAACATTTCCATCAGTGGAAACCAAGCTAGAGTGGAGTGCAAGCTGTAGCAGTACCTATTATTTATAGCCCACTGGAGGAAGAAAAAATATAATACTTAATGAACTCGCAAACTAATATTAACTGCAGATTTATATTTTATTATGTTGGCTTCGTTCTGCTTTTAGTTTTCTCATGATTCCCTTTTACAGCAAGTGCCAAAATGCTCGAATCTGCATCACAGATTCATAAGTTTTTAAGGCCAGATGGACAACTGCAATCATAACACTGGCCAGGAAATTTTACCCAGTGTTTTTTGCATCACGTCTGTAATTTCTGTTTGTGCATACTGTTTACAAGGGGGGCAATACTGCCCTCGGTCAAAGGTCTTTAGGTTGGCTGCATTTTTTCCACAGGCCCAACAGTGGCCATAGCACCTGTGTGTGGGACCTGAGGCTCACTTCATGGCTGGACCCAGTAAAACAAATAGAAAAGTACCATTTTTTCCCCTTACAAGGATTTGCTCTCAAGACAAGAGGCAGTCATTTATTCCTCCACCACACAAAACAGAAGTGGTCAGAAAGATTATCTACTTGACTCCAAATTGCCTGGAAACTTTTGGTATGGTTTGCCTTTTTTTTTTTTTAAATGGCAAACTCTATTCCCACCCAAACCGCTGTTTAATTGAAAAGGAATTATTCAGTGTGAGGAAAGAGAGAGTCAGTGAAGTTTTCCTAGCCCCACTCATGAAATCCCCTGGAAACAGGGCTGTACAGACACACTTGCAGCTCTCTGGAGCAAGAAAAACACCAGTGCTGCCTGCAGACCCCAGGTCTCCAGCCTCTACCAAGGTATCTGTAAGTGGCTGAAGGACACAACCAATTTCCCTGAGACTCTCCTTAAAGCAAGCACCTTATTAAGCACACAAATGAAGGCCTAAAATAAAACAGATTCCCAATGCAGTCAAACCACCTGCTGGCAGTACTGAGACGCGCCCTCGTGCCCTTCCCTAAATCAGCACACCACCAGCTGAAGGCAATCTGAGCTCTGTCCTCAAAAGGGGTCCTCCAAGGTACTTACATCAATCCTGTTACACTTATAACTGAACTCAGCAAAGGGAAAGAAACTCACCAGGCACATCCAGAGTTGTCAAGGCTGTCAGCTTTCACTACCGGTGGACTTGCAAGACCTCACTGTCCGGCACCAATAAAGCCTTCCTGTTGACAATAATGACTGCTCTGCTGCCACTGAGTTCGCTCAAGTAGAAAAAAAGGAACTGACATAATGCTTAGATAGCATTCGGGAGCAAAAAAATGTTTAAGATGATCTATTGGCTTTTCAGGGGGCTGACAGTTTATCCCTTCTGTTTCAGGAGAGGGCAGAGGCTGCTAGTCAGTGGTAAGAGCACGCTGCCAACACATTTTAGGAAGAAATTGTGTTTGAACATTAGCAGAGCGGAGAAGGATAAACCGAAATGACGAGATTCTGGTGAAATTACCTTAAAGGCAAATATGCAGATAATTTCAAGTAGTTTCACTGTTTTGGCACATGCAAAGCAATCAGAAATTGACAGAAGTCTACCCAGAAACATCATGAAATGCATATTACTGATCCTGAATAATTAATTTACTCCCAAATATTTCTCTACCCCCTCAGGGAGCTATGAAGTTCAAACTTGTAGTTCTGAATTCCTCCATACAGTAAGGGGCTTGAATTAGAGAACCTAGGAGTTAACATTTCACAAAACACTTGCTGCCCACCCCACCTCAATGTAGCAGCTGGCACAAAAGCCTGCAACCCCAGGGTCCTGCTTTCTCTTCTGCAGGTTCCCTGGGTGACCTAGGGTAAATCCCGAGGGATTTACATACCTGAATTCCACACTGCACATCTGAAAATACCTGCTTGACCTCCTAAACCTAGCTCTTAACCTCCCTGAGTAAGCCTGTTTCTTCTCTGTGCACGCCCCCAGGCACAGCCTGCTCTGCCCAGGAGCACACAACCTCACAGAGACCTGCTCACAGAGGTGTTCCCCGTGACACTATGTGCTACCTCACCTCCTCCAGGAGAGCTCTCCCATCCATCCAGCTCACGGGCACCTGAGCAGCTCAACCTGGTCAAAGTCCTCCCTGCAGACCTCCTGCACAACTCAAACACCATTACTGCATCCCCAGCAAGACTGCCACAGGGTGTTCTGAAGCTCCAGGGCAATTTTTCTGTCCTGAAGCACATTTAGTCCTATTTCCGAAGAGCAGAGGCAGGAAGGCTGTGCTCACATGCGCAGCACAGCACCTCACCCACAGCAGGCAGCGTGCCATCAGACCTCTGCAAGCAGCCACCCCATGGCCCCTCCTGAACCCAGAAGTTGAGTGCTGCAAGGCCGTGCTCCTGTCCCCTCCTCACCAGCTCCCTCGCAGGAGAGAGGGATAATTGCTTCCTACCTCCACCAGGATAAGCGCGTTAAGCCTTCGGAGAGACTCCGATACCAGCCAAAGCCACAGCAAATACCAGAGCTGAGACTGTAAAAGAGAGTAATAGGTCAAAAAGACAACTAAAAGGGTAACAAATCCCTGCGGACCTACGCTGCTGAGAGCCGGTGCTTGAGTCTGCCGATACAGCTGGCTGGAAAAGCTGCTGGGGCACCAAAGGCCTGCACTTCAACAAAACCTGTCACCTCCGTGTCCTGCCAGCCAGAGAGGAGTGGAGGGACATGCACGGTGCGAGCAAAGGGCAATTCATCTCTCAGCTCTGTTTGTGCCAAAAAAAAAGAGAGTCATCCTAAGTACAAAACATATTTTCAAAGAAAAAAGAATGCTAATTTAAAATACACAGCAATTTTACTAAAGCGATCAAAGAAAATTAGTTTTGCAAAGAAATAGTAAAAATTGCTTGTTCCAGCACAATCATTAACTTTTTAACATTATTTTTTCCTCTATTTATCAAATACTGAGTAAAGAAATATTTCCAGAGCCAGCTCACTCAGGCTGAAATCAGGCCCCACCGCTCACTAATCCTTATGGTCTGTGAGGGAGGCGCCCTCATGACAGAAAGTTCAATTCTCTGTTTAGATGTTTTACTATAAGCACAAAGTTCTTTTCTACTTCTTTTTTAAGCCTTTTTAATGGATAGCAGCCTGAGTACCCACTGAAAAAGCTGCACAAAATGTTTTCTTCCACAGAAATGAGCAGTTGGTAACAGAAGTTCACTACTTTTACAAAAATGAAGTTTGTGCTTTTTTTTTTTTTTAACATCCCATTCTGCCCTTGGAAAAAAATTGCTTTCTTCTTTCGGGGCAGGGTCTCAGTTCTCTGACACCCCTTAGCCATGGCTAAAACTCACCTCTATTCACCAAAACAATGGAGCACTCACTAGAAGCTTGCTTTCAACTCCAAGCCAGGAAGCCTGGGGGTCCAACAGCTCCATCTTGATTCCAGACCCCCAGTACAACAGCACCCCTCGCCACTGCTCAGCTGAGTGACTCCAGCTGCTCCTTCTCGGGCTGGGGACTCTGCAGTAGCTCAGCACATGATGGAAACAAGGATTTCTGCAGGAGCAACATGGAAATCCCCAGGACAATAAAGCGTAAAAGCAGCTAGATCAGAGAGCAAGGCACCACATAACGAACTGCCCTGGCACTGCAATTTCTGGAAGATTTTACAAAATCCTTCTCCCACCTTCCCTCTCACGGCTTGCTACAAAACGCATTGTGCATTTACTGCAAACAAACACTTTGTTACGGGTGAGATCTTGCTTTCTTATTTCACAGCAACAGAAGAGCAGACGTGGAGATGGACGGCGCACTGGAGCCAAAAACGTTGGGTAACTGTGGGAGAGATCACAGAGGAGGGGGAAGAAGCTGTCAGACAAGCCCACGAGCTGTTCTCCTCCCCCCATGGTACCTGTCAGTTTATCCATCTGTAAATTGATTTGCAAATAGCTGCTTTATACATCAAATTATGGTGTCAAGCATTCACCATGCTATAAGCTGACGGTCTGTCAGTGGCTCCATTTAAGACAGTTTGCTTGTTTTCCACTATTTATTACAATTCTTAAAATATGCCTCAAAAAGAAATAGGTACTATATTGAAGTCAATTTTTGCTATTGTTTATTTCCCTTTTTTTCCAACATGTGTCATTAGGCAGCAATGCTTTTAGTCATGTATTAGAAAGTGCTGCGTTTCAAATGCTGTTTTCACTGTCAAAAAGATAGCAGTTTCCATTATAAAATCATGACAGAGCCATTCTGAACCTCTTGAAAAGCCATACATCACATCATCCTGATCCCAAAAAGACCATTAGACATAAGCTGTCCCTCCTCGTTCCAGTAATTCCACTGCAGTAAATTTAAAAGTTAATGGGATTACTCCTATGAGTAAAATAGGTGTACAGCACCAAGGCTACGCAGTAACGTTACGGTAAGTGTATAAGGGATGGAACCAATACACAAAAAGAACACATCCCTCCTCAAAAACTCCTTATAAAACACTGCTGACGAGCTGAAACATGTCCAAGATGAACAATTCTGCATACTCAGCTGCACGCTGGCAGTACTCAGGACCTACAAATCACAAAAAATACAATAGTTGAAGCACATGAAGCCAAGCCAGTAGGAGAAACATTTAAAATGTCTCATATTTATTTCTACCCAACGCATTAGGCTAATTGAAAGAGACTGATAGGAAAACAAGGAGTATCTTCACGCCTACTTCCACTGAACACATGAATGAAGTCCCTTTTCAAGGAGTATTTCACGTTTAACAATAAACATTGCTATACCTAAATAGGCATTTGTGTGGTGTTCCATGACAGAAATGATACATTGCCACAAAACAAAACACGCTTGAGTCAACATACTTAAAACATGTAGGCTCGTTCCATGCTCTGCCATGACTAATCTGCAAATTATAACCTTCCTCTATGTTTGCCTGTACCAGACCCACCCCTTTAATTGTATTCATTTATTCAAATTAAAAATGATACATTAAGACAAACCGAGCTTCAAAAATCCCCACAAGAATTCAGAGGAAGAGGATTGAATGCGGGAGCTATGGAGCAGAAGGCTATTCTTCAGCTCAAGTCCCTGAAACAAATGCAACACATATTACAAAGTCACATTTGCTTTGCCTTCCTCACCTTTGTCTAAGTCACAGCCATTATTTGAAACTGTATTTCTTTTCATCTGCTTTCACAATATACCCTGTTGTAACAGCGCTGCCTCCTCAAAAGCCCTGAAATTAAACATTCCTTTTTATTTAGTGACAATTTTAATGACAATTATGCTCGCCTGTTGTTGAGTTACTCTGTTACAAGAAATCAGAAGATGTAATGTACCCCATTCTTTTAAAAACCTACTCCATTCTTCTTAAAAATCTGTCCACGTGACACTTTCTAAGGTCATCTGGGTGACTTCCAAAGAGGAGCTGCAAACCAATCCAAACCCACGGGCGACATGTAACAAATCATGCTGAAGTTGGGGCTGATGCTAGGGGTCTTCTTCGTTCATTCTGTGTTTTACCTAAATAGTTTGCAAAAGCCACTTCCCAAGCCCTGGCACTTCTAGCAGAATGATTTAATATGTACATTTTTAAACCAAAGAAGGTGCAGGAAACCCGTTTGGATATTCCAGGGCTGTCTCTCATGCCTGTGACAGGTCAGAAGTTGCTGCCAGCAGAAATAAATAAATAAATAAATAAATAAATAAATAAATAAAGAGATAGAGCCCACACAGGAAATCTATTCGGGTTTCCACACCGTCACTTCAAAATTACAAGGCTCCCATAAATATACAGCTCTGGTAATTACAGTATCAACAGTGCTTCCCCCCTCCCCGTCTGAAGCGATGTATTTCTGATTATTATCACAACACCCAAACACATTTTATTTCTGCTCCAGTAAATGTTTGAGCAAACACAACGGTAACTGGAAGGCAGCAGCTCCCTTCACATTTTCATAGGTGATGCATTTGAAAGTAATAAACCCCTCGTGAAATTCCGGCATTTCAGATTTCTGCAATATTTTCATGGTACACTTCGGAATATTTTTACGGTGCCAAATTTCTGAATTTGTTAAAAAACAAAAACAAAAAAACAGTCAAAGGGAAGAAGGAAAACTCTGATTCTAAGGAATGAACCCTGATGAAGACTTACAAATAACGGCTAAACAATACCTGGATCATGAAATAGCACTAGCATTCATCCTTCAAGGCATATTTTGCTTTTGATACATAGTCTGAGAAAAGGCAAGTGAAGTAAAAATCACTATTATTTCCCTTTCATAGAGAAACCTGGCAGAAATTCAATTCAGTTTCCCCAATGTATATTCTAAAATCTATAACTGGAGATATCTAACATTTACAATACAGGCTAGGCACTCGATACTTCCCCATAAAAATGGCAGAAGCTTCTGAAACTCAGCTGTGCTTTCCAAGAGCTATTTCCATGCTACGGAACCCAAACACTGAATTTTCTCCCCTCCAAATCTTAACCTGGATTTTTTAGAGTGCTTTCCCCTAAGTCTCTCTCCACTAGAGGGTAAAACAGGAATTCAGGCACTGTGAATTGTTGACTGTACATATCTTACCCTACAATGTCACTGTGCATTACAGTAAGATTTAGATTAATAAATGTGATGCAGAGTGTAAGAAAATAGCAATTATGGGAATTTACCATCGTCTATGCAACTGCATGTGTTACGTACCAACACAGCACAAGTTATCAGCTAGGTGTTTTTCAACCACGGCAAACACGATGAGGGCTCACACGAGACCCAGGAAAACCAAGACAAGCAACTTTTAAAAATACTCCCAGTTTTGAGACGGCTCCATCCAAGCACAAGTAAAGTTTCCGACCAGCTGAATGTGACAAGTGACCCCAGGGGAGGATCTCTCTCCATGGGACCTAAAAGCAGCCTGGGTTTGAACTTTTCAAACCCAAATCAGTGACAAGCATCAGCGGCACACGGCGAGGCGGGCTGACTTCAGTGTCTGAGGTTTCTTTCTCCTGCAGTCAGATTCACACACTGCAGGGTGAGCCGTTCCCAGAAGCTGAGCCGCTCGGTAGTAATTGGCAAAGGAGACATGCTGCGAGAAGCACTTGTCAAATAATGCTTGTTTACAAATAAATTTCCTAGCAGCAAAGGACAGCAGTTATCCACCAAGTTCAGGTCCACAGTCAGACCCCCCCCCCCCACCAGCAGGGTTTTTAGCTTTGCATTTACTGAAGAGACAGAAATTAGAGAGCGGCAGTCAGAAAAGGAGGAGAGAGACCGTGAAGCGAACGCTCACGCTGCTAATCATCACTGTAATATTCCCCTGCAACCTCCCTGCAAAGATGCCCCTAAACCAGTTTGCTCAGCAGTTTCATTGATTGTTTCTAGCCCTGCTTCCTATGGATGCCGCCTGCCCGCTAGCGCAGAGGCACCTCCGCGCTCGGCGAACGGTCCCGTTGACTCGGGCAGCACCGTCTGGGTTTTCCAAACAACTGGAAAGGATGCCCGAAGACAGGGCTCCGAACATCCCTCAGCCTCTTGGCACCGTGTCGGGGAGCAGGAGACGCTGCAGGACGGTGAAGAGGCAGGTGGGCAATGGGAAGAGCCTGCCACAAGCAGCCTCCCTAGCCATTGCTCCCACGGGTGAAATCACCCGAAACCACGCGGGGGCAGAAGGACTGGGCCCACCATTACCTCACCCCCAGGCGAAGCCAAAGCCATCCCCATTACTGCCCGAATCAGTGGGTTTCCCGAACGCTCGGCATCTCCGCACGCTGAAGAGCGGCGTTTTCCCCTCCCTTTACTTTTTTTAAGCCACGACCCGCACCATCTGTGCTCCCTGAGACAACTTGCAGCTTGCTGGTCACCTCGGGCCACGGCCCTGAGGTTCTGGCTACCGTTTTCCTGCGTACATCCACCCTCTGAAGGAGTTTCACAAATAATTAAAGTGCATGGCAAAAACAAAACAACCCACCTGCTACAGCGAGCGGCATCCCTTCAGGATGCTCAACTTCCCCATGCATTGCTTCCACCTTACAGCCTGCCATAAATGCGAAATGGGGGTATTGTAAAGGTTCAGGCAGTGCCCAAAACGGGTAGGGGAGGGGGAAAACTCCGGTTTGGAAGCCTGCAAGTGTCCGTGCCAGGCAGGAAAGCCGAACACACGGTTTTGACGGGTGGCTCAGCACCGCCACGGCGCTGGGTCCCCACCACCGACACCGCGTCTGAAGGCACCGAGGGAGCGCCCGGCAGCCCCCCAGCCCACGGAGCCTCGCCGAGACACCCGTGCATGCCCCCCTACCACATAAAACCCCTCAGCTGCAACCCCACAAAACTCCCCCACCCCCCCCCCCACCACCCCCCGACTCCATGCACCTGTGCCGAGCCGCCCGTGCCAGCACTTCCCCCGGCTCGGCACCACCACCGCCCCCCACCCCCGACGGCCCGGCCCCGCTCACCCTCGCTGCCGGGGCTGGCCAGCAGGCTCCGGAGCGCTGCGCACAGCAGCAGGCACGTCCAGGCGGGAGCCGGCGCCCCGGCGCGGCCGGCCCAGCCTCCACCGCCCCGCAGACCCATCCCGCCGCCCCTCAGCGCATGGGGCCGCGGATGTTTCCCCCCTCCCCGCCCGAGCCCTTCCCCTCCCTCCCCGGCGCTGCCCCGCTCGGGTCGGGCGGGCTCGGGACGGGACGGGACGGGGCGGGCCGGCTGGTAGCGCAGCTCGGCTCGGCTCCGCTCCCGTCCAGCCGCCGGCGCGACTGGGGAACCGGGGGCGGGGACGGGGGAGGCGGCCCCGAGCCGCCGCGGAGACGCCCCTGACGGGGCGGAACCGCCGCCGCCGCCCCGCGCGGGAACGGAGCCCGCCGCTCTGAGGGGCCCCTGGAATGGTGGCCCCGAGGGGGGCACCCGCACGCCTCCCCCTTACACTGTCCCGGGCTGCCCGAGGGGGTCGTGGGGTTATTGTGTGGGTTCCCCCCCTGCCGGAGCCTTCACCTCAGCCTCAGGGGGTGCAGCCGGCCCCAGTCACACCAGAGGGTCGCACGTCTTGCCCCGCAGAACCGGGAACCTGCGATTTCAGGGCAAACATAAGGTTGTCCCCATCTGTACCAGTCCCCGTCCAGGAAAGCAAAGACACCACAAGGTTTGTAGTGAAAGCCGTACACATCTGACAGGCAAAAGACGGTCTGCAGGTGCGTTCTGCCTTCGGGAGGCTGCCGCCAGAGCACGGCTTTGAATCCCGTGTTGACAGGTGGTTTGGGGAAAGTTGTCACTGAGGTTTGCTCAGCAGAGCCCTAGCTGTCGCTCTCACATCATCTTCCCCACCAAAAAAAATAAACAGAAATTAATTGCTGGAGGTGTATTCGGTTCCTCCCTGGGGCCGTGAGCCCTTAAGGAGACTGCCTCCAGGTAAGTGAATAAAGACAAAATTGAGGCTGGTAGCTGCACAAGTGGCAAAGTTAAGGGGTGACCTTGCAGCACCTCCTCCATTTCACTGTGCTGCGGGTAGGTAAGCTTGTCAAAATACCTCCACCACTGCCCTGCCTCAGCTCCCACATTGCAGCCAAGCCAGCACTGTCCAAATCACAGCATTTAAAAGTCCATGCTGACCCTATCAAAGTTAGAGACTTCTCTCTTTCGTTTCCCCAGCACCAAGATTTTGTTCATATTAGGCAGTAAGTGAAGACTGAGTACCCACAAAGGTATTCTGAGCAAGGTTCCCCCCACAAGGCAAGTTTCAGGTTCAGGTTTTTTCATTATGAAAAAAATAATGCAAATTACATTATGAAACCCCTAAACAAAGGAAGAATTAAAAGGAGACCTAAATGCCCAGTTTTCCACATACTGTCTTTAAACAGGAACTTCCAATCACACAGAGCTCTCTACGTTGGTGATGCTCACTTTTTCCTCTTAGCCCTAGCATTATATACAAACCTTTATATTTTAGCTATTGCCAAAATATAAACATAGTCCTGGACTGTGTCATGCACGTTATTTTCTACAGCATTTGCTCCTGATGCAAGAGGATTCTGTACATCACAAGTTATTCAACATTTTTACTGCCACCAGGAGGACAAGGAAGGGGCTTTGCTTTACAACATGAAGTGCGGAGCTGAAGCTGCCAGCCAAACGAAATGCATGGCATGCATCTGTTCACAGCAGTGAATCAGATTTCACATATTCCCCTAATCTCTAGTTCAAAAGGGATGAAGGTAATGCTGGGAATGGTCTGATGGCAAAAGCTGCAGGGCCAGATCCTCAGCTGGGATAGATTGCCATGACAGGGAACATCTGACCTCAGCCCTGCATCTGATTTAGAATGGGAATAGTTCCGTGTCTAGGGCATGAAGAAGCACTAGTAAGTTTTACCCCCACACCACACCCAGAAATCAAGAAAAAGGAGGAAAATGTCCTCAGAAACTGCATCTTGCTAGCGTATTCGAAAGGATCAGATGGCAAAGGAAAAAAAGCAAGCTTGATGGGAGCTTCTGCCAGTTGAGGGGCAAGACAAGTTTTTTATCACAATCTCATGTGGCAAACGCGTTTGCTCCCCATTTTCAGCTGCTGTTTGACAGTTGTTAACTGCTGTTTGGACTAGCAGGCTTATAATTCAGAGGCATTTCAGATGGTATGTGACATTTTAATTTTCTAGAAAACACTGAGATGAGCTTCATGTGATTCATAACCTATTTAAGAACAGCCACCATGTTCTAGGTTTCAGCATAGCTGCCTTTTATTATTGTTATTCTGCAGGAAACCAGCTCTTATTCCAAGATATTTAGTTTGTTTTCCATCCTTCCAGTGGCACAGGAAGAGTGTCTCAACCTCATTTCCCAGGTTGTCATTGAGTACTGCTAAAAGAAAATACAGCGTTATAAAGTGATTGTCTCATCCCCTAGTGGAGTCTTTTGCAGCTTTACATACCATCTAGTGGATCGTGTTTGGTGGGGCTCAGTCTTCCAAATGTCCTTTCATTTTTTCCATGAATCTTCTTAGCCATATGCAGCAGGCAATCCTCTCCTGCCTTTTGCCCTTTCAATGCACCAGGGGGTCCTGAAAGAGAGGACAGATTTTAGCAAAGCGCTGCAGCATTCCTGGTAGCCTTGTGTCAGCATCCTACACTGAGTGCATGCCCCATCCTACTAGCTCAGCCACAACAGCCAAGTGGTGAGAGGCTGAAATGCTGCACATTTCTGCTTCTAAGCATCTTCCTCAGCAGTTCCCCACCAGAGGGAAGTGGTCCAGTGTTCCTCGAAGTTCATGCATCAGAAGAGATGGGTATTCAGGAAGGAGCTGGGCATAGGATCCCTCACTATCTTTCACCAAAGGGTACATCTTGTATTTCTTTGAATAAAATCACGATAAGAATCACAAGGTGTGGATCTCAAACTCTTCCCAAAACTAATCCATTTCAGGTTCGTGCCATTTCTCCCCACATCCAGCCTATATTTTGTATTAATTTCAAGTTGCTCTTCCTACATCTCATTAATTCATTTCTGCCCCCGACATTTCTGCCTTTTCACTTTTGCAAACAGTGTACCCTCTTAATCATTGCTTAGCTAAGGTCTGTATTTCATCCTTTATATTTTTCTCATGAATCATTTCTATAGAGTGTTAGTAATACTGTTATACTCCAAATTCCCTCCAGTTTTCCCAAGATCTCTCATAACAGTCCGCCCAAAAGTGCAATCATACTAAAGCCATAAGCCACTAGCTCTGAAATGGTTTTGCGTTTGATGTCTGAAAATGACATCTTCGCCCCACATACCTTGCCACTTCATACCTAATTTCCTGTCAGCTTTTACACATATTTTAAACTATTTTAAAACCAGACATCTTTTGCATTAGTGCATTTCTGATTGTCTCCCTCAAATACACAGAAGCTCATTTCTCCATGTTCAATTTCATTTCTCTACCACATATGTAGTTTCTTTCGCATCATCTCCGTGTTCTGACTGGCTTCTAATTCTGCATTGCCAATTCATTTCATTGGCGTACAGTTTATCCTATCATCAACAGGACACTCTGAAACAATAAACAAGTTTATCCTTCAGATTATTTCAGGAACCCACGACTGCCAACCAAATACATTCCCTGTATCATTATCCTTTGCTAAAGTGTAGTGGTAAAATAAATTTACTGCGTCTCCATATTCAGTAGAGCCATTGTCTCAGAAAAGACTCAATTTCACACTTTCAGTATAAACAGTCCTACTGAAGCCATGTCTTCATTGCATTAATGGAATAGAAGCCCCAATCTATTGCAACAAATTGTTTAATTAGTCTGGAATATAATCATTTCCGTATTCCTTTGAAAAGTCTTTTTTCCAAATGAATCAAAGACAAGGACACTTTTCAGGAATACCCTCATGAAATTTAGTCATCATGTTTTTTTCCCCCACAGCGAGCCCCTTGAAACAGAAGACCTACTTTCTATTCGAAAAACTAAATGCTTGTTAAAAGCAAAAGCAATCTGGGAGTGGAAAGCAGTTTTGCACGGCAGACAGATATATTTGGATTTGTACCGTGACTGCAACTACAGTTTTAACACAAAATGGCTGTGTTCAAGAAACACCACAGCAGCCTACGTAGGACTGAAGAAAACAATAGGTAGCCCCAGCAGAGAATAGAAAAATCTGTAGTGGGTACAGTGAAGTTGAACTTCAAGCGCAGGTGGGCCACCCCTTGGCCAGATGAGGTATCTCAGTGATTATGTCCCTCAGTCACTGCTGAAATCTTCATACCTTGGTGCAGAGAAAGATGTTAACCAGCACAACGGTGTTTGTGTGAAGGAAAATGAACAAGTGGTAAATAAAGAACTGCCTGTGCAAGTTCAAAACTCAGTCACTTGCATGGTCTCAGCACCAATTTCTCTGTTCCACCCCCACAAAACACAGGAGCTACTGGCAACTGAGCACTTAGGAAAATCTGTTCATTTCATTTACAGCCTGAAATTACATCCAAAGCCGTGAAAATCCATGGGAAAAACATGTGAATATTTGTCTCAGACATAAAAGGCTTAGAGAAAGCCTGACATTTCAGGCTGGCATTTCATTTTGGAGCGCTTCATCAGCAGCCCTTGGTCCTGATAAAATGCCCTCGACCTGGCAGCACACACTGCTGTTTGCAAATCCTGTGTCACTCGTCCCTTCTATCGCTGCACTGTGGTGACCCCATGGAGGCAGATCCTAGGTGTTAAAATCACTGTCCATCAGTGAGCAAATGCCCAGGGTGCTCAACACATATCATTCCACAGGCTAATAATCTAGATTAGATGGATCAGCAAAATAATCCATGCCAGACACAGAAGCACACGCTCTTGAGGACCGAGCATAGCAGCAGATAGAGCTGGCAGCACTTGCAGCCCACCCACTACTTATCAAGTATTGAGGTGTTTCTTTACATCACACATTAAAGGGAACAAATGAAATGGCTTTGAATAGATTTATGGAGATATTCTAATGTAGAAAGTGGAGCACAGGAGAAAGTGCAAAGGCTAATATGATTACATTGCTAGCCCAGTATAAATTTAATAATGTACTCACTTCCACATTTCTCATTGTAAGCTATTTGCGTGCATCCACTAACTGCAATAGCTCAGCACCTCATACTCTTGAATCCATCTTTCCGACCCACCCATGTGAGGAAAAGCAGTGTTACCACTCCTGTACAGATAGACAGCAGCAGAAGAGATGTTAAAGATGCAGATAAAGATTACTGAATTGATTATGCCTCTTCTAGATCAGGGACAATGTCCTTAAAATATTAATGAAATGATCTTAGTCTTGTATCAATAAGAATCAGCAGATCTGAAGAGGAACTGGCTTATCTCCTCAAGACAGACGGGATCTTTAGTAGGCACTGCATAAACTTGGGCAAGTGACTGGGATATATCTGCAAGCACTAGAGTGCTTTGTGAAAACCCAGCCCTTGAGTAATTTGCTCAAGGTCACACGGAAGGTGTGTGGCAGACCTGAACTGAGCTCAAAAGCCATTAAAGCATCCATTTGCTCTTCATTCTCACTTTTACTTTTCCAGCATGTCATTTTGGATCAGGATCTATGCTAGCAAATACGGACATTACTGTAGTTCAAGGGTTCACATTCAGCACTTCACTCATTAAATGCACATTTGTTCAAGGTACAAACACAATAATGGATATAATGATTAAAATCACTATATTAATGTATCATTTAATAGTGCAGTACATTAATCTCCTACATACAGTGCTATCCAGAACTCGGTTCCTTTCAGAACTATGTATCATAAGGTCAATAATACCTTCTTTAATCTCTAAGGGTAATCTGGATGGCTACCCTGAATTTCTTTGATCATAGGCAGACCAGTTTTGTTAACTTGAGCCACTGCCCTGTATTCCACACTGAGGCCAACTAACTGCATCTATTCTCCAGTCATTTGAGGAAAGCAAATCCATTTCATCTCACCTCACTCCCTCCTCTAAGCAGAGCTGTTTGATACTAACTTCTCTATTTCAACCTACTCCTAATGATTCCCTAAATAAATCACATCATTGTCAGTCACTTCATATCTCAAACACTAGGAAATGCTTAGCAATTTCAGCTGCCAACACATTCATTTAAGTTCTTGTGAGATGGCATCTGGATCACAGCTATAGTCTTTGAGTCCCTTCCATCAGCTAATTGCAACTGTTTTTAAAACGCAGGAGCATATTTATTTCTCTCCTTTCTTTGCAGTGTCAAGTTGTGCCATTAGGTAGACCCTGTGTTCCAAATTCAGAAATACTTAGCTCACAAAACTCTAGCATCTCCTCATGGAGAAATGCTTTATCGAGTGTAAATATATACGTATATCTACACGTGCATTATCTAGTAGTTTTGAATAACAGAGGAACAAGGTGGGATTGGGACCAGCTTTCTGCAACAGACTGCCTCACGTGACAAATTCTGGCACAAATATAACCTGGCCACTCAACTTTCTGTTAATTTCTTGCCTTACCCCATCCAAAAGTTGCAAACAAAATACCTTACTAAAAAGCTTATCTGTGTTAGCTTTTTATTTAGAAAAAAAAAAAAAGTAAAGGTAAAAAAAAAAAACAAAAACAAAAAAAAAAAAAAAAACCTAAGCATCAGCCTTTAATATGCAATTTCTATGCAATTTGAAGGTCCAGTTGCCATAAAGACACAAGCCTTTCAGACACTACCATTTATTACTAGGAAAAGGTACTCCTTCCATACCAGAACAGCTGGTATGTAGCTTTATACTTGCAAAGCACTTAAGTAGCTTTGCAACCCAGCTACAGAACTCAGGTGCATTGATAATGTTTTACTTCTGACACAGGTACCCTGAGTGATCCTGAGGAAGCTATTTTCTCAGCTGACAATATCCCCTTCAGGTGCAAGTAAAATCCTACTAAAAAAGATGGGATTTAGAGGGTCAGCATTATGCCTGGATGAGGCTGAAACTCATTGAGGGTACACCCTGCCCCATCATCTGGGTCATTAATGAATGAAACCAAAATTTGAGTGGCCTTGCACTGACATCTACCAGTTCCCTCAGCACTCATGGGCATAACTCATGAATTTACGTAAATCCCGTTTAAGTATTCCCTGACCTGATCCTTTTCCACCAAGGGCACATCCTCCTTGCCCCATACTTTCCCCCTGTCTCTATGACCTGGGATTCCTGAAAACCAGTCTTAGTAGTAAAGAGAGGCAAAGAAGGCGTGCAGAACCTCAGCCTTCTCCATGTCACCACTCATTCAGCAGCAAAGTCCACATTTTCCCTAGTCTTTCTTTTGTCACCTATCTCCTTATAAAAGTAATTATTTTGTCTTTGACATCACTTGAACAACTGAATTCTAGTTGGAGTTTGGCTTTTCTAACCTCATCCCTGTACAAGGAGGCAGTGTCTCCGTGTTCCTCTCATTTCCCACTGAAATATTACCAGTGTACTGGTCAGTACTGGAGTGTAAGCACACCACCTGCATCGTGAGATGGCTATGCATAAGAACTGGCAGCTCATTACCAATTAGTCCTCCTTTCATAGCTTCTCCTCCTCGTTCTCTAAACTTTATTCCCCTTTCTGTCTTTTCTGAGATCATCTTGGCTCTGGCACCTTTGCTTAATCCCCACTTAATTCATCCTCCTGTAGGCTCTGCCTTCCCATGTGCACACTCCCAGACACTTCTGGCTGCCTCTGTTTTCTGCCTTTAATTCTGCCCCCAGCTAAACAGAAGAGTAGGTGATTACAATTTCATTCAATCAGGAGGTGAAAGAGATGGGGGCACACACACAGCAAGTAGAAAAAGGAGTGGCAATCAGATTACAGCTGTAGCCTAGAGCAGAATACTTCGTAATGGGAACTTGTAATGGGTCTCTGGTCTAGGGCACATAATAGGCATTTTACCCAGAGTGCAATAGCCACCCTAAGACATTTACTGCAGGAAATACCGAGCCTGGTATAAACATTTAAACTTTAATAAAACCATTACAGATGCACTGATTGCATAGCTCCTTTATACAATGAAACTACATGCAGCAGCAAATAATGAAATGAGCAAAGTGGACAGAAGTCATTATCAGGCCATTTACATAAAGTTTAACTCAGTGTCCAACCTCATTACAGCTTCTGGTCAAGGTATTGTTGGGGTCCAGAAACTAGTCACCAGACAATAACCATCTCAAAACACACCCCATCTTAGACATGCATCATACTATGCCAAGCAGTACAGTTAAATCAAGCATCTTTCCTCTCCCATTTCATGTTCACAATATCCAAACCCTTCTCAAACAACGTTTTTGTGGGGCTACACATTGTTTCTGCACATGCTCAGAACCATTCCAACACAACAAGCCAACTTGTATTGAAAGCGACATGACTCTGCCCACATAGTAATAAAAGATTTTTAAAGGCATTTGCAAAGGTAGGAAGAATCAGGTCAGAAGAAGATGCAAACCTACCTCTGTCTTGCCAAAAATCACCCAGATAGTTGACCAGTCATTGGCACATTTGGTCTTTTTGGCCCAACTAAGATGCAATTATTGCAAGCCAAGCCCTGTGTGCTTTGAGGGAAGCATTGAATCCACAATCCCTCCTTCCTGGACAAGTCCCCTAAGCAGAAAGGGGTTATACAGAAAACAAGCAGAGCTCATCTCAGAGATGCAGAGCAGTGTCCAGGAGAGACCTGGATTCACACCGGGCGTACCTGGCCAGCATAAATATCTGCACCAAGGATAAATGTTTACTAAAAGTCTGAGCAAATGGGCTGATCATTGCACAGGGTAGCAGTGAACTCTTCTGGGTTTTGTTTGTTTGTTTTCTGCTGCTTGTTGCTGGCAGGTGTTGTGAATCCATTTATTCCACATCCAGCTCTCCCTCTTTCATTTGCAGTAAATTGGCCTATCAACACTCTTCACAATCACCACTCCTGGATCTAGGCACCTACAAATTAGGTGGCTCCTGTGGGTTATGAGTTAGCCCCTAATTTGGAAGGTGGGAAAATATTCTCAATCATGCTAGAGATAGAGAAGAGCCTGGTGCAGGTCTGCCCATGTCTCCAGGCAAGTAGAACATGCCTAATTTTTATATTAGGAATTTTCTCAGTATTTTTCCTTCCAAGGGAGGCAGAGAAACATACTGAGCAGGGAAAAAGATTCCTAATCTTGACAGGAGAGCTGCACTAGCCATGAAGTCTCACTTGAACACTGCTGAACATGGGAGGAAAGACTCCTGCTTCCTAGACCATATTTATAAAACAATGCAGCTCTCCCCAGTCTGCAATCAACTTTTTTTTTTTTTTTCTTTAGGATTAATCCAATAATTTATGTGAACTTCTAAAAGCAGTTCTTTCTTTGGTCTGACATCAAGGCAAGCTGGACTTTGCTGCACTGCCACTGACTCGCTCTGGTATTAGTCAAGTCCCCTATATTTACATAGCTTGATAATCCATTGGCAAACTGCACGTCATAATTGCCTTTTAACTTCTCCATTGAGACCAAAATTTTGTCTCTAAATATATACCATTCTCTTTGCACAGCTGTCTCCATTTTGACTGGGGGCTGTTCTTTCCTGGTGCTCATATCCATATATTTTGTATGTGGCTTCCACAAGATCAATCTAACTTCATTGCATCTGGCTAACAACATAGTCCTGTCATCTCAAATCTCGTTCACAAAAACATTAATCTTCTACTGATATAGAAGTCCGCTGTTCTGGTCACCTTCACACATTTCCTGAGTTCATATTAAGAAAACATTTGCTCAAGCAGTGAGCAGGGTTGGACACTGAGTAGTGGAGAATTCAAAGCCATTTAGAAAAGTGTTCTTGAATTAACTTAAATAGTCTATTTCCAGAGATCTAGTTCCAGAAGGTCTGAGCCCTATCTTCAGCTCCCAGTTTTCAATGTAGAGAGCTTGATCACTCCCTCCCCAGCTCCATTTGAGCGCTAGGGTAAGGGCAATATGCAGCAGAACAGATGCTGTGGCAGGAGTGTGTTTACATGAAGCCGCTGACAGCAGATGCCAGCTTGTAAAATTAGCCAATAAAAATACCAGCATCACTGTTTACAGCTACTCTGAGCAAGATGGGCTGCCAGAAAACTGGAAATCACATTGCACTGACACGCCAGGTTAGAGATACAGCATTTGGCAGAGGATCGTAATTTTTAGGCTATAAGAAGTGGGATACACAGTCAAGTAGAAGAGAATCAACCAAGAGCTGCTCAACAGTGTCAGCCCTTCTTGATTTACCTTCCAAAAGGACTCCAGCATTAAAACATAGAATAATGAAGACAAAGAACCAGAAGTAATATAAGAAAGAAACCACATGTCATTAAAGCATTTTTGTTGTACTGTTCTGATCAAACTATGAAAATGAGCCACGTTTCTACAAAGCAGGAAGCTGTCACTTCAACTTAAACCACGTCCATTACTTTTTCCAAGCACAAATGTAATAAAAAATTCTGATTTTGTAGCAAGTTGTTGTCTGCAGCTTGCCTGTATAGATGTGGAAATGTTCAGAAGGGGTTATTTAAGAAGGCTAAAATACCATTGAAATTTCCCCTGTTAATTATCATTAGGAGTTCTGAATTGTTTAGGATATCATTAATACCAGCAACTGGTCTAAAGGAATTGAAATCCTTCAACAAGAGGATCAAAAAAACGCTTAAGCATAGCTACAGCCATAGTCAATACAATCCACTTGCATTGTGCCAGCTGAGCAAAGGTTTTAAAACATATTTGCCCATCCCTTGTTTTCCCTTAGTTGGAAAATATCACCCTACATTTAAATCTCAGTTAACAATTTCTATAGCATTCTCAACTGGGAAACTAAAATTAGAAAGTGAAGCACTACAGAAGTTGATAAGTTCCAAAGATTAAGTCCCAGAACCAAATGATCAATTATTACTTTTATTCTAAGGAAACACACAACCATAGTTCAACCCTCTAACAAAACACACACTTTATAAATGTTAATAAGCTATCAATAGCTTCTGTAAGCCTCTTAGAGGCAACAAGTTAAAAATGAACATAAGTAAAACAATTGAAGCATCACAAATGTTATAATTAAAAATAACCTGCTGCCCTCTATAGTTAGAGACTATTATAAACTAATAACATATTACACCATTGCAACGTATCTATGAAACCACAATACTTTTTCCTTAAATGACAAATAGCTTTGGTCTTTTGTATTATAAAACAACCTATAATAAATGAAACAAAAAGAACAGAATTAGAAAACTGAAAACATGTTGCCAGTGAACTTAATGAAGCAAATTTTAGAGACTTTAAATGAAACTACTGTTTTCCTCAATACACTGAAAAAAGCTAATAAACATAACCTATGCTAACTGCCAATGTAAAAATAGCAACAAACCATCTTCTCCTTTATGCTTCTGTTACAAGGAACAAGCAAGAGGTTCAGCTTGGCACCCAAGCAATAAATAGTTTCTGAGACTTTCCCCAGCTGTGTCCAAGCAGCCAACACTAGTGCTAAAAAGGTTGCATGCAGAGGAATCTTTTGCTGGTTTGGTGGGGGTGAGAGGGAGTTGTGTTGTAGGAGCCATCATTTCTTCTGGAAAATGAAGGTCTGTTCTCATTAGTTCAAGGCTTTTGGTAAGAAATTTATACGTGTATATATATATATATATATATATCATTAATGATGAAGGGCGAGGGTACGGTGAGCTCTGGGTCTGAAAGCCTACAAAGATATCATTGAGTTGTGACTGTGTTTTATTGTTTAAGTGGAAGTTTTCAGCTGTGTGGAAACCTTTATGAAAGGTCTCTGCTTGGTAGCAGTTGTGTCAGTAAGCTCTTGAGTTTCTTTTCTTGTAAACTGTATATGATTCTATTTATGTTTTTTTTCCTAATGAGCTCTTATTCAGAGTTAGCTTGGGGCACCTTGGGTATGCAGGAGAGCTCTGATTCTCTGTTACTAGAGCATGTCTAATACAGGATATGGAGAGTAATGGTTCTAGGCTTCAGGAGCTAAGAAAGTTTTTTTTTTCCTTCTATAGTAAGAACTTGTCTTTTCTATTTTCTTTGTTTATCCTTGAGAAATAATATTGTAACTCTTTAACCTACTTATATATTTCTTATGAGTAATAGTTTTCCTTCTCTGGGACATTGAGCAGGTAGAGGACCACAAGGGTCACTGAGTGCTACTGGTTCCACACAGCACCACACTAAAAATGAACCCTATTTCTGAGTGTTATACAAATGCTTCTTGAACTGCAGCAGGCTCCTTGTGTAAATAGGGAACTGGGACTTGTAAAGAGGTGGACTCTTGATGTTTCTCCCTGCGATAACTTTTGTTTCAGAGAAGTAGCTAAAATTAGTTATAACTTTAGGTCTCCCCTAGGGAGACCAAAACCTGATTGTCTCAGCTGGCTAGTTGAGCTTTGCCTGCTGGGTACAGGTGAAAGTTATCTGCCTGGTTCAGTGCAGGCTGCTTCTGTGCACAGCTGCCGATGTACTGGACAAGTTTTGTTTCTCTGCTTAAGCATATGCTGAGCTTTATGCTCTGACTAATTTTGCTGATGTGTTTGAAGCTGCTTCGGGTGCCTAAAGTTAGGCATATGCAAGGAACTGCAGAAAAATTACTTGCTTCTACAGCAAGTGCAGAAAAATGGTCTCTGCAACGCCTGATGTGATGAATCTACATGATGGGCAGTCTTACTGCTATGAACTTACAGGGCAGTGATTCAGCCTGTTTCCCCATACTCTGGTATGGGCCCAGGGGCCTCAGTCATGCTCCACCTGTGAACTGGTGCTTGAGTGCACCAAGGAGTCTCTCAAGGTGCATGTGCTCTTACTTAGGAGACTTAATGCATTATTTACATCATTGATGGGCTTCGTGTTAACTATCCCTTTCCTGGTGAAGATTCTCATGTATTAAGCAAGGACTGCCAACCAGTCTTCATATATGGTCTTTCCTAAATAAGAGTGTAAACCACTTCTACCACAGTAGTATAGAACTGAACAGTTTTATTCTTGGTGCTAGATTTTTGAAGTCTGAAATATTTTGAAATAATGCTTAACCCTTTCACTCTGCATTTTCTTTTTAATCCATGTATGTCAAGTTCTCCATCTAGGTGTGCATGGTAGTGTTTGACTTCTGAAGCCTCTAGAGATTGATGCCTTGCTCTTTTTATGCAATATAAGGTACTTTCTTACTGAGTTGCCTAAGGACATGTACCATACTAACAATAGGTGAAAGGTGCTTTTACTACTCCATGAGTTGTATGCTCCTGGGAGAAGGCTGAGGAGTGTATACATGGGAATGATGGGGTAGTCCATCTTTACTCAAAGCCTTTCAATTTCTCATAGCTCCCCAGTATGGGAAAATCTTTCTTGACAAAACACAGATTTTCCAAAGCTACTCATCTCTCTTGGTGGTACAGTAGGGTGTATGGGGGTGGTCATACAGTAGGGATGGACTTGTCTCCTTAACTATGTCAACGATCAATGGAAGTGATGGGCACAAAAAGCACCTTTTAGGAAAAGTTAATTTCTTGTTAACTGTTGAGCTTAGAGATGAAACTGTCCAAATGAGAATTAGTGTGAAGCTTGCAAAATTCTCTACTACAGATGTGTATCTGAAGGATTTAACAAGACAACATGTAAGAGCTATGAAAGACTGACCAAACATGACTTTTGGTACCTTTAGCCATGTAGTGTGCAGCATCTGAGGAAATCTTCACTGTAAGTGCTTGTTCATGCTGGAAAACTGAACATCTTCACAGGTTTAACTTCAAGAAACTAAAGTAACGTCTGTCTCTGGCAATTTCACGTTTCTTGCTGGTATTATTTCCACAGTTTTTCTTTCAAAACACTTATTTCACACACTAAGTTATGGAAGCTACTCTAATGGGGAAAAAGCTATTGACTGGCTAATATTCCTTTAACAAACTGTAATGGCCATTTGATTTTTATGGTCTCACCATCTTAGACATTTTTCTTCCACGTAGTTCTGCTGTATCTGATAGTAACTGTGTTCTACCAACAGGGAAATTATTAAAAATATACATTTAATTCTTGTAGCACACTGTTAAGATCTGACTCATCATTTTTCAAGTAAGCAACACAGAGTTAGCTCATCACATACCATATATGGCACAGACTCAGAAAAATGGCTTGTTGCATATGAGTGTGAAGTCTCAGGCTTGTAGCAGATGACCACCAAATCCTTCCTTCAACACCTCTATTTAGACCTGCGCGCATACGAGACATGAGAAAAGAGTATTATTCCTGTCTCTCCAGATGACCAGAAATGACAATTATCACCTGATTTTTATTTTTAAATGAACTGCAATATGTAGACGGAGAATGTTTCCTTTAGCTGAAGTTCTGCTTGTCCATTTAATGTAACGGTCTGGCTCTACTTACCTGTCAATATTATATTTAAATGTCCATCAAAAGACCGAAGTAGCATGAGGCCAACTCAGAAGAGATTAGTAGTTGAGTCATGGTATGACTGATATTGAAATATGTATTTATATGACAAAGGTGTTTTCCCAGCTTTCTGGAAGTGAGATAGATATTTGGGAAGTACTGGGTTCCTTGCTTTGAAGCCAAGAAAAACAGAAGTTGCTCTCATGGTGCTTGTGCTGTACAGGGTCCTTTTTTTTTTTTAAAAAAAAAAAAAAAAGTTGTATTTCCTCAAATTAAGCCTCTGATTTCCTCTTGCTTTTACAGCACTTTGTGGTCTGGCTTCAGGGCAAAATATTTGGTAACTTGCATTTCAGACGGCGTGAATTCTCCAACCTGAAGTACATTGCAGAGCTTGGTGTAACTGCATAGTACACTTCTCTGCAAAGTGAGAAGAGGTTGGCCTTGGCTTAAGAGGTTTGCCTGAGGGAAATGTTGATTTTGGACTGACAATCTAATTGTTCAGTGGCTAACCAAAACATCCATGCTGTTCTCCGAAATGGAGGTAGAATGAAACAGCTTGGAGTGAAATATTTGACTTAACCAGCAGTCAAGGTGTCTTCTCCAGATGAATTTAAATTCACTTGGTTTTGTATTTAGGGAATTCTGGATATATCTTAACACATATTTTGAGTCTCACCTAGAACAGCAAATGTGGACCATATGTGTGCTGTTGCCAGCAGTCCAGGGACTTACCCAGGGTGTGCAGGAACTGGGTTCATATCTACAACAAGTGACTGCAGGTCTGACAACACTTGAGTGAAACATCATGACACTATTCAAGGGTTGCTGGCTTCCCATGGTGTACAGAAAAATAACTCCATCTCAGAAGTTAGATGCTCTCGTTCATATTGAACTGTGCTGTGAATTAGTATGACCAGCTTGACTCGGGCAAATACTGAATGAAGATTATCTGGGTTTCTTGACCGCAAGAAGTGGGAGCTGACTGAAGGTTGATGTAGAAGATGAAATTATTTGATATATCCACTTGCTTGTGCTGTCCAGTGTTCCTAACCTGTCTGTACATCTATTTGGACTAGTTTCAGATTTTCCAAAGTGTTTACTTTGCAAAGTTAAGGCTAGGAAGGGAGTCAAGTGCAGCACCTTGAGTTCTACCTTTTCCTCTGGGACCTTCAGCAAGAGCTCAGCTGTCAGTTTCTCTTCTGACCCATCTTGTTTGCTCCCTGGAGCAATGAAAGATTTGCGTCCTCTCACACAGTGGTTAATGCTAACAGAAAACTGACAGTTTTGTTTCCTTGCTATTCTGAAGTATCATAATATGTTTAAAATATACTAAATTGTATTGTCTCTGCATTGTTAATGTAGCAAATTCTAATGGTTGCCTCAAACTATCAGTGCTTGAACTTTATTTTGTGAGTTATGGACTTGACGGAAAATAACTGGTGGTACCTGCTGAGTTGACCTGTACAGTGTTTGGGAAGGAGTGTGGATTGAAAGCACTGCTTTTTGGAGATGCTGAGCTCCTCGGTTCCATTGTGAGGGTACAACAGCACTTGGGCTACCTGCAGCTCACATATGCTCTATGGCACCAGTGTATTTATGAACGTGGTGTCCATGCTGTGAAATTTAAGGAAATTTTTCAGAACGGCCCTCTTGGTTATATGGATGAGCGGCCAGAGATGGAGTGCTCTAACAATCTTTGTGCTCTCTTTTGCAAAGCAGCAGTTATTTCCCTTGTAGACTGCAAGCAGATACTGTGGAAGATTAGGAATAGCTAGAAACTCCAAAATTAAATTTAAACTGACTTCCTGTCTTGCTGTGCAGTTCATACAGACCTTGGTCATAGGAGGTGATGTAAGCTGCAGGGGTCTAGCTCTTGGTGGATGACTGTAGAAGTTCTCCTTGCATGCAAAATAAAATAAAATAAAAATAAAAACAACAAAAGAACTGTTTTGCAAGTAGTACAAGATAAATGGCTGTTAACAGTGCAGGCAAGCTGCCAGCAGCATGAGAGCTGCCACAGCCTGGTGTGCGAGTGCAACTGCAGGACATGCTTGTTAATAAAATAAGGTGCTTAAGATCTTAATGCAATAACTGATCAGGTGTTTGGTGCTGTTCATGGGTGGAAAAATGTGTTTTAAGCAACTTCGTTGTTAACTGTGATCACACAAACAAGCAGCACTGCTATACTTGGTCTTACTCCAAGACAATTGGCTTCTGGAACTTATGAAAAAGCTTGTGTTGCGTTAGTAGCAATGCGGTTCCTTGTCTTAAACATATTGGTGGTATGGATAACATATGATATAATCAGAACAGATTGTGACCCTCTCAATTTGAATGTGATTCTTGCAAAGTCAGGTTCTAGCCAGGGGCTTTTAATTGTGTTCTTCGCAATCATGTATATTAATTATCTGTGATCATGCTGTGTAGAGGAAAATTACACCCAATATGTAATTTCCCTCAAGTGTATGGCTACACTGTGGTTGGATGGAAATGGGTTTTTTGTTGTTGTTTGTCAGTGGAGAGAAATCTTGCCTATGCATCTCCCCACTAGTTCCCTTTGTCTCCTAAAAATGGATCTTGACACGTCTGTTTCATTGGAAAAAATACTGAACTGACAGCTGAAGAAATACAGGTGGATGAGAAAGTTATGTGCCTTGGGCATATAATAGCTTAATTTGCTCTTTCATGAGTGAATAGGTCTGTCTTGCATGATTTTATATTTATCTACTATCTTTGGTAGTAGATTGAGGCAAGATAATTCATCTTCATTCATTAAATCAATGTGAGAATGTATTCAGAATAGGCTGGCATGTCATTTGTTGTACCCAGGGTGGTTTGACTCTTAGTAGAATAATGTTGATCACAGTGCAGCCAGGCTCTGATGTTAGCGTGTGCAATTTAACTCAGTCAATTTGGCAATCTGTCACAGGAGTGGTAAAATAGTGACTTGTGTCAAAGGCACACTGAAGTCTGTTTTTACATCCTTTTGAAGCTTATCCTTGTTTCCACCTTACTTGTGGAGACTGACGTTTGAAATACTGTGAGCAAGATGGTCTGCTACCCAGCACCTGTGCCTGAGGTGTCTTTCAAAAGCTTTTGCCTGCTAAGGTATGTGAAGCCTGGATTTTCCCAAAAGGCTCAATACGAGCATGTTCTCTACCCTTCAGAGGGATTTAGAAAAGCCTATACCTTTGGACCCAATTGCACAGGTCATAAGGGAGGAAATTTTTAAAATACTTGAACTCTAGTTTATTATAGAAAAAAACAGATATAAGGACTTTTTTTTTTTTTTTTTTTTTAAGGTTGGAAAGAAGGGTGACAGTGATGTCCTGATCTCTTCATTTGCAGGATGGCAACATGGCTGTTTTTAGGCCAAAACCCTGGGAGGAAATCCTGCATCTTCAGGTCTGAGATGGACCTATTCCAGGCTTAGGGACAGGCAAATCACATCTCTTCAAAGGACAAGATGCCTCTTCAACGTGACACATGACAATGTCGAAACGGCCTCAAAGTTGTCTTGTAGAACCAGACTCAAATGTTGCATCTGGTCCTGGGCATTGTTTTACTGGGGATTCTCAGTGATCTTGGCAAAAATCAGATGGAGGAGCTTGCTGACAGCAGGGGAAGGCTGACCTGGTACCTTGTTTCAACTTCAGGCATTGAAAGGAGATGTTTTTTCCAGGTCAACCATTTGACACTATATGTAGCCACATGTGGCCAAGCTCTTCTTTGTCCTAGTGAGCCCCTCTGCGTGCTGATCAGTCCTGGACTTGCTGGCAGGCAGCTACTCCAACATCATTTGCTCCTGCACAGAGGCTCCTTATTTGAGGTCCAGCCTATTTGCCAATTTTGTACTAATGTCTGATTTAAAACTATTTTCAGCCTGTAATTACTACAATGAAAATACCAAAGAAATTGATTTCTTATATCCCTCACATTATATTACTCTGGATTCCTGTCTAAGTGCTGAGGGGTTAAATATGATTCATGTAATCTACTTTCTCACTAATCATTTATTCAATTACCTATTAGAACTTGGGCAAGAAAGACCAAAAAAAGGAAAGGGGAGAGACCAACCCACGGTGTATTTCCAATAAAATGCTACAAACAACAACCAATCATTAATTATCTAATCAGCATTCTCTAAGTCTTTTAGCCATAATCTCATTACTGTAATTAATTGCAAGAATCATTTTGTAAACAGAGCACAGTAAAAATATATGCAACATAACGGCACCCGAATTAAATCTAAATCCCAGAATGAATAACAGAGAAAGCTGGGAGATATTACTAAGAGAGGGTGTCATTAAAGAAGATCATATTTCAATGTCAAAATCTGGTGGACTACTTGTGCTATGGGAGTAAATCAATTGTGTTGCATTGAAAAGACTGGGCCAGATCCACTTTGGTGCAATTAATCACAACTCCATTAAAGCTCAGAGGGGTGGAGGAGGCTTCTTAGCTAGTAGAAATGAATCTGTTGTAGTTAGAGGGGCTGGTACATGTTGGCAAAACTGCCGCACTAGGCTAGTTTTTTGCACATAATAGTTATGGTTGTCAGCCTAAAGGATTTAGGAGAGCTCGTCCTTTTCCTTTTAGTGGTAAAGATGTGCTTGAAGGTTTTCACATACTGTTGAACATCCTCCTTTGGGCCAGTTTTTTGTAGTCCTTCACTTTTGATAGTGGTAGCTCTACTCTTTTTTTTTTTTTTTTTTTTTTGGCTACTTCTGTAATAAATAATCAAATGATACAGACATCCCCACAAATACCTGCTGGGCTTACAGCAAAGTTATTGTATGACATTATCAGGATCCTCCATCTAATATTCTAGCAGCACGTTACTGTCTTTGCCCTTACCAGCCTTTTGACTGCAGCGAGTATTTTGTCAATTTTCCCCTTTTCATTTAATTCTTCATTAATTTTTTTAAAGGATCAATGCCAGGATTCATTTGAAAGCTATAACACTACATATAAAGAACCCCAACAACCATGGGCTTTGTTGTGCCATTGATTTTTTTTTTTTTTTTTTTTAGCAGAATTCCCTGCTGACTGCAGCGGGGAGTTGCTCAAAGATATTGATAGCATGTGTCCCTCTACAGAGAACTTAGATTAAAAACACAATACCTTCTTGTAAAAAAGGTTTGTGTGGTGTTCATTAACTTTAAGAAAAAAATTTTTTTAAAAACCAAAAAAAAAAAAAAAAAAAAAAAGGCAGACTCTAAACAACCCCGGTAGAGAAAGTGTTCAGATGGATGCTGTAATGCAAGGAGGAAAAAAAAAAAAAAAAAAAAAAAAAAAAAAAAAAAAAAAAAAAAAAAATAAAAAAAAAAAAAAAAAAAAAAAAAAAAAAAAAAAAAAAAAAAAAAAACATTAATGCCTTCCACCTCTGCCTGCTGGGACCTGGCTAAGTACTGGCCAAACAGAGCTCCTTGCAGTGATGTAGAAAACAAGTATGCCTTTTGGTAGCTGCTACAGAGGAACTCCTAGATTTCATCTATCTGCATTCCCTGACCAAGGTCCAAGTTTTGAGGAAGACTTAAAAGTCTGGTCTTGCATTCTACTGTTGGCAAACACGATGTGCCAGCCTTGGTGTGGTACCATGCCAGCATGGGTCAGGAGGTACGTTAGAAGGCTTGCCATGACATTTTTTGTATTCATTGGGCTCCTGAATCCAGAGCATCCTTTAAATCCTCTGTCGAAGAAAATTCTACAGAGGAAATGCAGAATGCCTTGTTAATTCAGTTTTTAATGATGAATGCCCTGTGGCTTTCTCTTTGATAATCACAGTTTGTTTCCACGAGTGGGTCATACCTTTTTTAGCTCACTATGCCCCTTAATAAGACTGCAAATGCCTCCAGGTGAAACTGAGTGTTAGTCAGCCAGTTCTGTAGATGAGGGGAAGATCATAGAATACAAAAAATTGGAACTTTGGCCAGTGCCTGTTTTGCAGTGCCTGTTTTGTCAGTTCTCAGCTGAGCTGGAGAACTGCATTTCATTGTGACCAAGAGAAGATGTTTTAAGTCACTGACTAATTTTGTTTTTAAAGATCTAAATGTTCTTAAAGTGTTTTTGCCTTGGAAGGGTGATTCTGATGTTTTATAGAGTCAGCCTCATGTTTAAATTCATTTGTCTTCAACAATGCACTACTACATTTCGCAAGTATATTTTAATGCCAGGGTTAAATTAAACTCCTTTTCTTTCCAGTAAAAAATAAAGTGCACGAGCTGCATGAATTAGTAATTCCCAAAGTAATAAATATTATTAACTTATTCTAAGACACTGGGATAATATTTTTCTGGTTTGGGACCATTAGCCAATTTTTACATACGCTGTATTTGCTGAGCTAGACATGGCATAGAGGTGCCTATGTTTTTTCCAGTACAGCTGTTAGATCAGTGTCATCACTTGATTTGTACTGCACATCAGGAAGCCCTGGGGGATGTGTCCACCTCTCGGGCTATAGCAAGGTTGCCAGGGCCCTTCACAGGACCATTACTCCACCTATGCTGCATCTTTCTTAAGGCTGCAAGGGAAAGGTGTCTGGTTTCTAGTGCTGGGGATGCTTTGGCATCTGCAGAAGCAGCTCAATCCCTTTTGGGTTTTGGCAGACTGGGATTTGAAGGAGAGAGAATGCTTTTCCCGTGGGGCATTTACTGGCTTGGATTACATGGCCAGGGAAGCATCAGTTGTTATATTGAACTGTACTTGCTTCTGTGCAGTGTCTGACATGAGATTATTTTTAAAGTTTGGGTGCTTAGAAAGGTTTTGGAAAATGTTAGCTGTCATACAAAGTAGCATTTCCTGTTGGAAATAGGTTTTACCTTCCAGGTAGCAGTAATAGCTATTTAGCCTCAATGAATTACATGGCACTTTCCATTGGCTTTAATCCCGGCCCTCAAAGAATAGGTTTTACCATCTGCATGATAACTGAGTTTGGGAAATCAGCTTCTGAAAGAATAGTAGATGCATCATCTGTCCACGTGGGATTATTAAACTGAAACAGCTACATGGTATTTTGTCAGTTGGCTCCCATCTTCAATTTGAAACCCGGACAGCTCAGTTTCTCCATTTACAGCTCTGAATGTACTCAGGGAACTAATAAACTGAAATGACAGATGCAGAGGGATTACAGGATATCAAGCAGTATTTTCCAAATGGGGTAACAACTGCTATGAAAAAAACATTCTGTTGTGGTAATGAAAGTTATCTTTTTACATCTTCCGCTTGCTGGTCTGGAATCACCAAAGAGATTAGAATTTATCCTGCAGATAAAACACTCAGCAAACCTGCTGTGGGGTGTTTGCCAGGAGTTTGCACTCTGAAGAGCAAATGTAAATAAACCCTTCACCATTACATTGGGAAATAACGGATACAGCACTCCTTGCTGCTTAGTCAGACTTCAATCTTTTACTTCTCTGAAACTCTACCCTATTGCTGTACCTGTGTGAGACTAATGAGATTTTGGTCAGACTTTGAGGCACTCTAAGGCAATGATGGGATTGTCAGATTCATTGTCTGTAGCTTTTCACAGGACACGGGTCCCTCTGAAGCATGGGCTGTAACTAGAGGACAGAATTGGGCATGCAAAACCTTCCCTTCAGAACCCACCAAGGAATATAGGACTTGGGAAGCCTTGCTGAAAACAAACGAAAGCTGAAGCCAGGGACATCTGAACAGAGCTGCTGTGAGTCAGAATATCTCAGTACGGAAAAAGGCCCTTAGCAATAGACCCATGGCAAGCGTGTGCAAAGGAAGAGCATCTTAACACCAGATTATTTGGTGGAAAAGTCCTCTATATCTGCACAAGTCCTCCATATTTGCACTAGACACTATTCCTTGTAAGAGTTTTTAATCTTTGGTGGGCAATGCTATGCTTAGGATCTCAAGGCAAGAAGAATACTGATTTCACTTGATTTCATCCCAACCTAGACAGGTGTTTTTTGTAGAGAAACTTCAGGCATGATTTTACGTACTTGTTTAACAGCCTTGTATTAATGGCCTTTCTGAAGAAACGTGGCCACAAACATGTGTATTTTCCTTTATTTATTTATTTATTTATTTTTTTTCCAGTGTCTCTGATTCTCAGCTAGTGATGAAGCTTTCTTAATACAGCTTGGTAATATTGTATAAAGGGATTCAGGGGAACTTGACAACAAACACAAAATATGTGGATGGTTATATGCTGTGTGTAATATAGCAGAGAATTCTCCAAGTCCCATAAACGCTGCAGCTCCGTTCTTCAGGATTTACTGGTGTGGTAATTTTGAGGCTGTGTCTTTATCCTTGTGTAATGGCTGCAGAAGCCTCTCTGCTGAAGAGGAAGGAGAACAGGCTTTGTGATCAGCCTGGACAATTTGCATGGTTTGCCAGCGTGTAAGGTGTCTTCTCCCAGGGTATTCAAGGTAATCACGCTCTTTTATCTCTATATAGAAAAGATCTCCATCTTTTTGTATGGAGAGAAACCCAGTGTCCATGCAGCCTGCTTTGTAGCTTCCCTTACTCTTGAGAAAGCAGAAATAAATAAGCAGGCAGAGCTGTGACTTGCTGAAACAAATGTTTGTTTTTTTTTTCAATTTACTTGATTTCCAAAAATTTAGTGGTTATTGAGGAACCTGTGGGGTCCTCACTCACCTCTTGGTCCATTTTCTTCTCTGAGTAATTGTTATGCATCTAACATAGCGCTTCTCCATGGTGTTCACCCAGGGTGTTCCTCAGATGAGTTTCAGCTGCTGCAGTGATGCATGCAATAATCCTGCCTGTAAGTCAACTGGCAAAGTGAGCATCAGAGGCAGAGGTGTGGCAGCTGGGCCATCATCGTGCTGCTCAGGTGCATGGGGTATGCTAGAAGTGTCCTTTTATACTGGGATGTGCAAACACCTTGCTGTCCTAGCCTTCTCATTAGGCTTTCTCACAAATGAGCAAACTGCAGTCTTGCTATTCTGCCTTAAATCTGTCATTCTCCAGATTTTTCTGGAGAAAATCCCCCCACATCATACTATTGCCTGAAGATGCATTTCTGTCATCTTAAAAGACATATTGGCTAAAGCATCTTAAAATGTCTTCAGTTTCCATATAAGCAGGGGGTAGTATTATTAGACCTCCTGATAACATGGTCACAGGTTTTGTGTGTGGGTGATAGGTATCTTAGTTGTGGGGATGAATGCACAGCTAGATGCTTTGCCACTATCCCTTGTCTGTCTCCTTTTAGTTTTCCACACATACAGACACTTTGTCTTGGTATTAGTAAGATCATAAGATGCTTTCACTGAGTTTTGGGCCCGCACAGGTGAAGGTGAAACGTCAGTCTACGACTGCAATGAGTAACCGGGTTCTCAGCATCACCGGCGTGTTCTCAGCAGCTGTCAGAGGTGGGAGAAGGGACATTTCCTCCATTTCCAAACAGCTTGTCCACCAGAGACTTGAAGATTAGGCAGGGTGTGGTGGGATCTTCTGCAATTCAATGAGGATGGATGCCAAGTCCTGCCCAGTGAAGGACAAGTCCCTGGCAGTGACATGGGCTGTTACTGACCACTCAGGGCAACTCGGACAGAAACAGCCTCAGGTCCCCAGCCTCAAGGAACTAGGGGTGAGCCACTCCTGTGCCCTGGCCGTGGGGGAGACCACTGGCATCCCGAATAAAAGTGCAGGCAGCAGGTGGAAGAGGTGATGGCCCTTCTTCCCCACAGGATGGGCCGTGGAACCTGTGATGAAGTTACCAGGAGCTTCCATTAAAACTGCTTCATGATGACTGTGAGATATGTTTTTGAAGGTACTTACCCTGGAGGAAGTAATTCACTCCTGGGTCAATCCACTGACTTATTTCTGTTGCAGTCCTGAGATTAATCCTTTCAGGGGTGCATGTAACAAACTGGAGAACTGCTGTTTTATTGCACTGGTGGCCAATATTTTAATTTCTGTTTCCTAATTTGGGTATCTCCTCTTCCCTCAAACACCGCCAGTGTAAGGTTAAAACTGTCTCTGCTGCTCAGCTTTAATGAATCTTTGCAATAAAACTTTCAACAGCATAATATCAGTGAATCTGTGGTGGCCGCTCAGACACCTCCATCCATCAGTTTTCCTGAGAAGCATGGCAGAGGACCTGTGTTATACAATGCACATGACAAAGGGACAAATTCCATCTCTGCTACAGCGACATTTCTCCTGAACAAGATCCATAGATTGTTAATGCATTACCGGCCTAAAAATGTTAAATGCAAATATGAAGGGATCTGCTTTTTTCTAGGGAAGATTATTCATTTCTTGGCTCTGAATATCAGATAAGACTAATTTCTGACACATGGATTTGAGGTTTTTGTATTGCAGAAAAGCTTGCAATCCTCAACACCCTCTCCATTCCCCGCAAACATTTAGAACAGCTATTTTCTCCTTCAGATGACAATTTTCATTTCAAGCAGGCTACAAGAGGTCATTTAGCTAATTTATGTGGAGATGAGGGAGGGCTGGTGGCACGGGCTTGAGAAATCAGGGAGATATGCAGCAAATAAGACTGCAAAAATAGTTGATGAAGTGCCATTGCTGTCAGCATTTGCAACTGTAGATTAAGGTGTTCACATCCTAATTTAGCCTTGTGCTTGAGGCACACTATTAACCTCCTGACAGCTAGCAAAGTGCATGCACTGTGGACCACCTGATCATTTTTCCCCCCCAAATGTTGACTGTTTAAGTGCTGCAGAAGTGTTAATGCTCTCTGGCCACGGGCTCCTGCTCTAAATTTACACTGAACTGATTACACGGAGATACAGAGCTGATGCTATTGAAAGGGACAGAGTGTTGTCTGTGAAATACAGACAACATTCCCCACTATTGTCACACACATCAACAGCCTGGCTTCTCCTCTCCAAGCTGTGTTTCGGTAAATTCCAGAATAATAAAAATTCAGACCATGTTATCTTCTATGAGTAATTCTCCTGCTTATGTGATGTTATTCCAGGAACTGTACTCTGCCAATGCCAACACTTGGCACAGGTTTTGCTCCAACTCTTGCCCTGCTTTTAAGCAGATTTTAACTATCACACATGGGAGATTATGGTGTGTGGGATATTTGTTTTTCTGTGACAGGTCTGTGTTGACTTTGATATTTGAAAGATAGCTCCTGTTATAAACCTTACTTGCATTCATCGCGATATGGGGTGAATAATAACGGAATGATTTTCTCGTGCTGTGCATCAGTATGGTTTACACAGGCTCCCTGAAATGTTTAATTTAAATATGTGCAAATCCAGCCAGTAAAATGCCTTCATAAAAGCCAATCTAAATCACAGTCCATAAGTGGAATCCCATGGTTGGGTAAGGTATGATGAGGGAAGAGCAGTTCTCTGCTGTTGTGTGCCCAGACCACTATGGCAGCACCTTTCTTCCTCCTCGGCTTGTTGCAAGTTGTCCAAGGGCAGGTTTTATTTAAAATGATCAGAAGAATGTTTCCAGTGGGATTTGCTATCTAAGCAGGTTAGCTTAAACTATTTCTGGATTTTCTTGTTCTCCCCTCTGAGATGCAGGGATTTGCAGAATTCTTTGCTTGATCCTGTCATCATTTCTTTGGGTGGGAAGAAAATATCACCTTGCTCTTATAGCTCTCTGAACTTGCTGGAGGTTGCAGCACCCTCCTGCTGTGGAGGAGGCTTTTTGCAGGGGTGCAAGCCAGAATAGATCTGTTAGCTGTAACATTGCTGTCTGCTCCTCTGCCAGCCTTTTATCCCGTGCTAGGGCACGATAAATGTTACTAAGGGCAGAGAAATACTCACCTACTTGAGGTTTCTGTTTTTATATGGAAACTTGCAATCTTCATAAGAAATGATCAGGGTAATTGCTGTATGCTTTGGATTCCTTGACCTTTGTTTGAGTAGTGGCTGGCAAGCCCTGACCTGATTATTTCTTTTAGCTTGAGATTTCCTCATACTAGATGCAGCTGCTAATGCTCGCTGTATTGCTCTGCCCTCCTGGAATGAGTCACGTCGTGTCCAGGTGAGTCATCCCCAGAGCATCCTTGAGTCATCCCTCAGCAGGGTGCTGGCTATCGGTCCCTGAGGAAATGGATCTTGCCCAGAGCACTTCTGTTGCATTTCATAGGCTGAACTTTTTTGGGTGTTTTCCCAAAAGACACTGGGAATATTATCTGTTATCAGACTTATTATCTCCATGTGGAAAAAGATATGGTTGTATGCCAGCGTGTGCAACTGGGTGTCTCTTAGGTACACGAAATGTCTGGTGTGGAAACTGAAGACACGGGGAGAAGTGCTCTTTTTTAGAGAGCTCAGAAGATGCAAGTATAATAAAACTTCCATCACATAAGGAAGAATAGGAAAGTGTTATCACTGTTTCTCCCTATATTCTTTACCATGACCTTCTTTCAGATATCTGAGCTGCTAAAGGTGCTTGAGAAAAGCTTGGTAAGCACTGAGTCTGCTTTGGCTTACTCAGGCTGTGCTATTCAAATGCGTTATCTTGAACCATGTCAGTGTTACACTGCATTTTGCTGTAAAATAATATTTCTGGTGATCTCTGCACAGAGGTAGCAGCAAGCCAAGAGGGCTCATGGGTATGGATGCATCTTCTGTCTTGCAAGACAGTGGTAGCCTGATGGAGGAGAAAGGAAATATTCCAGTATCACAGGGATGCGTCTCTACCTGCTGTACTGGGAGGGGCTTTGTGCTCTTTGAAAGGTGAGAATAAAGAGGGAGCATACATGCACTTGAGGTTTTCTTGATACTAAGCATTCACCAAAAATGCTTTTAAATGACCATGTAAATTGTTTGGTCTGAGGGCTGGTCTTCTACCATTACAATTTTTATTGACTTTAGGCTTGGTTCAGAGAACAAGTTCCTCTAACTTTTCAGACTGCAACAACTGGCTGGTACTTGCTTACATTTTTAGATTGTTTCTATGTGAAATGCAGAACTGCACTAAAATTTACTATCTAGCCAACTCTCTACGCAGACATTTCAATATTGAATTCTTCCAGGTGACTGTTGAGGGTTTAAAGCAGGCTATGTATGTGCTCCTGAAAGGAGCCAACTCCAGGACAACTGCTCTTTTATTTATTAGAAAAAGGTAAAATGTACCATTAAATATCAATGTATCAAAAAAGATTTCATGTCTCTTCAGGGTGACACACATTTATGCTGCTAATTGCCCACTATAATGTGCTATTTGCTTTGTTTGGCTACGACTTGGTTGCCATCACGGAGATGTGGTGGGACCACTCATGACTGGAGTGCTGCAATGACTGGCTATAAGCTCTTCAGAAGGGACAGGCAGCACAGAAGGGGTGGTGGAGTGGCTCTCTATATTAGAGAGCCTTTTGATGTTGTAGAACTCGAGGTTGGGAATGACAAGGTTGAATCCCTTTGGGTTAGGATCGGCGGGGCCAACAAGGTTAGCGTCCTGGTCGGGGTCTGTTACAGATCGCCGAACCAGGATGAGGAGACGGATGAGGAGTTCTACAGGCAGCTGACAGAAGTTGCGAAATCTTCAGCGCTTGTTCTCGTGGGGGACTTCAACTTCCCTGACATATCCTGGAAGCACAACACAGCCCAGAGAAAGCAGTCTAGGAGGTTTCTGGAGAGCGTGGAAGATAGCTTCCTGACACAGCTGGTTAGTGAGCCTACCAGGGGAGGTGCCCCACCAGACCTTCTCTTCACAAACAGAGAAGGACTGGTGGAAGATGTGATTGTCGGGAGCTGTCTTGGGCAGAGTGACCACGAAATGGTGGAGTTCTCCATTCTTGGCGAGGCCAGGAAGGGGATCAGTAAAGCCGCTGTATTGGACTTTTGGAGGGCTGACTTTGTACTGCTGAGGAGGACACTGGTTGGTAGAGTCCCTTGGGAGGTGGTTCTGAAGGGCAGAGGAGTCCAGGAAGGCTGGGCGCTCTTCAAGAGGGAAATCTTAATGGCGCAGGAACGGTCTGTCCCCACATGCCCAAAGACAAGCTGGCGGGGAAGAAGACCAGCCTGGCTGAACAGAGAATTGTGGCTTGAGCTTAGGAGAAAAAAGAGGGTTTATAATCTTTGGAAAAGTGGGCAGGCCACTAGGGAGGACTATAAGGATATCGCGAGGCTGTGGAGGGACAAAATTAGAAAGGCCAAAGCTCATCTGGAGCTCAATCTGGTTACTGCCGTTAAAGATAAAAAATGTTTTTATAAATACATCAACACAAAAAGGAGGACTAAGGAGAATCTCCATCCTTTTCTGGATGCGGGGGGAAACTTAATTACAAGAGATGAGGAAAAGGTGGAGGTGCTTAATGCCTTCTTCACCTCAGTCTTTAGCGGCAATACCAGTTGTTCTCTGGATACCCAGTACCCTGAACTGGTGGAAAGGGATGGGGAGAGAGATGTGGCCCTCACTATCCATGAAGAAATGGTTGGTGACCTGGTACAGCACTTGGATGTGCACAAGTCGATGGGGCCGGATGGGATCCACCCAAGGGTACTGAAAGAACTGGCAGAGGAGCTGGCCAAGCCACTTACCATAATTTATCAACAGTCCTGGCTATCAGGGGAGGTCCCAGTTGACTGGCGGCTAGCAAATGTGACGCCCATCTACAAGAAGGGCCGGAGGACTGACCCGGGAAACTACAGGCCTGTCAGTTTGACCTCAGTGCCAGGGAAGCTCATGGAGCAGATTATCTTGAGAATCATCACGCAGCACTTGCAGGGCAAGCAGGCGATCAGGCCCAGTCAGCATGGGTTTATGAAGGGCAGGTCCTGCTTGACGAACCTGATCTCCTTCTATGACAAAGTGACGCGCTGGGTGGATGAGGGAAAGGCTGTGGATGTGGTCTACCTTGACTTCAGCAAGGCTTTTGATACTGTTTCCCACAGCATTCTCCTCAAGAAACTGGCTGCTCTTGGCTTGGACTGGCACATGCTTTGTTGGGTTAGAAACTGGCTGGATAGCCGGGCCCAAAGAGTTGTGGTGAATGGAGTCAAAGCCAGTTGGAGGCCGGTCACTAGTGGCGTTCTCCAGGGCTCGGTGCTGGGGCCGGTCCTATTTAATATCTTCATTGATGATCTAGACGAGGGCAATGAGTGCACCCTCAGTAAGTTTGCAGATGACACCAAGTTAGGTGCGTGTGTCGATCTGCTCGAGGGTAGGAAGGCTCTGCAGGATGATCTGGATAGGCTGCACCAATGGGCTGAGGTCAACTGCATGAAGTTCAACAAGGCCAAGTGCCGGGTCCTCCACCTGGGGCGCAACAACCCCAGGCAGAGCTACAGGCTGGGAGATGAGTGGTTGGAGAGCTGCCAGGCAGAGAAGGACCTGGGAGTGATGGTTGATAGTTGGCTGAATATGAGCCAGCAGTGTGCTCAGGTGGCCAAGAAGGCCAACAGCATCCTGGCCTGTATAAGAAACAGTGTGACCAGCAGGGCTAGGGAGGTGATTGTCCCCCTGTACTCGGCTCTGGTGAGGCCGCACCTCGAGTACTGTGTTCAGTTTTGGGCCCCTCGCTACAAGAAGGACATCGAGGTGCTTGAGCGAGTCCAGAGAAGGGCGACGAAGCTGGTGAGGGGCCTTCAGAACAAGTCCTATGAGGAGCGGCTGAGGGAGCTGGGCTTGTTCAGCCTGGAGAAGAGGAGGCTCAGGGGTGACCTTATCGCTCTCTACAGGTACCTCAAAGGAGGCTGTAGTGAGGTGGGGGTTGGTCTGTTCTCCCACGTGCCTGCTGACAGGACGAGGGGGAATGGGCTTAAGTTGTGCCAGGGGAGTTTTAGGTTGGATGTTAGGAAGAACTTCTTTACCGAAAGGGTTGTTAGACATTGGAACGGGCTGCCCAGGGAAGTGGTGGAGTCACCATCCCTGGAGGTCTTTAAAAGACGTTTAGATGTAGAGCTTAGCGATATGGTTTAGTGGGGACTGTTAGTGTTAGGTTAGAGGTTGGACTCGATGATCTTGAGGTCTCTTCCAACCTAGAAACTCTGTGATTCTGTTTAATAAACTTGAATAGTTTCCTGGTATGAAACGGTATACACACACAGTTCAGTACTTCGTCTCTTCTAGCCAAAGACAGCAAATTCTCTTTCTTCCTTTGGAAAGATTTCCATTTACTCTCCTGCATTGTCTTGGGGTATGGATATTACTCTGAAGTGGTTTGCTTGACCAGATCAATCCAGGTAGGCTTGCTGCAAGTCTAAACCTGTCTTCCAGGGCCCCCAGTAGGCACTCCTTTGGCTGAATTCGAGGCACCAGAGCAGCATTTTGGGAGACCTGTCCCTTGCTCAGAGGGTGGTGCTTCCAGGTGAGCTATTTTGTGTCTGCTTCTGTTGGTGGCAGTGGAAGTAAACTTTGAAGGGAGAAATCCAAGCAGAAAGTGTGTGGTCATAATGAGAAGTCCTTACGCCTCTCTGAGCATTACTGGTTTGTGCAGTGCATTATGAATCAGTCATGGTTTTTAGTCCTGCAGTCTCCAGGGTTGCACTTGTCTGCTGTTCCTTCCCTCTCCCCTGGAGAAGCAGGGGAGAGCTCACTGCTTGCCTAACCAGCCCTGCATGTGTTTTCTAATAGCCAGTAGTTCCTCAAGCAAGAAGGGACTGAACTGTCTCCGCAGCACCATTTAGGAGTGACAGTCAGCTGATATGAGCAAAAGGGATTTGGGTGTAGACTTGTGGCAATAAATAGGTCAGTGACAGTTGGCAGGGAAGCTTGTGTTTTTCATGCTGGTATAATAAAGATTTATGAAATTCATGTTTTTATTAGAAGACAGGAATGTGTTTGAAAACACGAGTATGACTCCCTATGCAGCAGTGAGTCACTAATTCCCGGGTGCTCGCATGGGAAAGTGGTTGTCTCATACTGCAACTGTGCTAAATGACAGCCTTAGTATAAACGGCGATTTGCTCTAAAAACGTTTAACAGGTAGAACTGACTGTAGTTGTGATTGCTTAGGTTTATTTCAGATTGTCTGTGTGGTACATATGGAGGAGTTCAAGTGCTTGGATGCTGATGAATATGTTTTTGTTTTTGTTTTTTTTTTTTTTTAAAAAAAAATCCAGTAGGTCAATATGGAATACTTGTTTTTCTTTTCCAGTACTCTTGGGCTTTCTACATAGCTAAAAGCAGGTAACTTCTGGACTAGCCCCCCTGTTCCTGGGCCAGCCATTTGCTGAAAGGGGGGGCTTTCAGTGAACACCTTTAGGGAGCCTGGGTTTGAGCTCTTTCTTGAGTGATGCTATGAGCTGCCAATGTTGCTCCAGAGCAGTGCTGAAAATACAGCAGGAGGTATTTCACACAGGCAACACCATCCAAATGCTACAGGGAGCAGAAATCCTCTCTGGCACTAAACAAGAAGGAAGACCGGAATTTCAAAGGGGATGGTTTTCCCTTGCTGATGGGTGCCAGTGAAAACTGTTTGCACTGTAGGTCAGCTCTACACCTCCCTATAAAGAATTGTGCCATTACTATTTTTGCTGCAAGGTGCTGACACCCTTGCTTAAATTCTCACCCATTTAAAAATGTTGGTAAGAAATACTTATTTGAGCCTATCCAGTTTTTTGTTTGAGGTATTTCAGCTTTTAGGATCTACTTTATTGATTCTGAAGCTCTACTTTCTACTGAGGACTGGTTGCCTTTTTTTATTGTGCAAGCTTTTTTTCCCACAGGCTTTGCCTTTGCAAAATTATTCATAACATGTTTTTCTGAACAGAAGTCTAGGTTGTAGAGCCCTTTTCACTTTGCATGCTGCTGGGAAGATGAAGAGATTCCCTTTCCAGTGATATGGGATGTTCTGCATTTTATATATAATAAATTTGGTGTGGAAGCTAGGGCCTGGCTTCACCTAATTCCTCTGCATTACTAATAACTGAGCACGTAGGTGATGCAGCAGCAAACCTAATAGGACAGATGTCTGGTGATGAAGCAGGACAGGGAAGGGACCATGAAAAACCTACAAATACAGTTCCCATGAAGCATGGTCATAGCTCAGATTCTGGCCTAGAGTGGAAGATATCTATCAATATTCCCCAAAGGAAAAATTGATCCTATCTGAGAGAAAACAGATCTCCATTTTTTCCTAACATGCTATGTTTCAGTTACAATTTCTTCATACCCAATGACTTTATTATACCTGTAGTTGCTCTGTTGCAATGGATTTGTCTGTTTTTATGGGGCACCATTAGAGATGTTTACCAAGGAGGTCATGTTAGGAATTCCTCAGGCTGTAGTGTCAGGCAACAGTTACTATAGAGATTTTGAACCACAGTCGTGAATGCCTTCTGATCATGAAGGCAATCAGAAGCTGAGTAAAAAAAAAAAAAAAAAAAATCAGTACAACATGAGCATTGCTAGGATTTTGTGCAGCAAGGTTTCTAGTTTTCACATCAGCAATTATCTCATGAATCCATAGGGCTAATGGGGCTCATATTTGTCCTATTAACTTGTCTATGTATCAGCGTCCAGTTAAGAAAGACCTCTGTCTGCTTCTCACACTACTGTGCAATGCTGCATCCTTCAAGCTTTCAAGATCTCATGTTAAGAGGCAGTGCAAAAAGGTAGTTTCCTTGTAGTAACTTTCTCCACCTTCATGATACAAAATGCTACTCTTTATATGCAACTATGAGCTTATATACTTATATGTCAGTTATATGCATATGTATTTATGTGCAGGTACTGCTGTTTTTGACCTGACACATCTCTCAATGCCAAAAAACTTTTCCATGTCACTTCACAAAATACATTTTTCCCCTCCCTTCACCAGACCTCATCTTAATGCTTCTAATGCTCATTTTAGCAACTTCATAGACCTTGCAACTACAAGTGTTTCTTATTCTTCTCCTCTGTAAATGCCTGTTTCTAACATTGTTTTGCTATTTATTAATTTAAGTAACACCCAAGAGACATAGATAAGATGAAGCCCCACTGAGGCAAATACTGTGCAAATGCATAGTAAAAGTCCCTGCTTTGATGACTTTACAATACAAACCCTGTTCCTTTGATCAACAATACACACTGGACTGCTGTGCTAATCTTGGTTTGTTCTGAAGCTGTCAGGTTTCTCATTTATCCTCTATTTGATCCTGTAAATTGCAGAATTAAGTCCTTAGATTGACAAGATGGCTGAGGTGAGAGGAAGGATTAAAACACAGTGGAAATAAAGGCAACAAAAATGATGTAATTTCTGAATAATGAGTAAATCATGGAAAAGTGTCTGTGAAGATCTGTCTACGTCATCAGTGATATGGTCATAGAATCACAGAATATCCTGAGTTGGAATGGACCCGTGAGGATCATCAAGTCCAACTCCTGGCTCCACACAGGTCTACCCCAAAATTCAGACCTATGACTAAGAGCAGGAGTCCCTGGGGAGCTTGTTCCAGTGCGTGACAGCCCTCTGAAGAACCTCTTCCTCTTGCCATTGTGCAGGCAAGCCTGTGTGATGGTGAATGGATGGCCTCTCCCCCCTATCTGCGGAGGCATGACCGGGAATAGGGAGCAGTCCCGGCGGTTCTGCAAAGATGGTGACATGATCTTGCTGGTGGGAGCCCTGGCACGATGACGCTGTGCCATGTCAGATAGGATGGAGGTGGATCCACCTCCATCAGTTCTTCCTCCGCAGGTGGATCCACCTCCATGGGCTGCACACTATCTGCCATCTGCTCTCCCTTGGCCAGCGCTCCTCTGCCTCCACTTCTGCGCTGGTTCCGTGAACCACTTGCTCCCAAGAAGAGGTGGGCACCTCTCATCCCAGGCTCTCTTCATCCCAACCATGGCTGGGTCTCGCTAGAGCACCTTAGAGATGAGTGGGGGGCCAGGCGCAGGGGCTTTTATAGCCCCCAGGACAAAGGGGGGCAGGCAGATTCCACAGTGACATCAGGAGGCCTCAGTGATGGCCGCTGTGATGGTGCGCCATGCCCCAGGCCCAACATGGCTGTGTTGGGAGGGGGCTTGTGCGGCCTGAAAGAGGCCCTCGTGTGGAAGGAGGAGGGTCAGGGGGCTGAGGGCCCCTTTCCTGGGGGTGGCTCTCTCGGCCCATTTTGCTTGCCAGAGTGACAGGCTGCCCCTTGGGCATAGGGACTGCCTTCTGCCTCCCCTCCTGTGCCCTGGAGCCCCTCCTGCAGCCCCTTCCTCATCTCATTCCTGGGGTGCCTCTGCCACCAGAGGGTGGCAACAATGTTTTGGGAGGGTTGGGGGTCTTCCATTACCCCCAGTCTCTCACAGACGTGGCTCCCTGCAAGAGGTGCAGCCTCCGATGCTTGACAGGAGCTGGGATGGGGCGAAGCATGCAGATATCCCACCTGTAGGAAAGGGTGGTGCGGCTGGCTGGTGCTAGGTGTGACAGCAGTCGATCAAAGCATTGCTGGTGTTCGAGTGGTGTGCCATCCCTTCCTTACTGTCCCCAGCCGGCTGCCCTTGGAGCATGAGGAGGTGCCATCCCTTGTGCCCCCAGCCCCAAGGGGTGTCTCTGTCTGAGGACGGGAAGGCTACCCAACAGGTGCTTGAAGATGGAGCCACAACACGAACAACAAGGACAATGATAATAATAAACAACAACCAGTAAATCCTCTTTCCTCTCTGCTTTGGTGTCCTTGGTCCCAGCCAACAGGGGTTCACAAGACCTGTAGGCTTCTGCTTCTTCCGAGGAGCAGCAGTCTGCGTCACCCTTTTGAGGGACCTGCTGCTGCTCTCTGTGCACCGCCATGCAGCTCTGCAGAAGAAAGAGCCCCAGGCTCACACGTTTCCTTTCACACAAACTGGGCAGGGTTGGAACAACCTGCTGTGCATGCGCAGTGCAGCCACATGCCATGCAGAGATACCAGCTGAGCACCCTGAGCAGCGGTGGCATAGCAGTGTGCTGGCACTACTGGCTTCTTTACTGTCCGAACGTGCCCTACTGTATGCTTGATGTTTGGTCCAGTAGGATCTTGTGGGAAACTGTTTCAAAAGCTTTACTGAAATCCAAAAAGATCATATCAGCTGGTTTCCCTTGATCGACTAGACGGGTGATCTTATCATAAAAGGAAATCCAGTTAGTCAAACAGGACCTACCCCTCATGAACCCATGTTGGCTGGGACCAATTCAATAACTGCAAGGATAATCTTCTCCATAATTTTAGCAGGCACTGACGTGAGACTGACAGGCCTGTAGTTTCCAGGGTCTTCTTTCTTGCCCTTCTTGAAAATTGGTACAACATTTACCAACTTCCAGCCTACTGGGACCTCTCCAGATTCCCAAGATTGTTGAAAAATAATTGAGAGAGGTCCTGTGATGACATCAGCCAGCATTTTGAGCACCCTGGGATGAATCCCATTTGGACCCATGGACTTGTATGGATCCAGGTGGAGCAGCAAATCCGACACAGGTTCAGGATTGGTTGGGAGTTTATCATTCCTACCGTCATGGTCCTCCAGCTCAGGGCACCCAGGATTCCGAAGCCCATCATCAGCGTTGAAGACGGAGGCAAAGAAGGCAGTAAACTTCTCTGCTTCACCTATGTCTTTGTCAGTGAGGTGACCTTCCCAATCAAGACCTATGTTTTCTCTACTGTTTCGTGGTCACTATGACCAAGACAGCCGCCAACTGCCACATACCCCACAAGACCCTCTCTGTTCTCCAGCAACAAATCTAGGAGGGCACCTTTCCTAGTTGGCTCCCTTAGCACCTGCACCAAGATGTTATCATTGAGGTGCTTTAGTAACCTCCTGCACCTGCTTGTATTGGCTGTGTGGTAATACCAGTTGATGTCCGACATATGTGAGATGTGGACCTAAGTTTGATATCATATCTGCTTTTACAACTAAGCCAGGACACAAGTAATTTTCCAACGGTTAATGTTGTGACGTATTAATCAGGCTAAATAAATTGGGAGTCTGAGTTAAATGGAAGTTGCAGTATTCCGTTTTGTTTAAATGAAGGGATTTTGGTGCTTACTAAGAACGCTTATGTACTTGTGGAGCTGTTTCAGACCTCGTCAGTTAGAAGTTTCTGTAGCAGGAGCTGAGCAGCATATAAGGGGATGCTACATCATCCCAGTGCTGCAGGATCTCAAGTGGCACGTGACATTTCCAAGTGAGACTGCTGTACCTCGGGCAGTCCTGGTGGAACAGGGAGCAGGATTAACACAACCTGTCCGCTTGGCTCAACAAAATGGAGTGTGACTTCTTCATGCAGGAAGGCAGAATAAATCATTTCAATTGAGAAACTGTTTAATAAAAATGAATCAGCTTTTTTTTCTGAACTCCTTCATTCTGGAAAAAGAGTTAATGCTTTCTTGTAAGCACTTCTATTTTCTCCTCCACAGAAGGAAAAAAAAAAAATGAATTACTAGAATTTCCCATTCAATAGAAATGTTGATTTCTGCTTGCCCTCTTCCCTCTGCCCCATGAGGCAGAAGATTATTCTTGAAACTGGTAATAAAGGACCATAAATGGAACGCTCAATTACAGTGGAGAGCAAGACACTTGTGTCAATATTGCCATTTAAACATGGGTGGTGTCTAAAAGATTTTTTTTTTTTTTTTCAGAGGTCTGCTCCTGCAGTTCCTGGTTAGCCACTGATGCTGAAATATATTTCTGCCTCTAATATCTTCTGCTGAGATCTGTTTGCTATTCTGGGCATGTCCAAAAACTTCATCTTTTCATATATATGGTTAAAGGAGAAATACACTTTTTTTTGAAATCCTGGCTGTGATTGCTGATTTTCAGAAGCCAGGAATAAGAAGGCTCGAGAAAGTTAATTTTAACAAAGGAAGCAGTGTTAATTTTAATTTTAAGTTGTTAATTTTAACAAAGGTAGCAGTGTAGCAAGTAAATAGAGGTAAAGTATAAGGAAACGGGGAACTAAAAGAGACTTGCAAGGCAAACAGCAATTTCCTGAATTCATGGTTGCTTTTCTCAGCTGGCATTTTACATAGGCCTGAGAGCAGAGAAGAGATCTGGTGTTGGCTGGAGAGGTAGTTCTCAGAGCTCTTCCTCCTGCACTTAAGAAAAGGGAAAAAGGACTGTAGCAGACAAGCTGATGGATGGGAATGTTCTTTGAATTAAGGAGTTCAGGAAAAGGTAGAAAGGAAATTGCCCAGGACCTGAAGTGGGATTTTAGACATAGACCTGGGAACCTGGCCCGTGGAAAGGGTGATACTTCTCTGAATCCAAGGGTGCAGAGACCCATATGCATGCAGTGGGGGCAGAACACCCTGTCTGGTGCTGGATTTAGTAGCAACGTAATGTGCTGGCTTAACAAAGGAGATTTGTATGGGTTTTGGAGGATTTGTCAGCTGCTTTACTGGCACAGTCTATCTGCAGTGTCTGGCTATCCTATTCATTGACTGAATGTGAGGCAGAGAGATGGAGACCGCAGTCTAGGTTTACTTGTCTGGAGTGATATATTGACGTCTTTTTGCAAGGCATCTCAGTGCTTTTCCTCCCTAGTGGAAACATGAAGCCCGAAATTCATATGAATAAACACTTATTTTAGCTAAGCATTTGTGCAGGCAGTTTCTGAATAGATAAATCAGAGGCTTCTGTTGCTTGGATATCTTAACAGGTAATATCTTAGAACCTGCGAGGTAATAGCATTCTCCCACTATAATTTGTCTAGCCCGTTAGCTTGGTGAGTGATTTACACTGTGAGGAATTAAGAGTTGTCCAGCCCAGATAAGATGCTGTGGCTAAAGTGCTATGGGCATATCTGTAACGCAGCTCCCTGCAGAGGCCCCTCATCAGCTCGGAATGAGGTGGAGGTCAAACCTGGAGAAGTTCAGGATTTGCTTTGAGATGCTACTTCACATTAGCGATATGTCTGCTTCAAAAGGGTTGAAAAAAAAATGAATGACTGTGGTTAAGTATCTTGCCTAAATAGATGATGCAATGTGCAATGGCAGTGGCCATATTACAGAGGTACCAGATGTACTCAGGTCATTCAGTCTAGCTGCCTGCCCTGGCGCAGCACATACAGCTTAGGTGGCTTGAGGCTTTTGTCAGCCCAAGGACATATTCCTGACTGCTATGGGCAAGCTGTTCCAGGGATTTTATCTCATGAACGCAATGAGAAAATAGCTGAGACACAAAAATTGTTTCTTGTTTGCAAATTCTGCTTTCTCTTTTGTTTTAAAGCCAAACCCTCTCCCTATTTTCATGTTTTTGTAACTTGGCGGATACACGTTTCCAACTTATTTTAATTCACATTTTTTAAGAACTGAAAAACAGTGGAAAGTAAAAAAAAAAGGCTTAAGGAGGAAATTTCAGTTTCTTTGAAGTACTGTTCTTTCTGTGCAGAGGATAGAGCAGGAATGGAAGAGATCACCTGCTGTTTCTGACATAATCCTTTGGGATCTGAAGAAGATCTGAGAGTAGAGTCTATTTCTCTTCTTTGTTGCATTCAACAGCAAAGGCTGCTCTTGGAAACTAAGGACTGGGGTTCAGCCCCTGGTTGTACTGGAGCAGATGTGATTTACTTCCACCTACCAAACTCATTCCTCCGTGGAAGCTGTAGCCCAGCTAGCATGCAGCAGGGGCTGTGGGTGAGAGCATCACAAGGGAACACCTGCGCTGCTGTAGGGTGTCCTGGTCTGGTAGCCAAAAATGGACTTCTCAATTGCTAGGTTGCTTCCTCTGAACCAAAATGTTACTGCCTTGGATTACCACCCAGGATGTTTGGCCCATGCCCAGTTACACCCATCTTCCAAAAATGGGTGTTTTAAAAATTCCCTGTGTACAGGAAAACTTTTATTTTGCTGCTGGACAAGTGAGCTGTCAGAAGGACAAGGCTACTGGAAGGACTTTAGCCAGGCTCCCCAAACTGAGCTGCTGTAGGCTATGCTAATAGTAATAAGGAAGTAATCAAAAACAAACAGTTGCAGAGCCAGCTTCTTGCGCAGAAGGCGATGCAGCAGGGAGCAAATCTGTGTTTGCCAAGTGGGAAAAAGGACACTGACTGGCAAGGAGAAATGTTATTTGCTGGTTTGAGGGACAAACAAATGGAACAAACCCAAATCGATGCCTATTCATCAGAAAGAGAGGACATGGAAATTAAAGGTGGCAGTTTGTAGCTGGCATTTTGCAGTGACAGGTCTCTTTAAACTAAGTGATAATGCCCGCAATTTTTTCCAGCTAAGCTTGGAACAACTTCACCTTTGCCTCTGTGCTTTCTGCAAGATCTACATGAAGCTTGGTGATGAAGGGCAGATTGTTAATTTCAATCATCAGCCCAATGGGATCAGGGAAGCGTGGTAGCAATAATCGAAAATGGATGCTTAGGGTAAGGAGGCTAACAAAGCAGTAGGAGCAAATATTGGCAAGTGTGAGCAAATATTTGTTAGTACTGCTGCAGTTATACAGTGCAACGTGAGCTCCAGCCAGCGTTGAAGAAAGTTTGGAGCTCTGTTGGAACAAATTGTAAAGCCATAATGGAAACTTTGGGACCAAGCTGTTGGGAAACAGCTGGAACTTGCCAATGAGCTGAATTTCAGTGGTAGCAGGGTGCCTGACACCTTGCATCCCGTGAAAAATCCCATCTTAAAAACTGCTTTCTGCATCACATCGATTCTGCAGGTAGTGTGGGTGTGCTCTGCCTCTGCTTGCACCAGTGGGAGCTTTGCCACATGCTCTCAGTGGGTCTGCGCTTTCACTCTGGCAGCTCCAATTGCCAGGTTTGCTTTATATTCTGCAAATGCTCAATCACTTTATTTGCCAGATTGCTGGACTAGCCTCAGACCAGAAATGGCTTAATATGGAAAATAAAAAACTACCGCACGTTCCGGTGTCTCTGTTGGACAATAAAAGAGTCGATGGGGGGACAGAGCAATTATCAACCTCAGACTGAGTTTTGGCTGTATGCTTTACCACTGAAGGATGGAAGTTTCTCTAATTTGCCGCAAAGGACTTTCAAATTTCGCAGACATTAAATATTGAATTAAATTATTGAATTGAGAGATATTCCTGGAACAGGTACTCAGACTCTTTCCTGCATTTAGCACCCAACATTGTAAAACTACTTTATACACCAGCAATAGTTTAAAAAAAATATTGAGAACACAGATTTGCCAGCAATATTCTGAGGGGGAGTAGGAGAGGCATTTCATTTTTTTTTTAGTAGAAAAATTCAAAATTAACTTAATTTGGTTCTTAGTTCTGGGTGGGAGAATGTTGAGGTACCGTAGTGCGTTTCTGTCCTCCATGCCCTTTACAATTGTGAATGTAGATGAAAATAGAAGACTTGTTCAAGATTTTGAAAAATCTCTGCAGTTGAGCATATTGGTTTCACAACAACTTTCAGAGCTTTGAAACATGGCCCAGAATTGGGCTTGTTTTGAAAAAAGGTACGTTTGAATGTTTTCATGGCATTACATAGTACCAGCACCTGTGCCTTCAACTTAGAGAGATTTATTCCTAATAAGAAGAGAAAGCCATGCCCTGGACATCAATGGTCTTTCTTTGTTAAAAGAAATAGTTCTGTGGAGGTGCCTTGAACACAATGTGATTTTTGAAATGAGTTTCTGGAAAACTGTTTTCTTTAGCCAAAAATATTTGAGGCAGCTTTCCTCAGGACCCATCAAGTCTAGAGTCAGATCTTGAAATCATTTCAGAAAAGATGCGGTCTGTATACGTCACTCAGGTTTCAGTGCCAGTGTTTCAATAAATATTGCTACAGTCAGTCCTAGTATACAACTGTTAGCTATGCAGATAAAACAAATAATCATAGAATCATAGAATCATAGAATATCCTGAGTTGGAAGGGACCCTTAAGGATCATCAAGTCCAACTCTTGACACCGCACAGGTCTACCCAGAAGTTCAGACCATGTGACTAAGTGCACAGTCCAATCGCTTCTTAAACTCAGTCAGGCTCGGTGCAGTGACCACTTCCCTGGGGAGTCTGTTCCAGTGTGCAACCACTCTCTCAGTGAAGAACCCCCTCCTGATGTCAAGCCTAAACTTCCCCTGCCTCAGCTTAACCCCGTTCCCGCGGGTCCTGTCGCTGGTGTAAATGGAGAAAAGGTCTCCTGCCTCTCGACACCCCCTTACGAGGAAGTTGTAGACTGCGATGAGGTCTCCCCTCAGCCTCCTCTTCTCCAGGCTGAACAGGCCCAGTGCCCTCAGCCATTCTTCGTACGTCTTCTCCTCCAGGCCTTTCACCATCTTCGTAGCCCTCCTCTGGACACTCTCCAACAGTTTCACGTCATTTTTGTACTGTGGTGCCCAGAACTGCACACAGTACTTGAGGTGAGGCCGCACCAGCGCAGAGTAGAGCGGGACAATCACCTCCCTCGACCTACTAGCGATGCCGTGCTTGATACACCCCAGGACACGGTTGGCCCTCCTGGCTGCCAGGGCACACTGCTGGCTCATATTCAACCTTGTTGATGAGGAGCAAATTGCTCCAAATGGCATGCACGATCTGTGTGCTTCTGAAAAAAAAAAAAGACAAATTATGTAAGCAACTTTCAGCTATTTAAGTGCATGATCCAGCTTGAGAACTCATTAGCAGATCGCAGAATGCAATTTACATGCACTGACGCAGCCAACAGCTACCCAGGCAGCCTAGAGAAAACGACAATGCAGAAGAAACTTTGAGGTTCGGTGCTATCTTACTTACCATGGATGGCTCCGAGCCAGGAAGCACACAGCCACCTAATGTGACACAGAAACCTGCCGGAGCTTTCGAGAAGGGAAGAGGACCAAACAAATCCACTTCATCACTTATGTTCCCAATGACACTTGTGGTGCTGGGCTCACATCTAAGGCACCCCTTTGCCTACCTTGACCCGAGTGTCATGCGTGGCTGCAGCTCGCAGCCCATGCACTGCGCTAAAATCCCATGGCACAACCACTGTATTTTTTTCCTTTTTATTTTCTAGGGCAGGTGGAGAAATACTTCTCTTGATACCATCTCATCCACTCAGTGGGGAGATGTGGGATTTTGTCTCCTCTTCCCCTAAGAGCCCTGAAACCCAAATTTTCACCTAATTGGAGAGAATGCAATCCTTCTGGAGAAGATGGAGCAATCCCTGCCCCTCTGCATAAGCAGTGCATTTAATAGCTGAGATTCCCTGGATATCACAGGGAAAGAAAGCTCACGTGACTGCAGCGAGCATGCCTCTCACTCTAGGGAGTGGGACGTTCCGCGAGGAGTAGGAACTGAGATTAGCTGTATGATTTCAGTGTAATCACATGCTCTGACCCTAACCACTGGATCACTGTTGCCCTCAAGCAGATGCTTCTCCTATAGTTACACCCAGCCTGGACTTTTTAGTCATGCTACAATTCACCACCACTGAGCTGATCAAATTATCACAGTGTCTGGTTTACAATATCACTGATTAAGTCACAGAGGAAGAAGCTAATTATAGAGGAGCATGCTATTTACACACAGAGATGCTGTAGCAAGCTCTGCAGGAGGCAGATGGAAGTATTCTGAAAGAAGAAAGGGCATACGACAGCAAAACACAACTTTTGTGGGAACGCCAGAGCCTCTCCTCCTCCTCTTCAGGCATTTCTTGAGGATGGTGCTCTGAGGAGCTCTTGGAGTTTGAGGGCAGAGCTCCAAGAGGCCACGTTAATTTTATTACGGGGTCTGTGACCATTACTCTACAGACTAGAATAGCTCAAACATATCTTTAATGTCAAGCTATCAGCATATTCTTCCTTGAAAAAGCATTACATAATTACACTGAATCACAAAATCAGAATATATGGGATTGTTTGGGGAGGGGTTATCTTAATAAAGAACAATCTAATTCGTATCGATCTTTCTTTCTCTAACATGTTTAAGGGTAAGCGTACTTAGGAGCCAACCACATCATAAAAACAAGGTCTGGAGTCAAATGGGAGAGAGCTGTGGCACAACCACAGCGTGGGTACTTACTCAGAAAAGTCATTGAAGCAAATGGAACCGATAACTATCTTCGGTGCACTTGAAGTGAAAAATCTTAAATGCAAAACAATTTAATACTGCTTACATTTGACGTTATTTTCTACAGCAATCAAGGGTGTCGTTGCCTTCCAACTTTACAATGGGAAGTACAAGTTTCTGGAACGTGAATCTGACGTTGCCTTAATTTGTCTCCTGCGTGATGGTTTACAAAGGGAATGTAACAAAGAACTGCTGATACAACAGCTTTTACACCTATTTAACATGAGTGTTAAAGCCAGTGAGAGATATAGGGCCAATTAAGCCCCACCTGCCTTATAAATCCTCTGGTATAAAGCTTTCTGACTTGTCACAATAAAAAAAAATATATATTCCTGGCCTCTGCCAGGAATTCATGGAAATGCTGCTTTGGCTGTCCAGGAAGCCTGCAGTGGAATAGAAAGCTGCTTTGGCAGGGTGGCTGGCAAGCAGCGTTGTACACAGGCTGAGTTTTTCCAACAGCAGAGCACGCCGGGCCTGTCCCTTGCTAAAAATGGCAGATAAAAGTTTAGCCTGCCACCTACACCAGTTCTCATACAGGATCTTAAAAGAAGGGGAGGGCTGAATGGACTTTCCTATATGACCCCCTGGTGTCCCATCATCAAGCTCCTAGTAATCAGAAGTATGTAGAGAGCAGGCAGGAGGAACTGGACTACTCCACTTTGGATGGTTCTTGAAGGGCATCTAGCAGACCGTTTTCAGCTTGAGAGGACGAGTTAGCACAGCAGGCAGAGGGGAAGGCCGTCATTTCCTCCTGGTGTGAATGACCACTGAGAAACTGTGGGGTTGTAGGCGAGCTGTAAGCATTCACTTCTTGAGGGCGAGCCTTGAAACAGGGGTAATCTGTTTTGTTTAAGTAGCAGTCAGCTGTATTTTGAGATTTGCTGTCCACAGCCTGGCAGGTAATTTTTTGGAAGAGGAATGGGACAGAGGACCTGACTGAAGATTTGAAACTGATGCAGGAGATGTGTGAACTATCACTGCCTGGGCTATCAGTAATGCCACCTCGTCCTCGTTGCTAGAAGCCTGAGCTATCAGCAGGCAGTCATTGCCTGCAGTCCAGCACCCCTCTTTGGGATGCTGAGGCTGAGACAGAGAGAGACAGGCTGTCAGGGCATGTTCACGCAGAGGAAGGCACGGGCTGCTTGAAAAATGGAGCCAAGACAGGAGCTATTTTCTCTTCCTTCAGCTGGCACGACCTGGGCTCTGGGTGGGCCACGTGCAGCACGGAAACGCTTGATGGGAACCTCGTGGAGCTAGGCTCGCCTCTGCTTCTCGGAAAGAAGGACAGATCATCATCAGCTGGAGTCTAAGCTGGGAAAAGTCACCCTCCCACAAAAGGAAAAAAACCACCAACAAAAAAAAGGCGTGTATTTGAAAAGACAGGGAGAGGTGATGTAGTATATGGCAGCACAAAGGGTAAGAATAGAGAGCGGGCCTGACATTTGTACGACTAAAGGTAATTAATTATGTGGGAAACTCCCAGCACGGCGAATGTCAGCAGCCCGATGGATTATCCCGGTGGCTGTGCCAGAGAGGGATACGCCGGTGCCAATTTGTGGCAGTGGGTAGAAGATTTCTCTTCAAAGAGAAATCAGAAATTCAGCATCCTCCAGGTGCACGTGCAGCGTTTTGCTGTCTGACACCAGGGTGTGTTAACACCATGTCTGAGGAAGGTTGGTCTGCCGTGTCACAGGGGTAAGGAAAACACATCCTGTCCAGCTGTGGAAAATTCAGCCACAAGTTTGTTCTGATTAGATGGTAAAATACTGGGACATAAATTATCGAAATTCTTAGCAGTCAATGTTAGCCAATACCCTACTAATTTTCCTCTTGATTCCTTCAGAAGTAAGTTGCAAGGCAGCTGTAACGTGGGCTTGAACATAAAGCCTTTTGGATAAGTGAGTGTCCTAGTATTTACTTTCTGAACTGGTCTAAGGAGGATATTTTAATGCTGTGGACAAGACCTGCTTAAATGTTTATAAAAGTCTAGGTATAAAATCCTAATGAGCAGTAATCTGTCTCTAATTCCTCTGAAGCAGTCAACTAGCCTGAACGACAGGGCTTGTATGACTTTCTGTGAGACACGTTTACCTCCTGCAATTCATTTGACTCCAATTCTTTTGTAGTTTATATTTGGCTGGTTTTATTTTATACTTAACAGTAACTCTATCTAAGCACAGATACATTCTTAAAAGAAAAAAAAAAAAAAAAAAAAAAGGAAAGAAAACAAGCAGGTTTGAATAGTCCTGGAATAAGATTCTTCTAGCTGCAGCTATAATAACACCACTAATGTTTAACAAGCCACAAGAACTGGAAGAATAGAATAATTTACTTGGCCCATAAAAGAGCAGAAGTAGTTACATAAAATGAACATATCAGTCTGCTTTTATTCCTATTCCACGCAGTTCCCTGTAGCTTATTTCATTTTAGGCTCTTCTTTTTGGAGGAAAATTAATTCAATGATGATACAATTTCTTCTGGGTCAGAGAGACCAGGTTAGCCAGAAAGAAATAACTTCTCAGAAATAGTAAATGAATATTATGCTTCCTGGCTTTCAACCCTGTTACTGGGACAATAGATGGATATAAATTTCAACAAATACAAAATAAGCCCAATTGGAGAGCTACTCCAGAGGGACTCTGAAATGAGACAAAAACAAATGGATTTATAGAACTAGAAAACAAAATACTGCATTACTTATATCACTTTTCTTGAAGGCATAAAAAAGATATTAAAAAGTCATTAGCCATGCTAGCTTAGTCACCTGAGAATCTTTGGGAATGACACTTCAATTCCACTTCCATAATGACCATGTGGGTTTGTGCAAGTGGAGTGACAACGGAATTAATTCTTCTGGAGAAGCTTCTGCGCAGGGAAGATGGTGAGGCATTTCTAGCAGCTCCAAGAGGAACTTCTGCTCCAAACATACTTTTAAAGATCAGGTCCTGTGTCAGCTCTGGTCATTGTGGCTGGTATTTCAGCCCATGCAACGTCTGCAGAAGTAGTGCTGCCAGCTTGGAGCCATAAATCAGTGTTCGCCAGCTCCTGTGGAAGTCTCACTAGGTATCTAGCAACCTTCCCAGTTGTCCTATAGTTTTATGTCTTACCGTTTTATAAATCTCTGCCTTGTCCCCCTTTAATTTTATACTTTTTACAGTAATGTCATAACTTTAGGGGGAGGATGAAGACTACCTGTAGTTGGCTGACGTTCTCACTTGGCAGTCAAGAGGTCTGTCCTCCTAGGAGGGTGCACCTGCAAACCTTTTATGAAGAAGTGAGCTCTGGGGACATACGTCCCTCTGCTTACAGCCAATATACTTCAGTACTGAGCCGAGTAACTCAGCTGATACTGACTGAGCTCCACGGAAATGCATGGGGCTCTGCCTACTTTATTTTGTGCAGAGTGGAATTTGTTGTCGTATATCCTACATTTTAACCCAACTCTTTGTCCTGTCTGGGTTCAGGAGAAATAACAAACCCATACACAAAGTAATTACATTCTGTGGGTTGTTGACTGGAAGCAAGAGCAATTGGTTTCCCTCAAGTTTGTTTGCTAGTGTGCTTCCCAAATTTTTGAGTGAAAGATGAGCTCATGGAATGCAAGCCTACATATATGGCCTATAAAATTGACGTGTATATAAATTCAAATGTATATTTGAATTTCCCCTGAGGGATTTCACAGTAACCCAGACTGGAGCTATCTGTACTGCATGGATGTGTTTCCTCAGATGGAGTGACCAGAGGAAACGTGATCTCACTACTGGGACTTAGCTGGTGCTTTCAGTCCTAGAAATGCTTATGGCAAAGGGGTACTGCTGAGAGCAGCCCTTGCCCTATTTTGCAAGGCAGGAAGCTTGATCTCAGGTTGGTAGATATTGCCTGCTCGTGTCTCTTGCTTGATTTCTCTACTGCCCCATTGAGTCTGCATTTTTGCTTCGGCTCCAGCTGTATGTGATCCTAGAGTATCTATGATAGTGTGGACAGCGGGAAATCAAGGTAATGACAGGGCTAGGAGAATAACCATTAATTCTGAATACAGTCTGTCGTGTGCTTAGATCTTATTTGTATTGCTTCTCTTAGATTTAAGCCCATAATAGCCCATGATTGCTGATAATCATCACAGTTGAGAAATCACTGCTGAATAATACAATGTTTTGGAAGGAGACAGAGGGACAATAAAGGAGGAGATCTGGTGTTCTGCAAACCATGGCTATTTCTGCACATCCATGCTTTGCTGGGAAAACAGCCTCTCCTTGCCTCTTAGCTCTTCCTTCTAGTCCTTCAGAGCAAGGGTGAGGGCACATGCCAAGCACGAGCGTCACTCAGGGTTTTTCATTGCATCTGACACAGCAGCGTGCAGTTATCTCCCCTGCAATCCAGAGGCTGCTATCCCTGGCACAGGGGCTTGCCTGCTCCTGGCTTAGGCAACCACACTGCAAATAAACATGTCACGGCTCTGCTAGCCATGTGGAACCAATTTTCAAGGAATGAATCCACAGAAGTCGTCTCTGAGGAGCTCTTCCTCTTCAGAGATCAAGGCACCCACCTGCTAGGGGGGTAGCTACCCACCCCCTAAACTTTGTAAGCTTTTTTTGTTTTTTAAGTTAAGCCATGTCATAAGGGGATTATATTTTTATTAAATAATGGCTGTGCTTAGTCATTTAGGAGCTTTGGAGCTCTGGTAGCGTTGTGCTGCCCCGAGAATGTGCTTCGTTTTCATGCTGCCTCCAGGTTTCCTAAGATGTACGAGTTAAAAGTCTCAACTTTCCTAGGACGAAACTGGGCCCCAGAGCCTCCAGAGTCGTGTCTTATTTCAAGTAACTGGGATCAGTCTTGCATTTATTTTGGGGTGATTTCAGGCTGTCTGTTGGCATGGCACCAAGCGAGCAATGCCAGACGCAGCTGGGTGTCTCCTGCCAGGCTGTGCAAGCGGGCTCTGGCCCTGCTGCGGTTTGATGTACTAGCTGGAGGGAGGCAAACTAACAGGAATTGCAATAATCGAGTGGCTGGGGGCTGGGGGGAAATCAATGGGCAAGGCAGAACTTCAGTCTCGGGAAACAAATGTCAGCAAAGTCAGACAATACGCAGGAGATGGAGAATGGGTTGGGGGAAGGGTTGGGGGGAGAAACTGTGGTTTTCTTTTTGTTTGTTTGTTTGTTTGTTTGTTTTAATATCCTTCAAGTTCTGAATTTAATTGGCAGGTTGGGTTGCAGTCCAAATTGATCATGAAAAGGCAAGGTTTTATCCCAAAGTTGTCTCTGTTGAAAGCAAATGGAAGCCAGCTATTATAAGGACAGTGGGGTGACCGGGCATCATAATTTCAGGTTTGAGTGCATTTACTTGTAAGAAAACTTGATTACATTTGAGTTTTGAGATGGGGGAAAGGGAGCCCAACATAACAACATCAAATGAAGTAAAAGTGAAATAAATCTATAGAGCAATAGCAAGCTGTTGAGAAATGCAGAATTTCGGTAACAGGCAATAGCATAAAGGCCAGCATGGCCTATGGATTCTGAGTAAACCTCAGTTCCAAGCAACTTTTTTATTTTTATTTTTTTCTTTCAGTAACCTGCTGAGCTACGAAGGGAGAGGAGGATACCAAACAACAAGGACTTGTCTCTGGGGAGCAGCTAAGTTCTAAATCAATCTGATGGTGTTCTTGAAATACCAGTGAACGTTTCCAAGCATTATATTAAAATTTAATGATCAATAGTGCTGAAAGCTGCAGTACACACATGCTAAAATAAGTGCTGACAATTCACCAGTATATGAATTTAATAAAATGTTGTTCACCAAAGTTAGCTACAATGCACTGTCCAGATTATCCTCTTGATTAAGAATTACCTGTCAAAACAGTCCCTCTTTGTTAGGTGAGTGCAGCTCAAAGACAGGGTTGCTTGTCCTCTTGTGTATTAATTGCCAGAAATAGGTGGCTTCTTATTCAAACTTAGTCTAGCTACTAAAGAAAATAGCCTTTTTCCTTTGTATAAGCATATTACGAGCTACATCAAAGGAATGCCTGCAGGTCCCAGCCGAATTCAGGACCCCACCACTCCAGTCAGCTGCAGTCCCTTGCTTTAAAGACTTAAAAGTGTAAATAGACAAGAGCCAGAGGTTGGGAAATAGGAGCAGGTGTTTCAAAAGCAAGTACATCACAGAGGCTACTGTATTTATCTTTGGAAAACCCAACAAATTTGGTATCAAACTTAGGTTCCAGATGTGGCTTTCACTGTCCATGATCTTGCTTAAAATGGGACTTAATTATCTTTAAAGACATACATGAGGTGTTCTTTAAAGTTATGGATGAGGAACTGGATTTTTATTTTTTTATTTAAAACATTTTTTAATTGTCACCTCAGCTGGACACAGAATGTTTCCCTGTTAGTTATGACACTGAGTGCTAAGGTAACTAACTTTTGACTGCTAGATAGTTAAGGTTCCTGTATGATGCTGTGGCTAAGTGTTTGTTTACTAGCTCGGTGGTTAGCATCTTTTATCTTTCTGTTTCTCCAGCGTGTGAGACATATCCAAATCCCACATCTGTCTGAGAGATTTTGAAAGCAACTATTTCCCACAATTACAGCTACTTGGCTGTTTATAGGGTTTTCTAGGATGGTCTTGCTAGTTTTTGCTGAAGCTCTTCCACTTGTGAATGAGTCAGTATTCATTGGGGGGCGAGTAAGCACTGGATTGTCTTTCAGAGTACCACCTAAGACAGGTGAAACTTGGCCTTTTAGCTGTGCTGCTGCATGGATTATTTATATTTTTTCATATTTCAAGATTCTTTGGGGACAGGATCTGGAATGCACTTTGCTCCAGGAATTGCTACCAGGAATGCAGGTATGCTGTTTGTTTTAGTTGATAATTGGGTGCATATCATGGAATGTGAAACAGCACAGCTTCAGGAACAGAGAATGAGAGCATCCTCTCACATCCTCGTATGCCTTGAGGTATACTGAGGTTTAATGATGATACAGTCTCCCGGGATGTGGGAAAACTGGATTTACATCACTGTTTATTCTTACCAGTTGTTATGCTTAATAAACAAAAATTGAGGGAACAGTTGGGGCATACTAACACTGCTGTCTTCGTGACTGTAACACCCTTGTGTTCTCAGAGGTATTTCATCTTTGCTGGTGTGTCTTGACGCTTTCAGTAATTCTGCAGCAGCTGGCAACTTCTGAATGGTATCGCCTGAAGGGTGTGGGTACAGGCTTGTCTAATATTACACAATAATGTCTGAGCAATACAATGTAATATCACACATTTTGTACTCGGAAAATCTCTCATGAACTCCAGGCGGCTCTGACCATTAGAACCTTTAATGCACTTTCCCAATTAGCCCACGAAAGCCCCTGCTTTGACTAGTTGTTCACAGCTCCAGGGAATTGATTCTTTTCACCCTGTAATGGCAGGGGCTGCTGACCGAACCTCCACACCAGTTTTTTTTCTTTTCGTTTCTTTTTTTCCCTAATGTAGTTTATGTGTTAATTGTATTTATCAGGGACATGGTAAACCAAACCAATATATAATGTACGCTGGCTCACATGATTCTTTCTGTGTGAGACTAATTATTACCAATTAGAAAGCAAGCAAATGTACATTCAAAAGCAAGCAGTACCTTGCTCATTTACTTTGACAACTATTCTTTAAATAATTTATGGCAATGTGTCATTGTGATGAACTAGTGAATATACCTTAGTAGTACATCTCACGAGGGTAAAAAAAGAATAGTAACATGCAACTTCCTTACAGAATTTAGTACTGAGGCTTTGAGAAACAGGCTGGATCTAGTGGGAATAATTATGCTTGTGGAATACACAGGATGTGGATGAGTAGCAATCAATACACCCCAGAGATCCTGATGAACTTGGAGAGAAAAGCAGGGAAGGTAGGGTGTCCTGTTCCACGTGGGGTCTTGGTCCTACCACGCCGCTGTCTCAGGGATTTGCACTGCTTAATTCTGCTTGGTGTTATGGCAAGGCAACGGCTTGGATTCATGTTAAAAGTCATGTTTATCTGCTGCTTGGTGTGAAAGATGTATATGATGTCCTCAAATTTCATCTTTTTTTTTTCTTTTTTTTTTTTTTTTTAATATAACTCTGTTTTGAAAATGGCCAGGGAGAGGGAAGGGTGGTGCAGTGCTAGAGTGTTAGCTCAGAAGGCAAGAGAAGTTTTCCTCTTCTACCGTAGGCTTCTGTGAGATGGATCGTGTCACCAAATTTTTCTGTCCTATAGTTCACTCAATACTTATCTAGCCTGATAGGAGTAATTACAGCAGGAGACTGCGTGGGTGGATATGCTCTATGTATTTTAGAATAAGTCCAGAGCTTGCTGCTAGGGCATTTCCATTATGAAGCTATTGTTAGCTTTGATATCACAAAGGCAGAGTCTGTCACCAGTGGGAGTCTTTCTCCAAAAAAAATGGTATTTCATTTCAGAGATGTCTGATTGGGCCAAGAGTGGAAAGCAACAGAAAGCTCAGACTGTATCTTTTTCAGAACAGACAGTGTGAGAAAGATATTTTAAACAACATGTAATTTTTCCCCCAAGTCACGAGTACAACTGGTTCACAGTTTGTGTTTCCAAAGCAACAGCCATTCTAATGATTCAACACCATTTTTGCCTATTTTTTGTTTAATAGTGTAGAAGAAAAGTGCCACCAAGAACTTCCATCAGAATTGTTTCTGGTTAAATACAGATTTGTTTTTGTATTAATATCATATTCTGATATCAAGTTTTAGCTTTAATTTAAAAATAGAGATTTTGAGTGTTACATTGACACCTTTGGCAGGCCACAGGAGAATCCAGTCCCTTGGAGAATCCCTTGTGGACTCAAAGCATTTCAGCAGGGCAGAGCATTGCACCATAATGCAGAGGCGTGACGCTCCGGGTGACCACTGCCGGGTTACATGTTACATGACTTAACTGGAATTTGCTCATATGTAAATGCAAAACCCATTTAAGGTACTCTGGAGAAGTTGGCTGTCCTCTGGGTAGAGCTGTGGGTGGGTGCTTGTGGTGGAAAATATGTGTTCTGCAGTTGCAGTTTGAATCCTTAGGGATAGAAAGGCAGGTGAGAAATTGAGAAATGCTGGGCCATTGCATTTACCTCCAGCCAAATGAGTTAAACTAGGTTTACTTTATTCCCTGCTAACCCCATCTTCAGTCCAAAAACCACACACATGGTACATTTTTAAAAATATATATATTTTTGGTTAATAGCTTGCTCATTTGAAAATGTGGTTTCAGTTGACCAGAAACCCTCCTCTACTAAGTGAATTTGATGCAAATTCGTTTTTGGAAAGGGTGGTGGGTTTTTTTTGTTTGTTTGTTTGTTTGAATAAAAAGCAATGGAGTCTTTGAACAGTAATCTAGCTTGAAGTGTTCTGGCTCAGTTTACGAGAAGACATTAGTGCCTAGAGCCATCTTTGCTTAACCAGAGCACGGAGTATGTCTCCTACAATAACAGAAAGCAATTTAGTACAAGCCCAGATACAAATTTGCCAGGCTGTGTGACATAAGAAATGTTAGCTCCCTCTTTTATCCACTGGTCCAACTGGAATGCTCCACAACTTCCCTGCTTGCCTTTTAGGAACTTCTTGTCATCTCCAGTATTTGCAAATTCACTTGCTAATGCGTGCTTGGTTTTGGGCCATCATTTGTTTGGATTTAATATCCTTTCTCTCCCCAGGATGTTCTCGTGATGGTAAGCTAAGGAAGCCGTGGCATGTTTGGTTCTGTCTTTGTAGAGAGATTCTTCATTTTAACTACCCCTGCTCCCATAGCTCCTTCCTTTATGTCAGCAGTCCTACTTAGCACCTCTTCTTTTTGTTAACATACTCTACGATGATGCTGAATTTTTGCTGTCAGGAGGGGTGTTGGTCACGAGCCAGCTTTCACTCTGTACTGCATATTAGTGGCTCACAAGGTCCTCTGGATATTGACTGTCCTGTGGCGGTTCTTGCATGGCACATAGCAAAGCGATCCCGGCCTTAAACAGAGCAGAGATTATTCATTTGCCATAATCTGGGCAAACTAATGTGTGCCTTTGTGTTAGGCAGCATGGTGGCTTTCACCACAGAATCAACATTTGCTCAAGGTTACTGTGTAAGCACAAAGGAGATTTTTTATATTTTTTTCCTTTTTTTTTTTTTTTTAATTTGTTTTTTCTTTTTCCTTCTCTCTTCCTAGACTGCTAAAGACAGGGAAATATCCATGGTAACTGCATGTTATGTTATGGCAAATGTTGAATTTGTGTATGTGAAACAGTGACAGCTGCATGGTACCATTCCTAAGTGTTTTCAGCATTTGTGTGTCGGGCAGGATGAGAAGGTTATATCATACATTACCAACTGTAAAACATCAGAGATTCAGTATCCTGTGTTTGTACTTCTCTTCATGCTTTGCTTTAATCTATAGCAGTGAGGTGCTGGGAAAATACGCCTTGCCAGCAAACTCTCCAATCTTGTGAAGCTTTGGAGAGTGTAATTAACGTCCTTTGAGACACATCCAAGTGAGGAGAAAGAGGGGAGTGTAAATTTACTCTTACTTTTTCTTATTTCTGGGCTCAAAAGCTCCGTGTCCTACTGGTTTTACTCAGAATCAAAAGTCACTTCAAGAAACCTGTAGAATTATTGACAACCTGTAGGTTTTTGAACAGGATGGTGTCAAGTTCTCAAGCCTTTTTTCTTTCTTTCTTTCTTTCTTTTTCTTTCTTTCTTTCTTTCTTTCTTTCTTTCTTTCTTTCTTTCTTTCTTTCTTTCTTTCTTTCTTTCTTTCTTTTTTTTTTCTGTGAATTTGACTGTTAGCAAATCTCTGGGCACATTAATGGCTTTCTTAAGAGCTTAGACAGCGGTGAAGAGACCATTAATTGAGAAACAGCCAGACCCAGTGAGAGCAAAAATCTGTCTTCAGCGGGAGCCTGTTCACTGCCTGATGTGGAGTACAAAAGCAGAGTGTTGAGATAAGTTGTAAGAGACTTTGCAACCATTAGCTGTTGATTTCAGGGTGTAAAAATAAAAGCATCTGGTCAGCATGTGTACCCTTTTGACTCCATGAGGCCAGGCACTCATGTCTTTGGCTCTCTGGTCTCAACCAGGATTTTGGCCAAAACTGATCGTGCCCTGTGAAGAAATAATTGCATCCAAATTTGTGTGTCCATTGGGACGTAGTCAGCTGGCTTCTAATTACATTTTTGGATTAATATTTTTTTTTCTCTACTCCCTAAGAGGTTACTCTGGGCCACTTCTGCAAAAAGCAGTGTACAAATGCAAGAAAGGGCTCTCAAGCAAGATCTTTGGCTAGCAAAGAGCACTCCTCGACATGTTGCCTACCTCATGGCTGAAGGGCATCTGATTCTCCTTCTGATGGACACCTCCATGGGGTGGGCCAGCCTGTTAGGTGGTCTGTGCTGCACTGCATAGCGATGGCTGGCTGGGAGCTGAGCTCCTTTAAAGTTTCTGTGCTCTGGAGTCCCTCAAAGCTCTCTCTGGTGGGTGAGAAACGGAAACACTGGGTTTGAGAAAAGTGTTTCAGTTCCCATTCTGTGCCTAACACACATCTTTGTATGTCTGCCTTCTCCAGCAGGTTTCTTCCAGGTAGCACAGAGAAATTCAAAGGTCTGGGTTTGTTTGTTTTGCCTTCAAAGAGGATGAGGGGGGCACCCTGCAAGTTCTGCTGATTTTTAAGTCTGAAGGGAGAAAATCTCACTTTTACTGGGAGGATATAATAATAGGACGGATTAAAACTACGCTGTGACACTTTATTGGATTTTCAACTTCAAATTTATTTAAAATAAAGAAAAATTGTATGATTTAAAGTTAGTTTTATTGCTGAGGTCACATTATAGGGCTACCTCTTTTATGTCTTCCTATCCGCTAAGGTTTGGTAGCTAAAACACACGTACATATCTTGCAAACTAAAGGCAAGCCTTCTATGAAAATATGAATATGTGAATTCTCATTCTTTGGACTTTTTCACTGGGGTGTGCATGTGGGAAATACAGTGCCTGTTGATTCTTCCATTGAAGATTTTTTTTTTTTTCTCTGTGGTGATTCAGGTATAATAGCAGAACTGGTTACTGGTGTTCTGCTGTTCCCTGTCACCGAAGGCACAAAAGGAGTTGGGGCACAAGGAAATGTGATAGGCTCTTCTCTGCCAGGGTAATGCTGATTGATGTGGTACAATGTTCAGAGCCGGGTTCCTGGCTCTTCTCGTGTTTTCAAGGACATTGTACATATCCTCTTTAATATTCAGAGTGCCTGTTTTCATTCCCTTTTATTTGACTATGGGTTCTGCAAATTTGGCTAGGACCAGAAATCCTCCAAGTTCAATAACAACTACACACATTTCATTATCCATGTTCACACTTTTACCCAGGCCAGCATTTAAAACCTACGCAAGCAATGAATTTAATTATATCGTAAAATACTGAAATTATTTCCAGATGTAATATCGAGACTCTAGGGATGGTAACTTTTTCTTTCTTTAAATATAACATGCCTATTTAGGTCATAATTTCAGATACGCTGTTATTTGCTCCTTGTAACAGATTTCAAGGAAGATTCAGTTTCTTTGTTTAGAGGAGCATTGCACTGTACAGTGTGTTTGGTAGACAATGACCCAAGCCATGTGAGTTCAGAATTGCTATTTCTGTGTTTCCAATGATGTCAGTAGATTAAAATCTTTGAGTGAATGTAGTATTTACTTGCTTGTCTGAGCTATGGATTTATATTTTACTTTTCAAATTCTGCACCAACACCTGTAGAAATGGTTACCTGTACGTGCTTGGTTAAAGGGGAATGGGGAGGCAAAGGCATTGGTGAGAGTGCTTGGCTTGCTGAAATGAGGTATTGCAAGCAAACCTCTGGGCTCTTTGTCAGGGAGTGCAGTGATAGGAGAAGGGGGAATGGCATTAAACTAAAAAAGAGTAGATTTAGGTTAGGTATAAGAAAAAATTATTCACTCTGAGGGTGGTGAGGTACCGGCACAGGCTGCCCAGAGAAGCTGCGGATGCCCCATCCCTGGAGGTGCTCAAGGCCAGGCTGGAAGGTTTCAAATCCATCCTATTGTAGTCTTTATTGGGAATCAGCAGAGTGTTTTCAAAGCCTGGGTGCCTATGAGGCCTGTGATCTCTGCCTTGTGCATAATTTCGTTTGTATTACAAGTGCTGTTCCCTTAGGCTGTTTGCAGCTTTTTCTTGGTTCTGATTGCACTCAAAGAAAGTTCACGGCTTTTGCAGATTTGGTCTCCTCCTTTCCAGAAGCTTTCTGCAGATTTTTAATCCAAATGTTAAATGAGGTCCTACTGGAGAACCCTGATGCAGTCTGAGAGCTAGTTTGTGGCATCATTGTAACTGACTGACAGAACTAAAACGAGCTAGATCTAGAAGTTTAGCTGGCAGAGAAGACAAACAGATAAATATTTGCAGATTATTTTTGTCAGCGATCCTGCTGGTGATGGAAGAGCTGGGTCTGTTCTGCCCCCATCTGATCACCATATGACCCCTCCTGTTCACAACCCATCTCTCCAGAGGAGTATGTAGCAACCTGAGGAGAGCCTGGGGTGTAAAAACACATAAAGCCATGGTAGTGGCAGGGGGGTTTTGTTTCTTTCTTTCTTTTCTTCCAGTGGGGTCAGGACTGCTTTTCAGGTATCTGCAAAAGCAAAAGTAGGAGGAAGAATGAAAGGAAGGGGGAACTTTTGGCTGCTAGTAGCTGTGTGTCCTCCTGGGGAACAAATAAAAGCACTACTTTGAACTGTGATAAGAAGAAGACAGAGTGCAAGCTTCTTGACTCTGATGGTTAAGCAAATTATGTGTGTGTTTGTAGATGGGTTATTTAGAATTATATGGTGAATTTAATTTGAATTGATCTTCAAAGGGATATCAACAAACTGTTTCATTTATCAGGGGAAATCACCTTTTATAGTTTTTAAATGAGAATGGTAATTACAAGGAAGTTTGGGTGAAAATTGATTCTTGGGCTAGCTTGTTACTTCACTATTCACTACAATACCAAAGGGAAATAGCCATGTCCCCATCTAATCTGAAGTCATCAACAAGTGCTCAGAGATGCACGTGACTTGTTAGTGAAGTCTATAATTAAAAGGAGGAAGGGAAATCCCATGGACTAGGACCTGAATAAAGGGTCAGCTTTCTCTCTTGTTGTTCCTTGTCCCCTCCTTCCATGTTCCTCATGGTCTACTCTTAACTCAGGACTGCTGCTCTCATTGCAAGTATTGCTTGCCCATGAAGTAGAAGTGCAAATTGAGAATTATAATCTGATCAGGCTAAGAAAACTAGTGCTAATTTCTATCAAGTCAAGAAGCAAATACAGTTCTCTAAAGTAATATGCAGATGCATCATGCTCAAATAACGAGGTTGTTATTCCCTTATGTGAATGTTCCTAACCAGCAGTGTGAAGGGTAAGGGTTTAACCTAAAACCATTACGGGAATGTAAATTTGCTATTTAGCTCTTATGCATTGGAAACAGATGGACCCCTAAAAGTGGGAACATCAAATGTTCTTGCATCTCCAAGATCCTCATCTCCCTTTTTATGCATTTGCAGAGAACATTGACTCTCCTCCTGGCAACCCTTATAAGAAAAGCTGCAAAGTAATGTATCCAAATTGTAGGTATACATATAAAACTTGGGTTCTTACATTTTGAGGTGGCCCAAGGCCCTCTCCATTGGTAGAGCTTTGTGCAAAAATGAATCACTTCACTGGACTTTTATTTTTGATACTTGTATTTGCAAATATCCCTTGTCTGTTTCCACAGCAGCCTACATATGCATGCCTCTAGGAAAAAATGGGATTTGGGTCTTTTATTTGTTTGTTTTAAAGGTGGATATTAATGCAAGCCGTGTTGCAAAATAATTTTGTCTTTCAGACACAGTTCCTTAGTCCTGTCTGCTGTGATTCTGTCTGAATACACAGAGTGGGAAAAAAAAAGGTGTTTGGGTAGGTGTGGATTTCTACCAGAATAGAGTTTTTATTGCTATTCTTAAACCGTGCATACTCAGTACAACATATTCATTCTTGGTTGCCTCCTCATTCTTTTAGCCCATTACATCAATTTATTAGAGCATGAATATGCAGCAAATAACCCTCAACAGATTTATTTTCTCCATCCTCATTATGAATGTAGTCTGCATTTTTTTCCACGTGCCTTTCCAACAGCTGGCACATGCTTCTCTGTATTAGAATCTTTCACCTTTTTCTTGAATGGCTTTGATTAAAACTATGTACTTCTGTAATGCTGGTTATTTCCCGTGCTTTGAAAACTGAAATAATAATAGCAGTAACAATAGTAAAACAGCAAAAAATCCTGCATACTAGCTTTCTCTCACCATGATTCTTGTATATAGCAACTGAAATGTGTTAGGAAAGCGACACGCATGTGTGGGCTTAGAAGCAATGTGTGTTATAATAGGTGCATGTATGTGTGGATAGTAGACAATAGTATAAATTGCATGGTGTGGGAGCTACTGTGGAGATGTCTAAGGGTAAATCATATTTTGTTGCTGTTGTTCTATGCTAACAGCTAAGTAGAAAATATAAAGATCTCAGGTTTCTATTAGCTATACCATTATAGTATTGTGCTGTCAAGTTGATGGTCGTTTTTTTTGGTCTTGCATCACCATTCCCAGTCAGTGAAATCTCGAACAGTGCCCGTACATTAATAGATACATCTTAATTCAAGTGAAACTTGAGAATCATTTACATTCTGCTTTCGTTGCTCTTGTGAATTGCTGGACAACTCTGGACATCAGACAGGTTTTTGTGGTAAGGTTGTGGATTATAGGTGTTGGATTTTTATAATGTCTCCTTGTCAGCATGCACCTGATCCAAAGAGGACTGGGAATATTGTTTCCAGCTGCTGGGCTAGCTAACGAATGGCTGTAGCTTACGTCTGTGAAGTGATGCCATTTTACACTTGTCTGTCAGCGTGGGTGCTCAGCTTGCTGAGCCTTTTTGAGGGAGTAATGCGCGCTGTAGTGGGTAAGGTCCAGTGCCAACAAGAGGCAGAAGACAATTTAATAATGATGCTGTCCACACAGTTTGGCCAGCTGGATGTTTCCAAAGCAGGTGGCAGTGTCTTTGTACTTGAGGGAGAAAATAAAATGTGAGAACTACAAATTGGACACATCATCTCCTACTAAAAAGCTATGCAAATTAGAACTCTCTCATTAAATGCAGGATATAAGAAGCAACCTCCCCATGTATTTGATCAGATTGTCTGATTTTGATTGAAGTTATTTCATTTGTTTTTGACTGAGGATTTACCTTTTTATAAATTACGTTTAGTTAACTTGAATGTAAAGTGAGATGTCTCTCTCTGGTCCCTCGATAACACTGAAATTATACTAGTTACAATTTTACAAATCTGACAAATCCCTGGTAATCGTTATCTTGTTTGAAATCTAATTAATAGTAGTATAGCATTGCAGTCTTACCTCCTTTGTGAAATTTAATAGTCACTTGGTGATTTTCAGACACTAGCTGCCTGGTAGGCATACATGCTACCATGACAGACCTAGGAATATGCAAATCCCAGCAATGTGTTGTTTAATGTGACGTTAAGCTCTTTCCTGTAAGTTCCTCTTGCACAAAGAAGCATTTGAAAGGGCATTTTCCTTTCCTTTCCTTTCCTTTCCTTTCCTTTCCTTTCCTTTCCTTTCCTTTCCTTTCCTTTCCTTTCCTTTCCTTTCCTTTCCTTTCCTTTCCTTTCCTTTCCTTTCCTTTCCTGTCCTTTCCTTTCCTTTCCTTTCCTTTCCTTTCCTTTCCTTTCCTTTC